>JAMWYP010000075.1:0-1200000 GCA_025563575.1 Acacia pycnantha | reverse complement strand
CCCATTACCTCAGCATGCCCTTTGGGAGGGCAAAACTCCTATGACCGACCCTCAACCATCCGGAATCAACTCGCAGGTCAATCAAGTAAACACCTCCTACCATGTTGTACCACCACCTCCGACCCTGCACCCAACTACTCCCACATCCGCCTCAACCCATCTGTACAGCAGTTAGGAAGAACACCTGCTCACCATCTTAGAACTCCTTAAGACCTCTAAAGAGCATAAGGACTTATTTTGGCAAACCCTTAACCGCCTTTAGTCGAACTTTACAGTCTTGTTGGTCAGCTTACCCAATCAACCCTATTTCTGCTTGCCCGCCCAATAGATTCCAAGAGACTGTTGTGTGCCTAGTCCGGCCCGCTCCACCCGTCGAATTTCTTTATGAATGCAAAAGACTTGCAATGGGCATTCGAGCGGAGTTACAAGGACAACCTCGTCTGCCTACCGGATCTCGGCTTCCTTACTTTCTAAGGATCCGCGTGGAACATGAAATTCGAATTCAAACGATGACGGGGAGTTTGGCATGATAGTTAGAGAAGGAAGTGGCGAGAAAACAAAGATGCATTGGTCTAGTTATTCATTCAACTCTATTTGTTAAAAGATAGTTTGAGTCATCGAATTTCAAGAATAAAGGTAAGCCGAGCGAGCCAGTTAAGCTGCGATTGAGCCTAAGTCATTTAGTTAATTGGCTCATTTAGTTAGATCTGGGGTCAGGTTTCTCTCATCATTCCTCATAATATTTAAATCATATTTGTCCAATCAATCTCAAGAGTCACAATACTATTTTAACTCTCTCCTCTTCCCAATCACTGACCCAAATGGGCTCATGAAGGATAATAAGAAAAATTATCATGAGAGGATCTGCTTCCTTAGATCTGAGGCCGGCATAGGCAGCAAGAGAAGAAAAGGCATAAGCTGAAGCATCTAAATAAGATAGGCACCTATAAAGGGTCCGGAAACCTTATGACCAGCTAAGAGACTTTCCTGCATGCACGTGAAGCTAAGCTTTCAATTGATCTGATCTTCGCGCTTTCATAAGCTTTCTATTGCTTGACGTTAGGGGACCTAGACCTACCCTTGCTGCTATAGAGCAGGAACCTCTTTTTTGGGGGGTCAAAATCTTCTATGAAATAGGTCATATATGGTATAGATAAGACTCCTTTTTATATCCCACCCGCTTTCCAGTTAGTTCCTCTTCAATGCTTTCATCAGAAGGTCGATTAGCACATATCAAAAGCCAGCCTCAGAAGCTAGCGAAAGCAAGCTAGCCAGGGATGTGGGGTTAGCGTTAGCACGGTAGCGGTATATTGATTTCCACAGAAGGAGACGAAAGAAAGGGTAGGCTGAACAATCCGAGCATGCAACATCAGATAGGTAGGCCCACTCATCTTAATTAGGAAAAAGTGCTCACGGCTCTCCGCTGGTACATGTCCTTTACTTTCTGGGAGTCCTAATTGCTTGCTGAAATCAAGTAATTCCACTTGTGGCCCCGGGCCAAAACCCTTCAACAGATAAATGGGCTACTAAAGTCGTAAAGGCTCTACTTATTGAAGTTCAGCTTTCGCGTAGCATGGTGGGTGGGCGAAGGTCTCTTCTCTCTTCAAGTCTTAAAGGTAGTTTAAAGGTACTACAAAAAAACTTCGTATTACCCATGGAAAAAATTCCGTGGGAAATTACCCACGGAATTCCGCGGGAAATTTCCGTGGGTAAAAATTACACACAGAAAATACCCACGGATTCCGTGAGTAATTTCAGTTACCCACGGAATTTTTTCCGTCCCAAAAAAAGACTTGGTAAAATTTTTCGTTTTTTACCACGTCTCTTTTTAGGACGGAAAAAATTCCCACGGAATTCCGTGGGTAACTGAAATTACCCACGGAATCCGTAGGTAATTTCCCATAGAATTTTTTCCGTGGGTAATTCCGTGGGTAATACGATTCAGATTGTTCAATTTCACCTTAGCTCCAAGTCGTCTTATCTATAAAGCCAATAGCAAGACGCTAGCAAGCCCACCTCTAATCCAGCAAGCATATTGGTGCCTACTTGGTTGCATGGCATTGACCCTGTGGGGCCTTACTATACTCCTTAATTAAAGGGATGAGTAAATTTGATTCTTCCCCAATAGCGCAACCGAATTCCCTGTGTTAAGTTGATAATTGAATATTTCATACACTTCTTTTTATCTCTTGATTAATAATTTAGGACTCTATAGTTAATAAATAATGGTTTTTATACTTATTTGGGCTTTGGACCTTTGATTATATTTTAGCCATTTTAAATAATAAAATTCCAGTTTTACATTTCTTCACTATTTTTACCATAACTCTTGAACCAAACATCAGATTTTCCTCATTCTTGTTTTATATTTTAGATGATTCAAAGAGCTACAATTTTTATGAAGACATGAAGGGCAAATTCGGACAAGAGGGCGGTCTATTTTGGAGCTAAAGTCAGATGTATATTTCTAGATTTTTATTTGGGCTCGAATTTTGTAATTAAAGCCCATTTTTATGTTATTTCTGTTTGGGCTTGAATTGTGGGTTAGAGCCCCATTTCGTTTTTCCATTTTAGGTTAAATTAGGCAGCAGCCACAAACACTTATGTCATTCATGTTTTTATTATTTTCGGATTGAAATAGAAATTTTAAAATTCTCTTAACTGTTCTTCATATGTTCTTCGTGTTCTTCGTGTTCATGATGAACTTCTTCATTTCTGTTCGATTTACGTTCTGCATAGCTATTATAGGCTAAGCTTCGGTGATTAGCCCACGGATTGAGGATTCCATTATCTAGAGGACTCGTTCTTAATGGTAACAAATTCGTTTCTGTTTTGTAATTTCGGATTCAATTTACTTTCGAATTGGGTGTTAGATTTAACGCCCAAATTGAGAAATCCCAAGGATTCAGTTCGAACTAGGTTCAAGTGCTTGCTGTGCAATCGCACAGTGACACGCCACCGTTCGAATAAACGCTAGGCGATCGTCTAGTTGAGGGATTTTCTGGATGAACGCAGAGATTTCAGTTCGTCTAGAATCAATCGCGAGTTCGTTTCAAAATATGTTTTCGTCCGAGGAAGGAAAGTGGTGGAATTCGAAATCCTGGGTTGATCTTCTGTTTATCTGTTTAATCTGTGTTTCATTTCGTTTTGTTTCTATTATTTCGTTTTTAATCTGTTTGAACCAAAACCCCCCATTTTTATTGTTCTGTTTCGTTGTTACTGATTTAAACCCACTGCAAATTCGTTGGGAAAATGATCCAAGTTTCCATTATACTGCAAAATTATATTGATCCTAGTTATTTTGGGAGATCACGACAAATCTCTTTCAAAATATGACGCCGTTGCCGGGGATTGAAGGCCTGTGAGCACTTTCAAATGATTGCTTAAATCAAATAGGAGGGCAGGACCATCTTTCACACTACTTAGATGAAGCCTCTAAATCCTACAAGAGGAAAATGAACGATACGATACGTCGCCGTCACTTGTATTTGTTTAACACACACATTAATTAAATGATCAGATAGGATGGAAATTATGTTGAATTTTTAACGGATCATAATGCATTAATTTCATACCTCCCAAGTCTAGGAGGGGTGTAGATTGGTTCGACCTGGTGGACTGCAAAGTAGTAGGAGACTGAAGAACTCGTGTCTGATCTAGTTGAAAGAATTGGGGTATGTCTCTACTACCAACTTAAGCTTTTAGCATAATGGTCGGTACTTTGTTAATAAGGTTTGGTATCAGAGCCAACTTATATCGAAAGGTTCGCGGACAAACCTCCTTTAAGAGGGAGGGAATAATATGTCCCAGGGTTGGGAAAGGGTTAGATCTAGTTGGGCTTGGTGGACTACAAAGTTGTAAGAAACTAGTGGACCCGTGCAAGCTCTTATACCAAGCCCTATGGTCCACTGGTCTCCTACGACTTTGACCATATTGCTCTCATGTCAAGATCTAGAATAAAAAAGTTGCAGGCCCCGTACACAAGGGACTCATCAAATCTAGTGTGGTGTAGGTAAGAATCCTACCAAAAACAGTGCAGCAGTTAAGATCATGTACGCAGGCTCTACATAGCTACTGCTTTGAAACTGTTGAAAGAATTTAAAACCTTATTAGCATCATGTTAGAATGTTTATAAATGATTCAACAGAGCTTTACATCGACTGTAACCCTCCTCTTTTATCTAGGTTTGAGTTTGGCTATAAGACATATGTGGAGTTATATACAAACAACTTTGAATTAGCATCATATTGTTTTTATAGTGTGTATATATAAACAATATCAACGTATACCACTCTTAGCTATTTTTTCAATGTTACTGTTTTATTAATCGATCGATTTACAGTCCTGTGAAACAAGGAGAGATATTCTAGATACCTAATAAACTAAATCCAAGTTATTGTGCATTGTCAGCCAAGAATTCATAGTGAGGTTAAATGAAATGAAAATCTAAAATAATCAGTGGTAACATATTATCAATGGAATTATCATTGTTAGAATGATTAGGTGCAATTTCTTGTACTGAAATTTTAGATGAAGCATTCCAAATATTGATGTGACTTGGTATTTCTAGCACATCGAAAGCGAGTGAGCTAGTTAGAAAGCAGAGAACGTAAATGAGCACTACTGGCATTCAATTTGCATTAAACAGCGATGGAAATGTACAAAATACGTGACCCGTGTCACAGACTTTCATCTGCTATCATTATATTTCCGTATTCACCTTTGAGCTTCAGTGACCATCTTAGTCATCAGATTAGTTCATAGCCTCACTTTGAATTATTTTAATCCTCTTTCAAGGTTTCACTGATCTCTGCTGTTGCAGAAACTCTTGAGCTACAGAATTACCATAGCTGGGGACTTTCAGTTTCTGGGGTGGAACTAAGAATTGAATTCACTTCATCGAAGACATCTGTTAACCATGTAATGGTTCTAACTACAAAGTTGCCATTTTTAAGGAAACTGGTTTGTTCATTCATGGTTACTAATAAAGAAAACCCAAAACACGAAATTTCTTTGCTACCTGATGAAATAAGCTGTCAAGAGTGAAGAGGAATCAATCATCATCCAGCATCCCAAAGAGTCGACCAAATTTCTGCTATTATCTGTCGGCATAAATTTTTTGGATGATTGAGAAACACTATATATGCATATGATACACTATGTTAGTTTCTTATCAGTCATCCATTTACCCTCACTCTAATAACTGTCAAACTTACTGTAGAAACAGAGAATACTTAAGCGTCACCCCACTGATCTGGAACATAACTTGTCCTTTGAGAAATTGAAGATAACTAAATACCACTGACACGTAGTCTAGCACAAGAGGCTGCACTTTCTCTTCAAGAATGTTGGAGTATTTTGGTCCGGAGGGTGCATGAATTTGCAGTTAGGGCAGGCAGGAGATGACTTACGTAGCATCACCAACATGTGGCACCTCATGCAAACAGTTGCAACCATCTCTCTGTGCTCTCCCTCCGATGAATCCTTCTTGTACTCACTTGATTCAGTACCGTAAATATCTTGACCTCTGGAACTTTTAGGTGAACTTGAATTCTGCTTCTTATTTATACTGTAATTGCCTGATCTGTTCCTCTGTGATTGATCAAATGTCAAGTTCAGCTCAAGGTCTAAGCTTATTTGAGTAGATGATGGTGGTGCAGGGCTATTCTTTGGGTCCTCTGGCATGTTCATATTTATCCTTGACTGCATTAAGAAGATCAAAGAAGTAAATTAACATTATATTCATGTATTTAGCTATAGGTTCTAAAAAGTTTGACAATATATTTTATACACATACACTGGGGTATAGTTGCCGATTATCTGATGAGGATTTCCTTTTCTCTGCCTCAGTTTGAGCGTTGAAAAACTCTACAGGAAGTGACTGATCTTCCCACTTTCTCTTCTTTGATGAAGCTTCAAGTTCTGCATTTCTCGGACTCTCAGCCAAGGCTTTGTGAAATGAAACCATCACTTCAACTCAAGGCGTGTCCTCTAACTCTCTCTCCCCCTTTAAATTACGTGTGTCTCAATGACCAAATGTTCATGAAGTTTGAAGTGTTTATATAGGATAAGGTTGGGACCGTATCTGGAAAGCAGAAACAAAAAATAAAAGGACTTATCCTGCCTAAGCATGACGTGATTTTCCATGTTGGCACCCCTTGTAGTACAGTAGTAATTAACTACACGGAACTGAGGCCTGAACTTGAAGTCCTAGAAGTGAAAACCTAACCAACGAACTTACTTTATGTCAAATTCTAATTATATTACTTAGCCTTTCAAATCTATAGAAGCCACAGCCCCACCAAAGTATATATCTAGCAGAAATAAACAACTAGTTTTGGTATGAAATTAATATATATCCATGACGTACTATATACTATAAATCCAACTATCCAAGCCGAAAGGCGAAGGGCTGAAGGGCAAGCAAGTATTGGTACTTTATGAAAGAAGGTGTGAGGCTGGGAGGTATGGCAAAGATTCATTAATATTAGGGGTCTGTGTACAGTTGAGGGGAAGGTAATGAAAGACAATGGTTCATTAATGTTATAGATATAATAACTTCATCTTCCTCATTTGGGTCACTTAAAACAGTACTCTTAAAAGCTCTCAACACCCCTCTCTTGAGCCATAAATACCAACCCAAGTTCTAAGAGTTACCAAAAAAAATGAGCGGAAATTTATTGTTTCTTATATATATTCTCTCTCCTAAATAAATCTTTGAAACAACCACTCGCTAGCACTCCTTAATTTCTTCAGCTGCACTTCATGCCCAAGCCCAACGATCCCCACTTTAATTTCTTCCTCCTAAGAACATCACAATTTAGCTTTTATGAGTCTCCTTCAAACAGCTACTCACAATTTATGACACTGAAACCAGAAACACATTATGAGACGTGTAAATGTTGTGCGTTCTGCAAATATGGTTGAATGTTACGAATTAAAACGCCGTGTAATAATAATCCATCATTATCATCACCTATAAAATTTAATTATGAAAATCGCCTCCTCTCTCATAATTAATCAATTCGTTCTACACTTTTCTTCCCTTGTAGAATTGCAAGACGTGATGAAATAACCTGCTAAGTATGAAAAGGGTTCTGGGAATTTCCTATCTATGACCAACTTGGAAAAAGACACATACTATATATCCCTTGGTCGGTTATAATACGCCTCGCGGTTTACTTTTAGCTAAATGTCACCAATCATAAAATTAATTTGATGAGCGACCGAAATGGTCTTCGTAATTTAAATGAATATAATTTTGCTGCTCATCAACAACAAAGGAGTGTTCATAACTGCAACTGGAATTTCGCATTCAATTAATCTTTACTACCCTTATTTCCTGATACATGTGTTCATTCCTAAGCCAAGGTTCTTTACTTATAATTGATGGAGAACGAAAGAGATAGAAGAATAGAACTTGGCTTGACATATGCCACCCTTCATACCTCTTCATCAATTAAGCTTTTTCATTATTAGATATGTGTTTCATGAGTTTCTTTTCTCAATTGTTCAGTTCCCAATATGAAAGTTTCATCATTAAATCAATAAGTTGTATCACAATATATTGTCATCAGGCGTTATTTTTTTACCCTGTTGAAACCATAAACTTAATATGAAAATACAGTATACTAGTTGTTTTGGAATTTAGTTTAAGGGTATGTTTGGTTTGAGTGGAGGGGAGGGGAAATATTTAATGGAGAGGAAAATTTTGTGGGCCCTACTACACCTAAAATGTTCCCACTATTTTCTCCTCCCCTCCTTTTTTTCTCCTCCCCTCCCCTCAAACCATGCACACCCTAAAAGAAAAATGATTTATCTGTCGATCACCAGTAGTCATAATTTAGTGGATACTGGAGAAGGAAAGGAATATAGAAAGAGAAGTTGAAAAACAGAAAAAGAATTGAGCCAGCTATCAAGGTTCCATTAAATCTTGAATATAAAGTTTTCCTTTCTTCATTTCAATTTATAAGATGTGTTTTGTGTTTTATAATGCAAGATGCACGTTTATACATTTTTTTGGAAAAAAAAATTAAGATTTCTAACTGCATTTAATAAATAAGGTTCATTGTATTCGTAAGTTGCTCCATAAACATCTTATAAATTGAAACGAACGGAGTTATGCTTTTGCATTGACATATAAAGAACGATAAAGGCAGAAAACTAATCCTTAGTGTTTAAAGTTAGGTTTTATGATCCGAAATAGTACCTGAGATGATTCAAATTTAAGAAAGGAGGCCAACCACCAAGAGACCATTAAAGTCACAGAGATAAAGAGAGATAAGGGGAGGGTTGGATTCAGAAGGGAAGGCCACCTGCCTTCATTAAATCACTCTGAATTGAATTCGCATTTATGCTGAGACTTGAATAAGTGACCAAACTTTAAACCACCTCTCTTTCTTCTCTCGCAATTTGCCTTTCTTCCTCACTCAGCTTCTCAACACCTTCAGGTTCCTTCTGTTAAATGCCCCCAACTCACTCATTTATGTTCCTCTCTTCCTTTTAATTTCTTCCCACTTTCACTCACTCCTCATCACATCATCACTATCAGCTGTCAGATTTCATGCTTATTTCTCTTCTGCAATAATTCACTCTCCACCCCTTCACAGTTATCTGTTGTTAATAATCTTTCAGGTTAGAATTAAGGGCACAGATATAATTCATCATTGATCAATTAATATATCGTGAGATCTCTGTCTGATTTATTTATTTGGATGATGACGATGGATATCTATATATATATCGGTATGCTGGTCTCTATGTCCATGCATTAATATTTAATATGTATTACATACTCCCTATATATATTACATACTCCCTTTGAATAACAAGGATCCTTTTTATAGGGAAATTATTTGTTTCTATATTTGCCCATAATTAATGAGGGTAGTTGGTGAGGCAATTAGTAGGGATAATATTAGAAGTTACTTAAATTGTAAGGCAATTTTATTAACTTTAATTTTTTTTATTGGTTTGCGAGAATGATTAATTGGTGTCTTATAATAAGGACCAGAATGAGTATATCAATATATGTATTAGCGCGACATCAAAGCAAGCCTTGTAATTATACAATTGGGCACATGAAGTAGATTTCTGTCGTTTTTATAATTTTTAGAGTGCTTTGGGAGGGTAAACTTAACAAATACTCCATTGCTTCTTTTTATGAGCAACTTTTTTTTCTTTTAGGATTGGTTCTTTTTATAATCAATTTTCTTCTTATATGTATCTCAAAATTTAAATTATTTTTTTCTTTTCTATCCCTTTTAAATACACATCTTTATATTAATTATCCAATACTTACCACTAACTCTATTTCATATACTCATTTAATTTGTTACTTATTTTCTCGCATATTTTATACTCATATTTTTTATTTAAATAAGGACATATTTAGAAAAAAAAACATAATATTTTTAATACATTTATTATTTTTAACTGCTAATTTATTTTACACAATAAGAATAATAATCGTCTATAAAGAAGTTACATGCAATGAAACAAGAAAGCAACAGTTCTTGCCTCCAGTATCAGCGTCAACAACAGGTGTTAGAGGTTTAAGACTACGTATTGTTGAACTAATATGACAGGTCCTATGACAGATTGACAGTTCCAATGTCACTTCATCACTTCCTACTTTTAATAAATTTGAGATATGTTTTGATATCTATAGGAAATTATCAATACTAGATTAAAAAGAATTTTTTAAAATTTTGAGAGATATCAATTTAGTTGTGGGATTTCAACTTAGAACTTAAGTTTTCAAATTTAAGAAATAAACAATAATAAGAAAATAATTTTATAATAGTATTGTTTCACTTTTCTATTGATTAATGGAAGGCTGCTTTTAGAATAAAAGGAAAGGGAAACGTAAGGCACAAGTCACAATTAAAATAAAAGTAAGAGGAGGCAATAACATATCACTCATCTTCATATTGAATCACAAGAAAAGAGTTTGATGGAGTTTCATTCTTCTTCTTCTATACAGGAGAACGAGAAGACTCTGGAGAGGAGAAGAAACCAAAGTAATCGCTTGGATATGAGAGCAATTGGAGCTTAAATATGAGGCTTTGAATCAATGTTTTGTCTTTTGTCTTTTGTCTTTTTCTTGAAATTTTAAATTATGAACTTCTTGTTGTTTTTCTTTAATTATGTTTAGTTAGTTTATCATGCAACTTAGAGGAGTTATAAACTTATGGGTAGATTAGATTTTGTTTTTATTGTTTAGTTAAATTTGATATTAATTTTGGTTACTTAATCTTGTTTAACTTCATATAGTTAGTGATTGGCCGTCATTGAATATGAATTTAAGTGTTATGATTTACCTTGAAGGGAATTTTAATTAGATTATGAGATTAAGTAATATAGGATTAGATTACTATTTAATTTGAGATTAAGATAGACATATACCTAATGGCCTCATATAATTATTGAAGAGTGTGTTCGAGTTATTTTGCCTCTTGAGTAATTATATTTAACATAACAATTTACACTTAAGAGATGGTTATATAAGTAGACCGACATGCACTTATAGCCATTTATACTTGAGATTAATAAAATCGACATTAAAATTAATTAAATTAGTGAAAACAATGTTTATGATCCTAATAAAGGATTAGTGACTATCAGTTGCTCGTTCGATTTTTGTGATAATAATTTTCACTTAAGAGAGGATTATAAGTGAACCGGCAGGCACTCATAACTATTTATACTCAAGATTAACAAAATTGACATTAAGACTAATTAAATAAGTGAAAACAAGGTTTATGACGTTAATAAGGGATTAGTGACTCTAGGTTGCTCGTTTGATTATTGTGATAGTAATTTACACTTAAGAGAGGGTTATAAGTGAACCGGCAGACACTCATAGCTATTTATTCTCAAGATTAACAAAATTGACATTAAGACTAATTAAATAAGTGAAAATTAAACAAGGTTTATGAAGCTAATAAGAGATTAGTGACTCTGGGTTACTAGCTCGTTTGATTATTATGATAGTAATTTACACTTAAGAGAGGGTTATAAGTGAACCGGAAGACACTCATAACTATTTACACTCAAGATTAACAAAATTAACATTAAGACTAATTAAATAAGTGAAAACAAGGTTTATGAAGTTAATAAGAGATTAGTGGTTCTGGGTTACTCATTTAATCATCGTGGTAGTTTGTTTAATTTCTTTTCACTTAATTAAATTCAATTTGGGTTGTTACGAAAGTGTAAAATTAATACTTAACTGAAGTCTAGATACTATGTTCTCATGAGAACAATGTTTTTCTCATCACTTTATTACTTGATGCGCCCATACATCTACGGAGTTATAGGCTATAATTTTTTTTCATGATCATGAAGTGGTGTATTATTATTCATACTTGCTAAAATGTGAACAGTGTTAACTTATATGAGAGCTGACAGATAGGTCAAAGATGAGAAGTTGCATAACGGAGACCGTGAACTAAAAAATCAAACAGGGACGATGCTTTGTAAATTTCAATTTTAGACAGTAGGGTTAGATGTTCTATTATATTAACAATTAAACAAAGATCCATTTCATTATTACAAATAAATAGCAAAGTTTAGGGAGGAGTTTGGTTAGCTTGATTATTTGGAGTTAAATGGAAGGCCAAGTTTTAAAGGAAGGGCATGCAAAAACGAGGTAAGAGTAAAGAGGCGGGACAGATGGCAATTGAATAAGAAAAGAATGAATTTGTGAAACATATAGAAAGTTATTTGTTATTCTATTTGGTGCATGACCACCATGAAGAATGAGAGACTTCAATTAGTGTCCAGCCTTTTTGGTTGCTGAATAAATACTGGCGTGCCTTAGACGCTTCCTCAGTTCGGAGTCAGTTTGGTTGGTGTAGCAATTACGAGGAAGGAGCTCTCATGCTTTGATTAAAAGGCCCAACAGTCCAACACATAAATTTCAATTTTGCGCGGGAGACCATCAGTGCGTGTTTGTTCAAGAGTAAGGGCCCGTTTGGATCGAAGAAAATCAAGAGAGGTAAAAGGAAAATTGGCATTTTCCATAGCAGCGCGCGTTTGGTTCAAATTTTCCCATGAAAATATTTTCCCGCCGCCAGTCGATTTTCCCACATTTAAATTAAAATGGCTTCCCACCAAAAATGGTGGGAAGCCATTTTCCGGTGCATATGAAAATGGGCTAAAGTCCATTGTGCCCTCGACAGGGAGAGGAAGAGAGAGAAGAAAGTGATGCCAGGAAGAGGAAGAGAGAGAAGAGAGTGACGTCGGGGAAAGGAAGAGGGAGAAGAAAGTGACACCGGAAAACATTGTGGAAGGAGGAGGAAGAAGACGCATGGCAAAAGTGACGATGGAGAGGAAGAAAGAGAAGAAAGTGATGCCAGAAGAGGAGGAGAGAGTGACGCCGGGAGAGGAGGAAGAGAGTGACGCTGAAAACATTGTGGAAGGTGGAAGAAAAAGCCGCCGACGGTGGCCTCTTTGTCACTCCTCAAACCGAAGATGACGAAAATGGAAGAGAATCACAGGAGAAAGAGAAGTACCAGGAGGAGGAAGGAGGAAGACGTAGTGCGCACTTGCATCCTGCACACTCGAGTGTGCACAATGCACTCAAGTGTGCACGAGAGTTCACACTCAATCGTGCACGAGTGTGCATGATGCACACTAGAGTGTGCTTGATGCACACTCGAGTGTTCACTCGACATCAGACACACTCAAGTGTGCACGACTTTTGCCCAAGAGAGTTCACGTCTGTTTGTGCGAATGTGCGTGGCATTATTTAAAAAAATATTTTTTTAAGGGGTAAAATGGTATTTTGTCTTATTTTCCTACCTTATTTTCTTTCAAGCAAACAAAAATTTTCCTATCAATCTATTTTCTTTTCCAATGCGAACCAAACGCATCGAGGCAAAATATTTTCCATTCAATTCCATTCTTTTCATTTCAATTCCTTTCCATTCTCACATTTTCTTTGATCCAAACGGGGCCTAAGAGTCTACATTACATGCCCATTTTTAAATGTTTCTACTTGTAAGCTTTTTATTATCTAAGATTTATCTCTTTCTTGGAAATCGTGTTTACACATAGAAGCATGTAAAAAACATGAAAAAATGAGCATGTAATGTGGACTCATTTGTCCAAAGGGTTAAACTCTGCCATCGCATCATAAAGACTCCATATAAGTAGATGGGTAGTTGAAAACTTTGAAGGGTACGTGATTCTGTGTTGTATACAAAAGCACTTATATTAAGTGTTTCTATAGTTGAAGTGACTTTAGGTTCAAAGGGCCAGCTTGGTTCACAAAAACTAAATGACCGTTATACTTTTGAAATGTGTCGCTCTAGACTTCAGAGAATGGAAGGACTCTTCCTTTTTTTAGATATTATCGAGTATCCGATGCATGTTCTGAATCATATTATATTAAGTATATAAGTAATATATTTCTTTTAGGACTCGAATTTAAAACTCAACAAGGTTTATTGTGCTTTACACCGCTCAAACAAATGTCAACACAGTGTAGATAAGACTTTTCTTTTTCTTCCAACCCTATTTTCTCCAATTATGCAGCTCTTATAGGGACTTGTCCTGTCCAAGATTTGTCATTGGGCCTGCTTTTTGACAGGTCTAGTACAACCCAAGCTGATTGTGGCCTGCTATTTGTTTGTGCATATTTTTTTTTAAAGTTTTAAAGAACTTAGTGCACGATAGACATGAGAAATTATGATGAAGTGTGTGGATGATTTTATGAGTGCTTCTGGAGGGAGAGTCAATACTGCTAAATCATCTATATTTTTCTCTCTTAGGGTTCCTTTGCAGACTAAGCTTAGAACTAAAGCTATGACTCAAATGCAAATTTCTTGTGAGATTGGGAGATATTTGGGCTTTCCTCTAACGCGGAGTAGAAGTGCTAGAGAGAGATTTCAATATATCATTGATAGAGTGGGAGCTAAATTGAGTGTTTGGAAGGCTAACTGTTTATCTATGGCAAGAAGGATTACATTAGCTAAGTCTGTGGTGAGTGCTATCCCTATGTATCCTATGCTTGTTGCCAAGATCCCGAGAAGTGTGTGCCTTGAAGTTGAAAGGCTTCAAAGGAACTTTATTTGGGGTCACGATGGTGAGTCTAAAGGCTTCCACCCAATTGGATGGGAGCAAATCACTAGGCCTAAGGAGTATGGCGGTCTTGGTTTTAGGCGGCTTTGTTCGGTGAATAGAGCTTGTGGGGCCAAGTTGGCTTGGAAGCTCATTAGTGGCTCTGTGGGTTTATGGGTGGATATCTTATCTCAACGGTATATGCTAAGAGATGGGGATTCGTTGCTATCTTATAAAAGAGGAGATTCTAAGTTATGGCGTTTTATTTGTGCTCAGAAAGATGTCGTGGACAAAGGAACGAAATGGCAAGTGAGAAATGGTAATGTGGTTAGTTTCTTCAACGACCATTGGATTGGGGAAGGTTTGCAAATGAGGAGTTTTTCTATGAGGGCCTTGACCGAGGGGGAATATACTTCATTAGTTGCTGATTGGGTTGTAGGTGGCTGCTGGAATTTTGAGAAGCTATCAACTATTGTTAATTTGGAAGGTATAATATATTAGGCGTACTACTGCGATTTTACCTCCAAGGTTGGATGCAGGCAATGATTGTATTATCTGGGGGGCAGTTAGTGATGGAAGATTCTTTCTTAGAAGTGCTTACTTTCTTATTGAACCCAATTCTATCCTTTTAAGAGATAGAGTATTCAATGACATATGGAAGTGGAAGGGTGCGGAGAGAGTTCGTGTCTTTATGTGGAAAGCTTTACTTGATAAGCTTCCAACCAATTTATGGAGAAGCTCTTGGTCGCAGGTATCAGGAGTATGCACGCACTGTTCTGTGGGTTTGGAGGATTTGTTACATATTTTGAGAGATTGAAGCTATGCTAGGAGAATGTGGATCAGATTAATTAAGCAGCGATATTCTGCTTATTTTTTTCCTGCAATTTCCGTGATTGGTTGGTTTTCAATTTTAAATATCCTGTTGGGAAAAATTGGGAAGGTTGTTGGAAATTATTTTTTGGGTGGCTATTTGGAAACTTTGGGATTGGAGAAATCAATGTAATTTTAACAGTAGTTTTGTTAAGCCTTGTAATCCTGCTTTTGTTTTATCAATGATTTGGACTAGATTTGTTTCTCTAGATGATTATGAGGGCTTCACAGCCCATTCAGGAACTATGCAGGTGTTGGCTTGGGAAAAACCCCCCATCGGTTGGTCCAAGTTGAACATTGACGGGGCTATGGAGTTGCAGTTTTCCCTGGCAGGTTGTGGGGGCGTTGTTCGTGACTTTCTGGGCAACTGGATCGTGGGTTTTAGTAGGAGGATTGGCATGTGTCAGCCAGCTTCAGCTGAAGAGTGGGCGGTGGCAGAAGGTCTCCAACTGGCTTGGGATCTTGGACTCAAGAAGGTCGTTTTGGAGTCTGATTCTGATGAGGTCATTAGTAATTTGATTGTTAAAATTAAAGGTATGCTTAGTTGGGATTGGCAAGTGGATATTAGAGTTATACCTCGTGCTGCAAATAGTGTGGCGGATGCTTTGGCCAAAATGGGTATTTCTAATACTTCTATTTTAGATGTTTGCCCTATTTATCTTAGGAATTGGGTAGAACAGGAGAGTTTAGGATTCATTTCCTCCTATGTGTAATTTATTTTTGGTTATGTAGGCTTCTAGCCATCTTTTCTTATAAAAAAAAATAAAAATAGAACCAAAAACCCACGATCCAAGGGCAGGGCGAAATCTCCCTTCCTTCTAGGTGATACCAATGTTGGGCAGGGCGAGCCGTCTATTACCCTCAGTCGTTTACCTAGGCACCCAGGAGCTAGGATGCCTCCCCCAACGCCTTGACCAACTCCAGAATCGAACCCTCTCCCTTTGGTGAGAGTGTCCAACCCCTTTGCCAGTTGAGCCCAAGGACCGAAAACTAAATTGAGAGGAACTCAATTTTATTTTTTTGGTTCGGTTAATTTGGTTTTCGGTAAAATTTCGGTTTTTATTTTTCTGAAAATTCAGTGTCCGGTTTTAGTTCGGTTATTAGAAAAATACTTCGATTAAAACCAAAATATGTATAATATATTTATATTTAATATATACTATTTGATAAATGCATGTTTTTATAATTAAATAGGTGTAGATTTTGAATTATATTAGAAAAAATCTATAGATATTTTAAATCTAAGTAATTTATTTTAGATATTTTCCCCCTAAATCTAGTCTTAAGGATATAAAATAATCTTTTTATATATATATATATATATATATATATATATATATATATATATAGGTTTATTATATGTCTAGTAACAGGATGTAACCTTTTATCTAGTGAGCTAATACTACGTATTTTTTGACCGCAGGTTTTCATTTTGGCTATTATATACCACTATTTAATAGATTTGTGCTATTCACTTCATCTGGTAAAATATACCAAAAATGAACTTCCCTGCGTTCCAAAGTAATAGATGATTGGAAATTCACGGTACACCATTACTCCATTAGACAACATTTATGACGTTCTTAATAAACTGACAGCATGTAATTGTACAAAATGGATGTGTTCAACAACCATAGCATAGAAGTAGACAGTGAACACCCAAAATCATATTATACTTTTTTGCAGGAAGTTGCAAAGCACGAAGGGGGAAGAAGCGGAGAAGAGATTCATTCTCAAGCAGTTTATATGCATCACTGAACTTATTTTGCCTTGCAACAAATTCAACCACAATCATGACCGGGCATCCACAAATTCATCTTGTTCATTCTTCCTCTGCGTTTAGTTCCGAAAACAAGGGTGTTGTGTGTAGGTGGAAGTCTGAGTGAGCAAGCCTGAAACTGAAAGTAAGTCATCGGGTCTCTCTTCCTTCTAGTTTCTGTCATTTCCCAATGCAACATGCTGAGTATTAAGCCATAGGAAATTAAGCCATGAGTTAAATGAAACTGAAATAAGGGGCGGTTTTGCATTTGTGTTGTTCTTGTGTTTAAATTTTTTTTACCAGTAATAAAAATATGTCTTATCTGCAGTATTAAGCCATAGGAAGTAAATCTATGTTTTTTTTGTGCTGATGATTATATATAAATCATTTTGTGCTGATTAAATCACGATTCCGTTTTCTTTGCTGGCAGAACGTGGTCAATTCCATTTAAAGCTGTCATCTGTGATTGGCGGTATGTAATCAGTGATATGGTATATAATAGCCAAAATGAAAACCTACTGTAAAAAATGACGTAGTATTAGCTCACTTGATAAAAGGTTACATATTGTCACTGGACATATAATAAACCCATACACACACACACATTGTTTTGTAGATAATTAAAAAAAAATCGATTAATTCAGTTATTAACCGAACTAAAATATTTCAGTTAATTTGGTTTATTAATTTCAGTTCAGTTTTTGAAATTGACATTATTCGATCTTCGGTTATTTCGGTTTTTACTGAAAAACCGAATGCTTACTGTAATATTCGGTTTGGAACTTATAAAAAGAGTTTTTTAAGCAATTTTTTATAAATTGAGATAAAACTCCTCTCATATACTTCTCTCATAAATTGTAAAAATATTTTTATAAAGCTAAAACAAACCTGTAAATAAACGATTTCAAAATCCATATCTATCTATTAATAAATATTTTATGTGTATGTCATTTATGTATTGAAAATATTTAGGAAGTGTCCCGCGTACGTTCTTGAAAATGTATGTTTATTGTTTTAATATTAATTTTTTCTTTCAACTTTAAAAATTTTTGTTTTGCATTTGATATCTCAAATTATATAATTACTGAAAATAATTTTTTGTACTAATTTCCGATCTACTCACTTTTTTTGTGCAACTTATTATATGCTATTTAATTAGATAAATCAGATTAGCCGCAAGGCCAAAGAACCCACACTGAGAAAGACGGAACTAGTTTCCCTGCCTGTCCTTTGGACAGGTAGGGAGAGCTGGTCCATCTGGACCGTCCAGATGGGATCTGGATGGTCCAGATTTTTTTTAATTATTTTTTGTTTTTATTTTTTTCCTACATAAAAAAAATAATTTTTTTTAAAATGTTAGTTGAGAGATTATCTTTATTTTCGATTTTCTACCCATTAAAATTATTTTAGATAAAAAATAAAAAAATACAAAAAATCAGATCTGGACGGTCCAGAGCTTGTCCGTACGGACAAGCTCTCCCTGCTTGTCCTACGGACAAGCACCGAAATGGGTTCCTGAGAAAGACAAAGGTCCGCGCGCATATATCGTTGGAGCCTCACAAAAACCCTATTGAGAGACTCACCCACCATAGTTAGGTGCACGATCCGAGTCGGATTCGGATTAATCAAAGTGAAGCTCTGGATACCGAATAGCAACAAAAAAAGACGATATCATGCGAAACCAAAAGGCAGTGGTCTTTATACGTGATTTTTTTTTTGGTCAAAGGTCTTTATACGTGATTATAATACACACACGGCAGAAATGTATACCCACAACTCATAACTTCTATAGCATCGGAAGAGTAATATCTTCACTATTAATTATTAGCTTCAAAGAAGAATACTTATTAACTAAAGGTTAGGTCTGTGAAAGATGGTCTTGGGCTTGGGCATCATCTTTAGCAACAAAGCGATGCCAGAGCCAGTGGTTTCTCCATATTGCATGCATAGATTCGAGAGGAATTCCTTTGGTCTCCGGCAAACAAAGTACAATAAACATCGTCATCAGAGCAATCCAAGCCGCATAGAACAAGAAAGCACCATACTTAAAGCTACACAGCATCGACAAAAATGTCTGTGACAACACAAACACCGTCAAGAAGTTGGTGCCAACACTGATGCTTTGTCCGGTGGTTCTTATCTTCAAGGGAAAAATTTCACTCGGAATGAGCCAAGTCAGAGGCCCCCATGACCACCCAAATCCAGCAGCATACAAACACATTAACACCATTACTAATGTCGCATCGCTCTTTGATATATGTTGTGTGCTTCTTGCAAGTGCCAGCACCACACTCGTCGCAATCTTCAAAATAATCAGTTCACACCAATATTACGAACTCAGTAAATTTGTTAATTATTGAATGAGTGTTAATACAAATAAGTATTTTATACCGGCAAACCATAACCTAATTAAATATTAATAAATCTAAATCACAGGTTTATATATAAAATATGCCAAATATATATATCAATATAAGATATATAATATCAATCAGTAAATTAAACACAATGCATACCTGACAGAGAAGCATTTGAACGCCTCCGATGATGAACAAGAATCTCCGTCCAAATCGATCAACCACAACGGTGGACACCAATATAGATGCAAGATTAACCAGTCCAAGTATAATGGTAGAAAGCAAAGCAGCATCGTTTCCGAAACCCACAGACTGAAAGAGGTTCGGTGCATAAAAGGCGACAACATTAATGCCGGTGAGTTGCTGAAAGAATGGGATAGCGAATGCCATGACCAAGTGAGGTCGATATTGTCTCTCAAATATGGTGCAGAAGGGTTCCTGCGGGAGGCCTTTTGACTTTTCAGTCCATTTGACTAGCTCTTCCAGCTCACCTTCCACGTCAGCGGTGGGCCCTCTGATTTTCCGGAGGGCATTTCTCGCTTGATCTGTCTTGCCACGTTGGACTAAGCTGGCGGGAGTGTCAGTAATTAGGAAAGCGCCAACGGTCATGATGACAGCTGGCACCACGGCGAGGCCGAGAGAGAGACGCCACCCCCATGAGAGTTTGGAGGTGGCGTAGTTGATGCAATTGGCGGCAACCACTCCGACGCCGAGGAAGAAATTAAATCCTGCGTTGAACGCACCTCGCCATTTTGGTGGAGCTATCTCCGATAGGTATACCGGCGCCGCCTTTATTTATTCACACGTCACATTCCAAAGGCGTCAGAAGTCAGAACAGTTAGTCTGTAGATTTATAGGATACTGTAGTATGATTAACAAAAACTTGTGCTTTGGGCCAGTGTTATTTTAACTTAATTACCTGGGAGGTGAAACCGACTCCGAGACCAAGCAAAATACGACCCAAGATGAGCATGGCAATATTTTCAGCACCTCCGTTAATGACACCTCCGGCGAGAAAGGTGCAACCACCTAAGATTATGGTGTTTCTTCGACCCACTGCGGCTGTCACTCGGCTAGCTGCTAAAGAGGACACCATTGCCGCTAAGTACAATGACGACGTGAATAACGTTAATACTTGACTGTCATACACACAGTACACGTTTGTTTTTGTGCTCGCGGATTTTTTCTGTATTTCTGGGAAGAACTTTTCAAGAAATGGTGTCATCGTAGTCACGCCACCTGGAATTCATTTTTTACAAGTTTTTTCCAAACGAGAGGAAGAAACAAAATGTTAGCTAAATTTAACAAATTTCACTTTTAGTAAGCAGGACGAGAATATATCTATTCTGGCCTCCCTTCCGAGATTGTAAGTTGGCCCGTGATCGACAATGGAAGAGTGCAAGTCTTTCCAGAACAAGGAATATTTTCAATCTTCACGTAATGAATGATTTAATTATTATCTTCCTATATTAAAATTAAACCTAATGCTTTAAGTCCTTAACAATTGAACATACCTTAAAAGGTCGTATGTATAATTCGTTTTTTTAATAGCAATAAACAAGTTGCGAGCGGGTGCGAGTGCCACATGCATCCATCACAGATCGCAAAAAGATATTATTAGAATAATTACTTTTGCCTTACACACTGCCACAGCAAACTTTCTTTGTGGTCAAGCTCGGTAGATCAACTTTTACTTCAGATGACGGGACAGAGAAGACGAAAGCGGCTATTGTAAAACTGAACTAATAATAATTAATTACTCTTAAAACGTTGTAGGCTTGTAGCTGGTTTAAAAATAATAAATTAATAGTAGTTATGAAAGCAAAGCAGTTGTGCGTCGTTCACTTGTTCTTGGTTTTCCAGAGCCTCCGCTACGAGGAGTATGATCATGTTTGTTTAATACTCGTATAATATACTACCTCCTCTATTAAGATCCGGTTGGTTTCCGTAAGTATAAGTAAGTGCAACAGTGTATGATCAGAGCTAATGAGTTAGAAAGAGGAAATGAAAACCAGGGGGAGGGAGAAACCTGAAATTCCGGTGTCATATCCAAAAATGAGGCCACCGGAAGCAGCAACGATGCAAGTGATGACGACGGAGAGAGTAATCTTGCCGTCGAAAGAGTTGGAAGGAGCATCAACGGCGAAACCTCCGACGGCCATTTCGTGATTAGTTTGGAGTCACTGAATGTTTTTCTCTTGTTTGTGCTCCTGCCTCCCCATGTAGAAACTACTCATTATTTATAGCCTCTCAACTCTCAAGTATAGTCTCCAAGCAAGTTTGTCTTTTGCATATGGCCTATCTATCTATGATATTACACTTACACCCTATTGCTATTCTATTCCCTAGCTACTAGCTATCTGAAAACAAAACTTTATTTCTTCTTCTTCTTCTTTTTTTATATCTCACAAAAAAGAATTCTCAATTCCCTACAAAAATTTGCATTTTGACCTTCATCACCCTCTTCAATTTACTCTTCAAAGAAGCGGTTTAATTAGGCGAAAAGGTACGTTTTGAGCTTAGCCATTAGAATTTTTTTGTAACGTCAATAACTGAAAATGTTACTCACTTCTGTCCTTAATGTTTTACAACAGTTTGTCATGTGACTATCTCGAGCAAAATAATAAATTGAACTTGTTAGGTTTAAGTAATTAAGCAAGCCAGGTAATTGTGAAAAAAATTACTCTACAAAATAATTACTATTCATTGATTAATTTCTCTTTCGACTTTCATTATTGCTATATGTGTGTGTGTGTTTGAATTTTGAAATTTATATTATATCAATGCGATCATTTAATTACTATCTCTCTTTTCCTTGTACGTAGTGCATGTCACTTTCTATTCTAGTGTACATAAATATTAAATAAATAAAAAAGGAAGTCCGTTTCACCACACCTACTCAGTTGAAATTATGTACCAATAATAATCATTTTAATTGACCTCTTACAGAAGAAATTCAAGCACATGAGGTGACACCATGAAAGATATTTGCAGATTGTCGCTGTTACGTTCTTGGATCACCAACTGCATAATATAGGAGTACAAGTGTACAACGCAAGGTTTGAATTTATAAATACATTTAAATTGTATTTATAAGGATAAAATAAATAAACTAGTTAATATAACGTCAGAAAACACTCTACAAAATTACTATTTATTTTTATTTTTATTTTTATTTTTTTCTCCTTCCAACTTCCATTGCTATGTTCATATTTCTGATATCTTGCTTTTAACTTATATTATATATGTGTGCATATAGCCAGACACATTGTTCAAAGAAAATCAGAATGCAGAATTGAACCCGTGACTAATTACAAAGTCCAAACAAATTGCTCCAACCAGCCAGAGCCTTATACGTGTGTGTGTGTAGCCATGCAATCACTTATAGATACTCATCTTTTCCTTTTATATATATAGTGTATGTCACTTTCCAGTGTGTGTGTGACAAAAAAGAAGGCCGTTTCAAGGTTGCCTATAGTTATCTACTTAGTGGAAATTATCAACAAATCTGAAAGTCCAAACTATATCATCTAGAGGGAAAAGACGTTTTGAAAGGGTGATTACTCGGAATTCAATTAAGAATAAAACTTTATCAGTTAAAGGCGTCTAAGGATCAATCATCAAAACAACTGGAAATGAGAGATAAGCACTAATACCCCAAAAAAAGTTTTTGATCATATTGCAATAGCGTTCAGTCTTCTTAAAATATTTAAGAGGGTTTTCTCATTATATCAAAGTCAATCCCGAATAACGTTTTTCTCAAAGTTACTGACAATTTAATTAGCTAATATAAAACTATATGTAATTGTATATACAGGTTTGCAATAACTTCGGAGAGTTCTCTGATACTCATAGTGAACATGGGTTAAAGTAAGGCCGGGAGATGTAAAAATTCAACCTTCAAATATCTGTATAAGGTAACATGATAAAGCCCAAGAGCATTACAGTGAAGATTGAACAAGACTAAACGACGCAAGTTCAAAGTGTTATTTTGCCGTCTATAAATTAAATTCGTTTTGTTTTAATTTCCATTCTGACCAGTGACCACACTGAGATGAAACATAGGTGTAACTTCAATGCTCAACCTTTTATATGCTTTAACCAAGCAATGTTCTTTTTTCTTGACTCTAATCAATTATAGGTCGCTGCAGATCCAATTAATCTTGAATTTTTTTAACGCAGAATCGATCACATAATTACCCCATAATTAGTGCATACAACCTAATCATCGTTTATATTTATAAATTAATATAAGTCAACTGATCCCATGAATTAGTCACAGACAGATGCACATCCTACGTAAGTCCATACGAAAATGTTTACTTGGTTGTTAAATTTGCAATATTATCTGTTACATGCATGTAGTCAAAAGTAATGAAATATAATCCTGTTGACACCAAATTAATTTCTTTAAAGCGGTGATATCAGCAAAGATTTTGCATATGGTCGCTCTATGTACTTACTTAAACATGCATATAGGGACGATCACGTACCCACACACACGTACATGTACATGCACATACGTGCACGGCTTTACCAAAACCTTTTTTTTTTTCGCCAACTGCTCTACCAAAACTAGAGCAATATAATTAAATAAGTTGCTCAGTTATATATGTATTGATTTGCATCTAAGTGATTAAAGAGTTGGATTATTGCTATAGCTAAGGATGAAAATATGCTAGTCTAGGTTTTAGCTAAATAGACATACACCTCCGAACAATGGCAGACCTAAGTAGTAGATAAGGGGGGCAAGTGCCCCCCCGTAAATTTGGGATACAGATACTTTATAAAAAAATAAAAATTAATACATGTTTGAATGATTGCATGATTGTTTGGTGCCTACCTTTAATACATTAAGATTGCACTTTGTAATCGGATATGAAATGAATGGTTGAATAATTGTTTAGTGTCTTATATTGAAAAAGATGTATTTGATAGCATTGATAATAAGGCAATTATGATAGAATTCCAAAAAATAAAGCCTAGAAGGATGACATTGTAATTATTTTTATTGTATTATACTTTTGTTATTAAAATATATGTACTTGAACTTATTGAGTGCCCACCCTTCATTGTAATTTATATAGCTGCATTTCTAACAACACTTAGTCTTACTTTTCTAAATGACAGGTTTTAAAATAATTGTCTCTCTTATTACATCATCAATATTCACTTGATTTCATAAATATTTCTTTTTCTTGTTTATATTCTTTTATTTTTTAATGCATTTAAAAATTTCCTTTAAAAAAAATTTTCGGGGGCAGCGCCCCCGAATCCCCTCACCAATGGTGCCCCCCTTCACTATTTTTCTGGGTCCGTCCCTGCCTGCGAATTCAAAGCATGGGTCTGAGTCTATATAGAGGTTTTTAAAAAAAAGAAAAAGAAAACCTGAGTCTTCAATATTTGACAAGGCCTGAAGCCTCTTTAAAAGTCTATACATATAAATTCATATACTACCTCTGGTCCTAATTATAAGACCTAGTTGACTTTTTTTGAGAGATTAAGGAAGCTAAATAAGTTACTTAATCATTTCATATGTTGTGTTTTCTTAGATTATATATTAGTTTATTAGTCAAACTATTTAGTTTGAAGAAAAAAATAAAAATAAAAATACTCTAAGCTAATTTAATTAGCCTCCTTAATCTCTCCAAAAAAAAGTCAACTAGGTCTTATAATTAGAACCGGGGGGAGTATAATTCATCAAGCCTGACAAAGTTCTAGATATCGGATGGGTAATAAAAAAAAACCTATTTAAAAATCTACTTTATGTCTTAAAAATTTAGAGATTGTTCTCATTTGAAATAAAACAATCAGTAAGAGAGAGAAAATAATAATTAGTAACAACAATTGTCTGAGTAAGTAAGGAAAAAAATTAATCATTTATTGAATAAGGAGATACATTTTTTAAAATCAACCAATTAAGCATGAAAAATGACATGTAAAACTAGATTTTACCTCTTTTTTTTTTTTCTTGCATAAAATGAGACAAACTCTTTCTATTAAGACCATTTTCATTTTGACATCACTAAAATAAACTTACTGCAATAATTATATAACATCAAATGACACAAATCAAGGGAGAAGTTATAAGCTAGTATTGTCATCTCGAGCGACAAAAAACAATAGAAGTTTATGTAATCAATTGATAAATGAAAAGGTTAAGCTCATAGGTAAATGATGAAATGTGAAACTTAGAGTTAAGATCTAAGTTATTAATTTTATAAATAATTTACAAAATTAATTTAGATTAAATTATATATAATTATGCATAATAATACTTTTTTTAAAAAACAATAACTAAATAGGTCAGGCCTATAGGGCTATGGGTTAGGTCTTATGAAAATAAGTCTGCCTTGTTTATTTAAATAGGACTGACAATAGGCCTAAACCTAAACTTAACCTATTTACTAAATAGGTTAGACTTATCTTAAAGTAAGCAAGTTCATAGGTCCTGATAGATGCGTAGCCTATTTCCACTACTGTTACAGCCAGGAGCATGGTTCGTTTTATTACTGCGATTTTACGTTTTTACGATTTTTTTTCATTAAAACGATTTTACTGATTTTCCAAACGCTTTTATGTTTTTACGATTTTTTTACGTTACGATTTTACGTTTTACGATTTTTCATTCTCCTCCTGTTTTCAGGTAAAATCTACGTTTTCACTACCATGGTCAGGAGGCATATCGCAACCTCGCGGATCCAATATAGACCGATGGATCTAGCTTGGCCAAGAGAGGATTGCATTTTTATTACGATAAATACTTATATCAATATTTATATAAAAAACTCGGGCTCAAAGTCAAGTCTTCTATACCTTGCAGATAAAAGAATGAATTCAAAGCAATTGCGAGCGAGTCATTAATTAAACCACAACGTGCTATGATCTAAACGAAGGCTCGAGGAATATACAAGTTGTGTGAATGCAGTTTTAGATTAGAATACCGGAGGCATGTTTGGTGCATCTATGAGAGCTAGGTATAGTAGATGATCACACGCCTTAACCTTACCTTCCCTTTTACTAGAGTCGAGAAATTAGGTAGAGCCGAGCTAGCCCATTTAAGTCCTTTTAAGTCCAAGGCTGGACATATAGATTGAAGCCTTTAAAAAAAGTCGGATCTAAAAAAGTCAACCTTGTAAGGCTGATGGCTTAAAAGAGTCGGCCCATTAAGCCTATTAAATATTTTTTTTCCTAACTTGCCCCGCCCGTTGCCTTGACTAATTGAATGTATGGATTCATATATGATGGTAATTTACTAATTTATATATATATATATATATTGTATTTGTTATAGAATTATTTATCCATTTAATTACACATATATATAATAACTATATATACTCAGATTTTATGATTTGTTTTATTATTTGTTACAGATAAAGATTATGGATGTATTCATTATGTTGGAGAAGAAATTTTTAATATTTTACCCATAAAGTAAAACCTACTACTCAAAGTGAAACAAAATCAAATGTATTTGAAATTGATTATAGTAGTAAAGAAGATGAAAATGATAGTCATCATACTCATATTGCTTAGTACGTAGATTCTTATGATTTGTTTCAGTTATTTATGGATAATAGTTTACCTTTGATTATGAATTAGTGAATGTGTTTGTTTGTTGCATAATGCGTGTTGTTTAGACCATAATGTTTACAATATTTATTTGTTAATTAATTAGAACTTTAATTGTTGTAATTTACTAATTATATTTCTTTGAAAACAAACACAAAAAAATAGTTAAAATTCAGAAAAATGGTTTTGGATCTCTACAAGGTTGGGCATTGAAAAACATATATTTTTCTTATCCTAAGCTTAAAAAGACCGGCCCATTTAGGCTTGACCCTTCAACTCTACTTTTAACGCGGGAAAAATGGCTTCCAACTCTACCTTTAACGTTTACGTTGCATTATAGATTGATCACGAGCGCACATCCGATCCTTGCTACTGATTAAGCGGCGTCGTCCAATTTCACGTCTTATTCATAATTTTACCAGGCTTATGCGTAAGCGTAAACGTAAACGAAATCGATCTGCCCGTTTACTTTATGCTTAGCCCTGACGTGATGAGCAACCTAACCCTAAGACTATGGGTTTAGAGTTTAGAATATTGACTAATATGCATGGTATATATAGAGCATTAAATTAGATAGTGAAAGCGAAAAAAGTAAGTTGAATCTTGGACATGAAGTCATAAAAATGAGTTTTAAAATTCAGTGCAAATGAGGGCGATTCAATTCTGTCGAAGACGTTTAAGGATGATGCCATAAGCAGTGTAGAATAAGCGACTTGATGTTGAAAACAAAGAGGCTACATTTTGTTTTTGGTTTGAAAAACAGTACGCGTTGTTGAATCACGAAGAAGTTGATTGATTATATGACGTGTCAGTTAATGTATTGCGCATTGGTATTCAAAGGCAAGTAAATCTGTGGAAATTTTGTTTTTAAATACGTCAAATTCAGTTATGAATCCATCAAATGCCCAGTAAAATCTGTGTTATTCTTACGTAAGTGAACCCTAATTCACAGGAGAAGATGCAGAAGCCACGTCAGCGGTTATTTATGCGAGTGCTATATCATAATTTTCAATTCATAAAGTTCTTCTCTAAATATTAATAAGATCCAGGAGTTCCAAGTATATCAGTGGGGCTTTTCAAACATATCTCTCCACGTTTCAGTGCCTATCCTTTGGATAGGCACCAAGAGCTTGTCGCATCTGGACCGTCCAGATGTGATCTGGACGGTCCAAATTTTATTTTTTTGTAACTTTAGCTTTTTGAAAGAAAAAATTTTTTTGAAAAAATGTTAGTTGAGAGATTATCTTTATTTTAAATTCTCTACCCATTAAAATATTTTTAAAAAAAAAAATAAAAACTAAAAAAAAAAAATCTGGATAATCCAGATCTCATCTGGACTGTCCAGATGGGATAAGTTCTCCCCAGGGAAACTAAATCCTCAACACCTTCAAATATTCTCCAGGTACACCTAGTGAAACGTTGAGGGGGAGAGTTTCAATTGTGAGGTATTTTATTACCTTTTTTTGAATGTCATGAGGAAAATCAGAAAGATAAAATCATTTTTTTTCAAGTTGGATTTCATTCTCTTTTAATGTTCAATTGTATCTGGAATTTAAGGATTTTGCATTTATTAATGAATGTAAGGATGATCAAGTCCTATGAGTTTGTTTTTATGCATTAGGTGGTTTGGATAATACTTAAGAAAACATGTTTTCTCTTTTGGCAAAGATGCTTGGTAGTTTATGACATGTAGCTTGATAATTAAGAGGCATGCTTATTGGGTTATTTTTGAATGCCTATAAGGTGTTTGATGAATTGTGTGAAAGAAGAATGAGACTTGAGAGTTTTGTGTATAGCTAAGGCATAGGGAGGGAAGTTTATTTAAACATGTTCCCTAATCTTGTCAAACTTTTTTCCTTCCAGAAAATGTCAACAATATAATCTTAATGCATTTAAAACTTTCCTTTAAAAAAAATTTTCGGGGGCGCTGCCCCCGAACCCCCGAATCCCTACACTAATTGTGCACCCATAAACTCTAAATCCTAGCTCCACCACTGAGATACACCTAGCTAGCTAGTGTCCAAAAGTATTTTGTGATGCATCCTATACGCTCAAATATTTTTTTGTATGTGTCCATAACTGTACTTTTTGTTCAATTTTACACTTAACTATTTAGATAATTTGGGATGTTGGATGTGCTCAAAAAATAATTTAGGGTGACACGTAGTGCAAAAAAAAGTACTTGAGGTTTGAGGACAACACACCTGAAAATTATTTTAAGGTGCTGGATCAATCTTAATCCAATGTTTATTTTTTCCCTCTTTCTAGTAATAATGTTGTCATCGTTCTAGAATGGAGAGTGAGCACCATATCTGCTGATTCGATCACCATCCCCAGTCAAATTATACTCTGAAAATGACCAACACTAACCGAATTTACTACATTCCAATAAACAAATTATATCGTTGAATAGCAATAGGCTTACATATGTGTGGGGGTTTGGAATTTAGTGGGTGGTTGCAGGGTGAAATGATGAGACGGTGGAAATAAATTAAAGACTTGATGACACAGTCATTAATTTTCAAGATAGCCCATCAAATTAACCATGCATAATTCAAGAACAAGCACTCGAATGTCAATTTGGTAGCTCGGTTCTCTCGTGTTATTTTGCTATTAGGATAAGATCGATAATATTTATCCGTCCTCCTGAGGATTCAGGATACTACTCTTGTGTCACTACGGTGTAGCTTGTCTCTATATTTCTCCGTATTTGTTATAAGTTAGGTGATTCCATTTTCTTCTGTCGGTTTATCAATAAAACAGGAAATTTTGTTCTTCTCATTAATAATACCTGTTCCAGGTTTGAATAAAATGACAATAACCTAAATGGAATGACCTTTGAAGTGGGAAATCTCTCTGAGATGAAATTGACTCACCCTTCCAAAACCTTTTTACCCTATGGTTAAATTCTTAAAAAATTATCCTCGTTTTTCTAATGGCAAATGGTTTTGATATCCGACATTCCAAATTTTGGGGGCCCTCCCAATATGATTCTAATACATTCATGGAGGAGGAAAGGGAACAAGAATACTGATATGGTCTTTGATATAAAATATACTTGGAGAGTTGAGCTTGATTCTAAATATAAAACATATTTTTTATATTTGTCAGTTTTTCTAATTTACTGCTATTAATGGCTTTCTTTATAATAATCAAGCTAAGGAGGGAATGGAACAAAAAAGAAAGAAAAGGAAGATGACTAGTGTATTTGGAAAATCTTTCACTCTACCTCCTCTTATTAACACCATAGAATGTTCCTGCGAATTATGACCTTCGCCCGGAATGTGAGCAAATATATCATGTCGATTGCTCAACCGTACTTTGGCTATCTTACGTGGAGCTGAATTAGGTTTTTTCGGTGTTCTCGTTGAAACACATGCAGTCCGTGAACCCTGGATGCCGAAGGCATTCTTGGGGTGATCTTGTAGTTCCTATGGGGTGGAGACTTTTGGGGTCGGTCCATGGATTTTCTTTCCTTTTGCCGTATTTCGCTCAAAGGGTTGAAGGGAGATAGTGCATCAAGCTGTTCGCAAGGGCCAACTATAAGGTCTCAAGGGATTTGTGATTGTCACGATTCTCCTCAAGTCATTCCCCTTTTGAAGTCAATTATGCTTCAGTCAATAGCTACTGCTCTGCCAATAGGCTTTAGTCTTGTTTAATTTCTTTATTATCGCATTACTGGATTTCCTGTTTCTGGAATACCCAGTGGTAGAGTATGAGAAAAAGTTGTTGGTCCTATATTTTTTCCGTCTGTAACTATAGCAATCCCTTTTGAGGCGCCTTCCATTGGATAGGGGATTGTAGCCAATAGATCAACCAAGTAGATTAAGGACAGGAGTTGTTGTCAAATTGAAAACCACGTTCTTTCTGTGATTCCACAAGATCCAGCACACAACAAGGAAAACCATGCTCCAAGGGACAATTGACATGAAGTCTTGAGATTCCAAATGAGACGAAATAGCAGACTTGATGCCTTCTCATGACCAATTGGGATTCCCCATGCCCTATATTCTATTCCGTCAGCATCCCTTTAATTTGGAGTTAGAGAAGGCGGATAGAAGAATCAATCCATTAAGCCAGGGGCCTTTAAGACCTAGTCCCCGTGAACTCACTGTTTCATCTTATCCAGAGTTTGATTCCATCAAAACAAACCTAGCTAGCCTTTGAGGGTTGGTTCCTGTCAATGTAGGCTTATCTGAGTCTGAACACACCACTAATAAAAAAACTGTTTTTTGCGGCGGAAAAATTCCCTCGCAAAAAAGCTATTTTCCGTCGCAAAATTGGTTTGCGGCGGAAAAAGTTCCGTCGTAAAAATTGTCCTCGCAAATTCTGGATTTTGAGAGGGAAGAATTTTCCCTCGCAAAATCCGTGGAATTGCGAGGGAAAAAGGTTTCCCTCGCAAAAATCCAGAATTTGGGAGGGAAAATTTTTCCCTTGCAAATTTCAATTTATCTTTAAAAAAAATATAAAAAATCAAAAAATAAAATAATTACAAAAAAATATATTAAAAATTAAGAAATAAAAAGATTTATATATATATATCATAAAAATAAATTATAACAATTATAAGAGTTTATATAGAAACAGCTTATTTTACATACATGAAAACCGATGTAATTCTGTCATATGCATATAAATGAAGCTCAGGTCACTTTACATGTCTTCAACATGATAAATTTTGAATATGTACAACTTATATGAACAAAAAACTACAACTACCACAAGCATCAGAATCGTACGGTGTATTTTGACCAAAATCGGAAGTGCACACCAAAGATCACACGTCTCCCGAATTTGCCGAACCCCGCCACTAGATGATTCTGAATTTTTATCGATGCAGATAAGCATGATAGCCCTGTGGGATCATGTTCATGGGATTTATCAGCAGTTCCATGATCATTAGTGGTCACAGAGGGTTGATTGTGAACCTTTCCACCCCCTTCTGAGACATCCATATGGCTTTCAAGAGCAACAAGCTCGCCCATAAGAGCATTATAGGACTTGGACCCTATAGCATCAGCTGTATTATCCTGGTTCATATGCATACAAAGGTTTTAGCATCAAATTCATACCAACACATCAAGAAGAAATAAATGAGTTTTATAAAATAAATTATGACATCAAAGTAAGAAAAAAAGAAGTATAGCTGTAACGCAAAGGAGGTGAAAAACCGGGTAAGCTAACAAATAGCTTCAATCCAAAAGTGCAACTTCCTAATATTAAATAGGTCAGTTAAGATTAAGAACATAGTCACATACAAAGAATGTCAAATACGCCAACTAAGAAGTCACATACAAAGTATTCCACATGAAAAAAATTATATGTAGAAGAAACAGAAATGAAAGAGAAGCAAATAAACAAATCCTAACAATTCGTAATTGAACATTTTACATAATACGCTCAACCAAAATCTGATGGGCTGTAAAAGTTTCATGGACCTTGAGAACCAGATCTCATTGGGAAGGAAAAAGAGGACAAAGCCGCTCGAAGTGCGCCTTCCTCTCTTTGGACTTGACACTTAGATAGGAAATGAAAACTATTAGTTCCACACGAGGTTTGTGAATAAATGATTGTCTGATAATGAGCAAAGAATATCCATCTTTTTGCTAAACAGGATGTATTGAACTTATAATTCATTAGATACTTTTTATGAATGTCAACTAAGTATCGTAAGTAAATTGCTCCTGGTTGTTCAATCATTTGATAACCAAAGTCATTTTTTGATAAATGATCACTATGAGTCAAACTCAATAGAATTTGATCAATCCTTTGTTCTGTTGTTAAGGTAGAGAACTTAACCAAGAATTCTTTTTCTTTATCTTGCTTGTTCTTTCTCTTCCTAAGCTCGGGCCATTGCTTCTTGTTGCTCGAGCGTTAGCGCAAATCCCATACCAAAGCTTATGTAATAGCTAAGTTGCTGAGTCTTATCTCCTTGGAGCGACACTTATGTATGAGGGAGCAAAGGCATGTAAAATTGGGAAAGTTGCAACAGCACTTGAACAGAACTAGAATAGATTCTTTTTGGGAAAATTGAAAAAGAGAAATATATGTTATACACTTATGCTAACTAATTTAATCCAATTAAATTAGATAAATATAAGCACCAAAGCATCCTATATTCCAGCTCATATTCTCATATTCTAATTTTCAATTAAAAATATTATCTCTGATCTTTAATATAAGATCCAATTTGTAGTTGAAATTATATTATGGATTAAATTATTATATTAAGGACATGTGATTGGATTATCTAAGAAACAAAATGGGCATCGTCGTCAAACAAATGCGCGGGATAAAATTCACGATCCGGACTGGGCCTTAAGATTGAAAATGAATAGTGAAAGGCTTTTACCCTGGATTGGTCCCACTATTTACTTTCCATGTTTTAGTTTTAAGGAGGCCCATTATTTTCTTGGAAAAAAGTTACGCTGAGAAAAGGAATTTAGTATGTTTGAAGGAATATCCTCTTGAATCTTTTGAGCCTCTTCGATTATTAAAAAAAAGGGGAAAAAAAGGTCAGAATTATGAAATTGTAAAATTCTAAATCAGGCATTTTTTAAAAAATGAGTCATGGATTGTTTATCAAATTTCGTCATTTCTTCATTAATTCTTAGTAACAAATTTGATTTAAAAATTTGATTTTTTGATCTTTTCCCCTTTAAAAAAGAATCTTGAGTGACGGGAGCATGGTTTCAGGCTTCCAGCTTTTGAGGTTTTACCGGGGAAGCATGGTTTGTTTAGGATCTTAGAATTGGAGAAAGCTAAAACCCCAAGGAGGGAGAGAGAGAGAGGAGGCCGATGACCGTGCAAATTAAAATTGCATTATTTAGATCTCACTAGTATTTGAGTTTGTTTTTATTATTTTAATATTTTTTAATCAGGATCAATAAGGACATAGTGCAAGATAGATGCTATTTAATTGTCATTATTAAAAAAATCCAACTTAAAAGGATCTTTTTTTTTTTTTGTTCAGACAACTTAAAAGGATCAAAAGTAAACATTTTAGATTTGTATAAATAAAATTTTGATGCTGCATGGGCAAGATCATCCCCTACGAATTCAGAGGGAAAAAAGAAGGGAAAATCCGTACTAGGGCCCTTTTAAACTCAGATATCCCACTGCAGGCCCTAAGAATCTGACATTTCCAGAAAAAGCCCTAGGGCCCTGATGGGGTTTAAGTTCAAACAGGAAATGACCATGTTGCCCCTTTAATTTACTCATATTTGCAAAGCGCTTCTCCTCCTCTCTCGTCTGCGTCTACCGAAGGGAAAATCACCGATCGCTCACCGGCCTCGCAAGAGAGGAAGGGAAAAATCACCGATCGGTTCTCTCGTCTCTCTCGTGTCCGTGTCTACCTCTGGACCTCGTCGTCGTTTTCTTCTCTTCCAGGCACTTCTCCTCCTCTCCGGTGACTTCTAAGCCCGTCGACGGTGAACGGGAGTTTCAGGGTTGAGGTAAGTTTTGTTCCTTTTCCTATTCGGTTTTCCTCGTTTCACCGTGAGTTTCGATTCTCTTTCTTTGCGTCGCGTATGAATCGTTTTTCTTGCCTTTCAATTCTACGCTTCGATTACGCAACTGGGGAGTTCAAACTCTTGCCCTAAATTTGTTTCTCTGGAAGTTTGAAAGAAATTACAAGTCATTTCATACATTCAATAGGGACATGTTAGGGAAAAATATTGAATGCTCTTCAAATTTTGTAATTTTTCTTATAAATAGAAACAAATCACACGCTTAACTATAAATAGAAATGGACGGAGTGTCTTTTAGGAAGTTTATTTAGTAAACCGTATATGTTTCCCCACCTCTATATACACTTTCTTATTAATTGTCCAAGACATCTGCCACGTGAGAAGGAGTAGGAATGAATCTTTAAGTCAAGCTTGTTATACTTATATGCACTTGACTGTGGTTTTCTCATGCGCTGCTTGAACCTCTACCAATGGCTGTTGGTGTACATTTTCAGTTTTGATAGACTTCGATAATTTGTTTTACATTTGTATAATGATACTGAGTTCCTGATAGTTTGCATCCAAACTTCATTTGTCTAGATAATAATAACTTGGACGTGGTAGAATTTTGTAGACATGTATATGCTTGAGTAGAAAAATGTGTGTGCTGAGACTTTCCTTCTTTTCCTATTGATATGTGATCGAAACCAGCATCTAAAACTAGACAATCTCCTAATTCAGCCCCCTTCCCTCACCCATGAAAAAATGAAAACTAGACTCTAGTATTTTATATTCTTCTTCATGCCAGAATCTTAAAGTTTGTTCTCTGCTATTACAGTGGCTGTGTTGCTGATTCTGAATTTGGTTGCTTGTACATGTGCAGGGGTTTCAGAACTGAAATATGTTGATTTTTCTACATCCTATTCAATCATTGGAAACTTTTTAAGGTCAGTTATTGTAAATGGACAAATTCTCTTAAGACCTCCTGATATTATATTAATGTGTTATGATCATTTCTTAATGTGATATTATATTATATTTCCTGATATCTTTCTTAATATCTTAAGCTGTTGTTGCTGTCATTCATGATTTAACAACTGATTTTTTATTTTCCAGGAAGTTCGCACCACATATTTCAGGCTTGGTCCTTTTGTTACTTCCTTCATTTTACTCAAACTTTTGTCGCTGCATTTTGGAACTTCATCTCGCATTTGGGAACTGTGGAACCAGAGGTAGAGTAGAGAAGACATGAGTGATTCGACAGCAAGTTCGATTAGTGGGAGCAAAGCGGAGGGTGGCGCGCTTGAGACGAGAATCGCGAGATTTGCAATGCGAAGGACCAAGGAAGATCCACACCGTGGAATCGTGGCTCCTTTGTGCACTTCATGGACAGAACAAAACCCGGAGAAGATTCTTTGGTTGTCGAAACTATCGGCATGTTAGTGTTTATTTAATTGTTGGAAGTTAATTCATTGTATTTTGTTAATGGTGATGGTTGATGTAGGTTAATGTGTAGGGCAATGGCTGTGGGTTCTTCCAATGGCATGATGGTCAAATGGGTGAGAGGTCGACTGAGGTCATAAATGAGCTTCTTGGCCATGTTGATAGATTGTTTGATGACAATGTAATGCAAGGGAGAGGAGTTGATAACCAAGTAGATAGAAATGTTGAAGCAAAACTTTCAGACATGTATTTGGTTATGGACAAGCTTGATGGCACATTCCTCACTAACAACATCATCAGCCCTCAGTAACAACGTCATCAGCCCCCTTTAATATCAACATCAGAACAAAAAGAACAATATCAGAAAAAAAAAATGCACAACTATATCAACCTCAATTAACAACCATATCAGAAAAAACTGACAACATGATCAGCCCCCACTGACAACATGATCAGCCCTCACTAACAACATGATCAGCCCTCACTCACAACATCATCATCCCTCACTAACAACATCATCAGCCCTCATTAACAACATGATCAGCCCCCTTTAATATCAACATCAGAACAAAAAGAACCATATCAGAAAAAAAATGCACAACTATATCAACCCCAATTAACAACCATATCAGAAAAAACTGACAACATGATCAGCCCCCACTAACAACATCATCAGCCCCCACTAACAACAATATCAGCCCCCTTTAAAAACATGATCAGCCCCATTGACAACATCATCACCCCATTTAACAACATGATCGGCCCCACTAACAACATCATCGGCCCAAACTAACAACATCATCGGCCCCGATCGACAACATCATCACCCTCTTCACAACCAAATCGACCCCTTTAACATAAACATCGACAAAAAAAAAAACAACCATATCGAAAAAATGCACAACTATATCAACCTCAATTAACAACCATATCGAAAAAACCGACAACATGATCACCCCACTAACAACATCATCGGCCCCACTAACAACAATATCACCCCTTTAAAAACATGATCGGCCCATTGACAACATCATCACCCCCTTTAACAACATGACCAGCCCCACACTAACAACATCATCGGCCCAAACTAACAACATGATCACCCTGATGACAACATGATCAGCCCCCACTGACAACATGATCAACCCCCACTAAAACATGATTAGCCCCCACTAACAACATGATCAGCCCCGACTGACAACATGATCAGTCCAAACTAACAACATCATCATCCCCGACTGACAACATCGTCAGCCCCTTTAATATCAACATCAGAAAAAAAAGAACCGCATTGAAATCCAAGAACCCCATCCTCCATGACTCCCTCCCCCGGAAGAATCAGCCGAAACGCCCATAAAAAATAGAACAGAGTTTATCCAATCAGGAATAACCTGGGTTTGCTTTTGTCTTGCTCTTTCTTCCTCTTGGTTCCTGACCACCAAACGAAAATGACGTGAAGGAGGATGATGACGACGGAGTCCTGGTGAGAGTTCTTTTTCGGGATTTAAAGTCGTTATCTTCCTCTGGTGGTCTCTGTAACATCCAAATTTTTTTATTTTGGGATTTAAGTATGAATATGAAAGAATTACATATGATAAATGTATTTATCATAAATAAATATATATATATATATATATATATATATATATATATATATATATATATATATATATATATATATATATATATATATATATATATATATATATATAATAATAGAAAGGAAAGAAAGAAAAAATATTAGAGGAAATTAAGGATTTATTTCTAGCATCTATATAATATTTATTCAATATTACAATTAAATAAGCAATTTATTGGATTAAATACTTATAGGTGGTATACCCAATAAGACTTATTTGGTCCACGATCATTAAACCCATCCATTTTTCTTCAGCCCATATGCTATGGGACACCAAGCCCAATTCATTTTAATTTCCATCAGCTTAACACGTAGACACAGCCCAAATTCATTTAATCTTCTTAACCCAACACCAACCCACTCCTTCAGCCCATTCAACTTCAACGTACTTTATATCAAAAAAAAAAACTTCAAACTGTACCCAAAACGCAGCAAAGAGGAAAATGCGATACATCATTTAAAACACGTTAAGTCATTCTCGGCGGAAAACACGAAACCAGAGCGCAGAAATATCGAGAAAATCGATCACGCCAACAGATATCTTACTTTCGGCTTTCTCGTGCACGCAAAAGCCATATCTCTCGAGCCCAAGCTTTGTGTAAATTTCCATCGGTTCATCCTCTCTTCTCCTCGGTCCGTACCAAGCTCATTGTATATATATAACCATTGGTCTGAAACTTTCCTTCCTTCACGTTTATTAACAAAAGCCAAGAGATCAACGAAAGAGTGAGAGGTGAGTTGGGAGTAAGAGAAAGAGAGAGTCTCGAGTGAAAGGGAGACCGAGAGAAGAAGCTGTGGAAGGAGAGAGAGATTCGAGAAGCTGTGTTAATCTTCCTCTGCGTTTTGCAATAAGAACGGTGATAGGCGTTAACGGAAGTCCCAACGAACAAGCTTGGAACTGAGGTAAGTCACCGGGTTCTTCTGTGATATACGTTCTTTGCTACATGAAATTGAAAATGAGCATGAAGTGTATATATATGCACAAGTAGCAGCACATGGAAGAAAAAGAAGAAAAATAAACTAGTTCATATATATATATATATATAAGATGCGTGTGTGGCGGTGTGTATATATATATATATATATAGTTAACTTTTCACTAAAACAATAAAAGAAGGCTTGTTGTGTTGTGGATATATATATATACACGTTGGATATAAAAGAAAAGGCAGAGAAGAAAAGCGATCGGAGTTATATATATATATATATATGAATGTGTGTGTACGTTGCTACATAAGAAATAGAGGAGACTATACATATATATATATTATCATATGCACATCGTTGTACAGGGAATAAAAAAAAGGGTCATATAAATATATATATGCAAGTCGTGTATGTGGAATGAAGGAGGGGAAGAATCACTCGGTCTAGTATATAATTATGTATTATTATTATCTTGTATAAAAGTCCTGGTTTAGGAACTAATAAAACTTGAATGATAGATATATATAGGAAACCTGATTTTTTGTTGTTGTTGAGATTATGTAGAGATATATAAATATATCTCTATTTAAAAAAAAAAAAAAAAAAAAGAAAAGAAAAGAAAGAGTGGATATTATATAGATAAATAAATATCATTGTCCAGGAGCCTTTAGGAAAAATAATAGGAGCTTGTTGTTATGATATATATAGATATAGGAATGTTAACTGATCCATATGTATATAAATATTCATATAAGTCATAGTTTTACTTGGTGTTAATATTTTATTAAGCTCCTAATTTAAAGTATTAGGATAGCCTACGAGAGTTTAAATTAATAATAATAAGAAAAGCTTTACTTTGAAAATATATATATGTATATATTGTCACTATATAGGAATTTCTATTGGTTTAATTTTTGTATATGAAGAACCAAACTATAATTTTTGGAATGGTGGGACTAAAATGTCATTTCTGAAAAATTGAAGGATAGAATAGTCATTTTTAAAATTTAAACCCCAAAATGTCATTTTCAATTCCTGTGACAGTAATATATTATTATTAGAAATTTGTATTTGTTTTTAAGTTATAGGAAATTATAAGTTATAATTGTGATAATGTAGAGCTTTATTGCGGCGGTAATTGTGCGGGTTGGGCTCCTCAAGGCTAAGGTTGAGCTTGAAATTGAGGTAACGGGGTTAATTTATTTTATATGCTTGTTTTGGGTGTGAGGTATTTTTCTAAGCCTTACTTTCATATATACTACTCGTATGTGTTTTGAAAAAATATGTGTATGTTTGAATATGAAATTATTTCAGTGAAGCGGTGTATTTTCCAATTTGTGTATTTAAGTAAATATTATTATTGGGGTTGTTATCGTTGTGATGGTTGTAATGTTTGTTGTGAGATGATATATATAGAATAATAATTTAGTAAAATATTGTTGAAAATTTTAGTGTTATATTATTTCTTCTTATTATTATGTTTGTAATTGTGCTGAATTAAGGATTTACGTAGTGGTTTGTGGGCGAGTGTTGTGCCACTCAACCAGACATATATGTTACCGAGTTTGTGGGCGGAGTTTGTGCCATGGACTCCGGGTTTGTGGGCGAGTGTTGTGCCCTGAACCCGCTTGTTAAATATTATAATTATATTAATAAACACGCTTCTCGACTTGCAATCCTTTCCTGCATATTTGATAAATTTACTTGATTCGGGGACTTTATGTCTCACCCGTTATTATTAAATTTTTCAGGCGAATCCTCTAATCTTAGTAGAGGACAAGGGAAACAACCAAAGGCATAGACGTCATGAAATTTACGAGCCTCTTGTTGGTAATAGTGTTGTATTGATTTATATATTGCCATCATAGGGCCTCATATTTCTAAAATACTGCATTAACTATTTTTGGATGATTGTTTATTTTCCGAAGGCCTTATTTTGTACACTATCATATTATGGTGGATCCATAATCATATCTTGTCACGAAAGTTGTTTTTGTATAGACACTTTGTTGTGGGGTTAGGGTTATAAGACTCGTGGGCTATGTGTTCTTCTATTCGATATTTGTGCCTGTGAGTCGTGGATTTATTTGTGGTGGGTTTGTGGGAAAAATTTGTACCCTAGACCCAAGGTGTGTTGTCTTGAAAGGAGAAGGGTTTCCATAATTACCTATTAATCCGGTTTTATGAACACATTATGGTTAATTGTTGACTTGTTAGAAAGGGTCTTTTCAGTCTCCATTGGTTTTCATTTCCCTTTATAATCTGTTTGGCCTATCATTCATTCAGTTCGTTCATTCCCAATCCCCTTTCCCCCTTTAATTCATTGCAACAGAATAGGAAAATCAAATCCCTTATGCTCCATGAAGAAAATCCCTATATTCACACCCAAGAAAGGGTTAAAATATGGAGACAAAAAGGAAGAACAGATTCTGAAATCAGAGGTGAGGCGAGAGAGACTGAGCAACGAGAGAGAGAGAGAGAGAGAGAGAGAGACTTTGAAATCAGAACTGCTTTTAGTTAGGGGTTTTTGGTCATTTCATTTAATATTCAAATGTCAAAAAGGGCCCTAGGGCCTCTTCTGGGAATGTCAGAGTCTTAGGGCCTGCAGTGGGATATCTTAGTTTAAAAGGGCCCTAGTACGGATTTGCCCAAAAAAGAATCTGCTTTGTCGAGAGACTTCCCTCGGTCTTCCCCAACGCATATATGGCAGTAGGAAATGGTTTAAAACTTGTGTTCATTTATTAATAACTCTCACTTTTTCTTTGCTGTGTTAGGAACTAGGAAGGAAAGGAGAAACTCTTCTCATAGTATTTTAGGATAATTCTAAATAAATACTTTGAATTTAGAAAACCTAAAAAAGTCTGTTAACACAAGAAAATGATAAATAGGTTTTAAGGGATTATTCTGACATTTTGAAATGTTGTGTTTTTATCAAAATGTCCCCCAAGTTTTTTTTTTAAAGAAAGAATCATTGCCGCTGCCAAAGCTTTGCTGGTTTACTGCTGGAGCTCCAATGACAACTTGAGTAATGAGATTGACTACTTGAACTCCATAAACACTATTTGGTATCGTTAACAAGTTGAATAAAGACAATGACAACTTGAGCACATCGATTAACAAATTGCGCTACCAAGGTTATTAATGACCACACTCAAGTTATCATTAACTTTATTCAACTTGTCAACGACGCTTAATAGAGCTTCAGAAACTCAAATAGTCAATCCCTATACTTAATCACATTACTCAAGTTGTCAACTGAGCTCCGACAGTCGATCACTGGAGGCCCTCTGGCGGGGTGGTGATAGCAGCTAAAGCTCTGGTGCCAGCGAGGGTTTTTTTTTTTTTAAATGAGGGGCGTTTTGGTAAAAGTTTAACATTTCAAAATCTTATATTAGTCTTTTGAGACTTATTTATCCTTTCCATGTGTTAACATACTTTTTGAGATTTTCTAAATTCAAATAGTATTTATTCAAAATTTCCCTAATATTTTTGGACTTGGCTTGCTTCTACTATGGGTTAGCATTTGCTGCCATCATTTTCTTAAAACTGCGCCGTTTTTGGCGCAAAACAGTGAACCTTTTGCTTTTTATTTTTTTTAGGAACTGACGGGTATTAAACAAATACTTTAAGATACTGATTGATGCTGAAAAAATACTCCTTGATTTTGAAAAATTATTTTATGATCCTAAAAAAAATCATAAAATATATTTTTAGTATCAGTCAATACTCTAAAATATTTTTTAAAAATTATAAAATAATTTTTCAAGATCATGAAGTATTTTTTCAGTATAAGTTAATATCATGAAGTATATTTTTAGTACCAGTTAATACCCTGAAATATTTTTTCAAGATCCTAAAATAATTTTTCTTGATCACGAAGTATTATTTTAGGATATTGAAAAAATATTTTAGGGTGGTACTAAAAATATATTTCAGGATAATTTTTTAAAACAATGAAATATTTTTTTAGCATCGGTCAATATCTTGAAATATCTTTTTAGTAAAAAAAACAGTTTAAAAAAAACGGATGGCAGTGGACTCTGCCTCGCAACGGACGCAAGCCAAATCCAATATTTTTGACTATGTATGTCATTTTTTTTTGTATCTCACCCGGTTCACTGGAACCTTTGGTCCCGACTAATTCGGATTTCACCCTACGGTCACACGGAAGAGCTTCCAACACTATTTTTTCCATTCTTACGCTTGCTTCGAGGATGTGGAGTAAATAATTTTCTACATACTCTCAATGTATGTTGGTACTATGGATGTCATTTGATACGGTATACTTGTTCCGAGCAAAAAAAAATACGGTATACTTGTATCTCATGGGTAAAACAAATATTATTAAATAATAAATAAAAAGGAACAATTTTCCTTGTGGAGGGAATAGGAGCCCATGCGAATTCATTTTTGTTGTGGGCCAGGTGTTATCATATCTTCAGCGGCTCCCCTGCGCAGCAGTCCCTGTCTCCGAAAGTCTTAAACCCTAGCGAAGTCGGGCATAATCGCTGCACCTCTCGACCTCCACATTTCAACACCAAATATGTCGCACTTTGGAAGATCTGGTCCTCCAGACATCAGAGACACCTATTCCCTTCTCGTCCTCAATATTACTTTCCGTATTTACCTTCACCATTCTCTCTAATTTCTCGTATTTTCCTTGCTTCTCAATTCTAATCCTTCAGCCTCGTTTTGCTTTTGCTAGGTACAACTGCTGACGACCTCTACCCACTTTTTGACAAGTATGGCAAGGTCGTCGATGTCTTCATCCCCAGAGACCGAAGGTCTTCGCTCTTCCTTTTTTGTGTTGTTCTCTGTTGGGGACTGTGGGGTTGCTTTGAAGATAAATGCGGGTTTTCTCGTCTTTTATAGGACTGGCGAATCACGAGGCTTCGCTTTTGTTCGTTATAAGTATGCAGACGAGGCTCAGAAGGCAGTAGATAAGCTTGATGGTTAATTCCACTCTCGAACTCGATAATAACTAGGACTTTAGCAAGTATGGGGCCTTTTGCTTTGTGCTAATTTTCATTACTTGTCAGGAAGAGTGGTCGATGGAAGAGAAATCATGGTTCAATTCGCAAAATACGGACCTAATGCTGAGAAAATGTAAGTTGTTCTATAGTGAATGTGAATGTCAAAAAGTTTAGCTAGCAGAGCATCAATTTTAAAATGAACTTTTTTTTGGTGTGAATTAAAACGAACTTCTTTAAATGACTGCTAGTTCCCTTTATGGTTGGTTACTGGTATAATCAGCTAACTTAATTTTTCATAAGCATTAGTCAAAAGGGAAGGATAGCGGAAACATCCTCCAAGCCAAAAGGGAGGTCAAGAAGCCGCAGTCCTCGTCCTAGGTAAGGAACCTTCTTACTAGATGCTTCAAACTATATAAAGATATGAGGGTCTTTGATTGAGAATGATATCTGCTGTGTCATTAGGAGGAAGTGGGTAGTTATTGGGTTGTGAAAATTGATTGTCACTGGTCACCAAGGATTAAACAGTTTCGCCTTTCATAGTTACATGTTATGCTTGTGGCCTGTCATCTGAAATTCTGAACGTGTAGGTGGTTCTCCCTTTTCATTTGCTACGCTGTATTGGTGGGGACATTTTATTACATTTGGTGCTCTAGCCAATTGTGGCTTTCGCCCCATTAGGCTTTGTATAATAACCCCCAGGCTCAAGTATGAGGCCTTAATGTCATATATTTGATCCCCCCCTGCTGTGGAAGTTATGTGTTTCTTGTGTCATATCCATTTTCCTACAGTTATTAATATTAAACATGTAAGAAGGTTGTGTTTTGCAACATTACAAATCATAAGACAGAATTAAATATACTTGTGTAATGGGCATGCATAAAAAACATGTCAAGAGTGGGCTGAAGACTAATTAGTTGCCTGCATTTGTGCAATTATGTCTTGGTACTTAGTGAAGGGACATGCAAGTTAAATTCTAGTTGACATGAAAATTGTCAAATTAGTAGTGGTTCAATTGTCAATTATCCTTAGTATCTATTGAGGCACATGAAGGCACTTGATCTTCCCCCACTAAATCTTGGGCAATTATGGCTTGTCTCTGGTAAGAGTAGCTAAGATAGGGTTGGAGTGAAACTTAGCCATATATTTAAAATTATCATGGCCCAATTAAGAGGATGATAAATAGTCTATTTTATTCGTTGAAAGATTTAGATACTCTTTTATGTGCCAACACTAAGTCTTGAATCAGATAGTTGTTTTGAGTATAGTTATTACTTATTAGTACTGAACCGGCTGAGCCTTCTGCACTGATAAGCTGGCTTTTAAACTAGGCTGGATTCACAATCACATTGTGTTTGCATTTGAACTGGTCAGTTAGGCTGGTGAACTGGCTGAGTTGTATTTTTTCCCATCAGATATTGCAATAGGTGAAGAAAGTAACAAATATTGCATTATGCTGCAGTAGATCTTTGGCAATATACTATTTGATGTTGATGTTCATTTTTAATTGTGCATGCAGAGTAACAAATTTAGGGAATGGACACATGTTTGGACTTGGAAGTTTTGTCTACAATTTTATTAATTTATATTCATAAAGCTATGTTTGAGTGAATGGTTCTACTTGTGACCCAGTAACCTTTTCTGCGTACTGAGCAATGCTGATTTTGCTTTTTCTTTCTATGCTTTTGAGCTGGACTCAGTTACGGTTCATTCATTTGAAGTGTTTTCTGCTTCCAATATCCTACCTAATCTACTAGGGTGTTAGTATGCTCGTATCCGGCATTTCATATTCGTGAATGTTAGGTCACTGTTTCATGTTCACTCTATACCATTGCTGATGGAAAATGTTCAGGCATAGGGATGAACATAGAGACAGGGACTACAGGAGGAGAAGTCGCAGTAGGAGTAGGGAAAGATATGATCGTGACAAGTACCGTGAAAGGGATAGGGATTATCGTCGCCGGAGTAGGAGCCACAGTGTAAGTCCTGATCGGCATAAAGATCGTAGGAGAGGAAGAGATGACAAGGAGAGAAGAACTCGAAGCAGATCAGTTGATAGGTTTGAATCTTGTGCTATTTATTATCCTTTACATTTTTTTATCATCATTTTGTTTCTGATATACTTGTGCATTTGTCCAAGTGCTTCGCCTGTTCGGCATGGCTCCAGTCCTCGTAGAAGTCCATCTCCGAAAAGGAGGTCTTCTCGAGATGAGCAGCATGATGAACAGAATAGTCGGGAGCAATCACCTGCTCAGAAGGATGTTTCACCACGTGATCGTCCTGTTGATTCTCGAAGCCCGTCTCACAAATCTGATGCTGATGTAAGATTCTGTCAATTTTGACAACTTTTTTATGCTCCCTTATTTTGGATATATATATATATTTTTTTTAAAAGATTTAAATTTCTTGGTGAGCCATCTGAATTGGGTACTACTTGTAGGAATGAAGGAGGAGCCACTTATCACAGGATCTACTGGTGGCCTTGCTATGACTTCTGTCCTCAGTTGTCTGGATAAAGTTGCTAAATCATGAATGTTGTGATCTGCATCTTGGATTAATGACATTGTTGCATGCACTTTTTTGGAAGGTTCATATCCTTGTTGGGTTCAACCCAGATTACTCTTCCATTTTGTGGTCCTTTCTGTATTCCGAAATTCTTTCCATCTGATACTCTTGTTAAGTTTTCAATACAACATTAAGAGTTCCTACAATATCTGTCACATTTCTATCTTTTAATTTCTCATCACTTCTATATTCGTTCTCTATTAATCTCCTTATATTGATTAGTTTAGTTTTCAATCATGCAGTTCTCATTACAAACTTAAAACAAATTCTTATTATAGCTGTGTAGCCTTTGCTCGAGAAGGGTGAATGTTGCTGTCTTAGAGATGGTGTACGAACCATTAGAGGCAGTATGCCATATTGTCCTGTAATCTGGGTTGCATTCTACAGTGTTGTACCAACCCTTTGGTGTTGGAATTGGTTCTTTCAAGATCATTCAGCAGATGCGGCTGCTTGCTTTTGTGCTGGACTGTCCAACAGTGTTGTAATTTTCCTCTGTTGAAGTCAGTTTTATGCGACTGGGACCTGCTCAGCCCGCATTTGCCCTTGCTGATTGCGTGATGCTTCCCCAAAGATGGCCTTTGTGGAATTCTGGTCCAGAGACAGTACACTGGATAATTCATTGTCGCGTTTCTGGTCCCATGCGTTTCAGCATATATTCCTTGACCTCTTTTATTATTATTATTATTTATAATTTTATCTTTAGGATTTGCATTTTTTAGTCTTGGTTTTGGTAAATTGAGAAATTCTAGAGCATAGCTGAGTAGACTACGATAACCAAATTTATTCAAAATTTTATAGGTAAGCCTTTTCCATGTGGCAGTATAACCTGTTGTGTCATTGACTGTCATTCTAATTTCTAATTCGGTTGGGACAAATTGTTGAACTCAGCGTGTCTCCTTGTCTGCTCTTTTAAGTTTTTTAAGGGTTATCAAATTGTGAGAAACTTGATATCATTTGTTGAATAGAAAGTAATAAAATTTAAATTGTAAAAGTTAAATTTGAGCGGAATGTGAGTTGTGTATATGTAAGTTGCCCGTAATAAAACGGAGATGCCCTCATGTCTGTGTCCCTTGAGGCTTTTTTTCTAATTTGCCCATTATTAAATAACTATTTACTAAAATGTCCCTGTCAGGAAACCATTTCCCAATGTGGCCCCTGTTTAGTCGACTAAAACGCGAGCAAATTCTTTTTTTGAAGACCCGCGATTTAGGTTTTTTAGTCGACTAAATCATTAAAAAAAATGTTAAAACTTCGGAAGGTCATAACTTCTGGCTCGAAAGTTCGAATCAAGTGATTCTTTTTTTGATTCAACATAACTTTTTGAGATCTATGCACTGACATAAAAATTAACTTCCAGATTTAATGAAGAGAAAGGAGGAAAAATAAGTGATTCTTTATTGGGCAGGAGATACTGACAATTCATTAAAGGGAAAAACACTTCTCATGTTGCTCATGTTGTAGGAAATAAATATATATATATATATATATATATATATATATATATATATATAGATATATATATATATATATATATAGAAATTGAACTCCAATAAAGAATTTCTTTATTCATTCGTGATTTATTCATCTTAAATGAGGTATACTTATACAGATGAAAAATTAACAACAACTGTAGGAAATAATCCTAAATCAACAATTACTAGTTAGGAAGTAGGAAACAACCCTAACAACCTGCTACTTATTTGAAATTCCTAAAAGAATGGAAATAACAATAATTCAAAATTTAAACTTTGAAATAGAAATAATTAAAATAACAACTTTCTTTTATATATATTAAAGAATCACTTGATTATATTTAATGAATTGTTAGTATCTCCTGCACAATAAAGAATCACTTGTTTTTCCTCCTTTCTCTTCATTAAATCTGGAAGTTAATTTTTATGTCAGTGCATAGATCTCAAAAAGTTATGTGGAATCAAAAAAAGAATCACTTGATTCGGACTTCCGAGTCAGAAGTTATGGCCTTCCGAAGTTTTAACCTTTTTTTTAATGATTTAGTCGACTAAATGGGTTTTTATGTCGACTAAATCGCGGGGTCTTCAAAAAAAAATTGCCCGCGTTTTAGTCGACTAAACCATGGTTTTAGTTGACTAAACAGGGGCACATTGGGAAATAGTTTCCTGATAGTGGCACATTGGGAAATAGTTTCCTGACAAGAACATTTTGGTAAATAGTTAATAAGGGGCAAATTGGGAAAAAAAACCGTCCCCTTGAACTCGCAAAGATGAACTAAACACGCAATGTTACAAAATTCTAATTTGCTTTGGCTGCGAGCGCAGCAACATTAACACAACAATAATAGGTACTTTCTTTTTGGACTGTGGGTGAATTCAACCCCTCATAATAATTTTTTTTTTTATAAAAAAAAAAAAACATGAACGCAACAATAATGATCAAATACGTTGATGATGGTAAAATAAGCCATGTAATTAGACTTTTAACAGTAGTCGATATTTGATTTATGGATGAAATTGCTTGTGGGGTCTGAAAGCCGAAGCAGATGAAGGAGTCCTCACAAGTTTGTGGTTGATTTGAAATTGGTCGCCGACAAGGATACCTCATACCACCATTGAGGGATTTGGTTTCTCTCATTTTCTTTTATGATCCGCTCCCATCCTTTATCTCCTTTATGATCATTAGATCAAGATCTAATGGTCTACATTTAATGCTATTAATATTTTTTTTCCTCTTATAAAAGGAAGAGAGAGAAGGATGGGAAGGAAATGGAGAGAAGGATGAGAATGAAATTAAATGTGGACCATTAGATCTTGATCTAATGATCATAAAGGGTGTAAAGGATGGGAGCGGACCAGAAAAGAAAAGGAGAGAAACCAAGTTTCCGACAAGGAACAGTGTCCCTCTGGAACCGACCATCATAATAGACACTAACACTATCGGACCTGGCTTTGGTCCGCTGCCCCCAATCCTCTGATTCCCTCCTATTCTTTGAAACTGAGCCTGTTTTGGCATTTTTAATATTTCAGGATTACTAAAAAGATACTCCAGCATACTGACTGACACTGAAAAAATACTCCATGATCTTAAAAAATTATTTTAGGATATTGAAAAAATATTCTAAAGTATATTTTGAGTACCAGTCAATACCTGAAATAATTTTTCAGGGTACTCACATTACTAAAAAGATACTTTAGGATACTGACCGGTACTGAAAAAATATTTCATGATATTGAAAAATTATTTTAGGATCTTGGAAAAAATCCTGAAGTATACTTTACGTATTTGTCAGTACTAAAATTATTTTTCAGTATCATTCAGTATCTTAAAGTATCTTTTTTGTAGCATTCAATACCCTGAAATATTTTTTCAAGATCCTAAAATAATTTTGTAAGATCATGAAGTATTTTTTCAGTCTTAAAATATTTTTTTAGTACCCTGAAATATTTTTTCAAGATCTTAAAATAATTTTTCAAGATCATGAAGTATTTTTTCAGTGCTAATCAGTATCTTGAAATATCTTTTTAGTACCTCAGTATCTTGAAATATTTAAAAAAAAAAAAAGAGGGAAAAAGGATTGGGACCAAAGCCAAGTCCAACACTACCACACCGACTGAAAAAATTCTGAGTACTTATTATGAATACGACGACGTTTGGTTTTTCTATTTCTTTCAATAATTATGAAATTAATGCTTGAGTAATGAAATACCTTTTGGTTGCCTTGGATAATCGAGCTTTCTGGCGCTAATCTTTTCTTTTCTCTACCCCTTGCAGTGGTATTTAATTACTCAACTCACCTAAACATTTTTATACCAAAAAAAAAATGAAAAAGACAAATAAATACCATCTGAATTTACAAAATCCCAGAAGCCCACCGAATTTGTAAAAAGACTGAGAGGTGACAAGGACTTTTGAGAGATATGCAAATTCATACAAAATAACCACAGTGCCCTAAAGTTTTCTAGATTCATTTGCCCTGCGTGCGTCTTGTTCGTTGTCGTCGCCGTGACCCACTACGTCGCCGCCACTCCCCCCGCCTTGGACGCCACTCCTGCCGCCGTGGGCGCTGCTCCCGCCACTGTGGACGCTGACGCAGCCAACTTCGTGGAGATCGAGCGCAAAGAACAACAATTCTGGAGAATTCTTATTGAATTCTCGAGAATTGCTCTTCTTTGTGTCGATTCGGCAATAGGAAAAGCAAAGACTACCGCCAGTTACCCATAGCTGATCTACGACTCACTAAAGGCTCCATTCTAGTAATTGAATCTAATTCCGTAAAGATAAGGAGAGAGGATGATTATGCTGCAATCCCGATCAACCCAGGTTTTCTTAACTTAACTTAAATAGTACTCGTATCTCCACGAAGCTGGCGGCGGCGGCGCCCACGACGGCATGCGCGGCCCACACAGCGGCGAGAGCGGCGTCCAAGGCGTGGGGAGTGGCGGCGACGCAGTGGGTCATGACGACGACGACGAACAAGACGCACGCAGGGGAATGAATCGAGAAAACCCTTAGGGGCATTGTGGTCATCTTGCATGAATTTGCATATCCCTTAAAAGTCCTTGTTACCTCTCAGTCTTTTTACAAATTCGATGGGCTTTTGGGGGGTTTTGCAAATTCAGATTGTATTTATTCGTCTTTTCCCAAAAAAAAAATGTCTATATTTATTAGGGTTAAGATATAGATTTGCCAACCAACTATTACCCAAGGAGCGTCTGGCACAAAAAACAATTAAGGGGACCAAAATTACCAATCAACAATTAAAAAGTGAAAAAAAAACACAATTTGGTGTAGATTCGCCAACGAACTATTATCCCGTCATTGTCTTGGTGTCTCCGTCTACCATTGACTGTCACAGTGTCGGCGACATCGGCGTCTCCAAAGCTTCCATTGTTGCTGGGTGTTCTACTCACCCTCTTGAACTCATCCAACAGTCTACATCTTTCGACCGGCACACGCCTTGCACCCTGGTTCCATCCCTCTGATGCCACAAGCAGCACCCATCGCTGCCACAACGCCTGCTCCCATGGGTCCCATCTCTGTTGGTGTTTGCCTTATTCAACAAGAAGACTTAACCACTCTTTTCTCCAGTGTCTCTGCCACCGTCCTACGCCATTGCCACATATTTTAACTTAATTGTGATAGTTGTTTTTTTAAGGGAAAATTAAAATAAAGGACCAAGAGAAAATAATATTTATTATAAAGGACCATAAAAAGTGCAATTACTTAGAAGGACCAAACATCATAATATAAATTTAAAATTACTAAAATGCCCCTAATCAAACCTCATGTATTCATAATTAACAAATAACTAAACCGTCTATCATGATATGATCATATCTTTTTTTTCAATATGTTGTTTAATTAATAACTGTTAAAAATAAAAACTAAACTTATTTCACTGTTTTAATATATTATTTAAGGGTAATTTCACTATTTGAATAAACTAAATTACCCCTAATCAAACCTCATGTATTACGGAGTATCAATTAAGCTCTTTTTATGAAAATAAAAAATAAACTTATTTCATACTTTTAAGGATATAATAGGTTAATTAGATTTTTTTTATTTTTTTTATTAACATTAAATGAATTTTTAACCCACATAAATTGCTTCTAAAACAAAAATAAATCATACAAACTTTCTTTTTTTAACATATATAATAAATTATAAAAGTCTTTTGACTTTTATTAAAATATAATTCCATCTCGGATTAAAATTTTTTTGATTTAAAAACAATTGTAATTTTTTCAAATGGAAAAATGCCTAATTTTTTTTCATAGATATATATTCAATTTGTGAAAAATGAAAATGGAGAAAACTATTGTTTAATTTGATGGAAGTTAGAATTTTGTATTAGTTTTAAAAATTGAATGGGGAAGAGAATATGGAAGGGAATGCATGAGATTTTGTTGGGGGCATTTTAGTACTTTTAAATTTAAATTTTTATATTTGGTCTTTCTAAATAATTACAATTTTTATATTCCTCCTCCATAAATATCTTTTCCTCTAGGTCCTTCATTCTAATTTTCCCTTTTTTTAATGGTTATTTGGTGTTTTTTTTTCACTTTTTAATTATTGATTGGTAATTTTGGTCCCCTCAATTATTTTTTTGTGTCAGATACTCCTCGGGTAATAGTTGGTTGGTAAATATGCAACTTAACCCTATTTATTATAGATCACAAAGCAGAATGTACGTTTTAGCCAAAACGAATACATTATCGAATGGGACTTCAAGGTCATTTTGGGTTTTAGTTTTGATGTGCGGCTCTTTGACCAATTTTCCCCTAATTAAATAACTAATTACTGAAATGCCCATGTTTGGAAACATATTCTCTATCTGCCCCTGTTTATTCGATTACACCCTAAGGTGTAATCGACTAAAACGCGGGGCCTTCTTGTTTTTTTTTTTTGAATTTCCACGTGATGTAATCGACTAAGCTATAGTGCTTAGTCGATTACATCGCGGCAGAGGGGTTTTTGAAAAAATCCAATCGCAAAACCCAAACCCTAATTGACTACTAAACCTCCCCAAACCTCTACCCCTCTGTTTTTTCACCAAATCTTTGTTGAATCTGTCCGTGGGTTGCGAAGGAAACTTCAATTTAGCACCATTTGCGTCGATTTCAGTATGTTCTCATCTCCATTTCGAATTTCCACCGTCATTTTTGCATTTATGCGAACCCCCATTTGCGTTTTTGCGTTTTGTGCTTTGATTGAGTGGTTTTGTTGTGTATGTTTGATTGATTTAGTATTTCATTCGTATTTATGGATGAAAATGATGAATGTACATATGAAAGTGAAATGATTTACATCGGTTGAGAATTTTTTGATTTTTGGACGAATTTCACTTCGGTTTTCATCAATTTTTGTTGTTGTTGATTGTGTGTTTTTTTTGTTAAAATGATGAATGTTTGTTCTTTATACTGATTAATGTTCGTTTATGTTGCTTAAATGTTAAGTTTTTCGAATAACTCATCTCCTTGAATGTTTGTTGTTTATGTTGATTGTGTTTGTTTGTGAAAATGATGAATGTATATGGGAAAGTGAAAATGATGAATGTTTCTTGTTTGTTGATGGGTTGTAATGTCCCTTTGTAGGTTGTTGTTGTCATCATGCATCGTTAAAGAAACTCCTTCTAACACCGCCAATGAGGGTGGGAGGCGGATTAAGCAACGGGCGAGCCGTGGGGCATCCTCCTCTGGGCCACAACAGCCTGAGCCCGCTGTTGATCTCCCTTTTGGTTATTTGGTTGATAATAATGTAGCAGAGCATGCACGATTCATGGCGAATATTGTTACCAGGCCCATATGCAAGCCGAAGTCATTGGATATCACATTCTTTGCGAAGGACGGATTTGAGATAGTGCCGATGTTGGAGGCTTCGCATTTGAGAGGATTGGCGGAGATGACTTCGCCCTATTCAGAGGTTATGGTGAGAGCTTTCTACCATAACCTGAGTTACATAAATGGTGATCTGCACTCTTGCGTCTACGGGGTTGACATATTGATGACGGCTCCCATCTGGATAGAGTTGCTAGGGTATGATTTTGATGCAGAGGATACAGTTCAGTATGATGGGGATAGCACTGCACCCATAAAGGGATTTCAACGACATGAGGCTGTGCATGAGGCCAGGAGGTCATAGAGCTATATTTAGGGTGGGTCAGCTGACTGTTGATGCTCGTATCCTCTACAACGTCATCACCCACACATTGTTCCCTCAGCCTTACAATCATTCTAGGGTGTTGGAGTGTGACATTCTTGTTATGTGGGCTATTCGTCATGACATTCAGGTGAATTGGAGGCACTACATTTGCTGGATAATGTATAAGACCAAACATAAGGATAACGCTGCACTCCCATACGCCTATCTGGTTCAGGGGATATTGCAGTATTTTGGTGTTCCTATGCACACTGAGCAAATGGTGAGTCATAGAATGTGGAATGCTAGGTTTGGACAGCGTCTAATGGAGCAGTGCAAGATCTCCAAGGGGCCAAATGGTGTGTGGCAATACACACTACTGTTGAGGAGGAGGTACCTGATGCTAGCTCAGTTCCACCCGTTGTTGCTCCTGAGGTCCATGATGATGATGATGACAATGTTGATATGGAGGACTTTGTTGAGCCGGAGGGTGGATTCTCCTTTCATGATGTCATGAAAGCCATCAATGCTAGCATGAAACAGATGTCCAAGATGGAAGTGAAACTGAAAAAGAGGTGGAAGAGCCACATTGAAAATGAGAATGAAAGGTGGAGGTGGATGTAGGGTTAAATAAAGGGGTTAGAAGATAGGCTTGGTCATTTGCAGCTTGGACGAGAGCAGGAGGCATCAGGTGATGATGACCAGGGAGCTGATGTTTCTGATGAGGACGAGGAGGATCTCGAGACATCTAAAGGTGAAGATAAGATTTAGGGTGTTTATGTTTTATATTTGATCTTTGAATTGATGTTTTTTTGTTTGTCAGGATAAACTTTGTGAATTTGTTCTGAAATTGGTGTTTCTTTTTTAATGAATGTTGGTGCTTTCGATTTATGTGGTTTAAGTTTGTCCATTTCGATAATGACGGTTTATTGACCTACTAAACTAATTTCGGGACAATAGCGGACCAAACCTATGTAACACTGTTAATTGTTGCTAAAAATACCCTCCCCAAGTCACATTGATATGTAAAAATGAGTTGGGAATGGTTTAGTGCAAGCAGCAAAGCAAACCGAAATCAGGAAATGAGGGTGCCTCTGGATCTGGTTTAGTTGATTACACCATAATGGTGTAATGAGGGTTGACATTTGCGATTGATCAAGTCAACCCTCATTATGTCACCGGCCTCATGTGTAGATTGGTTATATGCGTCCTCAACCTCAAATAACTGTAAATCTCTGTCATAGAGTTACACACGGTACGTGACTGTCAACTGGTCCATCTTTTGTATCGCTTGAAAAAAGAACCCGTGTTACACTGCGTCATGTATGTCAACCAATTGGGCAAGAATGCATATGATTCCTCCCAATCACCAAACAACTTCACAATGGCCTTCATTTTTGCCTTCCAAGCCTTCTTGTATGTTACATTATATCCATACAGACGTTGTATCCTCTCTTGTATTAGTACTGGTTTTAAAGCTAGATCTTCTCTTAACATACCTAGTGAAAACAAAGCAAATTCTAAATGTACTGTCAATAAACAAACTGAATGTAACTGGAACAAAAAAAACATGAAAACCTACTGATAATGGCTGCACATATAACATCTGAATCCAGCTGTCTATGATCCCCGGACGAGACTCTGGTTCAGGAAGGTGTGATCTTTACCCTACTTACACACCACCCAACTATGTCAATCCTTGGGGAAAATTTCCCTCATATACCAGGGATAACCGTCAGCATGGTTTCGACACCTCATCACAAACCTGTGCTCATCGCTTTTTTGAACTTTGGATGTACGATGAGACTTCATGCAATATAATGTCACGGCATGTTGCATTTCAAACTTAGAAGGAAACTGCTGATACAAATATAATGGATCACCTAAATGCCAACACCTTGCTCGTCATCATCACCATACAACATCTCCATGTCATCATCACAGTACGCCCAATTAATGAACGAATAGTGCGGGCTTTCGTTCCAAAATGGCTCAGTCTCAGGCCCTACATTTGTCAAAATGTTCTTTTTCTCATAACCACTAAATCAAAATTACAAATACAAATACAAGTTTACTAACTTACCACTGCTAACTGGGTAAACATTCAGCGGTGACATTGTTGCGGTACTCGGGTTTACAAGGTTCGTGCGAGTATCAAAATCACCCTCCACATCAGTATCTGAGCTATCACCTAGTGAAATAAACCTCTCATATTCGTCCTCCTCATCGTTGTCCATATTCTCATCTTCCTTATCCTCCTCTTCTTCTGTCAATGTTATCTCACTTAAGCCTTGTGAAGGTGCAGATAAACCGACAGGTCTTTCTTCTTAACCAAAATACTGTGGAGATCTTGTATGCATGGGTACAGATGATGATTCACCAGATTCAAGCTCAACATATATCTTAATAAAATTTTGTGATTTTTGATTAGCAAATGCATCTATGACACACTCTACGTCTTCATCATCACATACATCGTTACTAATGTAGTATACACTATCCTTACCCACTATAGTCTCCACTTTGGCAATTATCCAATGAATGCATTGGCTTCCATGTAGCCCCAATTTTTGGGAAATTCTTTCTTTGAGCTCGTTGTACGTAGTGCCCCATTTGATTTTCATCATTTTCGTTTTCCCTTCAAATTGAACACCATCGGGACCTTCAAAATGCCTCCCACTATGGTAGATTACAGTAACGTACGTGTTTGAAATTGAACTCATCCTTCACACCAGAATTTGGGAGCTGCAAAAGGGAGAGTTTCATATTACAAACAAAAAAAGGTTCACAACATACTGAAATTCGAAATGAAGATGAGAACATACCGAAATCGACGTAAATCACACTAGATTGAAGTTTCCTTCGCAACCCACCAACGGATTCAGCAAGATTTTGGCGACAAAATCAGAGGGGGAGAGGTTTGGGGAGGTTTAATCGAGTATTAGGGTTCAGTTTGAGCAAATGGGGTTTTTAAAAAACCTCTTTGCCGCGATGTAATCGACTAAGCATTGTAGCTTAGTCGATTACATCACAGGGAAATTCAAAAAAAAAAAGAAGGCCCCGCATTTTAGTTCATTACACCTTGGGGTGTAAATGTATAATCGACTAAACAGTGGCAGATAGAGAATATGTTTCCAAACAGGGGCATTTCGGTAATTAGTTATTTAATTTAGGGCAAATTGGTCAAAAAAAAGCCTTTGATGTGCTGCTCGCTAGTTAACTAAAACCAATTATAATGGAGATATTGTATAGTGTCAATCTCTCGGTGATGGCGGGCTTTGTGAAAGCAATGATTAACGGAAAGCTAGTAGGCACAGGTAGGCAATATTTCGCTATACATGTACATAATAGGCAATATAATCAAAACCTAACCATCAAGTTGATTTCAACCTGTCAATATCATACAAAATATCAAATTCATGAATTTGAAAAGATGAAAGCTAATAGGCAAAGGTACGCAATATTTAGCTATAATTATATAAATGAAGTTCTGAAAACAAATATCATGCACATAACAATGATCAAGAAACTTGAAACTCCCGCGCATATCCATAGGACACCACGACAAGAAGAGACAATACAAGATGCATCAGCACCATAAAGAAGCATATCTGGTAACTAAACTTGCCTTTCCAACAACAGTCGGGCAGTTTGTTCATATGAAAGGCTTTTACTGCAAAATTCTTCCCAAGTAGATCAGACCATGATTCTAATAATAAGCGTACATACACATACTGGGTAGAGGCTAAGTTAGACAATAAAAATGGTTTTAATTAGGAGTTATCTTCTTTAAAACAACAACAATTTGTCTGTCTGTCAGACGTTACTTCTTGAGTAGATTTCCCGAGAAAATCCTCTTGCTGAACGGGCTGGTGGGCAAGAATTTGTAAGGACGAACTGCTTCAACCAAAGTTGTATGAAGTGAACCCTGCATCAGAAATCAAATAACACAGGCGAGATTAAACCAAGCTTGACAATTCTAAAATTACATGCAAACTGAGCTTTAGCTATGTCACATTGCAAACCTTTGTCACTAAAAGAGCAGACTGAATGACATAGTTGGCAAATGGATCTTGCAACAACTGTTCGAAGTGAGGTGAAGACAGCAATTCTCGGACGATCCTTGATCTGCTCACTACAACATGCCTAAGGCATTTTTCAACCACATGACTGCTAAATTTTTGCATAGACAGATTTACATAGTTCCCTTTGAACTGAGAAGTCAGCTTGACTCTGAGAGCTGGGACCCCCCTCTCTATTATATACTGAACAACATAATTTCTGATAGGTGACAAATGGAAGCGTTAGTTTAATTTGAGTGACTAAGACTAGACTGAGTGCATATACTGATTTTGTTATTATTGATGACAGATATATAGAGGCATTCACAGACACATTTTTAAAAGGATTTTTTTTCCCTGTGATTTTTCTTACTACTTCTCTAACCCTTAATGTAAGGCCTAATTAGCTAATTTGATTAGATTAAGTTAATTAATATACATAATTTTTTGGCATAAAAAAAGTTAATATGACATGATTTTTTTAAAACATACTAATCATTTTTCTTAATTTCCTCCCTCCCTCTCTTACTTGATTATTGTTGAGGGATTGTCAATAGGCTAATTTAGGAAAAATTGATAAATTTGCAAAATAAGTCTAATATTTTAGATCAATATCAACTCTTAAATTAAGCTTTACATTAAGAACTGGAGGAGTATTTTCTAATTTAAATTACTTGTTCATTCTCTCATTTTGAAAAACTAGATATATCTCCCGTGCCTTGTACGAGTTGATTAATCTATTATGATCACAATCCATTAGAACACTAATCAAATGATTAATTTATTGTCTAATCTAAAGATTTTATTTTTTTATATTACACGTAGATGTTATCACTTTATTCAGACTTTTTGTATTTAATTTTAATTTTCATAGTTAAATATGTAGCCTAGAATTGATCACATGTAAACTACTTATGTACGGGAGTTGAAAAATAAGTTACATTGTTCTTGACTCTTGAACATTGTAATTTGTTAAAGTTTTTACATTATATAGCATTGGAATGGAATTTTTTTATCTAAATCTCATTGAATTAAACTATGAAGATTTGATTTTGTTATTATGACTCATGACTAATGATTTCTCTTTATAGAGTATAGTGTCTAATATAATCAATTTAAGAAGACTAAATAAGATAAAACACTATCTACTTCACATTTTCTCTTATCATATGCACACTAGTGACTATTCAAAAGTTGAACATCAATGTAGAGAACAAAATGACACTGTCTATATAGCATTTGAATAGTATTTTTATCTAAATCTCATTGAATTAAACTATGAAGATTTGATTTTGTTATTATGACTCATGATTGATTATTTCTCTTTATAGAGTATAATGTCTAATATAATCAATTCAAGAAGACTTAAATAAGATAAAACACTATCTACTTCTCATTTTCTCTTATTATATACATATTAGTGACTATTCAAAAATCAAAAGTTGAACATCAATGTAGACTATAAAATGATACTCTTTATTCCTTGAGCAAACATAAGATTAGTCACTAACATTTATTAAATGTAAATCTTATGACATCACTAACTTAACGGGAGCAAATTTCATGATAATTTAGCCCATCAATAAGCAATTCATAGCTGGTGAAAGATCAAGGCAAATTACCCAAAAGGATCTTGAGCAAGGAGAAGCGCATGTCTACATATTTCTGCGACCAGCTTATCTCGATATTTGCCAACTGAATGATCAATGCAACGTTGCAATACACAACATCCATGTCGATGAGTAGCTATGTCAACACAAAACTTTGCGGCAGCATAAAAAATAAACTGTGGAAAATGATGAAGGTAAACGAGAATAAATTAACTTAATCGTTTAATTGAATTAATAAATAGCTTGTAGAAGAGGAAAAAAGATCATGGAACAATGGATGCGAGCAGGCAGGAAAATGCTAACTCAACAATAAAGGTGATATAAGAGACAACAAAATCTTTCTGAAGGCTTGAAATACAAATTTTTAACAGTAAGTATCTGTCCGAGAACTGTTAATAACTTCAATGAAAAAAAGAATGACTCCTCGTATAGAAAATGTTCGCAACAAACTACTTCCTCTCAATTGAATTTTCCTGTTAATACATTTCTTTCAGACTATGTGCCTATCTACCTTCATGCATATCATCACCATTGAACCTGTTTGAATGACGTGTCTCTTTCAAGTAAACTTTCAAAAACAAAGATTGCGTTCAAATTGAAGTAGAAATGAATTCTTAAGCCTTATTTTGAGAGGCACTTGACAAGGTAATTTCCGACAAAATATTCAATGCCTGCAATGATGCAACCATATTCATTTCAAACTTAAGAACTCGGCAATTTTCTCCCTGAATTCAAGGGATGAAGATTTTGGAGCTCACTGAGCATGACTCTGCATAGTCACCTAAAAGCTCTAATCATGACTTTTTGAAAAAGAACACGCCACTAAGGTGATGGTTATAGAATTCAACAAGAGAATGGCTTACCAAAGCTCCTAACAATCTAGTTTTATTGGGCTAGCATATTGAACCAGTCGGAGCATGATATACAAGAGCTCTACGTAATTTAAGACGTTAAAAAAGGCTTTAAACAACGAACTTTTTTTCCAATTATAACATCCTAAGATAGGCATTGTCAGGTTGAGGTTAACAATACCAAAACCATATGGCACGACTATAGTATACCAAAGCAATATTTTTGGGAAACACTGTTGAGAATTCATTTGAAACGAATTTGAAAAGGAATGCAGCTAACAAGATAGTTCATTTTTCCACTTTTACTCCTTGAAACCCATGTTGCCATTTTGTTGCATCATACTGTTCACGCAGTACAAAAGACCAAATGGTCATCCACCATCGATTGTGGAAATAAAGCCGGTGAAAATAACAGATAACTTATCTGAAGTGTAAAGATTGACATTAGAAATTAAGGAAATAGATTATGACAGAGAGGCATTTTACCTCATTATCTTGACAGCTAAGGCATTCCAAGCAACGTTGTATCACATGATTTCCATTCAGATCCTTTATAAGATCAAGAAAACCTGCTTGAAGGGCTGACTTCACTAATGAAATTTGTTTCCTAGACTTGTCGAGCGTCTCAATCAACTTCTGTATGACCCGTGTGCTGACACAATGATATTTGTTTAGTGGCCAAAAGTATATAACATGTGCTATATCCTATCTACGGAAGAAAGAAAAACGAAATTTATTGTTAAAATGGAAGACATACCCATGCGTGTTTAAAGATATTCTGACAAGCTGCCCTGGTTCTTTGGTCACCATGGACACAATCTGCAACTTCTGTTCTTCTCTACACACATCCAGCAACTTCTGCACAAGATAGTTACCAAAGGGGTCCATCATGAGTTCAACAACATTATCAATTATTCCCTCAAATACTATAAGTATCTCCTTATTCCCCTTATCAACCATCCTTTGTAGGAAGCGGCATCCGTTCTGATCCTTTGCCAGAAAGTTAATGTAACCTTGGCACTCATCCAAAGAACAGAAATTCGATGGTGATTGCAGTGGCAAATCACCAACAAGACCGCCGTTATTCCCACAAAATTGACTGCCAGGAGTATAATAATTGCCTCTAGAAGCTTTCTCCCCTGCAGTTGCAAATGCACTCTCATTGAGGGAATTCTTTTTGTTACCCCTCAAAGAATTGTATCCTTTGTCTATACAATAATTTAAATCTTTTCCTTGCATGATAAAACTATTATCACATCGAAACGCCACTGGATCGCCAACAGCTCTTTCGGACGAGAGAAATTCAGGCAGCTCAAAGTTAGCAATTCCGCTTGTTCTTTCGTTTGTATCCAGAAGTGAAGCAAGCATGGGGTGCATAATCTGAGAGAATCTTAAATGGTTTTCGACACTCCTACTTCCATCATAATCCACCCCACAGAGTCGTGTTCTAGTTATAGCATCACAAGGGAAGGGGTTGATGATAGACGGCTTCTGCAGTTGAACTTCTCCATCATAGCTACTGCTCCCCTGTTTCTTGATGTGCTCCAATTGAGGATATGTTTGGTTCATGTTCCAACCAGAGCACAAATTCGAAGCGCTGGATTGACCATGTGCGAGGGAAGAAGTGTATCCTTTCTCCGGGGTATAGTTAGCCCACTTCATACCAGCAACCATACTTGGTGAAACTCCCCAAGTAGACGATGGGATACACCCATAATTAGGTGCGGGAACTTCATTGCAACAATCTTCATAGGAGCTCCGTGTTTCACTGACGCCGGGAATATTTATATCGAAAGGAAAAGCGTCAAATCCAAATCCGTAGGAATCCGCTTCAGGTGCCTTTGTTCTGTTACCATTTCCCTGTCCATCTATATTATTCATTCTATAGAAATCCTCAGACAGGTCCAGATCAACCACTTGATTACCAATGATGCTATTCCCAATATGGAAATCCGATGTCTCGGGCTCCAGCAAAAAATTAGTTGAGTGGTGATCGTAGGGTGTTAGATGCTGCCTGTCCTGAAATGAAGCTGAGTATAAGGAACTACGGGGAGAAACATGAAGCCCCTCAGCGAAAGAAGTTGACGGAGGAGAATGTGATGAGTGAGAGACACTCCATAGAGGGGAGTTAGTCGCCAAATGCTCATTGTAACGATGGACATGATGAAGATTGGGATATGATGTGTTTTGAAATCCATTCCACCACGTTGCAAACACTTCATCTCTCTTCATGTTGTTGTTCTCTGCGTTGCTCTTATTTTTCTCTGATGTGTTGTTGAACATTATTAGAAGAAAATCGATTCAAAATGCAGAAACAGAAGGGTGCAAGATTCAGTCCGAAAACCCACGTTATAAAGAAAATTCAGAGGCGGAAAAGATGTGGCAACGAGTCACGGCAACTATATCTTCGAGTATACCAGCATGAAGAATGGCTGATGAACTTTATAGCATCTGAATCTCATTTTGCTTGGAAGGCTAGAGAACGAAGAATCATCAGAGAGGGGTTTTTGATACTGATGGTGACGGGTTTGCTGGTGTACGTGTACGGCCCGTCCGGTTCACGCTCACGCCCCCAAAGGAAGATCCAGCCGCTTTATGGTGCACAACAACAAAAAAAGTGCAGCTTTTTTTTTCCAGTGTTTTAATTCATAAATAAACAAAGTTGTTTTCTTTTTTCACAAGAAAATCGGTTGTTAAAACAACTAGGATCGTGCAGTTATGATTATTATAATCAGAAACTCAAAATTTAAATTTTTTTCTGTTGGTTAGTAGTTCTATTTCTACGTATGAAAACATCAACAAAAAAAATATTTATGTTTTCAAAAATTTCTTAGGAGAGAGAATATGGACTTGGCTTCCATCCACTTCCCTTACCATTATTTTCTCATCTCTTCTCCATCTCAACCGTTGGATTAAAATCTCAACGGTTCAAATTTAATATTTTATAAAAATATTATTTTAAAATATTTTATTGATATTTTTTAATAATTTAATTTTTTATTAATATTTTTATAAAAGATTAAATTTAAACAGTTGAAATTTTAATCCAACGGTTGAGATGAAAAAGAGGATTGGAAGAGGATGATAAGAAAAGTGCATGAGAGCCAACTCCAGAGAGTATGAGATTTAGACCAATTCTACGTAAATTGCTGCCACGGTTAGAGTGTGAAGCTGCCATAACCATATTGGGCGTGGGACACGTGGAATGATTCAATGTGTTGGGATCGAGAAAAATATGCTTTTGTTTGAACTTATTTTTTATGAAGAAATATATGTATGCGGGATATTTTAAATTTAATTTAAATATATACTAATATAAACACCGGCACAGACACAGGGAGGGGTAGGACAGATTCAAAAGTTAGCGAGAATTGGGCAATGCCGTGGCAGGGAAATGAAAATAAATGAGAGGGCAGAGCAGTAGTCGTGTCCTCCCTCCCCTTCCCTTTGCCACAGGCTGCGCATTTATTCATGTAGCCCTACAGTACATGCCAATGCCACTTCCACTTTTTATGAATCCTCACTTTTTATTTTTACCCATATTCCACTTCCACCCTCTACACCTCACACACTCCGTACCTTTTTCATAGCCTTCAACTTCTGAAGGCTGCGCAACAGCTATTTCATAATTCAAGCGTTTTATGCATAAAATACCCTAGCAATTGAAGTGGACTCTCAGTGTCTGAAGAACAAATGTATTCCTCACAACTTATAAATAATATAGCTCAGTATAAATTTTTATAATTTATAGATATTGAAATATAGTCATAGTTACAGATGCATATGAATCTCTTAACATTGAGTGCCTATCTGGGCTGTTGTTATTACAGCTAGCCGTTAAACAGATGCCTAATATAATTGTATGTGCTAATCGACTGTGCGGGCTATGCTATTTTCCCCTTGTGAATATCTAGGATATTGAGTTTTTCTATCTCTTGACATGGAGCAGGAAGCTTTACCTCCCCTGTTTCTCTCATCCCATACCTTTTTCAGTTTAGGAAAGGAAATTGTAGTGTTTTTTTAACCGTGATGGGGATCCATCCACCAGAACCAAATCAATTTTTGGTGCGCTAACACAAGCTACATTAAGCTCATCCGAGGAACCACACTTTCAAAACTATAGAGTAATTTAGCAGATGGACATTAGGGAAATGAGATGCACAGCCCAAATCACTTCATTAAGTAAATAAGGAAATAATTCCTCTTGGTCAATACATTAAGAAACCTAAAACGGTCGAGTCCCAAGATCCCATAAGTAACAACGAAACAAGACGGTAGCAAAATAACATAGTTAGACCTGATAAGCTATACCAAGGCAATGCTGCTCTCCCCCCCAGGTGGCTTCCTAATGCCGCCTAGGCAGTCTCTGGATTCAACCTTTCCATCAGCAAAGATGTTACTGCCACTCATTTCTCGCAGTTTAGCTCCACTGAGTGGCTTCTCAGCAGATGATGGGGGCGCATCACCCTTGAAGATGTCATTTCCGGAAAGATCACTAAATTTCTGGTTATTAATCTTCTTTGCCGTCTTGGCAATTGAGTCCTTGTCTTCGTATCCATCAGTCTGTAGATTCAGGTCATGAGCAACTAGTTATTTAACTGGAAAAAACATTAAGTACGCAGATACAACATGATAACATTCCCACATGCATGAAACACAAAATAATATATACGAAGTACACAAGGTGAATCCAGTGGTGTACACCTTAAGGTTCCCAAATCATCATCTGCACAATCTGCATTATGTATTCCTAGGAATAACTTACTTTCTTGCCCACATATGCTCTCATGACATGTGCCAGATTGTGCAGATAGAAGAGTTATCTTATTAGTCTAAAAGTGCGGTTATATAATTCAGATTAGCAACATAGAGTAATTCATACATGATGGGTGACAGGTTCTCCAATGCTTATGCTTCCTTTCAATTGCATAACGCGAGGGGTTACTGGCCGGGGTTTAATTTCAGGTGGAGGAGCAAATATGTTATGGCCACTAAGCTCCTTGCACTTTGCATCAGAAAGCTGCTTCTTCTCAGAGTCTGCTTCACTTTCCAAAGTTCCAGTTAGCTCACGCTGCTTAGCCACCTCAGGCAAAGTAGTGGGCTTTTTCGGAGAAATACTCTCCTCCTCACTAAAGGAAATATGACTGATTCCAGCAATTGCTTGCTGCCAATTTCCAGAAATCAACAATGGGTATACGAGTCAACAAAAATCCAATATAAAATGTAGAAATCTGTATGTTCTTATATAACACTACGGACCACCTATCTCTATTGGTACCTGATACATGCGCAGTCCAGTTTTATTCGGTGTGGGGTTGGCACTGCCAGGTTCTAGCGTGTCGTCGTCTCCTTTGGCTGCAAAGATCCCACTGCCAGTGATCTCCTTCATTTTATAATCTGAACAAGGCTTTCTGGAAATTGCATAGCAAACCAATTTCAGATGCCACAAAATAAATACACACCAAGTAAAAATTAATGCACAGCCACATGATTGATAAGAAGGGAAAACTTTTAGTTTGACTCTTGGTGTGATTCAATAATTGATTTTGCATTCATTTCCTACTTGTTTTAGTACTCACGACTCCCATCAGCATACCTTAAACGGAACTTGTGATAAAAAATAATAACAATAAAATAAAGGAACAAATGGAGCTGTTTCCGGAATCCTAGGCATGTTAGCTCTTTCAGTCAAGATTAAGTTTGCAGATCAGAGAGAAAATTATAAATTGAGAGAGAAAACATGGCAGAATCAGGCGCACGAACAATTTTACTGATCATACGAACTTAATCTTAAAGTAGATAAGAAGCATCGCACAGTAGATCTCACCGTTTGTTTAAGTTCTCGACTTCTTCGTCCGTCACCTGACCCCCAAACACCACCTTACTGATCCCATCCGACGGCTAACATCCAACAGAAAATACGATTGTTGATAAATTTGCCATCAATAGTACATAGAAAAGAAATGAAGAATCAAAATTGCAGAAACAAAATGAAGAGGGAACAGAATTGGGAGCAGTGAGTAGGATATGGAGTACCTGGTGAGAACGGACAGCGGCAGAGCCAGGAGCCGGAGAATCTGATGGTGGAGTTTCGGACCAGGTAAGCAGATCTGCGGTGGAGGTGTGGGGCTTCCTGACCGGAGTGGTCCTTTCCATTGGTGGTCAACAGTAATTCACCAAAGATTAGAGTTCCAATATGTGAGATGACAGCAGAGGAAACGAACAATGGCCAAACAGTGATTACTCCTCAGTAATCACCTAAAGACAAACCCGCATTTAAAAATATATATATAGTGATGACAAAAGGAGACGAAGCGTCCCTGTTTCTGGGGGTGGATGCGGGTAACTCGGCTAACAGACGGAAAGATGGGAATGGAATGGCCGGAGACGACGACGATGAAGTCCCGATCTCAAAAATTCCCGCTGTTTGTTCTTTTTTTCTGGCTTGGATTGTTTGCTTATAGTTCTTGGCTTTGAAGGACACAGAGTGAATGAAAGTGGAGTACAAGAATAGAAAGTGGTGGAGGACCGAGGATGTAGAAGCAGCAGTAGAAGCTACTCTTCTGAACTTAAGCCAGGGTGAGACGCCTCCACATAATATATTCTTGTACTCCACCAAAGCTATCTTTCTCCTTTAATTTTTCCCCCTAAAAATTCTTCGATTATTCTCTCTCTCTCTCTAACAATTTTGAATCTCATACCGCCACCTCTGTATATCCCTTTTTTCCTTTTCTTTTTCTTGTTAACAAGCAACAATGCCCCCGCGCGTTGCGCGAGTGCAACATCTACAACACTTAAAATAAATGATGCCCTTCAATTCATTAACCTCCAGTCAACAAAGTTTTCCTGAAATCATGTATATATCCTGCAACTTTTTGTGCAATTATGAACTTCTTAGCTCACCAACTAATCTTTTGTAGCTCTAAGATAATTTACAGGAGAAATTTTTTATAAAATAAATAATACCAATTAAAAAATACAGTCACATATGGCCATTGAAGTAGCTAGATCACCTTTTTGCACCATATGTATTTGAATAAAATTATTAAAGTAAAACTGTCAGTTATCATAACATCTTTATACTTCATTATCCAACTATACACTTCATTGCTCCTATAGCTACTCGATTATCAAGCATACACTTAGTTGAGTCAAATTATATAAAATAAGATTTGAAAATTTTAAAATGTCAACTCAATGATCACTTTTCAATAAAATTTGTCTATCACTCAACAAATCTTCTTAAAATCCCTAACAACCACCAACTTGAAACTAAATTCATGTTCTACAATGTCAAACTTCTCCATTGCGCGTCTTGAAAAAATTACTAACCCCTAAATCATGATCTAGACCATGAATTCTTACATACCATATCTTCATATTTCATTATGACCAAAACTATACAATTGACCACACTACCTTCATAACAAAAAATCTATGCGATCTATAAAACCAAATATGTTCCGTTTTTATCATCCTCAACTATAGCATATTCCATTAGTCATTTTTTATTATTATCAAGATTTGAATCCTCAACTGTGATCACTATTATATTAATTCACTTTCTACTTAACACATCTAATAATATAATTAAAGCCAACACTTAATTAGAAATCATATTCACTTCCATCACATTCATAGTAAGAAATATATATGTTGTCACATCCAACACTTAATAAGTATAACGTTTAAAAATAGGTTTTTTTTTGTTACAAGAAATATAATCTTATGATAAGGTGAAACCCGCATTGGGTATACAATATTGCTTCTACTCCCACGTATTAAATCAAGGACGGACGGTTATGGGGAAACGTGCATTAAGACACTGTCTGTCAAGATTCCATTTAATAAGTATCACATTTGAAAATGGGTATACAAAATTGCTTCTTCTCCTACGTATCAAGCAAGCACGGAGCCCGAAAAGCAATGGCTTGCAATATGAAGCCGACACTGTTTAAATAAATAGTATTTTGTGAATAGTTGATGGCTCATAATGCTATTACTATTAAGGCAGAGAAGTTTTGCTGCCTTTTCACTTAAAAATATCAAAGTTATCCAAAGGTTTTATCAGAATATTACATTCTCAAGGAAGATAAACAGAGAGTGTACATGCTTTGGTACTTTAATAGCCATCAAGAGCTACCATTACAGAGTATAGGTTCAAAATTAAAGTGTAAAGAAATTATTCCTTGCTCCCATATTTCAAGGCTTAGTAACTCTTGTAATTTTGAAAGCGAGAGAGTTGTATGAAAAGTATCACTTCAAGATTAAAGATAAATAACTATACAACAATTTAATAGATATATCAATTTTAAGGCTGGCCACATTATTAAGATGTATTAAATGTCAATCGGTATGATTATATTAACATCCAATTGAAAGGAAAACGTCATATGATGAAAAGAATGATGATGGTCTAGAAGATTGTTTGTTCTAATTTAATGTTACTTCAAAGGAACATGATTCAGTTGGCCTTTGAATTTCTTGTTGCAATAGACCAGCAATCGTCTGCAACTAACAATATCAAAATGAGTCCAAGAAAATCAATCTTGAAGCCCCCTGCATATGACAATTAACAGCATGTATCATGCAGTTTCACAATACCATAATCATACCCTGCATCAAAATATATACCAAGCTTAAGCCCCCTTTTATGTACATAATCTGCAAGAGGTTTTCTTATTCTTAATTAAGTCACTCTACAATATTCAACTGAGCTTGATTCATGTGTTGCTGTAAATATGTGATGCCAATGACATTGTATTAGACAATGCTGTAAATATGTGATGCCAATGACATTGCTGTAAATATGTGATGCCATGCCCACCGGCTGAACCGCCACATGCCGGTTTTAGGAACGCTGCTCAATTGCTCTTTTGCCCCTTCATAATCTAGCTACCAACCGAAGCTAGGAGCATATTTTAATTCTATGCATTATATTGATTGAGTGTTTTAGATTTTAGAAGCTTTTTTAAAAAAATTTCCTCACACATACTTACCAAAAGCTAATCCAAACATATATTTAATAATATTACCAGTTTTTCGCAGTTTAGTACCTTATAAATAGTAAAAACTATTTTTCAAAAATTAATTCAAATATACACTTAATAATTTTATTTCTAGCTTTCAATCTCCCTTTAGTTGGACCTTTCCCACATGATCTTCTTGAGTTTGTATAACAATTACCTTGTGTCCTGTTTAGGAAACCTCAAACCATGATTTTGGAAACCTTTTTTTAAAAACGGTGACAAAACTCTTCTCACATATTTATCTTATTAATTAGATAAGCACTTCTAAAATTAAAACAAACAAATACTAAGAATAATAGAGTGAGAATTGTCACGGTCTGGCATAAAATTAAAGTTTAATAAAATAATTTGGATTGGTTAGAAGTCAAAATGCATAGCCACACAATTCAACAACAACAAAACCAATACAGGGAACCTAATTTCCAAATAAAAATCGTTGGTCTGAATGAGAAAGTATGCATATGGGCAATAGAAAACGATCTAATCAGTAATCACCCCACATGAAGTATAATTAGCCGTACAAAAATCAGGCTAGTTGTTGTGGATTATCCTTAATTATGTAGCATGTACACCAGACAAATATTTGTGAATTAAGATTGTTGGTGCTTGTTGATTCTTCGTGCTGCGGGTTGAACTTTGAAGGCATTCATTAAGGATCACTCAAGAAAGCATTCTCATGAATTGTGACTTGATAAAAAATTCACTTGCCGTTGCCGGAGAGACGCGGCTGTCCCCGATAAGGGCATTATCGTCATTCAAGAAGTAGATGATTGTGTCAAGGTGCCAATGTTCCGGAATGTAACGTTGCAATGAAGTGACCCGTTAGACATCCAGAACGGTTGCTTCTTCTTGGCACTGATTACGGAAATTTCAATTTTTTTAAACTTTTATGGCGAATCTCAGTCACAATTAGGGTTGTCCAAAAACTCGATGTCTGGTTGGCCCGGCCCGGCCCGGCCCGACCCGACCCGACCCGACTCGGTCTAAGGCAAGCAAAAAAATGGTCCGAGACAATTTGACCGGATGGACTGACAAATTGCTCAAAGTTGGGTGGACTTCGGTCCGGGGCTTAGACCCCGGACCGGTCCTCGATTCGACCCGAGGTCCTTTTTTTTTTTGGTTGTAAATCACCATACATTGAGCCACTTACTGGAGTCTGGACATCTTAATGTGCTTTTTAATTTATAGGAATTACTTTTCACTATGTCACTTTTTATTATTTTAGGAAGTTAGGTGAAATTAGAGCTAAAATATTGCATCCCAAGAAGGCAAAAAAAAAAAAAAGCTGAAAAAAATTGGAAAAAATATTAAAAAAAAAGCTGCATATCGGGCCAGACCTCTGGTTGGCCTCCAACCCGGTCTGGCCCCGTCCTTGGACAACTCTAGTCACAATAATGTAACCTTCTAAAAACTAATGAAATTTCAACGTTCTTTCCTTACCCAAAAAGGAAGGTATTGCCTTTTTGGTGAACCATAATAGCAGTGTTTGCAGATTGATTACTAATAAATCCTAGCCATCTCTACTCTACCTAAGCTTCCTGCATGAAAGAGAATTTCATTGATTGACAAAAATCAGTTTGCAATATAATCAATTCCTAGACATATACATATATATAATCCACTGAACCTTAGCCATCGGGCCAGGACACAACATACCCAAAATAACCACACACATAACACACACGTGGGCTATACACTTTTCACTCTAAAATGCAAAGCTAAACTTTATCCTTTCACACTTTTCATTCATATGTGCAGCAACTTAATCTCCTTTGACTCCTACCTTTCATGAACAAAGTGACAATCTACCTCAATATATTGAGTATGCTCATGATAGATCAGATTAGCTGCAATATGAATTGCCGCCTTGTTATCACAGTATACCTTTACGAGCTCTTCATGAATGACTCCCAAGTCTCGAAGTAAACCACACGCCGATACTATTTTTGATACAACAATAGTCAATATCTAGTATTCCGCCTTAACTAAAGACTTAGACACATTTGCCTGCTTCTTTATCTTCCACATCACCAAAAAGCCTTCTAACTTCAACATATAGCAGTAACTGAAATTCAAGTCACTCCACAAGCTGTCCAATTAGCGACATAATCTTACTACCGATATAAAGACTTTATTGATAGATAATCTATAAGTACTTTTTTAAACATCAAAAGGCTGCATGCTCCAATTCGGGTAAGCCCAATGATCCAACTCAAATGAACTTAATTATGAGTAGAAAAATGAGAACTTCCTTAGTGTGAGAATAGACTCTGGATAGCGCATTCACATGGCTAGGGAAAGGTAGAGTCTATTGCATCATTCGAAGGAAGTAACTAGGCTGGGTACATGACTTAGGATAGGCAGGGAGAGCCCATCCCATCTGGACCGTCCAGATGGGATCTGGACGGTCCAGATTTTTTTTAATTATTTTTCGTTTTTATTTTTTTTCTACATGAAAAAATCATTTTTTTAAAAAATGTTAGTTGAGTATGGGGTTTATTAGGTGAGAATAATTTGAAAACGGGGAGAGGTGGAGCAAAAGGCGGAAGAAGTAAAGGAAAAACAACAGCATTATGGCATGGCCCACGAAGTGTGTAGGGGAACCTAACCTAAAGCACAGCCAAGCCAAAGATGGCATAAGGATAATGGTGTACAAGGTTTTCGTGATGCTTGATTTTTCCTACACCATGTCACGCGCGGAAAGGAACACCGGATGATTCGCGTGCACAGACACTCTACATTTAAATAGGAGGTTTGGATTTCAAGTATGGACAAGTCTAGAAACTCCTAAAATATGGTAAATATGTGTACATATTTGTAGAATTGTGTAGAGAATTCTAGAGAACTCTTGTAAGTGTATAAATATCTAGATATTTCTAGGGAAGGTTCTGGAGAGTTATTCTCCACCGTAAGATCATTTTGATCTTAGCCGTTCATTGAGGAGGTGGATGCCTATAAATAGGAGATGCCTCCCTCATTTGTAATCCATCCAAGAGTCTTCAAGCATTTGTTGTTCAAGAGCTTCTCTCTTTAACTTCTCTCTCTCTCTCTAAAGTTCTCTTAGTCTTTGTGTTCTTTATCTACTTGTGAGGTTTCGGCTGACTTAGCAAAGATCGAGAGGGGTGATCAAGCTAAGGCCGGCATGGTATTTGGGAGATCAAGTCCAAGGCCGTGACAACCAGCTACCCTCAATTAGCTACAAATAGTACAATTCCTTAGGACTGGACTCCCAATTCGTATCCAGGCTGCGCCCCACTTTTTAATTAGGGAAAATTCATACAGGGGCCTGTAATACCCTAAAAATCACACTTAGGGTAAATATCAAAATTTGGAAATATACTTATTGAAAATAGGTGAATATGAGGTTTCAAACACCTTGTATTGAGTTTACCTTGTTGTTAGGGTAATTTCCCTTGAAAAAGGATAATTTGCAATTAGGTCCCTAAGACGTTTGAAGATTTGCAAATAGGTCCTTAAACACATTATGGGTTATAAATACTCTGTGAAAGCTATAAAAGAAGCAAGTAAAAATCTATTTGAAATAGGGAAGGATATTGTCCCTAATTTAGGTAATTTATTAAGTTACAAACTTGGAGAAATTGAAGGAGAATACTCAAAAGTATTGAAAAGACCATAATGCCCCCGTGAATATTAAAATAATGCGTGAGGCATAAAGCAAAAATGTCAATACAAAAGTTATGAGATAATGAGGCATCCTAAGTAAGAAAATTATCAACTATTGATAATTTAGTAATTAGGAAATTATTGGCTAATTACTTAAGCATAAGCAAAGGAAATTCAGAGATAATTATGTAAAACCCTAAAATTAGTGGTTTTTGGCTTAAAATTAGTAAAAACATATTTGCTAATTAATTGGAAATTTTTGAGAAAAATGGATGAGTTTAGGTATTTTTAAGCCTAAATACAAGAATGGACCAATTAGGAAATTTTGTAAAAATCTATTTGAAATTTTGGAAGATTAGGGTTAAAGTAACGAAGTGCTGGTGAAATTCCGCCAATTAGGGGGTCAGGGGTAAAATAGTCATTTTGACTAAAAATGTCTGTCGTAATGATAGATCCTTAACAAGTACGTTGTTATATTGATAGGATATCCCTGATTACGTTTTGACGCTGATGTTTATTGTATACATATATGTGATATGTGTATTGTATGTGATAGATGATGACTTTATGTCTGTTGCGTGTTTATGTACTATTAGGGTACGTACGTTCGCGTACTGTAACACTAACGCTGATGTTTATTGTATACATATATGTGATATGTGTATTGTATGTGATAGATGATGACTTTATGTCTGTTGTGTGTTTATGTACTATTAGGGTACGTACGTTCGCGTACTGTAACACTAACTCTGATATTTATGGTATGCATGTATGTGCTATGTGTATTGTATGTGGTAGTTGATAGCTCTGTCATATGTTTTGTACTGTTGATATGTTGGTGTTTGCTACGGGCGATAAATATGCATGCTATGGGCGATACATCAAGATGCTTTATGGGCGATACATCCGAATGCTAGGGCGATACATTTGCATAGGTTGCGTGCTTATATACTATTGATGATATGAATACTTGTGGTACATATGTTGTGTGTATGTAAGTATGAGGTTAACTGTTACTGAGATCCGGTGCGGATCTCAGCTCTTAACATAGCGTCAAGCTCCGGAGGACCGAGGAGAGAGGCAAGCAGCCTTGAGTAGAAGACCCTATCAAGACTTCCTTTTGATGTTCCGGCGGAAGTCTTTCCTTTTGTTATTATCTGTTTTTGAAATACTCGGTTACTGTACCGATGTTGTAAACAGCCAGACCTACGGCAGTTTAAAAATTATACTGCTTGTGAAAAGTTGGGATGTTACAGGGCCCAATTAAGGCCCAGAATTTTAAAAAAGACCCAACAACTTTCACATACCAAAAAGGGCCCTAGGGCCTTTTCTGGAATTTTTCATTAAAACGTTAGTTGTTAATCTGACTGATTTAGTTATTAATCGGGGCTGATATTGTTGTTACTGTGACTGATTTAGTTGATAAAATATTGTTGTTAATGCGACTGAATTAGTTGTTAACGGGTATTGATTTTGTTGTTGACATGGCTGTTTTTGTTGTTAACGTTCATACCAGTAAAGGCCCTAGGGCCCTTTTTGGTATGTGAAAGTTGTTAGGGCCTTTTTTGAAATTTTAGGCCTTAATTGGGCCCCTGTATGGATTTTCCCTTTTAATTAATCTGCTTTGCCTATTTATGCTAAGGATGTACTCCTCCCATCTTAATTATAGCAAGGTTAGTATGATATATTCATCCATCTTATTTATAACATTTATAATTTTTTCCTAAAACTATTTTAATTAACTCACGAACAGTTATAATTTTTTTTTATACCGTCTAGTTTTATACATGGGGTTTTAAGGAGGTTAGCTCACAATTTTTATAAGGGTCAAGGTGCAAAAATAGACATGTGCTTTTTTTTTAGGAGTGTCCAGTGGCAAATACTTTTTTCAGGCGCAAAAGTAGACACGTGGTTACAAAAGTGGAGCAAAATTAGAGTTTGACCGTTAGTTGACCGTTATCTATGCTTGACGTGGCAGTGAGATCTGATTTCTCCATTAAAATGCTGCCACCTGGCTCCTTCTCTCTTCCATTCTTACTTTTTAATTCCCTTTCTTTCTTTCTTTTATATTGGGGCCCACGTCACTCCAAAAACCTGTCTCCCTCGTAGCTTTACGGATCATCTTCTTTGGATTCAAATGCCCCCCTTCGTCTCCCGAACTCGTAACCCCTCAAGGTCTTAGGTTCTTGCAATGGATTGATCTCGCATCTCGCAACGTCGTTGAGGATATCGCTTTATGGAACTCATGTCTACTCGGCAAGACAAGATTATCGCCTTGCTTCCCGTGGGAGCGACGACACGAATCGATTCAAGCTTGTTTCTTGCGCAGGTTATGGGTTTGGGTATGATTCCTTTTCGGATGATTTTAAATTGCTTAGGATTTCATGTTTTGTTGACTTACACACTCGTTCTTTCAAATCTCAAGTCAAGATTTATAGCCTGAGAACAAATTCCTGGAAATCCATTCAGCGTATGCCTTACGCCCTATGTGCGCGAACGATGGGTGTTTTTGTTGGTGGGGCTCTTCACTGGGTCGTCACTCGGAAGCTTGAGCTTGATTCGCCCGATCTGATTATTGCATTTGATCTGAAACATGAAAATTTTAGGGAGGTTCCTATGCCCGGGGAGGAAGAAGTCGGGAGGAAGAAGAAGGGACTTAAATGAAAATTTTAAAAGTTTATAGAGGGACTAAATTGAAAATTTTTTGAAATGCATCCGGGGCTGAACTGTAATTTATAAAACATTAACATCCACGTCATCATTTTCAGTTCAGAAAAAGTCAACTAACGGTCAAACGCTAATTTTGCTCCACTTTTGTAACCACGTGTCTACTTTTGCGCCTAAAAAATGTATTTGCCACTGGACGCTCCTCCGAAAAAAGCACATGTTTATTTTTGCACATTGACCCTTTTTATAATTATAATTAAGTACTCATTCAGTCATTTTGTCCTATTTATAAGGCGAGAGATATTTATATTTATATATATATATATATATATATATATATATATATATATATATATATATATATATATATTCATAAGTCACTTTATTAAATTTTTCATATCAATGTAGTGCAAACCTTGTCTTGATTGAGTATTATGGAGTTTAAAAGTCCTTCAATTTTAAGGCAAGGTTGATACTCCATCTGTTTCTTTTTATTCGATATTTTTTGGGTACTTCATGTTCCTTTTCATTAGATAAGATTAGAGGATGTCCGACAAGTTTTTCTGTAAACTTCTCACTTTACTTCACTTAATTATAAAAGTTATTATGTCACTATTTCATTTAATTCTTATATTTGACTAAAACCGTCAATATAACACATCCTCTCTTATCCGCAAAAATGAGGGCATTTTAAAAAAATAAAATTCAAGATTGCATATAACTAGTTTTTAATTACCTATTCAAATAACACAATTCAATTAATCATATATTATAAGATGGAACAGAGGAGTAAGATTCAAGATTGTTCTTAGTTTTGGTGAAATGTGATAGAAGTGATTTATAAATAGGATTAGATGCTTAATTTATATAGTTTCTCTAATCCATATATTCACATTAATTAAATAGTAGCTAGGGAGCTTTTAGAAGATTAGATTAACGATCAAAACAACATTATATTGCCAACTGTCATCATGTATATTCTTTTGATACAAGTAACTGTGGAGGCTTTCATGATAGTGGCATTACATTGATAAGCATCACTTTGATTCAATTTATAAGTTTAATTTGAAAAGAAAAAAAGCAACACATTGATAAGTACCACTTTAGTCTTATTTATAAGTTCAATTTGGAAAAAAAAAATGTTGATCATTGTTATAAGTTCACTTTTAGAATAATAAATTAGAGAGTTACAATTTTGCCCCTATTAAAGATGGAGAGAGAAGAAATAGCTGAAAAAAGTTTAAAAATGAGAGTAAAATTGAAAATTTAATCCATAATTATTGAGTTAATTAACTCTATTTAATATGTGAGAATTAGGTAATTTGAAAGAACATTGAGTGATCAAAAATACCAACTAAAAGAATAAAAAGCCAACAAGAGATAAAGGGATTTTTTTTTTGTGCAAAATAAGGGATTCAAACACATGCCTTCTTTTTTTTTAAACTACTCTCCGGTTGTTAATATAAGACATATTTACTTAATTTGATTAGATTAATAGAGTTAGTTAACATAAGATATATTTTCTAAAACACCCTAATTATCTTTATTAATTCTCATATTCTTTATCCTCTTTGATTGTTGTTTGTGGAGCATCAATAAGAGTAAATTAAAAAAAGATTGACAAATATAAAAATTATATCTTATATTTAAAATCAAAATCAACTTTTTAAATAGGCTAAAGCATATTTTTAGTCCTTTAAGTTTTACATAAGGCATACTTTTGATCCCTTAACTTTATAAAGTATACTTTTGATCCTGAAATTCTAACACCATTAATGTTGCTAAATGAGGGCAAAGTTAAAACACCTCACAATCATTGAGCACAACTCTCCTTGGTATGTGTGTTTTGGCAAACTCAAGTGATGCCTATTAACATTTAATTACACAAATTTTATATATCCTTCAATTTAGCCATATTTTAAATTTAAGCTTAATAGCATTTAATTACACAATCATAAGTTTACACCGTTATCACTCAAGTTAACATTTTCCGTTTGCAAAATTAACGGTGTTAGAATTAGAGGACCAAAAGTATACTTTATAAAGTTAAGGGACTAAAAGTATACTTCATGTCAACTTAAAAGACTAAAAATATACTTTAACTTATCTTGTAGTGTTTTGGGGTGGAAGAGTAAATATGTTAGCCTGTTTGGAGTGGCTTATTTTTCAGTGTGGTGTGTAAAAATTTCAGTGGCTTTTAAGCCAACGGCTCAATGAGAAAAAAGCTCATTTTTCTTGTTTGGATTGCCTATTGCGTTGGCTGAACTTTAAGTCAGTTAAGGAAAAAGCTCCAAAATCCAACTTTTTCCATAACACTCTCAGCTTTTTGAGGGCCCCGCCGCTTCTACCACCATCAATCCAAACACAAATCATTATCTATTAACCTGACTTTTTTCCTACCGAGCTTTTTTTAAAGCCAGCTAGTTTTTAAGTCACCATTCTTACCGCCAACCCAAACAGGCGCCTGTGTTATTGGATTTCGATCACTGTGGAAAAAGCCAGCAAGAGACAAAGGGATCCAAACATTTTTTGACATGCTTTGCTTTTCAAAATTCTATTGTATTTCATTGGATTTCGATTACTGTGGAGCCTAGACCCTATTCAGATCGAAGAAAAGATAAGAATGAAAAGAGTGGAACAGAATGGAACGAAAAAATATTTTGTTTCGATGCGTTTGATTTGCACTAGAATAAAAAAATAGGTTGATAGAAAAAAAATTTGTTTGATTAAAAGAAAATAAGGTAGAAAAATGAAACCAAATATCATTTTGCCCCTAAAAGGATAAAACATTAGTGTGCACTGTGCACACTTGCAATGCACGCGAGTGTGCATTGTCCACACAAAAAACCTTAGACCAACACCCACCTACGGCGAAGCTTAGGCAAGAATTTTGACGACGAAATAGGTGGCCTATTGCGACGATCGCCTGCACTAGAGATAGAGGAGGGCTTGAAAATGGCTCTAAGTGAGGCGGTGGCAATGGAAGAAATGGGTAGCTTGCAGGTAGAGGAAGAAGAAGCAGAAGCAGCAGTGTTGGGATTGAGTACGACTAGGTGTTCACAGAGAAATATGGGACAAAACCTAGTGAAGTTCTCTTCACGGTGACAGTCCCAGGAGGTAGAAGATCGATGAGGCTACGATGGAGGTTACGGGGGCAACAATGGACTCCAACCCATGACCACGAGGTTAAGAGCCTTGCACTCTACCGAATTGGCAATAAATGTAAGCTTGCCAACAAAATAAATTACTCCCTCTGTTCCTAATTATAAGACAACATTTTAGAGTTGGTTTTGATCCTAATTATAGGAAAACATTCTAATTTTTGTCAATTTCTTCCAAAAATACCCCTATTTTATTCTCTCAAATGTGTTTGATTTTTTATGATTACATATATGTGTATGTATATATGTGTGTGTCTATATACAAATATACATACATATATACACAGACACACACACACACATCTGTGAGTGTGTGCCTGTCAATATATATGTGTGTGTACATATATAAACACACATATATATACATATGTGTGTGTGTCTATATGTATATTTGTGTGTATATTCATATATATGTGTGTGTAGATACATGTATGTATGTGTGCGTACATATATAAACACACACGTGTCTATATATATATTTGTGTGTGTGTGTTCATATATATATGTGTGTGTGTGTGTAGTGTGTGTGTTTAGACACACACACACATATATATACACATATGTGTGTATATAGTAAGATCATTATTTCAATTTAAAACCGTGTGGAAATGAAAATTCTAAATCAAAGAGGTATGTGATAGGGGTTGTTAATTCACTTTTACTTATGTCATTTTAAATTTATATAAGAGCATTTTAGGAAAATGAGTAAAATTAACTAATTTAACTTATCTCCTTAATCTCTCCAAAATCGATTAAATATGTCCTATAATTAGGACTGGAGGGAGTATTATTCAATCAAGCACACATAGATTCATGGATGCCCATGGTTTTAAAATCCCAACCAAGTGAAATTAAATAAACCATAAAGTTGCTTATTTGATTTAATTAATTATTTTTCTTCGAGAAATCAACTCTCTAAAAGGACTTTCAGGTAAAAGAAATCCATGCATGATTTATGTTTTTATTTTGTTCATTTATTGGTTTCCTAAAATTATTTTAAAATAAATATGTTATTCTTAACATTAAGAATATAAATTTCCTTTTTTATTACAATATTACTGTATAAAACTATTCTAAGGAAGTTTATGCCTTAAAAAGAAATTATAAAAGAATATAAAAATATATACGTTTTTGTAAACCCATTCCACTACTTTTGATCCATTTTAAACCTTTAAGGAAATTTAACGCCTATTCTGTTTTTCAGGTGTCGACTGACTGCCAAGCAATTAGAAGTCTGGAATATAACACACACAAAAAGAATATTATATATGGTGCTGAATGACGCTGTCTAGAAAATTGGGATAGCATTTGGTTAACAACATTTTACAACAGTGTTAAAAAAAAAAAACAACATTTTACAACCACAAAATTATTACTCCTCCTGTCCTAAACCTAGCATCTAATTTGTGATGCAAAATTATACCACAAACTAAGTCTTATGTTTAGAACCGATAATATATATTTCATTTTAGGGACGGACCCAACAATTATAATTAGGAGGAGCAAAAATTACATAAACGAACCAATAACTTCAGGAAATAACATTTTAACCTCATAAAAATATTAATCTTTTCACTTTAGTCCCTCTATGAAATTATTAGGAGAGGACTAACGTGCAAATAATGAAATTTTTATGAGGCTGAACTGCGATTTCTTAAACTTTTGGGTTCTTTTCTGTAATTTTAGGGGGGCGGAGCCACCCCTAACCCCCCATGTAGGTCCGTCCCTGCTTCCTTTGGTCTTTATTATAAGATACCAACTGATTATTCTCATAAACCAATAAAAATAGTCAAAGTCAATAAATTTATCATAGAATTTAAGTAATTTTCAAAATTACCCCTATTAATTGCACTAAACTATAATATCATATCAATTATTACTCTCACGGTCTCACCTAATACCCTTATTAATTATGGGCATACATAGAAAAAATAATTAACACTCCTTAGAAACAAGTAAGTGTCTTACAAATAAATTTATTAGTTGGTGCTTTTTAAGTTTGTGGGTGCTTAATTATGGAATTTGATTTATTATAAAAGATATTCGTAACGATTATTCTCATAAACATAACAATAAAAATAGTACCCGTGATAAAATCAATAAAGCAACATGTTATCATATGAATTTAAGTAATTTTCAAAATTACCCCCACCGTACTAATTTCAACACCAAATACCTATATAGAGGAAGAAGGAAAATAATGAGAACACAAAACTATAATATCATATTTCAATTATTACTTCAAGTCACAAAATTAATAAGACAACACATATTTCTTACTTCAACATCTTAGCCTCATCAATACCCTTAGTTCTATTAATTATCTTGTTCAACTGGCATACATTTGTAAACTAGTTAAAAATATAATTAACATCCTCAAGAGATTATAAACCAAAAAGAAAAACAAAAGAATAAAAGGGTAAGTGTTGTGTAATTTTTCTCTTCAGTCACCTTTAAATACTCTGTATTTGCTCTCAAGTCATCCACTGAAAGATTGATGCATAAATTATTTTAATCAACTAATCTATTCAAATTCAATTAATCTTTGGAACTTTTCTATTTTATGTAGGGGAGTTGCTCTTAATAAATTTATTAGAAAACTATGTTAATTAAGTGATAATATTTATATTTAATTTAATCGATGGTCATATTAAAAAAACTTATAATAAAGATTAGAGGGAGTACCAAGAAATTTCATTTCTTTCTCATCTACAGTTTATGGGTGCACTTGCACCCACATGCAACATAAAGAAATTCAAAAAGCAAGGCACCTACCATCATCCATAGTTCCATACATATATTCATTCATGCAATATCAATCAAAATATCCAACATTGTCATCAAATACCATTTAAACAAAGGCTTTAATTTAAATTCACAAGTTTAGTCGGTAACATTAAATTTTGATGGATTAGGATTAGGGCTAGGACGAGATTTTAAAATTATGTTTAATTTAGTATAGTATAAAGTGAGCCGCGTGGAGCCCCGTAATTTTTTTCTGCCTTCGGGAGCCCCATAAATATAATCGATGAATGAAGAATAATATGTGACGGGATGAAAATTTCCAGAAAGTGGCCGGCCAGCTCAGTAAGCCATGCTGACCACAACCATTAGTGCAAAAGAAACAACTTGGGGTGAAAATTGGGCACACGTCCACCAACAAGAACAAAACGCCCCACCCTCCCACAACTACGGACCGAAGAAATAGCGGAGACGAGATTCTGGTTTCACGTAGCTGCGAATGGCGGTGGCAATCATCAGTAACCTGTTCTGTTTTCATACCCCTACAACTCAACTCCGCAGCTCCCACCTGTGTTCCTTACGCCATTCTACCCGCCTCTTTAGACGCGCTTCCTCTGCATATTCCCGCGCCTTTCTTGACACCAAGACCATCGTAATGCTTCTCCTTCCTCTTATTTTTCGCTAATTAGTAATTTCAATAATATACGGCACCTATATATGTATATGGGTTTGATAAGCTTCATCAATTGAACAAATGAAGGAATAAAGACGCTGTATTTTTGGGAAATGAGTTTTATGCTCGCAGATGAGAATATTAAAATCTACTTGTCCCTTTCTTTTGGATGGAGTGAGTGCTATAGAAATTAGAAAGCGATGAACCGAAAGCAAATGCCTAACCAATAGCCTAGGGTCATAGGGTTTTGAAGTATTAAAGTAGAAGGTTTAATCGGGGACCCTGCGTGTTGTGTACGTTAGTTCTGGCTGTTATATTGAGTACACCCCCTGTGGGGGGCTTCAGCTTTTTAATGATTTCTCTTCTATCCACGTCACCTTAATTGCCATTTCTCGGTCTAATTGGTGTTTAGGACCCCGTTAAAGTTGATGAGGAAGTTAACCGGAGCAGGAACTCATTGGCTTGTCCCATATGTTACGACTCCTTGACGTGGACTAGTAATCCTGCTTTCTCCATGTAAGTTGATTTGTTTAATTTATCTTTGACTTGTAAAACCATTGCCTGCTTACTGAATGCAGCAACCTATCTTTTCTGCATTGTTTTCTTATGTTTGTGAGTTTGTATGTGTGGATCTGTGGCTGTGACTAGAGACTTTTAGTATATTACTAGTTATAACATGCTTGTTGGATAGCTGACTGGTTTCAGTTTCTTCATGGGTCGTTTAATACAGAGATTCTACCCCTGGATCTAGCTTGCAATGTAGCACGTGCAAGAAGACATATGTAGGGAGGGAAGCATATCTTGATCTTACGACAGCAAATGGGGCTAAGAGTTATGGGGAACCAATGCCACCCTCCACAGAGCTTTTCAGGCATGGAAGTTTTTTACCCCCCTCATATTTTTAGAGGTTGAACCTTTGATTGTCAGTCGAGCATGTTTAGGAGTTAGGCCTGTTTGCTAGCAGTGGGAAAAAATGTGGAATCTTATCCTTAAGCTGACCTAATTTTAACATTTTTCTCCCTATAAGCTGGTAAAGTTTGGCCTAAGCATTCAGATAAAGGGGTTACCTTATCATAATAGTGATAAAGTAGAATTTAATTATCAAAGAGGCTGTTCTTGTGAAGTACTGACCACAACACTAGCTTGCATCGCTGATGCACATTAGTTGTTCATTGTGTCAGGGTGCCACTGGTATCATTTCTATATGAGAGGGGTTGGCGTCAAGCTTTCATATGGGGTGGTTTTCCAGGTCCTGAGAAAGAGGTGAATAGAATCGTCTCTCTTCCTCAAGCATATATCCTCTTGGTTGATCCTGGTGTTTTTTATGTGATTTTTCATTCATAAGATCTATTACTGCCTTGTTGGCAATACTAGAATATGCTGCCTTCCAACTGGAAAAGGAGTTTCCATATTGGCATTCATAGCCAATATAAGCTCGCTGACCGGTAGAGGGAGAGATACAAATTCAGATGTTGTGTGTAAAATATGTGATGAAATTCTGATGTGCCGATGGATTTATTTCTTAAACCATGCCCCTCGTTTGTACTCCTGAAGAAATATTAGAATATCTTGTACTTGTAGATTTTTAAGTGTACTTCCCTTGAAATAGTTCAATTGCTAATTATGTCTTCAGTTGATTTTAACTGCAGTTTGAACTTATGAAAGATTTCTTGAAGCCAGTCTTAGGTGGAAACATCATTGATGCGAGCTGCGCAAGCGGATTATTTTCAAGATTATTTGCAAAGAGCGGATTATTTTCATCTGTAGTTGCTTTAGATTACTCTGAAAACATGTTGCAGCAATGCTATGAGTTCACTAAGCAGGAGGAGAATTTTCCAAAAGAGTACACAGTTTATATTTATAATTATTCAGAATCCACTTCACTGAATTAACGGATTACCCATCTCTTGAGGGACCACTTCTAAATTAAGTCTTTAATTTATATTTCAGTCATATCTCGTTAATATTTTGTTTTTTTAGGAACTTCATCTTGATCAGAGCAGATATATCTAGGCTTCCTTTTCTTTCTAGTTCTGTTGATGCTGTGCATGCTGGTGCAGCAATTCACTGTTGGCCTTCACCATCAGCAGCTGTAAGATACATTCATTAGTATATATCATGGGAGACTGTTTCATTTGTTCAGGATATATTTGCTGTCAGATTTAAAAGGGGGATTCCTCCTGGAGAGAGTGACTGTTACATTGAATAGTTAATTTGCAGGCTATGCAGCCAGTATGTAAACACACCCACTTATTGCATGATTTTGGTAATCTGTTTTTCAGGTGGCTGAAATAAGTCGAGTCTTGCGACCAGGAGGGGTCTTCGTTGCAACTACTTTTATACTTGACGGCCCTTTTTCTTTTGTCCCATTTTTACGTGAACTGCGCCAGGTAGATAATTTGTTTAGCTTGAGGCAATTAACCGTGTTTCAAACCCAAGAAATTTGACATGATTCGTCATGATTGATAAACTGGGTGCGAATGATGTAATCGAATATGGTCAGTTGTTTTTGTAGCCTTTTCATACTCGGTATCTTCTAACTTCTGTCCTTATACATTCGTTTATTTACATGTTCTACGGCTTCCTTGTGATTTTGTTACATGGAGATGAATGATAAGTTTATTCCTTATAAAGAGAAGGCGATGCCTTGGTATATTTTTAACTTGTTTTGGTTTTGATGGAGGCTGTTATTATCAGATCTGATGGGACAATGTGTTTGTTGTTGCAGAATATAAGGCAAGTATCAGGCAACTACTTGTCTCTGTCTGAACGTGAATTTGAAGATCTCTGCAGAGGTTGTGGGCTGGTCAGATTTTCTTGCATAAGAAATGGGTCTTTTGTGATGTTCTCTGCTTCAAAACCCAACTAAGGCTGAGTTTCCTGGGCTCTCTCACTCCCGCCTTCTGATCGTTATTTTGCTGAAGTTGTGGGTGCTTCGAAGATGGGATGGGCACGATCAATTTCGCCTAGTCTTGAGAATATATGACACAGGCATCTGTTGCGATGAAAAAACGCCCGTTAGATTAGATTACGTCTTGCTTGGCTCTTCAACACTCTGTCAGAGACGCTAAAAGAAGATCCAAGGAAAGCATATTGTGTATTTGTTTCTTTTTGTTTTTGTTTGTATTTGAGGTCCGTTGACACAAAAAGAGAACCAGGGCACCCAGATCACTCGGGGCCTCTTCATAAGGAGCTTCACAATCCACTCATTGTTTTGGTATTTTGGGCTTCATCATCTGTGGGGCCTCTTCATTCTGTCAGGCCCTTTGCTAAACGGAGGAGGGTCTTGAAGACCCAGAACACCCACATCACCATAGCCTGGTCTCACACTTTCACTCAGTCCAATACTTAGTCACATAAGGGCCTGTTTGATTTATTTCTTGGGGATATGGTAACGGACTAATGGTATGGTCTAGACTCCATCACCAATGCATTTGGTTTGCTCTAATGGCAATCGACTTTAATCCTGATCGCAAAAGGTATGGTAATCAAAATTTATAGGAGAGAAACCTATGAATCATGATTTATCATGTGACAATAATGCCCTTAGCACCACTGACTCTTCACTTCCTTCCACCCACTCTAATTTTTAGTTCCCTGGCAACCGTCAACCTCTTTGCACCACCACTGCCGGCGACATTGGTGACCTCCTTCCCAAATCCCAGACACCGCCGGATTCTTCTTTGCCAGTCCCTCCCCAAAAGCTTCTCCTTCGTCTCCCTTCCTCCCTCTCGCCTTCTGCTTCGCTCAATCTGTCATGGTTCGCCTTTGTCTCCATATTCTTCCTGCTTATATGATGATGATTAATAGGATGAAAATTTAAAAGATGAGAAAATAGTATACTGTAGATTTCAAAATTCGAAGTATTGGCCCGGGGGGTATGATTGGCAATGGCCCACCCAGAGATTCACATGTCGCCTTCCCTCCCTCGTCTTCCGCCTCATCATCATCTTCCAATTCTCTTTTGGTTTCTGCTCAGCTCATCATTATGTTTTACTTCTCTTTTTCTTCCCCCTTTCATTTCTCCTTATTACCTTTTTGCCGCCATCTCGGCGGGGAATCATATGGATCTCTTTCTACCTGCCTTACCTAATTAGAATACTCGTACTAATCACTTCTTTCATTCAATGTATGTATTCTTTGATATCATTATCAGGTTTCCTTTAATTTCTAGTTAATTCCGACAGGTGTTAATGGAGGCTTGATTAGAACGCTGTCATCTCTTTTTCTTGTCGGTGTGGAATACGATCCATTGTTGGATACATACTACTAATAACAAGTGCAGGTCCAGCAAATGATGGCCACTCCTCATCTACGAAGCGTGCAGATTCTTCATTCTTGCAACTTCATTCGGTCGACACGGGTATTTGGGGTTTCTTTTTAAATTAATGATTAAACCATACAAGGGCCCGCCCTGATACAAGATTAGCCCAAATGAAACGCCATGACGATTTAATGTTTGTTTAAAATAAGGATTGAAACCTTCAAAAACAATTTTTGAATCATGATTTACGGTATATGAGGTAAATATGTGAAAAGATTTTTATTGAATAAACACTTTTGAAGACTCCAAACGGTGATCTCAAACAAGTCTAATGACAGTGCCTAGCATTATCTGTGACCACTACTCTCCACTTCATTCAAATTGACGTTCTTAGAATATTCGTGGGTTTACATTTCATTGAAAATAAAGGTAAGAAACCCTCCGATACGGATCCATTTGCAGCGGTCAGTGGTGTCACCAATCACCTCTAGCATTCTATTTGTTCTCAACATTACTCAACCATCCATACGTAACTTCAACACATATATTCTCTATTATTATCTTTAGAGCTTTCAAAATGGCTAACTCCAAATCAGTTCACTTCATGTCCTAACCATAATATCAACAGTAATTGCAAGTATATTATCATTTATAAGCTAATCGTGCCAACAGTCATGTATAAACTTATCAATTAATTAAAGCCACTGAGTGAATAAAATAGAAAACATCATCTGATACTCGAGTGCTATATATAAATCAAAAGCAGCATATATATGTAAATGTGGGGAAAAGAAAAGGCGAAGATGTCACTGGAAATACAATTATCAACACCAACCATACGTCACACCAGTCACCACCATCATGATGATATCAATTGATCATTGATTCTGGTCGGTAATGATGGATTAAGTGTGCAGGATATTCCTAATCACAACAAGAACAAGTCTCTAAATGAGGGGTGGGTCTTGTCATGGTAAAAACTGCTCTCGTGTTCCTCCTCCATTATTATTAGAAGTGTGAAGTCGTGAAGACCACGAGTTAGTGGCATTGAGAGGCCACTCAGATCCAGAAGGCTGAGACTCTGAACTCACTGTCGTCGTAGGAAGAGGGAGATGAAGAGGTGTCTGGAAGTCGTAACCCAAATCAGGAAGGAGTTGATGAGAAGCTAAGGCATTAGGAGCAGTGGTAATAATATTAAGAGAAGAGGATGAAGGTGAAGATGGATTTGGAGGGTGAAGGTGGCGTCGGAACGGGTGGAAGCGGCGAGAATGGGATGCGGCGGAGGACGGAGGAGCTGGGATACCGGTGAACTCTCGAACCATGGATCTGAAATTGGAGGGGTCGGTAGTAATAACGGTGGTGGGAGCCCTCCTTGATGCTCTGCTCTGCTTCTTTGATGAGTTCCGTACTACTGCATGATCATGCTCTGCCTCTCTGCGACACCCTCCAACTGATTGATTACCGGAAAACAAAGATGATGAGAATATTGGTGGGTCTGGCAGGTGAGTGCAATAATTAGCCTCAGAATTGGGAATTGAGGCAGCTGGTAGTTGAGATTGTGGTAGAGCGTGGTGGAGGTAATAGGGTGAAGGATCAAACAAGTTGGGGTTTTGTTGATGAGATTGTGAAATGAGTGAAAAGAAGGAACCAACCTGGGCATTAGTGCTGTTTAAAGAGGCTGGACCTACTGTGTCATAATATTCTTCCCCGCCGCTGGAACACATGCTTGTCGTAATAAGCCAAAATAAACACAAGAGGGGTAAGGGGATGATGAGAGTTACAAACGAAAACTGACAGAGAAGACTGGATTATGTTGAGGTGCCGATAAAACGGATGTTGGAGGTGGAGGGAAAATTCTTGTACAGCTGCCTTTTGGAAATCTGCACGAGTCTAACTCTTTTCCTTGACTCTGAGAGATGAAGGGAGCAGGATTCTGTATAAAAAGTGTGTAAAGAATAAAGATAGCTCATGGGGACCGTATGGCTTGATGGGATGAAGTAGGGTTTAGAGAGAAGAAAGGGAAGGAGGGGAGCTTTATTATGCTCAGAAAGAAGAAGAAATCAAGAACCTTGAGAAGATGCAAAAGCTCTAAAGACTAAAGAGAAGAGCGGGCTGACGTGGGGGGCGGCAACGGGTCAAACTCAAAGTGTTGGAGAGGAAAAGCGAGCATGTGACAGGCCGAAAAGGACGTGAGGGGATTCACATTATGTGTTGGTCACTTTGTCCTAATTTACTTCTTACATGCTTCTCTGATAGAGAAAAGTATATTTTATTATTTTATATATTATATATATTTAAATTAAATTATATATTGTTTTCTGAATTTTTTTTTTACCCAGTATCTCAAATTAATTAGTTTCCAAGATATTGGTGTTACATGACAAATGTTTCTGTATGTAGAATTGAGAACTAATTAATTTGAGATACTAATTTTTTTTAAAAAAATTAGCATATAATTTAATCAAAATATATAAAAAGATAAAAAATAAAAAATTGCTTGTCCTTCTAATTAGAAGGACAAGCATATAAGAAACACATAAGGGACAAACACCTTATGTGGTTATGATGTGAGGTGGGTAATTCATTTTCAATGACAAGCCCACACAAATACAAGCAACTTATCTAAAGGTTGTATTCATTTTTTTTATTTAAATTCCACTTCAATATGTAAATAAATATTAATAATAAAATATATAGAGTGAACAAGACTTGAGAAATGTTGAAAAGCAACGAGTGTGAAGGAGAAGGCCGATGGGTGATCAAGCGACACGACTACCAGGAAGTGAGCAAAAACCAATAGCGCCACCGCCCCTCCTTCCTGAGCCGAAACGTTTATAATAGTGGACTCCAATTTTGTATATAATCCAATTATTTAAATAAAAAAAATTTGGTTAAAAACAGATGAGGATGAGTATAGAGAAGGATGAAATAAAATGAGTGAAAAAAAAGAGGGAGACATGCAATTAATTATAGATAAAAATTAAAATAAAGAATTAATTTTTCAAACAGGGATAAAATGTAACATAATATTTTTTTTAAAAATGTGTGTGTATATATATGTATGTATGTATAGGATAGGGTGTGTGTTGGATTTTTATGCTTTTATTTTTTTCATCTGTGAATATTTAATACATTATTTAGTAATGAATTAATTACATTGTTGGATCCAGAACATATAAGTCAATTCTATCTAACTCATGCATATTAATAAAATAAATTAAAAATGTTAAATTTATCATAAAATTTAAATGATTTTTAATATGAATCTTAATAAATAAACTAAACTCTATTCTATTAATTTATATTTTTTCACAGCTCTTAACTATTTAAAACTTCAAATATTCTATAAAAATAACGAATGGCACCTTTGATAATGTGGCCCATATAGGGCCGATGGAGTGCATTGTTTTTACATGAGGATGTGAGCTGGGGGCCAATTTCTTTAGTTTCTTAGTTTTTTCATGTAAAGATTTGGGCATGTGCCCGTTATAGCCTAGGTAGATAATATTACATTCGGTCCTAATTATAGATATATTTAACCAATTTTTGAGGAATTAAATATATGAGTTATATTAGTTAATTTTACTCATTTTTTTAAATGTCCTTATATAAATTTTGTACTTCGATTACCTTGTTGATTTCACATAATCCTTCATTCATATATAAATTGTGTTTTATATTATAAATAAATGATTTAAGTTTCAGATTAAGCTTTATAATTTCATATATTACGTCTTTTGACGTACTCCATAATTCATGTATCAATTCAAAACCATCACTACTAAAATTGTATGGGAAAAATATGACAAAAAATTGCTCAAAATTATTTTATAAAAAATAATAGAATTAAGATGTAGTGGCATTAATGAGTTGCAAACATTACTTATTTTATAGAATATATAATTACATTATTAAATTATTATTGAGAAAATATTAATAGAAATATTTAGGAAGGAATTGACAAAAATTAAAATATTATCCTATAATTAAAATCAAAACCAACACTTAAATATTGTCCTGTAATTAAGAAACGGAAGTAGTTACTATTCTAGTTGGTGGTATTAAAGAATTAGGCACGTGTATTTATGGTGTGCTTGACGCAGAAAGGATAAAATGCATTTATTTAAGAGCAGCCGGTTTAGTATTCCCATTTATATTCTACTGAGCAAAAAAAAAATTCCCATTTATATTCACATACACGTGTGTCGTCGTGGGGTTGGCTGTATTTGAACCATTACTTTTGCGGCGAAATTCTTGTTGTGTTATTTTGACTTTGACTATTTTCTGATTCGGATCTCTACTGTTGTTGTTCCCACGAATTGGATTCTCATTTCGCAATTTGAGCTTTTTATTTAAAGCTGTAATTCCCAAAAGTGACGGTGTTACTAATTATATTCACATTAGAATCTGCATTTTTTATAGAGATAAAAAAAATTAAATAAATTATTTAACTATATTATATATTATGTATCATTAGATTTTGATAGATCTAACATGCTATTGTTAAAATAATAAATATACGTTTTAATTATTATTTGTAAGTTGTTATATTTGAATTTATATCCAACGTTTTATCTTCATATGTTTTTAGATATTGATTTTCTTTTGAAACACCTTTCTTTTTTGCTTTTTTATACACGAAACAACTTTCTATTTCTAGAGCAAGAATCAACAATTCAATATAACTAGTTTACAAATAACTAGAATTTATTCGCACATTTATTATATTATTCATCATTAATTTTATATTGGGATAGGTTATTCTACCTACTCCTATTTTACCTACCTCTGCTTTTTTCACTGTCAAGTTTCTATACACGAAACAACTTTCTATTTCTAGAGCAAGAATCAACAATTCAATATAACTAGTTTACAAATAACTAGAATTTATTCGCACATTTATTATATTATTCATCATTAATTTTATATTAGTATATATTCCAAGACTAAAAGGATTATTTTAAGGTCTCAATGTTTTAAATGTGAAAATAAAGTTTCCAGACAAAAGGGTGCGAAAAGAATAAAAGTATAAAGGAAAATGAGCATTGTAGGGGGGAAAAAAGAAGTGGGCTAAGAACTAAGAAGTGCTTCATCCAAGGAATAAAATTATTTACTTTTCATTCTTAAGTATCAGTCAGCTCAAAAATTGAAAATATGAATATGCACGTGCAAATATATTTTTGTGTATATCAAGTACTCCCTTCGCTCCTTTTTATAAACAACTTATTTTTTTATTATGGAAAATAAACTGACAGTTAAAATAAATTTAAAATAATAAATGTGCAAAAAATGTCATTTTTTTTAAATATGCTCTTATTTATGAAAAGAGTATAGAGAGAGAATGAATAAAATATGAAAGAGAGTGAGTAGAAAATAATATAGATAATATGTAATATATAATTGAATGAAAGAAAATTAGTGGTGAGTGAGGGATAATTAATATAAAGCTATGTATTTAATGGATGTAAAAAAGGAAAAAGTACCTCAAATTTTAAAACACAAAAAAAAAAAAAAAAATATTAAGGACTAACCCTTAAAAAAATCACTAAAAAAAAATACTGGAGTAAAAAAAAAAGTTCAGGTGGTATCAAAGTTCCAAAGGAATATTTATAAACTACTACGGGCAATTATTACAGTGCATGAGGGATATATGTGTGTCAAGCACAAACTGATCCCTGTGTTTCCCCCCTCTTGCTTGGGCTATTTTTAATTCATTGGGACGTTTTCTAGTCCCTCTCAGTTGCAATTTTGGGCCCTTTGGTTTCTAAGGCTTCTGGATCTGCTTTTAGTTTTTGGACCTTACTGTTTTTAGGTTCACAAATCTGGACTTCCATTTTTAATACACTGCATCCCTTTTACTTTATTTTTAAGGAAAAAAATTATTAATCATGTTGAATATAGTGGAAGAGGTTAATATTTCATAATATGACGATTTAATATTTGAATAACTGCTCAGGTGGTGACCACACTTAGTACCTGATGATGCCTCAGTGTTTGTTTCTATTAGAATATTAGGAAATAAATCAAATTTGTTATTAGGATCCCTTGATTATTGTCCTCCTTGATTATAGGATCCTAATTATATCAACTTTATTAACCTTTATTGTAATTTATCTTAGTCCCTAAGTTTCTCTTCTATCTGCCTATATAAAGGCTCCTATGTAATCTCTTTTATTTACTGAGTTTAATAAGAGTGAATTTTATCCCTCTAAATTCAACAGTTTCAGGCTTTCAGCTTCATAGTAGCTTAAACTCCGATCTAACTTGATTCAACCATCAAAACAATTTTCTACGTACCTCAGTGTGGCACAAAGCTATTGACAAATTTATGTCATTGCTAATGCTGGATAATAAACTAGGGACCATAAGGTTGAAGTTTTCAGCATTGAAGAGATCGACTGTACACAAAATTCACTGTAATGAAATGATCATCAGTCATCACTGAATTGAGGAAGCAAAGACCGTGAATGCAACCAGTTCCACCACCCTCCTTTCTCAGTCGGATTGGGAGATTATGAAATCACAAATACAATAAATGGTCATGCCTGGAGTTCTTAATCTACAGGATATATAAAATAGACTTGCCACCTAATCATTGTCCAATCATGTCCCCATTTCTGATATAAAAATTGGCAACGAAAGCACAAATAAATAAATAATATAACATGCTGAAATTCGGTTTGCCTGACAGAGAGAGAAAAGCATTGCTGAACAATCAATCATCAGAGCTTCAGAATGTGCAGCTTGGCGTAAACATGGAGCTTAACATATATATTTTATATTTTTTGTTGATATGATCTCTTTATTAATGCGGGTGTAGTTGATTAGAGATGAATTAATTTAGAGATGAAGTTTTGATTTCATAATCTGGCTGACTTCTATCCCCCCATTTGGGCAAATAGTATTTTGGGGTGTGTATGGAATGCATATAATATAGCCACACGTACAATTCTGCTGATCATGATCTCCTTGATTATATCTCTCCAAATAGACAAAACTAAGAAACATCCACAACCAAGGTGGAATGCTGGATGGATGCCACAAATGAAGTGAATAAGTATTCGTAGTAGTAGAATAGAAGCATCATTAATTGGAAGAATTAACATAGTAATTAGTGTGAGGTCGTTTGAGTGTGGCGGGTATATTATGATCCATTGGTGTCATACATATATAAGGGGGACAGGAATAGATGGAATTACGAGGAAAGAGCCAGCTCATCCTTAAACAGCAAGCATATATATATATATATATATATATATATATATATATCTGATTTATAATGCCATGAGAGATCACGTGTTCACCTCTTTCTCTTCACGTCAACACAATCTTTTTCCCTCCAATGCAGGCTTTGATCCTAAGCCTCATCTCAGTCTTGGATCTCAAGTATTGGGGATTCCAACGTACACCCCAAGCTCTCGTTATTTCCTTTAACTCCTTCCCAAGATTCCCCCTCTTCCTTTTCATTCTCAAAAGTCGCTTCACCTTCCCTCACTATTCCCCCTAAAGCCTCTGATATGGCGTCTCCACTATACACCATATCATTTCATATTGGAGTTCTCAACTTGTATCTATCTATTTATTTGTGTACGTCTTGATTATATCATCTCAGATCACTTTTTATAATTCCCTCGTCACATCACCCGTCTATTATCTTTCACTTATTGACTAATTATTCGGCTAATAAAGATATTTTAATGAGGCTTTCATTTCAAGCTACCTAATCAATTATAAAGACCATCATATTCGTCATGCCTACGATTAATTAAAGTAGAGAGATGCATGCATATGTATACATTGTTTATGACAATAAAATATGGATGTGTGAATGTGACACTATAACTTCGTGATTCACATTTGTTTCTTTTAATATCAGCGGAAAAACTGGGTGTTAGAAACTTGAAGGTCACACCAAAACCTCAATATATACATATAGTTTACTACTGTTTCGTGTACATGTAGAAAGAAGAAAGACATATCATCTAACATTACTGGTGACGTACAGGGGGAGCATTAATTAATGAAGTCAATATCTGACACGTGCAATTTTTAATTCCATACATGATAGAATATAAAATACAAAGGAGAATGAGTGAATAAGAATATAGAAGTAGTATATATATAAGAAATGAAATGAGGAGGAGATGGATTAACATAGCAATGATTGTGCATGTTAACATATGTGATTAGAGAAGATGATAGAGATGCAATATAGAGAAGATGAAGATCGATCTTGTATTATTATCAAAAGAGGAACATGGATTAACTAAATCTAGAAAGAGACATCCCACATACATGGCAATTTCATTAGCTAAGACCCATTTATATAGGCTAGGGCCCTAACTAATTCACTAACCACCCAACTAACCACCTAATACTTCTAACAGTGCAGATACAAATGCGTTATTGGGGTTAGGTCATGGAAAGGAACGGGAAAAGGAGCTAGAAACCACCTCTCAATATAATGAAACCGTTGGATGGTCTCTGTAACCCAACAGACACAGAGGAAAGGTTACAGAAGCATCCCGTTTTATAATATACTACAATTATATACTGTATAAGCTAATTTCTTCGTGTCTGTCTCATTCTAAAGCCATTATTGTTAATTAATGGATGCGTAGGCCCACCATTTATAGTAGTATATCTCGAAGCCACCGACGATGGATAGATCTGCTGGTCGTAGAGGCTTGTTGGTGACACCAACTGCGGCATGAAGGCTACATATAAACCTCATTATATCTACATCCTCTGAATTTGTCCCATTGTCGGAAATGGACATTCTAATTGTTTGTCGTTGAATATTGACCAACTTTTGAATTGGTCACACGGATTAGAGGAAATCCATTCGGATTCCTTTGTCTCTGTCGGCAAAACAAACGATCTTCCCACACATTTTTCAACTCTCCAAGGATTAGTTAACCTTTTTTCTGAACTGGGCAGCTTAGTTTGGACAAGTGAAGTGCCTGTAAGGAAATGTTTGGTGGGGCGGCAGAGGATATTAAACGAAGGTTAATTTAAAGGAGACATTGTGTGGGAAGTGTAGGACAAATCATGGGGTATAAATCATGAAACTCTGTTTGGAACAAGAGTCACAAACATGGACGTCCATACGCGTTATCTATGCCCACCAACCTCCAAATAGGAATAATAAACAGGAAGGTAGCAGAAAGCTATTACCGTAATATGCTCGTACAGCTTCAGGGCTGCTTCGTTTTTCTGTGGGGTCTTCAGGGTTTAGGCCAAACAAGGCCCTATTATGTGCAAAAACAAATTTTATCCTCCGTTCACCTTTTATTTGACAAGTCTTGTTCAGTGTTATGCTTTCCTTACTAAACACCCGTCGTAGTCATTAGACCTTGTAGCCTTTCACAACTGGAGAAGTTGTTACCAGCTATTATTCAGAAATCACTGCCCAACGTGGCTATTATCATTATTATCATAGTAATATTCTGTTATTGCCTTTTCCTTTTCAACTTCCAAATGAGCGATTCTCTCCTAATTATTAATAATTATTTTCAATGTTTTGTGTCAAGTCAAAAGTTACCTACGTGTAGCTACTACTGATTCAGAGTGAATTCAAAAATATAAAATTATTAATACATCATGCAAACCCCTCACTTATCTAATAATCAATTTAATCATTTCAAATAAAAAAAAACCACTCACATACATAGAGAGACCGCAAACTTCCCACTTGTTTTTTTATCCTAAAATAGAATGCCTAAAATTTAAAATGAATATTTTTGTAAGAAAACAGTGCTAGTTGTTTTATTTTGTTTTTTGACCTGAAGTGCTATTTGTTTTGAGTGGGGAAAGTTAATTTCATATGTTTTCTGTGTACTAAAGTGGTTGATTTTAAAGATCCTTATTTGCATATCTCATTGTTTTTAGGAAAGCTTTAATCATAACGTAAGCGTGATAATGGCGGTCATTAGAATCAAATTATGAATTATCTCTGTGAAAGAAGAATAATTAAAAGAGGAATCTAACTACAGTGGATGGACATTGGACAGTGTCACCCGCGAGCCCCACACTTGTGATTTTCCTACCCACCAAAACATATTTAAACCGATCCTATTTTACATTTGAAACGGAAAGTTCTAAGAAGATGCCCCAACTTAATTGGTGATTATGTTGTATTCTTTTTCTGACCCTTACAAAGTCTAATTGTTTCTGTTACAAGCTTCCTTATTATTATAATGCCAATATCCTTTTTTAGACGAATTGATTAATTGAGACCTGGGCCCCTGAGATAGATGGAGAGCACAACACAATGAAACCGAATGATTTCACACACAATATATTTTTAGAATTAGTGACATCAAACACACGTGTAGACAAGGGAGTCTATCATATCATCATGTAATATATGCTGGCAAAATAATAATAATACCATAATGTAATTTAAGAAAAGAACAGATTATTTTTTTTTCTAAGTAGATTTCAAATGCGTCCAATGTGAAGTAAATTTTGAACTGCCATGGATGTTTTAGCATGTTTTTATGTCATACGTTCGTTTTTTACTAGAATTTTGTGGGGTGTGGTTGAGTGTCATTTTTGGTGCAAAACTTATCCTGCTCTGTTTTCCCCTGTCCTTGACGCGCGCATATCTTACTGCTTTCTATTGAATCATCAGTTATACCCACTGAGTCAATATCAGCAAGAAAATAAAATATTAGTCTAAAGTTTGTTACTTGGTTTCTAGGAAAGCCCTCTAGTAGGCTCCCAGCTTTAAATATAAATATATATATACACGCGCGCGCGCGAGAGACCTAATACACGGCTTTATAAAGGCGTTCCTGTCTTCGCTATCCCTTCATAAATTCCTTTTCATCTTCTCTCAGATTTCGTTCGACTTTCCTTTTGCCCACTCTTGGATTGTTTCACCTTCTTCTTCTTCTCTTTATATTCTTCAGGTTATAGTGATTTCACTATCATTCGTCTCATATAGTGTTAAGGCTGAGAGATATGGCAGCAAAGGTCAAAACCATGGTGGAGAATGATGTGGGCTGTGGTTTTGTGAGGAGGTTATCCCTTCTCAGAAGCCACCTTCCGAGAAAATCACCAGTCCATTCACTATCCTTGAAATCTGCCGACAATGTGCAGAGCAAGGACAGCATAAAGGATTCCAAAAAAACTCCAAATCATGAATCCAAGGGCGAGCGAAATATCCCCACCGAGTCCAACAAACCAGATTTGGATCAGAAGACTCCCAGAAAGAGCACCTCCGATTATCAGAACAGTCAAAACCGGAGACTTTCCGATGCTGCCAGAAGCTCAACATCATCCTCTGGTAATTCTCTGGTGCTTGCTCGGATAAGCACTAGTCACCAGCGAGACAATGAGAATAAAGCCACAGTTAACTTGAAACTTACTGGGAATTTGCTTGGAAATAACAGCCCCAGAACTAGTGTTTCAAAGAAAGTTGAATCCATTCCCAAGAATAAAGAGTTGAGTTCTGTGACTAATTCTCACAATAACGCCGGGATGGGTAACATCATGAGGAAGAACAGCGATGAGCTTGCTCAACTTCGGAGACAGAGGATCCGAATAGACCCTGATGTGCTGAAAACAGAGGGAAATGAGGCCTACAAACAGGGGAAATTCGAAGAAGCTTTGAGTCTCTATGACAGAGCCATTCAACTTGATTCAAATAAGGCAATTTATCATTGCAATAAGAGCGCAGCTTTAATGGGCTTAGGCCGACTTCCTGAAGCATTGGTCGAATGTGAGGAAGCTATTCTCCTGGAATCTTCTTATACAAGAGCTCACCACCGTTTGGCAGCTATATATCTCAGGTAATAAAAAATGAATTGATATGGAACGTGGGTAATTTAGAGTATAGTTTCTGTTTCGTTTCCTTATAGACTTGAAAATCTTAATGCAGATTGGGAGAAGCAGAAATGGCAATAAAATGGAATAATTCAACTCCACATGCGGATTCCGTACTCGCATTCCAAGCTCAGGCTCTTCAAAACCACCTTAACAAATGCCTTGAGGCTCGGAAAGTAAATGAGTGGAACGTTATACTAAAGGAAACACAATCTGCAATTACATTATGTGCTGGTTCAGCTCCGCAGGTTAGTATCCTTGGTCTCATTTTATATATTTTCATCAGTTCCCTTATGATGTGTATTAATTTTAAAATTTGGTTATATTCGCCAGTTCTATGCTCTACAAACAGAAGCCTTACTGAAGCTCCTGAAACATGAAGAGGCTTCTTCTACCCACGAAAAAATGCCCAAATTTGAACTTGATTGGTGTATTAAGATTTTTGGCTTGCCACGTACTGCATACTTGTTGATAGTAGGCGCTCAGGTTCACTTGGCAGCCGGCAGGTTAGTCAATTATTATATGATTTGTCCATGATACTGAAACTGATTCTTTTTAAGAGTGACGATTGAAGAGTCTTCCTATAGCAATATCACTTATCCAAATTTTGTCCACGCGAACAGGTTCGACAATGCTGTAACAGCTGGTCAGCAAGCAGCTGAACTTGATCCAACCAATAAAGAGGTAAACGAAGTGGTAAGAAGGACGAGAGCTGTGAGATCAGCGAGAATGAGTGGAAATTTACTGTTCAAGGCTTCAAAGTTTATGGAAGCATGTGGGGTTTACAATGAAGGGCTAGAGCATGATCCATTCAACTCAGTGTTGCTATGCAACAGAGCAGCATGCCGTTCTAAGCTGAGTCAATTTGAGAAAGCAATTGAAGATTGTAACTCAGCCCTTGCAATTCAGCCTTATTACAGCAAGGCAAGGTTACGGAGGGCAGATTGCAATGCCAAGGTAAGTTCATTTCTTATTTGTATTCATTTTTAGTAAATACTACGTCCTTGTTTTGAGTTAGTAATTCTTACAATCCTGTCTTTTTTTTAATTGGATTTAGTTGGAAAGATGGGGAGCTGCCATTCAAGACTATGAAATGTTGATGAGAGAAAAGCCAGGGGATGAGGAGGTGGCAAGGGCTTTATTTGAGGCCCAACTTCAACTCAAGATGCTGCGAGGAGAAGATATTAAAGACTTGAAATTTGGTTCCAATTTGGTTTCCATCTCAAGCAATGATCGCTTTAGACATTATGTGACCTTGCCTGGTAAGTCCTCTTTGGTTGTCATGACTCCGATATAAGTTTAATTTGAAGAGGAATTATGCGTTAACAAATAGCGCTAACTGTTTGTTTAATATATATGAACAGGTATGTCCGTGGTTCTGTTTTGCAACAAGGCAACCCACAGGCAAGTATTGCTGGTATTGGAGCAAACATGCAAGAGATTTCCATCTGTTAATTTCCTCAAGGTTAGTTGTCTTCTACTTGTTGAGGGTTTATACTAGAAATAGTTTGTGTTATTTTCATATTGGTTTATTAATATATTATAAAACGACAGGTGGAGATTGAAGACCATCCCTACTTGGCAAAATCAGAAGGCGTGAGCTCTGTCCCAGCCTTCAGAATATACAAGAACGGATCAAGGGTCAAAGAGATTCCAGGAAACAAACACGAGTTGTTAGAAAAATCAGTTAAACTGTATACTAGCTGAAGATAAATATATGGCGTCCAGCAATGGGAAAATAAGTTATGACTTAGTGTATGTACTTCATAAATTTGCGGACATTGGGTTACAAGGCGGAGGAAACCTTGAAGAAGCAGAGCGTCGTTGTAGCCATAGGACAAGTGAGAAAAAGGAATTCGTTGTGTGATTGGTTGATTCTTTGAATCCTTTAAAAGTTTGTACAACCCTTAGTTCTTTCTGTATTTCACATTGGTTGGTTTCTTGATTCCTCGGGGGCATCAATGGCTGTTCAGAGCCATAACTGCGGTTATGTAAACCTGCAATAGCTGTGAAGTGAGTCATATAGGTAAATATCTATATTTGTAATCAAATAGATCGAAGATAAAAGAAATATGAACATGTGTTTTCAATTTTTTAGTTTTGTTATTCATTAGTTCAAAGATCAAATTTAATGGCTCCCTCGACATTGTTAGTTCACGCGAGCAGCTTAATCATTTTGTTTTGACAAAGGTGGTTGGTGGATTTGCCAAAAATTCTCCATTTTCGTCAAAGTGCTGATGTTTATTCCACGGGGGGAGGTAGAGCTAAATTCTTATATATATTTTAATGATTAATTTTAAGCTTATATAATATTGTCACAATTTATTAATTATTTATACAGATAATTTCTTGAACTTTTGATAATAACTTATCCTGAATCTAGGTATTTTGGAAGAAGATTTGAAGAATTTGGAAAATGACAATTGGGTTTAAAATTAATATTTTTGTCGAATGGAGAAAATTACAGAAAAGGCCATTGGATTTCTAGAAATTCCAAACCTGTGAAGTAAAAAGGCCAGATAAAATTACAAAAAATGGCCCAAAATGTTTGGAAATTATAGTTTACCTCACATATACTACCTCCGGTCCTTTATAGTTTGTAGTGCAATTTTCACTTCAAAGTTCAAACTATGTCCTATGTTTAGGACCTAAGGAGTATTTCAAAAGACAAAAGATTTCACTTTAGTCCTACTTCAAAATTTTAAAACTTTTGCAAATAGGTCCCTGGTCAAAATAGGTTTTCACCGACCTTATCTTCTTCTTCTTCTTCCTCGAGACTTAACGAGTTGGAGAGACAGCAAAGGAGGGCCACGAGTTGAGAGAGAACGCCAAACCACACCTCGTCATCTTCACCTACGACCTTTGTTTCGCTTTCACCTTACCTCTCCATCGTCATCAAGGTTGAGACCAGGGAAGAAAAGAGCATGAAGGTAGACCTGAACACAGTTTGATGCGCTAAGAGACTTGGAGACACCGAAGCAATGGCGGACCTTGAGATAAATATTTGGAGGCCAAATGTATACTCATTAACAAATAAAAAAAAAATGTTTGAGGGGCCAAATGTATAATAAAAGTATTTTAACAATTCTAATGTATAAGATAACATATCTTTTTACATTATATTAAATTTTAAAAAAATTCTAAACAATTTTTTTTTTGGGGGGTGGCCCCCATTATATCTAAGAAGGTCCGTCATTGCACCGAAGAGAGTGTTCGGTGAGAGAGAGCTTGAGAGAAGAGGGAAAGAGATGGAGAGCCGCAACAACCATCGAAGACCTCCTTCTTAACCACCACATGCTGACCTTCTTCATCTACCTTCACTCTTTTTCGGCAAACAAAGGCACCATGACATACTGAGGAAAGGGAAGCTCAAAATTGAGAGGGAGGACAAAAGATAACATCGCGAAGCTTATTCATTGGGAAAGAGAGATTAGATCTAACCACTTTCACCTTCCTCCGGCAACTTCTGACAGGTTCTATCTTCTCTGTCGACCTCTACTCCTCCTCTCCGCCACACCTTGCACCCTCATTGAGGCCGAAAATTTTAGAGCAGAGAAGAGAGTAGACTCGAGCTTCACACCACCAAGCGACCTCCATTATGAGTTTTCCTGTGAGTTCTTTGAGTTTTCCGGCGTGCTATAGATTTCATGGCTGGTTCAGTTTTGTAGATTGTGTGGGTTCTCTAATTGCTATACGTAGCTAATTCCTTTGCTTCTTGGTGAGGAGGATTTGTGCTTTAAGCTTAAAGAACTATACAGGGGAAGTTTTTCTATTTCAATTCCTTTTCTCATTTGTATATTTTGATTACCTAAATTTTACGATTATCTTTATGTATTGTTGAGACTTGATTAACGTTTGCATAGTCTTGTGGATTGAATTTATGTGATTGTATTGGATTTTTGTAGCTTGTTGGATTTATATATGTACTTTCCTTATTGTTTCAATGATATTTTGTTACCTACCTATTATTGTTAGATAGTATGATTGATTTGAATCAATTATATTGAGTGTCATGTTATCACATTCATATCAAGAGGAAACAAGTTATAGTTATCAATTTTAATTGCACATTAAGTGGTTTTAAACAATATCTCAATAAGTAATTATTAGCTATGTTTGTAAGAGTTACTATTAATTGAAAATATTGAACTCAAATGTTATCTCAAGGTGACTTAATAGATTTTAACTCTCATAATGTTTTTGAGCAATAATAATCATTTCTTTATTATTAAGAGCATTTATCATTCATATTTTCCACTTCATACCATTTCATTCACTCATTCTTCATTTTTATTAAAAATACAAAAAAGAAAATAACAGTTTAACTTTTTAAATTGTAGTCTTCTTTTAGTTATTAATTTGAAAAAACCAAAACCAGTTTCTTCTGGTTTTATTAAATTTGCATGATATTTAGGTTACTTAGAAATCAACAAAAGACTCCTCGAAAAGAGAGAACGATATTAGATTTGCTTATACGTAATCTTTAGTTAATTTTTTTATTGTAAACACAAGACTAATGTAGAAAAGGCCCTAATCAATATGGCTTGGTTAAGTAATATGATTGTGAGTTAGATTGTCCTATGCCAAGTGATTACACTTTGTGGTTGAGCTAGTAGTTGACTAATTAGGCTTTGTATGATTTATATTAGGAGTATGCTGAGTTGTTATTAATTAGACTCGGTTGAGTGGATTTTGAATGACTAAACTAAATGCTTTGAATTTTTGTAATGGTAGTTATACTTTAGAATTGGAAGTTCAATATTCTTCTCCTTTGAGTCATATTTATTTTGCTGAATGGTGATGCTCATTTATTTATTTTGGTAGAATGAATTAAATGAGTATTGCAAAGTATGAATTTAGTGATAGTTTAGATCCATCCTTTTGACTCATATTATTGAATTTTTATCATTAGAAAATAAGGAAGACTAAAATATCAACTCAAAGGACTCTCACTCATCATCATATTAGTTTATTGAATATGCCTTATTGTTTTCGTTAATTTCGATTCGTTTACTTCTTCATATTGAAAACCAAAACAATACAAAAATATTGAATTGGATTAGATTTTTTCATTTGTCTTTGAAACAATTTTTCAAAATGATTTCTCACAACTTTAAAGTATATATCACTTTAGAAACTTGGAAATTAACTCCTCACAAAAACTACCTAGGTTGAGTTACTAAGCTATATTTTCAAACTTAATTGATCCTGAATTGAAGATTATAAAAGCAACAGATCCTGAACGTTAGGCTGTGACTATGCTCCTCTCCATATCAATGTCATTGGATGGGGGAAAATTGAACAGTGAGCGAAGACATGGACGCATAGAGTAACCGTGATACCCTCAAACAGTGCTAGAGAAGTGAAGAGGAGTCGCGATTCAATCATTTTGATCATAGACAAAAGAGCATTAGAATCATTTCATGTCCAACATTAGTGCTCTGTTTTGACTTGAGTACCAAAAAGTGCTCGGTTCATTCACGAGGAGATTCCAATATCACCTAAGGACAAGCACTGGTGCATTCACAGAATACTTTCTTCAGAGGTTTGACATAAAGCTTGCAAGATTGGGGTCGACTCTGTTGGGACCCTCAGGAAGAATCAAAAGAGGAAGTTAACTACAGGAAAAACAAAAAACAAAAATAGTGATCGTGAATTTGTGATTGTGGAGGGGAGTCCAAAGCCAACATTATTAGTACCAACCAAGTCTCGGATCAAACCCAAAAGCCCATCAGAAAAAAAAAAAAGTGAGCTGGACGACTCGAAAGGCAGGAGCACCTCTAATAAATTTTGAGCATTGGAGGCATCAAAAAAAAAAAAGTGCCGCATCATTAAGAAGGCACAACGGGCCAATGTACAAAGGGAAAAAGGAACCATACTAAATGGGCTCATGATATCAACATTAAGAGCATGGCTCACCAGTCACGGGGTCCGGTTTCTCTCTCCTTCCATATTCTACCAATCTTTTCTCATCCTCTATCCTCATCGTCAAAATCTTGATCCAAGGGGTCAGGTTTTTTTGTGAAAAAAAACCACAAAAAAACCGCTCGCGGTTTTGTCAAAAATAAATCTGGCCTCTTGATCAAGATTTTGACGGTCAGAATGGAGGATGAGGAGGGATAAGTAGAATATGGAAGGGGAGAGTATCTCCTTCTCACCGGTCACCACTGAAATCGCACCCGTTGAACAGTAATGACCCCCTAAAATAGAGGCAGTTTCTGATGAATTTGACTGAACTGGGATTCTTGTCAGGGCTTGGTCCTCTGTTTTCAGATGTCACTCGTCACCATTGGAGATTGGGAAAGTGATGTTCTCACTACTCACATTTAGAATGACACAACTCAACTGGCTTGTCACACTTCCACTTCTGCACACAGCACTTCTTTTTTTAATTTTGTCTTCTCATTTGGTTTCCTCCTCCTGCCAAATCTGACTCCGTATTGGCGCAGCATAGATTCTTTCTAATCACAACATTCTCAGATTAAGATTCTTTGTAATCTCGAAAGGTCGGGTGAATAGGAAAAACTCGGCTTCACATGTTACTGTTCCATACATTATGTATCTCAAATGGGGTTGCATTTATCTTATAATCATTTTTTCATAATCCCTCGTAATCTCTAAATCATATTCGTTCAATTAATCATAATATGATTTTAACTTCTTTTTTTTTTTTTCAATCTTTCCAATTAATGACCTAGATAAACTGATAGGAGAAATGAAAAAAAATAATGAGATGATTTTCTTCCTTCTCAAACTTCTCATTTCTTTTGTACTAGTTTCAAGTTGTGCTTATGAACTAAGGGCGCTTTACCTTTGGGCATTTCCCCCTCTTTTACTGGGGGATAAAAGTACCTAAACACAGTCCGCAAGAGGCATTTAAGAACCTCCCCGGTTAGTGAGACATTTCTAATTGGTAACATCGCTGTCGAGTTTTGTTCACACTTATCAATCGAATATCACTTTATGTTTCAAAACTGAGTTCTAGCAGCCAGAGTCGGTCCGAAACGTCTTTTTTTTTTTTTTTTTAAATTGTAATAAGCAGAATCATAATTATCAAGAACTGACCCTTGAAACGTCTCCCGGAGGAAGATTCCAAACTTCGTAATAATCATATGCAAGTTATTCAAATTCAATTCCTTCATAATATTAGTAGAGAAAGTTAGTTAAGTTACCAACGTATAGTTGGTCAAGCGGTGTAAATCTTATTAGATTTTTTTTAATCTTGAGTTCATATCTTAGAAAAGACATATGTGTTAAGAGGGACAACCACAAACCCATAACCGGATACCAAATAATAATTTTTTTGTTTAAAAAACGTTGGTTAAGTTTATGTGTTTTTTAAGACACCCTAATTATCTTATTTATTTCCCTCATTTCTTTTCCTCTTTAATTGTTGTTGAGGGAGCATTAATATCAATAAATTATGAACATATTGACAAATATAAAAAATAAATCATATATTTAAGACAAAGATCAATTATCTAAATAAGTCTAATATTAAATACTAGAGGAAGTATTTGGAAGGAAAAACTCAAAAGGAGGCGAAGCTGCATATTACAAATTTCATAATTTGGCTAATGGGTAACCCAACTGGAATTAGTTTTAGTGCTTATTAGATGATGAAGACTGAAATCCAGATCCTCCGTATTAAATTTAGGCGGTTAAAATTTTTTAAGGAAATTATTTTAATAGGGGCAAAAATTTAAAATATAAATTAATCTCTTAAATTTCAATATTTTTTTAAAATTTTATGACAGTTAAAAAATTTAATCTAGACATCTAGCTAAGACTATGATGCATATTTGATGGCAACTATGTGCACGAAAATTGGCCCCAAAGGTAACCCAGAATTAGACCTTTGCGTTGATGGACAGGAGCTTTATTTTTAGCCATGTTGACAGTGAGGATAATAAATATGTTAATTAGTCATTTGTCACTAATCAGACCTGTTAACTTTGTTATTTAATGTTTCTCTCTTAAAATATGCTAATACTCTTGATTCTATTTAGGGTTAAGGTGCGATTTGGCCAATAAACTATTGGCTCAAGAGCGTTCAACACAATTAACTATTAAGTGGACCAAAAATACCAACAAACTTTTAAAAAGGTGCAGTCAGCACAACGCCGTTAGAAAAAGTTAACGTCCGTTATCTAAGGTGCAAATTGGCCAACGAACTTTTACCCCAGGAGCGCCCAGCACGAAAAAATTTTAAAATTCTAAATTTTACTAAATTAAATAATTTCTTTCTCAATTGTCATTATTCAAAACTACTTATATAGATATCTATAGACAAAAATTACTCATTCTTCAATTTTGTCAAAATTATAATTTGTTAAAATAAACAAAAGTTTTAATTTAAAATATAATTATATGATTTAAATAAAACTCAAGGTGTTTTATAGTTTATTATATATGTTAAACAAAAAAAAATATATGATTTATTTTTATTTTAGAAGAAATTTATGTGAGTTAAAAAATTCATTTGTTAATAAAGTTTAAAAAATCTATTATATCCTGAAAGAAATTAAATGAGTTTAATTTTATTTTTATAAAAAGAGCTTAATGGATATCAACATTGATACTTAATAATATAAATCCGGCAACTTGATGATATATTTGTTAATTAAATGATCTATTGATTATATGAATATGAGACTTGTTGAAAAAAAGAAGAAGATAACTTAAGAGGCTTGATGAAGAACAATTTAATAACAGGTTAAGGAGCAATTTGACCTACGAAAATTTTATTAACATTAAATGAATTTTTGAACTCGCATAAATTTCTTCTAAAATAAAAATAAATCATACAATTTTTTTGTTTAACATATATAATAAGGGATAGGATATCGTCACTACCAATTTTATGTCACTACTACTTTTTCAACGTTAGATCAAAATCTCAATAGGAGAGAGAAATGATAAAGGTAAATGAGATTCTGATCTAACGGTGAAAAAGTGATAGTGACTTGGTAGTGACATAAAATTGGTAGTGACAATATCTTATCTCATATAATAAACTATAAAACACTTTGAGTTTTTTTAAATCATATAATTATATTTTTAACTAAAAATTGTTTATTTTAAAAAATTATAATTTTGACATAATTGAAGAATGAGTAATTTTTGTTCATAGATATCTATACAAGTAGTTTTGAATAATGACAATTGAGGAAAAAAAATTATTTAATTTAGTAAAACTTAGAATTTTGTGCTGAGCGCTCCTGACTAAAACTTTTTTGTGCTAGGCGCTCCTGAGGTCAAAGTTCGTTGGCCAATCTGCACCTTAGATAACAGACGTTAACTTTTTGTCTAACGGTATTGTGCTGGGCGCTCCTGAGTAAAACTTTTTTTGTGCTGACTGCACCTTTTAAAAGTTTGTTGGTATTTTTGGTCTACTTAATAGTTAATTGTGTTGAACGCTATTGAGTCAATAGTTTATTGGTCAAATCGCACCTTAACCCTTCTATTTATAAGTTAACTCTTACATACTAAGAAAAGTTCGTTAACTCATTAATCATCGGCTAAATTTAAAAATTTTCCCTTATTTATGATTGGTTCCAAATAATGTTGTCAAACTCGTAACAGTAACATAAATTCGTATCGTGAATTCGAATCGTAAACTCATAAGAGTTTACTTTTATTATTACATAGGTATTGCTAGTGTATAACTGAATAATTAAAATATAAAAATGACAACAATTTAATTAAAATACATTTTAAATCCTAATAATTGAAATCAAGTCAATCAACATTCATCATTAATCATATTTAATAAAGAAATTTCTATAAATTTTATATAAAAAAGTCGTTGAGCATGATCAAATAAAAAAAGTTAACATGAGTTTAAAAATAAGTTAACACGGTTTTGTAAGTTAAAAACATAAAAACGGTAAACTCGGAGAATCAACCCGCGAGTTTAACAACAACGATCAATATGAATAAATTCTTTTTGTTTATTGTAATTAATATGGACAAAAATGTAATAAATGTATTTATTACTCGGAAATTGGATTTATAATAAGGACAATTTTTTTTAATCAAAATAGACTTATAAATTCAACAGAGTGATAGCTATATAATATTTGATAAATATAATAATCAGTGTGCTTTATTATTATGGCTGGGTTTTCTTTCGGTTGTAGATTACAATTATTATTATTTATTTTTTTGGTTAAAAAGCACACTAATACTTTACAACTGAGCCAATGGGCCAATAATACCATAAATAATCGTTCTTAAAGAAACAGAACGAGGAAAAGAAAATCATATATTCGTTTAAATTCATAACTCAGTTACAAAACAGAGTACACAACTTCTTCATACAGGTACTTGCCAGCAAGATCTCAGGAAAAGGGATTAAAAAGCTGTACAGGGTTTATGAAATTAAACTATATGAACTAATAGTATTAAGTATAACCAAAACGCTAAAACTTGGAACTAATTATTAGCTTTCCCAGTGGTCACACAAGCCTAGTTTCGGGAAGAGAAAGGCTCAAACCTCGTCGTAGTTGGAAATCAAAGCTAAAGAAAAGAGTATATCTGAAGTAAGAAGTGAATCATCATCTTTTCCAACTTCGACTCTTGGACAACGGATCGCTTATTCCCCCAACAATCCATGTCTCTTTGGCAATATCCGATGAAATTTCGTAAAAATCAGAGTCAGAGTCATATTTCATCACCACCAAATTCTCTCTCTTTCTCTTCTCTTCATCCATTAACGACTTCAGACTCCTCCCTTTCTTTAGCTCTGTTTTCTCTTTATCAACTTTTTCATCAATGGCTTTTTCTTCTTGTTGTTGGACACTTTTTCCCTCTCTGTTCTCTTGCAACCAGCTTTTTGCCGGAGCCGACCTGCACCGCATCAGTAACAGAGCATTCGGTGGAGGAACAGTGGGCTCCGCCTCTGATCCATCGTCTTCCACTTTACCTTTCTGCTTCGTGTCTTCTTTGTGAAACCCAGTGTTTTGATTCTCCTGCAACACCATAAACCATTTGGAAAAGACGGTTCTGGAAGCTTCGTTGTCGCTCTCATCCACACCCACTTGATTTTCTCGAAACCCATCGTCTTCATCTTCTTCATCCTCAGAGGTGGCTTCCGTCTCGGGGAATGATCCAAAGCATCGCAAGTCAAACTTTATGCTTCGGAGACAAGTCAAGAACTGCATTATCTCCTTCTTGAAACCGAAAGAGTCAGCCCAACTGGATCGCTTCCTCTGTTTTCTGTTGTTGTGAATTTTCTCTATTTCCTCCATCACCGATTGCCAGCTCCGGCAAGCAGAGGTTTTGGGCCTGACCTTGATCTGACCGGCGCAAGTGACTTTAGGAGAGGTTGGCTCGGAAATCTCAGAGCCCATAGACTTGGTTTTGGACCATAGCATGGGACTAGCCTGACCACCACCACCACCACCTCTGGTGGCTGATTTCTTAAGGTGGTGGTTGAGGTGGCGTTTGGCAGAGTCGGAAGGCCTGGCCGGACTGCAAATGGGCTTATGCATGAGAGTGAGATGATGAGCTCGAGAAGGAAAACATACTAAGAGATCTGTAGAAGGAGCAGGCTTGGCGTCTCTGGGCTTCATGAGGATGATATTTTGGTTTAGGAGAATAAGGGGGTGATATCTCAGATCTTGTGCTTCCGTTGAATATTTAGGAGGAGGTAGAGTTTGGGGGATTTAGGAAATGTCTAGGTTTGATGAAAAGGAAAAGGTAAGCAAAGTGACAGCTTTGGGATGCAATGCTTGGTAGGCTTTATCTAGGCGTTCTCTTAATTCAATCTCCGGTCACAGTGGTTTCTGGTCCCCACGGCTTGAATTGGGGGTCACCACAGAACATCTACTTTTCTTGAGATCCTCCGTTAGTGCTTCACAAAATAACGTTTATTAAACGAGGGAAAGTTAAAAGCCCACATGAGGCTGCTTCATGATCCAATGATGGCCTCCCTCAATAGTGAGCCCACACCAGATATTACTATTACTTTTTTTTTTTTTTGACTGTGTTTGGATTAGCTTTTAAACAATAGTTTTGGAAAAAGAATGAATAAAGTGATTTTAAAGAATAGCTTCTAAAAAAACAAAAACAAAAATTGGCTTCTCAAAAACCATGGATTCAACTCCTCAAGCCATGGTTTTAATGTAGAAAAGTGCTTGTGCAATGGATGCTTTTTAACAAAACCATGATTTAGAGTAAAAAGTACTTTTTTTGCTGTTGCCCCAAACATTCGGCCATGTATGCTATGCTCCATAGTCTGATGCTCTGATACAGTGCTCTTGAATATAGTGTGAACAGACATGCATATGCGTTCTGTCTCAACTACCGAACTGACCCTTCTATTCTATGGAACCCACTAACTTTCTGGTGAGAGAATTTAAAGAAAGAAAAAGCTCTGTCATCTCCTGGCTTGGTCAGTTGGTCCCCTGCCTCTGCATTAATACTTCGCCCTCGTTTTTTTCTCAATGTCAACCATAATTCATTCTTCTCGCTATTAGGTCAGGTGCTTTCCGGTACAAAACTAACTACCAAAGTTACCAACTGCTGGCAGCACCATTACTCTTTTACATGTGCCAATAAGGGAAACTTCTCTATTAAACCCAATAAAACAATTTATGCCACTAAAGTTTAGCCAGATATTGATGCATGTGGACACATAAAGAAGACCCGGCTTACAATTAGTGGTAGAGCTTTCCGTCCTTGTGGTCTAACCTGGCTCGATTCGGATTAGTCTGAACCCCGATAAATCCCCGAGTTAAAAGGGTAGGTCCAGGATACCGGATGCATATGCAAAAAAAGAAGAAAAAGAAAAAAAGAAGAGGAACATGATGTTGTTCTTCTTTCATTGCATTTTAATGTGTGTGTGAATATTGTATTTTATTTGCATGTTTTTTTAAAAAATTGAGTTCCAAAGAAAGTAATGTATGGAGAGCAACGCGTAGCTGTTTTTGTGGTGCTTGTGTGCATCAGTATCAAATATATCCTAATTCTCTGGATAAAAGAGAAAGTGCATATCAAACTAATTGTAAGGAGTATTAGCTGGCAGGTAGCTAGGATGCTTTGTTACGTTGGGGTTAATTGGCGAAATGATTAAAATATGGTCTACAAAACTGTTTATGATCCATCAATTATGCCAGTTGACTACTGGTCGGTCTGATCAAATTTGATTTAAAGGTGACAGTGTTCATCTCTCAAAGTTAATTATGATGGTGCTTAGATCTCCTGGGATCAAATGGTGCCTACATTAGGTGAAATCATTCACACAAATTGCTTCCTGCTGCCACGGATGGGTTCTCTCCATATTGCACTCGTGCACACACGTGTTAATATGTGTGTGTGTGTGTCTGACTATCTCTATCTGTGTGGCGCTGCACCTCTTTGCTCCCTTTATTTAACAAAAAAACTCAACATTTACTCTTATACACATAACAAATCTTAACAGCAATTTCTGATAAATTGATTTATATAATTATTCTTTTTATGAAAAATAATAGTATCATGTTGTGTATTTTGGGGGACGTCATGGGGCAATTTCCTTTTCTCGGAATAATGTATACACACAAAGACTTGACACCACCATGGTTGGGGACCTGCAGGAAGGTGGCGGTGAGGGGTTTTTGACCGGACTAATTTTTTGACCAAAAATAATTACCAAAATAAACCTCTTTGCAAAGTATTTCCTAAAGTAATGCTTACGTCACTAAAGGCGTTAGGGATTTAAACGGAATTGCCAAGTTCCGTAGAGTTTGCTCACGGGACTTATTCGTGCAGGTGGGAGACACGTAGGAAAGGGTTGCGCCGCCTAGGTTGCGTGGCAAAGTCTCACGCCACCAAGGTGGCATGACACTTTTGCACGCCACCTTACCCAGGTGGCGTGCAGCCTGCTGTCCCTTCTCTCTTTAAGTTATTTTCATTCACTCTCTCCCTCATTCCCTCCTCCGTGTCGGACTCTTTCCCTCTCCCACATTCACACACACACACACTTATCCAGTTATCCTTACAATCTCCACCTAATATAAAAAAATATTGAGAGAGCTAAGAAATTTTAAGACCTGAAGAAGGAGAAGAAGGAGGCTCAATTTGATTCTCACTGACTTCACTTCACGTTGGAACATGTAACATTTAATTTGTTTGCTATGTTTATTGTTTAATAAATATTGGATTTAACTCTTAATTAGATACATTAATTTATTATAGATATTTAATAAATGTATACTAGTAGGATAGATGATTAACATTTAATGTTTTTGTTATGTTTATTGTTTAATAATAGGATTTTAAACATTTATTTTTTTCTGGATTATTGCTTAATAATAGGATTAATAAATATATAACGGTAGGATAGATGCTTAATAAATAAATATGTAAGAGTAAAAATTAATTAAAATCAATAATTTATGGAATTAGAATATTTAAAATTTATTTTTAACCTTAGGATAGAAGACTAATAATTAGTAAATTAGCTAATTAGGGAAATAATTATTACTTTTGTATGTTAATTATAATTCTTAAGATGAATGACTAATTATTTCATATTTTATAAAATAATTAATTCCGATTTTTTGAGAGTAAAATATTAATTAAAATCAATAATTTATGGAATTATAATATTTAAAATTTATTATTAACCTTAGGCTAGAAGACTAATAATTAGTAAATTAGCTAATTAGGGAAATAATTATTACTTTTGTATGTTAATTATAATTCTTAAGATGAATGACTAATTATTTCATATTTTATAAAATAATTAATTCCGATTTTTGAGAGTAAAATATTAATTAAAATCAATAATTTATGGAATTATAATATTTAAAATTTATTATTAACCTTAGGATAGAAGACTAATAATTAGTAAATTAGCTAATTAGGGAAATATTTATTTCTTTTGTATGTTAATTATAATCCTTAAGATGAATACTAATTACTGAAACAATTAATTCAGTTATTTATTATTTAGAGAATAATAATTAGTGACTTAATAATGTGTTCTGTTATTTAAAATTTTTATTAGTCAAAATGGATGACCAAAGTCCACGCAATATTGAGCCCGGCCCCAAAGTGTGGGGAGTTCTTAAAGAGGAGGTGCAAGAGTCACGCCGATCACAAGTTGTGTGGAACACTGGAGATTGCAATGTGTTGAGGGTGAGGCGAGCCGCGCAGGGGTCTGGTGCAGAAGAGAATGAACGAATTTCATTCATTTTTTTCGTTTGAATGGTGGATGAAGAAGAGAATTTTCAAAGAGTTAGCAATAAATGATGAGGGCTATAAACAAGCAAAGTGAAAAAGATGAATGAAGAGTTAGGAATGAATGAAGAAAAGCAAAGCTGAAAGCAAAGTGAAGAGCAAAAGATGTAAGCAAAGACACTGACTATATAGAATTTAGAGGAGCTACTCACGGGACATTTTGAGTTCACGAGAAAAACTAGAGGGTACGTTCTGAGAAAAAGGATGGGAGCAGGTGGAATCTCAGGCCTGGGAACGAAATTGCGTGAGGAATCCTCACGCAACTTAGTTGCGTGACTTAGTTGCGTGAGGTTTCCTCACGTTTTTTTGCACAAATGGCGTGGGAATTCCCCACGCCATTTTGTCCCGTAAACGATCTCCACGTAATTAATTAGAGATTTCCCCAATCACGTAAATGTTTCTTACGTATCTTATTCCGTCCTGTCAGAAAACGCCACCAACTGCATTACTTTGGTAAATAATTTGAAATGTGATTTATTTTGGTAAATTTTTTATTTTAAACAATAATTTTGGTCAAAAAGCCTGGCAGTGAGTGTTAGGTCCCAAGCCCCCCTTCTCCTTCTGAAAGATTATTACATATTTCAAGGGCGTTATATTATCCATACTCTATCTAATAAAGCAGTTTACATATAAAAAGGGGAGGTTTTTTTTTTTTACCAATTTGTCCCTTATTAAATAACTATTTACTAAAATGCACCTGTTTGGAAACTATTCACCCATATGTCTCTATTTAGTCGACTACACCCCTCATGTAGTCGACTAAAACGCGGGGCAAATTTTTTTTTTTTGAATGTCCCCGTGATTTAGTCGACTAAGATACAAGGCTTAGTCTACTAAATCGCGGCATTTGGAACTTTAATCGACTAAAAAACCTCCCCAAACCTCTCCCCCTCTATTTTTTTCACTAAATCCTTGCTAAATTCGTTGGTGGGTAGCGAAGGAAATTTTATTCTAGTGTCATTTGTGTCGATTTTGGTATGTTCTCATCTCCATTTCGAATTTCTGCCGTTGTTCTTGCGTTTATGCGAACCCCCATTTGCGTTTTTGCGTTTTATGCTTTCATTGGGTGATTTTGTTGTGCATCTTTGATTGATTTGAGTATTTCATTCGTATTTATAGATGAAAATGACGAATGTACATGTAAAAGTGGAAAGATTTACATTATTTTGGTAGAATAATGTTTCCATATCAAGTTCCTTGAAAATTATTGTGGCTATTAATGTTTTAGGTTGTTATTTGTATGATATATACATTATGACTTTGAGGAATTATTCTTTCTCAGGTAATTATTGAAAATATGTCAGAGGATGAAATTGCTGGGATGAAAGAAATGTTCAGGGTAATAGACACGGATGATAGTGGATACATCACTCGTGAGGAGCTAAAAGTTGGTTTGTAGAAAGTGGGTGCTTTCCTCAAGGATTCTGAAATGAATTGGTTAATGCAATGATTCTTAATAATTAATTATTATAATTAATCTTGATAATTCTCAAATATATATGTGCCGGTTAGATTGTCATAAAAAAAAAAAGGTTATACTACCTCCGGTTCTAATTATAGAAACACTTTTGTAGTGTAAATTGCACTACAAAAGTGGGGAGAGGATTTTCTCATAATCCATTTTCTCCTTTTCTTCTCCTCAGCCCATCTGAACCATTGATTGGGAAGAGGAGATAGATGTTAAAGTAGTATTGTGATTGATTGGACAGATATGATTTAAAGATGATGAGGGATAATGAGAAAATGATGAGGAGAGAAACCCAACCCACAAAAGTATTTATATAATTAGAACCGGAAGGAGTAATAAATTTTCTTCGGCAGGCATCTCCATCCTTTATTTTCATAATGCACAAGGAAAATAAGGGTGGTACCCCCACAAGTCACAACCGTTGGTGGGTGGTGAAGTGTAGGCAGGGCATAAACTGTCATGAAGTGTGAAAGGAAGAACTTAGAGCCGCTAAAGTGAAAGTAGCCAACATATCTTGAAATAAGAATATTAGTATCTTGAATCATGCGCGTAAATTTCATGTTAGATGCATATGGAAAATAAACATAAAAAAGACTATAATACTTTACATTAAATTGAATTATAGGAAAAGGTGAAGTGAAACTCCCGAAAGTGAAGGAGCAATGATTAAGGGGGTGGGTTTTCCACTTGAGAGCTGGGCAAATGGTCCCCTCTGCCTATTATGATTCATGCACCACCCTCTCTTTCTCTCTCTCTATATATTATTCGCTCCGGTCCTAATTATAGGACATATTTAACCGATTTTGGGGAGAATAAGTAAATGAGTTAAATTAGTTAATTTTACTCATTTTCCTAAAATAACCTTATATAAATTAAAAATGACATAAGTAAAAGTGAATCAACAACCTCACCACATATCTCTTTAACTAATTCTCATTTCCACACGTTTTCTAATTGAAATAGTAGTCTTGTTATATAGATATATGTGTGTGTATATATGTATACATATATATCATACATACATACATACATACATACATACATACATACATACATACATACATATATATATATATGTACACACATATACATACATACATACATACACATACATATATATAGACACACACATACATACATATATATGTTTATAGACACACACCAAAAACCATACACACTTGAGAAAATAAAATAGAGGTATTTTAGGAAGAAATTGACAAAAACTAAAAAATTGTCCTATAATTAGGACCAAAACTAACTCTCAAATATTGTCTTATAATTAGGACTGGAGGTCAAATATTGTCTTATAATTAGGACTGGAGGGAGTATGTTTTAATTTTCTATATATGTTTTCCCTCTCAGACCTATATATGCTTCAAATATTCCCACATATATTTTCTCATCATTATATTCCCTCTAATTATGTTCTTTTCATTAATACGCCACATCTATTCTTTTTACCCGCATCCTCCTTTTGCCATTTCATTTCACCTTAATTCAAAGTCAAGCCCATTTTGTTTTACCTTTTATTATGTCGGCGACAGATCAAAGTAATCTTGTCAGAACAAAAATTCAAAGGACTCACACATGTCGTAACTTTACACCCATTTAGAATCCAAAGAAAAGAGAAATACTCCTATGATTCTTAATATAAGGTATAATTGATTTTTTTAAAAGAGATTAAAGAAACTACATAAATTTGTTAATTATAATATATGTCGTATATCATTTAATTATATATCTCTTTATAAGTCATATAAATTAATTTAATATAAAAAGGATAAATATCAATACTTTAAAATAATTTATTCAGCTTCTTTAATATATCAAAAAAAATTAACTATATCTTATATTAAATATTGATGGAGTGAAGCACTTCCTTTTTTAATATTTCGAACATCTCCTCTCCCCGTGAGTGCTCTCTCCTCTCCCCGTGAGTGCTGGCCTGGTTCCAGGTGAACCTGTGCTTCCCTTGCATTTTTCAAACGCCATTCATCTCTGCTACTTCCACCGGTTTGTAGTATGGAGGTTGGTGGTTGCAGTAGCTCGAAGAAGCTGAATCAGGTGGTCCTAAATTTGGATGGGGAAACTGATAGTCATGGTGGAGCCCTTGTGGGTAAGATTCACACAAACAAAAATCTGAATATCCCCACTGTCATTTCCATGATAAAGAAGGGATGGCAGCTCAAAGAGGATATGGAGGTGCATGAGCTTGATCGTCAAAAACTCATTTTCCTCTTCAGATTCCAAGATGTCCAAGAGTATGGGCGTATTTTAAAAGGTAGGCCTTGGTCGATTCAAGGCTTTCTGCTTAATCTTCAGGTTTGGGAAGATTCAATGGTGCTCAGTGATGTTAGTTTTGATATGGCGCCTTATTGGGTACAATTTCATGGGTTGCCGGTGGTGGCATTTGACAACAACAACGCAAAAACGCTTGGTGATTCTGTAGGGGAGTCTGTGATGTTTGAGAAACCAAAGGTTAATGGTAGACTAGCTCGTAGCTTTATTAGAGTTCGGTCTGTTATCAAGCTGAACGAACCTCTAGTGTCTGGTTTCTGGGTTCCTAGAAAGGAGAAGGACCCAGCTTGGGTCAAAATTAAGTATGAGAGGCTTCAATATTTTTGCTATAGATGTGGAAGGATTGGCCATGATGGTCGGTTATGCAAGTGGGTGTCGGATAGAAGTAAAAGGGAAGATGAGCAGTATGAGTTTGGGAGCTGGCTAGGTACTCCAGCGCTGCGCACCGTGGAGGAGGACTTGGTGGTGTGCAAAGAAAGCTGGAGCGAGGTTGCTTTCTTGTCTAAGGGAGATCCGGTAAACACCCACCGTCGTGGTTGGTCACCGGAGAAGCTAGTTATGGCGGTGGGAGAGCCGAATGCTGAGTACCCTCGTCGGCCGAATTCTCCCTCTCCCTCAGTTCGTCGGAACTCCATGACGGTGGGCGAGAGGACTCCACCGGAAAACTCATTCCCACGGCGTTCACCTAGTCCAACGGTCGACTGTGCCTCTGCGATCTCTGCTACGTATGGTGTACTGTTGCGAAACCCGATGCTGCAGGTCCTGGAGCAGTCATCGCCGAAAGTTGGAGTCAAGATGGTGATGGGGGAGCCAGGTGGTGACATCAGCGAGTACCTAGAGGATCACGTGGGAGACTTCTGTTCTAGTGAGGGGCATCGAATGGAGGGGTTTGGGCCCAAGCAGTTGGGCCGAGAGGGTGAGGAAGGCGTCTCTATGGTCTGGTCTGGTCTGGAAAATGGGCTTGAGGTGTGTCAATCTTGGAGTGGACCTAAGGTAAGTGGGGAGAATCTCGTGGGTTATTCTGCTAAGAGCCCAATTAATTTATTACAATCTGCTGATGTTGGGCTTAGTCCGCGGGGCCTTGTAGCTGAAGATAAAGTGATTCATTCCTTACCTCCTTTTATTACCGAATCTGGGAAGAGTAAGGGTAGGTTGGGGCCAGAGTTTCAACAGGAAGATCAAGTGGATTCAGCAATTGAAGGGCCAATTATTTTATCTCGTCCTCATGAATGCAGTAATGATGTGAGCTCTAGTAATTTAATTGATTTGGCTCTCTCTGCAAATGCAGGGGCTGAAATTAACAAAGTTGAGGGTATTCTGGACCGTGACAAGTCTCAGCAATATTTTGTTGAGTATCCTAGTGATGATGAGCAGAAACATAATATTATTACTCCTTCTTCTGGGCTTTCTCCAATTTTTGCTATGTCAATCAGCCTGAAAGGTATTCACCTTAAACGCCCGTTTGAAGATGAACATACATATATTGAGAATAAAAGATGTAAGAGGTTGAGCTTTGATTCGGTGAAGGTCCCAACTCCTGGTAAAATGGCACTGGGAAAACCTAAGAAAGAGGGTAAGAAGAATGTTTGTTCTGTTAAAAAGTATATTCGTCAGCATGGTTCTGAAAAGCAACTGGGAAGGTCTTGCAACATGATTCCTCCTAAAGAAATTGATTTCCCTGATAGTTGGTTGAATGGAAGTTGTGAAATGGATGCCGATCAGAATGCTTCTGTGGAAAGCAACGCCGGTGGTTGGATGAAACCAACCACCGGTTCGCCATGAATCTGTTAGCTTGGAACTGTCAAGGATTGGGGGTTGCCTTGACAGCCAGAAATTTGAAGGAAGAATGCTTCCGGAAAAAACCCCACTTAGTCTTCTTGATGGAGACTAAGCAGAAGGCGAGAGTTGTGAGGAAAGTGAGACGGAGATGTGGTTTCAATGAGGAATGGATTGTTGATCCCGTTGGAATAGGTGGTGGCCTTGCTTTATGGTGGTCTGATGTGGTTACAGTTAATATCTTGTTCTCGTCCTCTAATATTATTCATACTAGTGTGATGTCCGAAGATTTCTCTACCCCAGCATACGTCACTTTTATTTATGGTCCACCCAGTGAAGATGCGAGATTGTTGTGTTGGCAAGAAGTTCGGAGAATTGGTAGAAACATTAGGGATTCTTGGTTATGTCTTGGGGATTTTAATGATATTCTTTCCCAAGAAGAGAAGAGTGGTAGTCGTCCTAGATCTTGGAGAAAGATCCTTAATTTCAAGTGTTTGTTGGCTGACTGTGAGCTTGAGGACTTGGGTTACAATGGATCCATTTTTACCTGGTGCAATAATCGTGAATTCCCGGATACAGTCCGCGAACGCCTTGATAGGGCCGTGGGTAATCTTCAGTTGCGGGAGCAGTTTCCTAATCTCCAGGTTTTTAATGTTGAGCCGGCTGGCTCCGATCATCATTTACTGTTTATCAATAGTCAGTTTGAAATTCATCCCCGAAAACGATCTTTTCGTTTTGAATCCGCCTGGACTTCTCATGGGCAGTTTATCGAGGTAGTTAAAGAAAGCTGGCAAACCTCCTCTGATCATGATTGTACGGTTCTAGAAATGTTCTTGGGTAAGCTGAAATGTTGTAAGCAGAAGTTGGTTGCCTGGAGCAAGAAGGAATTCCCTAATAGTGGTAAGCTTATTAATCTTTTAAAGACTCAGCTGGCTGAGCTGACGCAAGGGCAGCGGACTCCTGATATCTCTAGGAGGATTGTAGAAGTTAAAGGTGATCTGGGAGTGTCTTCGGAGGTAGAAGAACAAGATTGGTGGCGGCGCTCGCGTATCAACCGGTTGGATCTTGGTGACAAAAATTCTCGTTTCTTTCATGTCTCAACAATCAAAAGGAGGCAGCAGAACAAAATTTCTTTTATTAGAGATGACTTGGGCAATTGGTTAATGGAAAAGAGTGCTATCTCCAACAACATTGCTTGTTTTTTTCAGGAGTTGTTTACTACTTCTGGTGATAGATCAATGGAGACAGTCTTGAGTTTCATAGATCCTAAAATCTCATCCGACATGAACCGGGGACTCTTGCTGCCTGTCTCTAGGGAGGAAATTAAAGCTGCAGCCTTTAGCCTCGGGAGTGGCAAAGCACCAGGGCCGGATGGCTTTTCGGGTAAATTTTATCATTCCTCTTGGTCTGAAATTGGTGAATCTGTTTGTATTATGGTTCAAGAGTTTTTTGCAGGTACCTCTGTTCTTAATGCTGTGAACTCTACTAATATTACTCTTATTCCTAAAATACATAAGCCTGAGCATGTTTCCCATTTTCGACCTATAGGTTTGTGTAATTTCTCGTATAAAATCATTTCTAAAATCATGGCCACTAGAATGCGTCCTTTGCTTGATTCTTGTATTTCCCAGAACCAGAGTGCCTTTGTTCCTGGGCGATGTATTCATGATAACATTATTATTGCCAACGAGGTATATCACTATCTTCGCCGGAAGAAAAGCGGGGTAAGTTTGAATTTGCGCTTAAAATGGATATGAGCAAGGCGTATGACCGTGTAGAATGGAATTTTATTGAATGTGTCTGCTTCGCTTTGGTTTTTGTATTGAATGGGTATCTCTGTTAATGAAATGTGTTCGCTCTGTTAGTTTAAATATTTGTTTATCAGGTGAGAATGTGAGCTCATTTACTCCTAGCAGGGGTATTCGCCAAGGCGATCCACTTTCCCCATATTTGTTTGTTATTGTAGCTGAAGTCCTCTCAATTATGATCAGCAAAAGCCAGCTTAATAATGTTATCAAAGGGGTCAAATTAAGCAACAGTTGCCCTGTTCTCACTCATAGTTTCTTTGTTGATGACGCTCTGCTGTATATGCGTGCTACTCAAAGTACTTGTAGTCAATTGGCATCGCTTTTGAAAATGTATTGTATAGCCTCTGGCCAGGTCATTAATCTTGACAAATCTAGTATCTTCTTCTCCTCCAATGCCCCTGAAAATGTGAAAAACATGGTTGGAAGGATTCTCGGTATCCCCGTGACTGAAGATCCTGGTAGATATCTTGGCATTCCAAGCATCTGGGGTAAGACAAAACATCAAGCTTTAGCTTATGTTCGTGAGCGTGTGGCTAATAAGATCCAAGGTTGGGGTCATTCTTTGCTCTCTTTCTCTGGCCGTGATGTCATGATTAAATCGGTTATTCAAGCAATTCCGATCTATCCTATGAACTGCTTTAAGTTTCCTATCAAGACCTGTAAAGAGATTAACAGCCTTATTGCCAATTTCTGGTGGAGCGGAAAGGCAGTTAGTGGTACTACGCATTGGAAAGCATGGGAGTCGCTAACAACGTCCAAGAGCACTGGAGGGATGGGATTTCGTGATCTTACTGTTATGAATGATGCCCTGTTGGCTAAGACTGCATGGAGATTGATTATGAGCCCTAATGGTCTGTGGGCTAGGGTGTTGAAGAGTGTATACTTCCCCAAGGTTGATTTCATGCAAGCAAAAAAAGGTTATAAGGCTTCGTGGTGTTGGTCTAGTGTTCTGGAGGGCCGTAACTTTCTTGCGCAAGATCTTCGATGGGATATTGGAGATGGTTCTGCAATCAGAATCTGGGAGGACAAATGGGTTCCAAATGTTATTTTCCCAGAAAAGCCAAGCACCCCAAACGAGCCTAGAATTTCCAATGGTAGAGTGTGCGATCTTATTGACAATGGTAGGTGGGATCTTTCCCTTATTGCTAATTATTTACCTAGGGAAGTCAAGTGTGCTATTTATGATATTCCCATCTACTCTAATGGGCTGCCTGATAAACTAGTATGGACCAGTGCCAAGAACGGTGTGTATTCTGTAAAATTGGGATATCATAGGGGTATTGAGGGTAATCTTTTAAATGAGAACAAGGCTGGGTCCTCAATAGTAGTGCCCTCATCCTGCTGGAACTCGATTTGGAAGATCAAGACTATCCCTAGAGTGCAACAATTTATATGGCGGATCCTGAATAGAGCTATTGCTACTAACGATGCCCTCTACCGAAGGAAGAGATCCCAGGATGACACTTGTCCGATCTGTCTGAGAAAGGTGGAATCGATTGAGCACTTGTTTTTTCATTGCCCCTGGACTAGATGTGTCTGGTTCGGTTGTACTCTTAGTGCCAGGATCGATGCTGCCAGCGTATCAAATTTCAGTGCCTGGTGGTTAAACATTACAGGTTTGCATTCTTTGTGTAATCAGGACTTATCATTAATTTGTTGGATTTTATGGTTTATTTGGAAGCATAGAAATGAAATGGTTTTTAATCATAAAATGCCTAACCCGTTTGATGTCATTGAATGTGCGAGGAAAAATAATTGTGATTTTTGGATGAGGTGTGATACAAGGCAAAGAAGTGCGGAGGGACAGCGGGTCGCTCCTAATCCTCTTGTGCGTTGGTCCCCTCCTCCTACTGACAAGTTGAAATTTAACTGTGATGGGGCTTTCTCAGCTCATAAGTCCGGAGCTGCTATTGGTGTTATTTGTCGGGACCATTTTGGTGATTTTAAATGGGGTTTTGTGGATAAGGTGAAATCCATCTCTGCCTTTATGACAGAAGCTTTAGCGTTGCAGAGGGCTCTGATGCTTGCGGTCGATCTCGGTCATGATAATGTAGTCTTTGAAACTGATTGCCTCTCTCTTCTTGAATGTGTTGCTGCCAAATCTCCGGAAATGATTGATTGGAGGAGTAGGAGTATTATTTTTGATATTATTCGTCTTTTGTCGTCCAAGGCTGGGTTCTCTCTGTCTTTCACCCCTAGGAGGGGTAACAGTGCCGCTGACTTAATTGCAGTTGATGCTTATAAAGGGGTGTGCCCGATCGGGTGGGTTTCGCAACCAACACCGTCTTTGATGTCCGTTCTAACCTTGGATGCTCAGAAGGGGAATGGGGTACCTCTTGATACTCCCTCCTCCGTTCAGTCGTTGATTGGGGATTGTTTGTTATTTGGTTAATTTCTGTGTATTCTGTTTGTTTGTATGTTTTCGCCTTTCTGTAGCTTGTCGTTGGTTGTATTCTCTTGGTCTTTTTTCTTACTGTTGGTTTGTAACCTCTTGAAGTGTTTTTTAATACAAGTTCCCTTTGACCAAAAAAAAAAAGCACTTCCTTTTCAAAACACAAACAAAGGCTCAAGTATAGCAAGAGTAAAAGGTTGTCCGAGTAAAAAAGGATTGCGTGCCTGCTGCGTCACGCACGTTGACAAAGTTACAGTTACACCTAAAAGAAGCCCACACAAGGAATTAGTGAAGGTGGTGGTGGAGGCATATATTAATACGGGTTAAAGGGTAATTTTGGTATAGAAGTTTTCATTAAGGGACAATTTTGTCTCAAAAGTTTTTTGGGGGGCACAATTTTCCTGAAATTAACAAAAAAGAAGCAATTTTGCCCTCATCGTAATCTTAGTTAATTTTGACTATTAATTGACTAAATATATTAAGCTGACAATCCACATATCATCTACATCTTTATTTTTGTTAAGGTGTAAATTTACCCAAGAAATCCATGTGCCATCTATTTCAATTTTTTTCCAAAGTCAAATTTAGTATTTTTGGGGTAAATTTTCATTTTAAAAAAATGACCTATATATCAACTCATCATATTTGACCAATTAACAGTCAAAATTAATTAGAATAACAATTAAAGCAAAATTGCTCCACTTTTACATTTTTTGGGCAAACTTGCCCTCATAAAACTTCAAGGATAAAATTGCCTCTAACCCTATTAATATTATCACAACTCACAAGATGTATAGTGTACCAAATTAAATAGAGCAGGATAAGCACTAGCCAGCGATGGAAGAAGTGCTTTAATTTGTAGGGCATGATTAAAAGCGGATAGAGGCAGAGCTGGCCGGCCCCTCCTGGTTAGCCTTTTAAAGAAAGGAAGCTTAGGAGCCAAGCAACCCTACCTTCATATATTCCTCCATCCTAACAGCAACTGATCTATCGATTGCAAATGCAGCAGCTGACTTCTGCTAAATAAAGCAGAATCCAAGCAAACAAAATCAACTACCTGCCATCCATGCCAACATGCTTGGAAGTTAACGCCCCATTTCTTTACTTTCTAGTTTCAGGAAATTAAATTGTCTTGTTAATTTGTTATGATTCAAACAAGAAACTGGATTGTCAGGTCAAGAAGAAGGGAAGCCAACATTTCACGAACTTCTGAGGCGTTCAACGAACTAAGTTTGTGTGAAAATGAATGCGCTTGATCAATCATCACGTTATATGGTTGCTTTTGAGGGTGGGAAATTGACACCAGAATAATATTTTTGATAAGATCTACCTCCCCGGCCACTCTAATAATAATTGAAGATCGATTTCTATGATAACAACAACAACAACAATAATAGTGTATGTCCGTATATCGATTTACCATCTGAAAAGCAGTTTCGAGTCCAATAACAGACGAGGTGGTTGCTGAATATGCAATTAATGATGGATTGGATCCCATCCATCGACTGTCAAAAACCTAAGCATGATGTTACACACTTATACCCACATCACTAGAATATCAATAATTTCCTTCTTTCATGTTTGGTACAAGATGTACCATCATATAATTGACATATTTTTTTAGAAAAAAAACATTTCAGTCATTGTATGGCCCCACGATCGATCCTCTGCTACTCTAACCATTTTGTCAAGATGTCGATCTAGAGAGAAACATAGAGTGTCATGCCCTAAAAATTAAAGGGGTGACCGGCACGAAATACGAGATGACTCACATTCCTTAAACCTTAAACTTATACGTAAATGTTAATTAATACTCATAATACTATAATCTACAATATTCATGTGTTCCAAACAATAAAGGGAGATAGAGATCCTACTTATAGACTACGTAGAGTGTCTAGCATTAATAATAATACAAAAGTCTAGGTTTATAATTACATCAACTAGTAGCTCTACAAAATGACACTGCAAGCTTTAAGTTACTAAGAAGGCACTTCACCGCTCAACAGGAGGTATAGAATCACCAATGACATTTGAACCAAAACAAATTTTTTTGATAAATAACGTCTCATTCTTACAATTTAATAAAATACAAGAGTAAATAATTTAACATTTTTATCTTCTAATAAGAACAATATAGCAATAACTTCAATCTATATATAGTTCATCAATCAACTACTTCAAAGTACGAAATAAATTATTTTGCTTGACAAAACTGGTTTAAAACAGTAAATCATAAATAAAATATAACTTTATATAAAATATAAAGTTAATCAAATAATTTCCAGTACATAATAAAACCTTTGATTTAACATAATCAATTCTTGACCATAATTCCCAAAACCACATCTTTCCGTATAACTTCTTACAGAACGAGTGACAAGCATGGTCACACAGTCCACAAGGGTAACTAACCAAGCATGACACAAGGTCATGAAACAAGCATGGACACACAGTCCATGAGGGTAACTAACCAAGCATGACACGAGGTCATGAAACAAGCATGATAACAAATCCCATGAATATCAAGTGAGCTCGAGGTTAACCATGGTGCACCAAGAACTAACAGTACTGCTGTTAGTAATCAACGCTCTGTATTCAGTCCTCTCCAAAACATTTTCAAGCATACTTGAGGTCAATTTATCAAAGTAACAAAAATTCTTCCTTCAAGATAATAACAGCTCTATCTAATACTTTGTAATCAAATCCCTTCGCATGAAGTTTCACAAACAATATTTCAAAACTTTCCTTCAAATTCAATTTGTCAATAAAATATTTTTAAAACATCAAGAACTCGCGTAAAAACATTTCATTTCAAATAATAAATTCTAGCTTATAAACTTTCTAGAATCCAAGATCATTTCAATATAAAATTTAAGAAAAATATCTCAAAAGTCTCATTTCTATCCAACTGCATAATTATGAATTATACTTTGAAACAATTGGAAGAAAATACATAGTAACGAATAAAATCACCATTCTTTTCTTATATACTATCAACAAATATTCCTTCACAAAATCATACTTTTAAATATGGAAATAAACATACAAGTTTAACAATAAAAAAACATCATTCATCACCTGTTGCTCCTTCCGAAACTATACCTTTACCAAAATCCTTTTTGATTTGTTTTTCTCTTGAACTCAAGCGATTGTCAATTTCTCTAAATTTTGGAATTCATATTTGTTCAAGGACATTAGGGATGTCCTACCACAACTTAATACTTACACACATACATATATATAAACTCGCACATATATATCCCAATTCTCACTTATTAACATTCAACTTATTCTAACATATCTAACCTCGTTCTAATAATCTAAAATAGTTGTTAAGCATTCAGAGACCACAAATAGAAATTTAAATAAAGTCTGCTGGCATCCAAAGACTCAATCTTTTAAATATTCCTATGCATGCCTTAACACTTGAGTAACTAGTTTGTCATTTAGGAACCTCAAAGAAAACAATAACACTTAAGTAACTAGTTTGTCATTTAGGAACCTCAAAGAAAACAATAATGATCAGTTTTTAACCTTTAAATATTTTCCAAAAAGCACCACGAGGTAATTAATCTAGAAACAATATTTCAGTTTTGAATGATCATCACAGCAACCGCAAATTCCAGCTTCATGCTTTACCAACCAAACGCACACAATATGTATATACAAGTTAGTTAGGGGCAGATCGAGAAAATTACTGAAGGGGGGCAGTGCCCTCGAAAATATTTTAAGTACATATATTTTAATAACAAAAGTATATTACAATAAAAATAATTACAATGTCATCCTATTAGGCCTTATTTTTGGAATTCCATTATAATTGTCTTATTATCAATACTATGAAATACATCTTTTTCAATATAAGGTACTAAACAATCATTCAAACATTCATCCCCATCCGATTACGAAATGTAGTCTTAATGTATCATTAAGGGTATGCACTTAATTTAATTTAAGGATGGACAATCATTTAAACATGTATTAATTTTTTTAAAAAAAAAAATCCCCAGTTCCCCATTTCAAGGGTGTGCACTTGCCCCCCTAATCATGCACCTAGATCCGCCCTACAACAGACGGAGAACCATCTTCATAATTTTTGACATATTGCATTGGAGACTGAATCTCACGCTATTCCATAAGCACATAACTGCTTCAATCCTCAAATTAATTTCTGGGCAACCTTATTTCATGTTTTGATCGGTGCATTTGCAGAAAACTCACAACAAACTAAAGAAAACTCCAAGGTGATGTGCATGCAACACCATTTCGGTTCCCTTATCCTTAATTCCAGAAAACCCATTAACCATTCGGCCAAAACCAGAATGACTGCCCTGTTTCGGTGCCCCATAATCAGCAGAAAGAATCATCACGAAGAACCATAATACAACATTACCTCACATGCAAGATCAAATATCACAAACATCAGCTTCAATTTATGGTTTTTTCCCACTAGTTTCTCAACTTTCTCTCACTAGAAAATTAGATTTCCAGCACCCCTACTTCAACGAAAAGCACCCAATCCCAAAAATAAAAGACTCAAAGAGGCTTAGGTAGCTCACCTAGTTGAAGATCAGAGTTGCATGAAACAGCTGTAATCTCTCGCTGTCTCAACTCGTTCTGTGTGTTTCTGCGTCTTGCCGAACAGATATGAATAGGAAAAGGTGAATGAGTATAATGAATATATAGGCCAAATGAATTTTATTGGGTATATGGGCTGCATGAAATAATGACATAATGGGGGAGTATGGGCTTCGACTATAAGAGATGCTTGCCCAAAATGCTTTTGTCCAGATTGGTGTTGCAGCTTGGCCAAAAAAAAAATATGGTGTTGCATGTGATGAGGCACGTGGCTGAGTGGAATAAAGAAATGATGTTGTGATGCTCTCAGCTTTTCTTTGTTCTGGCGTAGGAAATAAGAAATGGGAATACGATTCTGGTCCTATTTATAAGTTCATTTTGACTAAATCGCACATATTAAGGAGAGGTAGTTAGCTTAATGATTATGGGGTAAATTTTCAACTTTGCTCTCATTTATGAATGAGTATCTTTCAACTTTTTCTTCTCTTTCTATTTTCATTGATACAATTAATATGGGCAAAATTGTCACAAACTCATTTATTTGGTCAAAAAGGACTTATAAATATGACTAAATTTTTTGGACAAAAGAGACTTATAAATAAGACCAAAGTAGTATATGTGTGTATGTGGCGTGTGAAGATGAGAGAATTGGTGTGGTGAGTGTTGTGAGACCCACTCCAACATTATCCCACCTAATCCTCTTCAAAACTCTCATTTGCAACTTGGTCCTTTTACTCATTTAGTTAAAAAAATTGATAAATGTTAAAAATAAATCTTTAATTTCATATAAGGATTTTTCTTCCTCAATTTGCTTCTCTAAGCTATAAAATATTGATTCTCAGATTCCTAGGTCAAAATTTATTCACTAACTATTTTTCTTTGAATTTCCAAGAAAATAGGTCATAAATTCCAAAAAAATGGATTTAAAACTATTTAGGCCAATTTTTCGTAACTAATCCCTTCATAGAATTTCTAGATCCTCAAAATAATATTTCATAATCTTTCCCCTAACCTTTCAAGATTCAAAATAATATTTAATAATTATCTTAAACTTTTCCTCATGAAAAGCTTAAGATTTTGGACTTTTACTCATTTAACAGCCTATTTATCTCAGTTTTATTCCTAAACTTCTTGTCTAAAATTTAGGATGTTACACAGAGCGTGTTCGATCTAACAAGATGAAGATCAATGATCGAGTGACAGGACATGATGAATAATAACTTGGATGGATACACGCTCTCATATCAGTGGTTCACTGACAGTTCTTCATGTAACATGTATAATTGTATATGAGGCTAACCAATGATAAGTTACTATTGTGTCGGATGTGATGCCACTTTTTTTTTTGGGTTTAATGTTTCTGCATTTACTGCAGAAACTTTTTTTATGCAGCACTCAAATAAAAGTGAGTGGGTCCCAATAATATTTTCTCTCCCATCTCTTTACTATGAGACTTACTCACTTTTATGTGAGTGCTGCAGAAAAAAAGTTTCTGCAGTAAATGCAGAAACATTAAACCCTTTTTTTTTTATATGAAAGAGGTAATGTATAAAAGGGGATATCATTTCTGCATTTGATGCAGAAATTTTTTTTTGCAGCAAGTATGAAACTACGCCGTTTTATTAATTTTTTTTTTTAACTTCTCGCTCAATCGCACAAGCTTCTTGTTTCCTCTTGTCTCCTTCTCTTCTTCATCCAGAACACAAAGTATCATTGTGCCTTTAACTTATTGTTCAGCCTTATCGCTCTTAATTAAAAAACCACACCACCCTCTCTCACCCTCCTCCTCCTTTTGCAACCTCGACATCTTCTGCAAACTAAACCCGAATGAACCATGTAAACAGCCTTTTGCTTTGGATGCTTTTGGTTGATGTGCAGCGACATATATGAGTAGAATGACAAAGCTTTTGGTTCCTAGCTAATATATATATATACATGCTATCCAGCAACCTCCTCTGCTTTAATATCCTTTTAGCAGAGCATCCAGATGGAATCCTAACTACATTATATTCAATAGCTTACATTGGAAAACTCACGGAACTAGAAGAAGAGAAGCTTGAAGACTCACTTCGGTTAGTTTCTAGCTTGCACGTTTGAACTCTCCTTCCTCGTCTTTCACTCCGTCTCGCCTCTGTTTTCAGATTCTCAACTCTCTCGCTCTTGCTGTTTCGGTTTAACGCATATTTATGGGCAGTCGATTGTTTATAGAGTAAGCCAGTCGATTGTTTCACTGCAAGAGCAATTTATGGGCAAGTCATGTAAATAGCCCTCGGCTCTGTCACTAAATATTCACATTTAACTAAAAGTCAATTGTTTCACTGCAAGAGCAATTTATGGGCAAGTCATGCAAAAAATAATTGAAACGTAGCGTTTTGATCCTTGCTGTAGATTTGTTTTCTGCATCAAATGCAGAAATGATTTCCCCTATATAAAATCAGGAAACTAAGGTGGGGAATTTCATCCCATACAATCTTGAGAAATCAAAGCCCTTAAAGAAATAGGACATGCATCTAAAAAGCCTGGGGCAGACAAGCCTTGTTTTGCAAGAGCATCAGCCAACCTATTGTTCTCCTGTTGAACAAATCTAATCTTCAACTCCCACTCTCTTCTTATAACTTTTCTAATGTTCCATAGTGATGATGCCACCTTTTAAGCCTATTGGAATTAGTTAGCGGCATTTTAAATTGACAATAAGGATTTAAGGCCCAGTCCAACAACAAGTGCCTGAACATACTTCTTTTAACAACCCATAGATAGATTTTGGGCTGGTAAGGGAGAATGAAGCAAATTGGGGAGAGAGAGACAGGTGAGAGATTGGTTCCTCCCTTGAAATGACCGTGCTGATCGATACTGTAGATGAAAAGGTGATAAATTGGCTTAAGTTGGTTTATTTCCTCAGTAATTTCAAGCTCCAATGTTTTCACCTTTCGAAACGACCTCGTTTATGTGCATGTTACACTGGTTGTAAGAAATTTCCAGTCACGGGATAACAATTTATAGTTTAGACATAGAAATTAAGGATGGGTCGTATATTGTGCGTATTACATGGATATATGTCCAAATACAATGACAAGGGTTTATGGATTTGTGATGGATGGGTTGATATCCGCTAATGCGCCAACACACCACCAAGCTTTTTCCATTATTACGTTACATCAACAATCAAACATGTTCATATAATACGCACGCAAAAAGGAGAACTTTTGAGCGCATGCTGACTCATTCAATAGTATTCACTCACTATAATAGTTCTATATCCTAAGTATATGCTTCTTTTTCTGGGTCGTAGCCAACATTTTTACGAACCTCTTCACCAATTCCCATATATGTATTAACTGACTATTCTTAGACTATGAATTCGTGCTTGTTTAAACTTTTAAAAGTAGTTTTCTTTTAAAAGTAGTTTTTCAATCGAGATTTACAGTATATGAAGTAAATATGTGATAAAATTTTATCTCGATTTACATAAATAAGCACTTTTGAAACCCAAAAAATATCCATAATCTTTAAAAAGAAAAGTGACTAGGATGGATGATCCTATATTGACTGTGTTAATGCATAAATAATATACTTTGATATCCGTGCATTTCTTCTTCGTTTCTTTATTCTATCACGGCAGGTCCACTAAGCCTCTTGTTAGATGTCCTATATCTCAACTCAGACAAAATAAATTAAAGGGGGGAAATTGGATATATAGGACTTATATTACATATAAGAGAAAGGAGGCAGGAGATCAAGTTGGGGGTGGGGGAACCTTAAAAAAATTGAAACCCATTGTTTTGAAAACCAACTTCCGATTCTATCAGCTGTTTCTGTCATTGTCATTGTCATGCACATTCATTTTGGAAAAAGTTCGTCGTAAATTACATTTAATAATGTGGTCAATTAAAGGTGAAAATCAGGGCAAGAAAATGTCGTTTAGCTACTCTAAATGATCAGCGTTCAGGATTAAAAAAAAAAAATGTTGGGTCTACAAGAATATTTAACAACAGACTTGAATCCACGGTTTTACGCTCATATATACTCGTACTTTCTTTCTAACTACTCGATCCAAAAGCATGCCCCACTTTGCAAGAATTTGTGTATTTATTTATGCTTCGAAGCAGATTTTTTTCCAAACGAAGCCTTGAGTTCAAATAGTGATCATCCAAGAGCATTTCAGATTAGAGACATTCTGTTTTGAAACTGGCGCGTGGAGCTTCATCACACTCCATGACAAAACATCTCTTGTGCTAATTACATGGTCAAGGAGGATCATATATAGTGTTGCTATTGATGTCAATGTGGTTATAATTCCAACTATCCCTAGAGGTTGCCTGGATATGGTTTTGAATGATCAGCGATCCTACCACTCCTAGTATCTTCTATTGTTGTATTAAGAGTTAGAGTCTTATAATCTAGTTCCTATTTCACATTTTCAAACTTTGACTTGCCTATATTATCCAAAAAAAAAATCATTCACTTTGAATTATTACAAGATATATGCCTTTTTTCTTTCTTGTTGGGGTCGCCATCAAGTGCAATAACTTTGCCTGATTTGGCTGTTAATTCTTCGGTAAATTAAGGAAAGGCCGGTCCATGTATAGTTTATAATTAATCCTTTTCGTTCATTAGTTCCTTAATGATCGCCCTCTCTCTCTTTTTTGTTTTTGCCTTTTTGGTTTTTGTATTTTTAACTTCTCTCTTTCTCAAATTCTTGTCTCTGGAATTACATTTTTTTTTGATCAAATCTGGAATTACATTCACGTATAGGAACTCTTCACATCATCTTCTAACTCTTTTAATTACCTTTTTGTTAACATTTTTTATTCAAATGGTATAGTTGGTAGATCATATGAGATTTGATTCAATAGATAATTCTGTATAGCTTCTAGCCTCCGGCCGGTTAATTGGAAATAAATTCTTTATTCTTTTATAGGATGATTTGATTCGTTGATATTTGGATCATAAGCATAGTATCTGGTGCTGGGCCTAATAGTTAGTTAATTAATGCCCCATTGCTAAGAAAAATGATAGCTAAAGGTGTTTCCAAAAAATTAATCAAATAAAATATTGGATTACAAGAGAAATAAAGATATATAGATTTTGAGATATTTTTGTTTTCCTTTTGCGGGAGGCAACTTTGCAACGCATGCGTTTTTGGTTGTATGTGAAATTAAAGAAGGGAGGAATAAATAAATTAAATTATTGAAAAAGTGGTAAAGGAAAGGGAATAATACATATGCATGTATAGTTTGGTCCAAGATTCCAAAGATGAGTATAGTTAGCAAAAGTTGATGAGTCTCTTCAGTTTTTAAGTGTTTGGTTGCTGGTTAGGGATGAAATCACATCATGCAGAAAATCACAGTCACCCTCTCAACTTTATCTTCGGGGGAGAATTGGGTTTCAAATTCTCTAACCCCGTCAAACGATTCTTCACGATTTGTTTTGCACCCAAACTTTGTCGTTCTTGTTTTTATATATATATATTTGTTTAACCATGATTCTCACATATATAGCTTTGAACTGCGATCACAGAAAATGCCAGTGTCACAGATCTCGTTTTGTACGTTATTATGGGCCACCCACCAGTGATTTGAGCCACATGAACGCATATAATTATTTTGACATTGATTCTAGCTATATATCTCAGCATATTCCACAACGTTCTGCCTCCAAAATCATTAATTTTTTCTGGGTTTAATTCTCTGCATTGTGAGCATCAAATTTTAATTCAATCGATCGTATCGTATCGGAGCATTATATATAGTTAATGCGGCAAGCACTAATTGTAGCTGTAGGAGTAACAAACTACTGTTGGCGAAAAAAAATAATCGTAGGAGTAATAAACAGCAAACACATAGGGCGGGAGAGGAAGATGCAAAGCAATAGAGTGCTCGTTGATTAAGACTGGATTATGAGAATATTTATATGCTGTTCATTTGATTAGAATGTTCCGAATCATATCATTTCTCATTAAATAATAATGGCAACTTCATATCCCAAGTTATAATTTAATGGATGGATGGAAGCAGTAGCGTAGCTTCCTAGAGGCATCCAATTGACCATACAAATTATAATTGAGCACATATATTTGTAATAATACTCCCTCTTGTGCTTCATTAATATAAAATATATTTGAGGAGTTAATCTTGATCCTAAATATAAAACATATTTTTTATATTTGTCAATATTTTTCTAATTTATCCCCATAGATTCTTCCTCAACAATAATTTTATGGAGGAAATGACAAAATTAAGAAAGATGACTAGAGTATTTTTTAAAATATATATCATATTAACTAATTAAACTAATTTTTTAATATAATTAAATTAGATAAATATGTTTTAGTTAGGGTTAAGGAGCGAATTAGCCAATAAACTATTAACCCAGGAGCGCTAAGCACAAACAACTAATAAATGAACCTTAAATACCAATAAACTTTTTAAAAAGTAAAGGTAGCACAAAACTGTTAACTCATCCGTTAGTCACCTTCGTTCAGACTCAACGCAATCAGACAAGGGCGTTTTTTTGGTGTTTTGACCAGGGAGACCTAGCTGACCCGCGAGCTGAGGGGGACTTGGAGATTAAAATTGAGAAACAGCGCCGCTAATGGGGGCTTGGTCTTCAGCACACCTTCACACCTTCGACAATCTGAGACCTCCAAGTCGACCTTCATCCTCATCACTTCTTGGTTGCCGACGACGATAGTTTCCTTCACCGTCGCCAGCGACGCTCCTCCATGGTCGCCCACCTTCACTGCGAGCTGAGGGAAAGAGAACGCCGCAAGACTGAAACCAGAGAACCACTCGACCTTCATCCTCATCACTTCTTGGTCGCCGGTGACGATAGCTTCCTTCACCGTCGCCGGCAACGCTCCTCCATAGTCGCCCACCTTCACCGTGAGCTGAGGGAAAGAAAACGCTGTGAGACTGAAACCAGAGAACCACTCCATCCTTCCTCTCTCTTGACCTTCCTTTCCCAACGCCTGAGAAGACGAGACCTTCATTGCCGACGACTTGACCACACACCACCGCCAGCCCTTTTCCTGTTCATCCCATTCCAGTTTCGTCCAAAACCCATAGCTTCCTCTGTTCCAGATTCACATTAGGATCAACAGCAGGGGGTAACCCTCATATATTTATCTAACGGACGTTGAGGGGGAGTTAACAGTTTTGTGCTACCTTTACTTTTTAAAAAGTTTATTGATATTTAAGGTCCACTTATTAGTTGTTTGTGTTGAGCGCTCCTGGGTTAATAGTTTATTGGCTAATTCGTTCCTTAACCCTTTTAATAAAGACCAAAAAGAGTGGTACATACGGAAAAAGAGTTAAGGGGATGCAACGTGACTTATTATAATGACGGTATTAGCAATTGATGCTCCGGAAACAACCCATTGATTGGTGAACAGGCATTAGCAAAAAGCCCCTGGCTTTCACAAGGCGTTGGCAAAAGCTCTCAGATCCCTTTATGGGCATATTAATTAGAGGCCTAGCTATTAGGAATTTAGGATATCGCATATCTGCGATTACAGGCTAAAAAGGTAAGCGCCGGAGAGTGCCAGGACGGAGGTGGTGCTGGGCTTAGTGGGCTTACCACGCGCCTCTTGTGGGCCCCTCATCAATCATTTCCAGTCCTGGGGCCCCCAATATTCTCTCTCCCTTTCCTGGTAGTTATTTCAGTTGTTTACCCTTTGTATGCGTGCTTCATTTTTTATATCAGTAGTTCGAATCTTATTCGTTCATCATTTTTCTGCACCAAAATGAAAAAAAAAAATATATATGAATATACAGAAAAACAATTTAAAATTTGATCCCATAAAATATTCTCGTATTATTTTTCTAGTTTTTGTAGATTTTCAATGAAATTTTATGATTAAATATTTCTAGCATCTTAATCTTAGTAAATAAAATACTTAAATTTATTGACAGACGTGATTTAAATAATTTTGATTTCAAGAATTTTCTTCCAGTACCAACCATCACTGAATTTTTTTTGTAGATTTTCACTGAAATTTTATGATTAAAACTGTCTCAGCTCATTGCTTGTCAAAAATATACATCTTGTAAGCATTTCAAATTTATATATATGCTGTATATTTATTTCCTGAATTAACTTTCCCCGAGTCTCTAGATAAAAAAAATATCATAATTGATACTTTGGTCTTATATATACGATTTAATTTGCAGTGTAACTTAAATTTCTATTTTTTTATAAGAAAAAGAAGTGATAAAAAAGATCAAAGCCTAATTCACTTTATTTCTACTATAAAAAAAAGCAACTTGTAATATTAGGAATACGAATTCACAGAATTTTTGTGACGTATCCTCGATCCAAGGTAGAGCGAAGTCTCCCTTCCTCCTAAGTTATTCAAATGTTGGGTAGGGCGAGTCATCTATTACCCTTAGGCGTTTATATAGGCACCCAGGAGCTAGGATGCCTCCCTCAATACCTTGATCAACTCCAGGATCGAACCCTCTCCCTTTGATGAGAGTATCCGACCCCTTTACCAGTTGAACTCAAGAACGAGGAGTCTTAAATTTCTAATTAGATCATACATTTAAAATCAGATACAATAGTTTTTGAAGGAACAGAGAAAGGTTGGGAACATCGCATCGCATGCAGGGGATTTAAGTGGATTTCGAATGAGTCCGGCATTTTCTTTTGCCATTCAGTTAATGGCGAGAGCTATAGAATCACAAAAGTTTTTTTTAGACAACATAACTTTTAATCCTTAAATTGTTTTCGCATCACTCAATTTTGATTTAATACAAAACAATCCTTATATTTTATTGAGCTGATAAATTATAAAAATTGAATTGTACAAAGTCAAAAAATTATTAGAATTAAATTGTTTTGAGTTAAAAAAATTGTAAAAGTACGTTAAAAAACTCAAATATCAGAAATTATATATTTCCTTGAAGATATTTCTTGTAGTAACTAGTTATAATTTTTTCGTTAAATATTGTAAAAATTATTATATATATAATTAACAGCGTTGCTAATATTGAAGATGTTTAATTTCTTGTGTGTGTGTGTCCTTTAATAGATTCTCTTCCTCTATGCCACAACATCGTCATCATAGTGCATATAATGTCTGTCTTGCTGATGCTGTTTTTCTCGGTACGTACTCTTCTTTTCTTTCCTTTAATCTTATTTTTTATTTTAAAAATATAAATATAATTGTCGTATGTCAGATGTGAAACAAAGGCGTACGTGAATGGAAGAGCGAATGGCTCAAAATAAGGAGGACATGCACTCTTATTCTTGCAAGACCATTATTATTGCTGACAAATAATTCAGATTCTATATTTGATTTCAATTATATCTCCCACAAATATACTCCTAAAAGCATATAGGTGTGATCGATCATTGAGCCATCCTTTGATCATAGAGAATCAGCTCTAGCTTTTCTCGTCCTTCTCCCTTCCGTCACCATTCTCATCCCATAACATCAACTTCTTGCCGTGTCAAACAAAAAAAAAAAAAAGAGGTAAAAGAGTTTTTGGATGTGACTTTGAGCTTTTAACTTAAACCAAGAAATGGAAACAAAAGCCTCGCTACTCTATTGGGAATAATTTTGGGACTTAATATGCTATCCTAACCTAGCAAAAACCGCTCCAATCAGTCATCACATCGACATATTCTGAGTTTTTTTCATCACATCCAGGCTGTTTTTGTTCATAGCTACTTTTTTTTTCTTTTTTTCGGTTGTCCATCCGGTATCTAGAACTTTGCCCTGACTAATCCAAATCCGACCCGGGTCGTGCACCTAGCTATGGTGGGTAAGTCTCCTAGCGGGGCTTTTTTACATTCACAATGCTCGAACTCGAGACCTTGCTTAAGCGACACAAGCCGCTTACCACTTGTGATCGAAATCTTGGACTAAACAATTGTCAAAATGAAATCAGGCCATAAATTACAGAATATTGTGATTTTACCCTTTATAATTTAAACGTATTGGATTCCTCTCTATGTATACGCATAAATCATTGCCCCGTCGTACAAGGTTCATGCATGGTATGGTGGTAGCATCTTTAGGTATAAAAACAAAAAGGAGACTAGGGATCTATGGATGCTGGCTATCATCAGTCCTGGGGTTTGATCAGGAACCATAATATAAAAAGGTGCGTGAAAACTATTATGCTCTGTCCGGTGATCTTTCTTACAAGTTGGCCCCTACATCATATCTCTCTACCTTGATTTATAGCCATGGTTTTACTTTTACGGCTGAAAATTAAATTGATGACGTCCGTCTCTCAAGTTGTTGGACGTTTTAATCTGGTCATTGTTTAAGATTGTTATAGTACTTGTGTTTGAAACTATATTATGTTTTGTCCGGTGATCTTTTTAATAGTTTGTGGTGGTTTAGACATATTTAAATAATATCATTGAATGTGCCGGTGAGGAAGGTTGATCAAACAAGATTGAGTCTTCTAAAAAAGGTTGAAGAAAACTATGAAAAATATAGAACGGGATATTTTAATTGATAATATATCCAAAGATTTTGTTTTCGATAGAAAAGAATGGCGTTGTACAATCTATATAGCCGCTCCACGGCTCCACCTATTGGGATAACTTATTATTAGTATTCTTTCCAAATAAACGTACCAAGATCAAAGTAATCCTGCTTTTTTTTTTTTGGATTAAAGGGGTAGATACTGACAACCTAAAGTTTCAAGTGTAATTGAATCTGTGACCTCCCACTTAAAGAAAACTCTCATACCACTAAACTATAAGCCTTTTGAGGAGTAATGCTGCATTTTGAATCCACGGGGATCCTACACAACAATGATATATTGTCATTCGTTCCCTATATCTTCTTTCATAAAAATAAAATATTGCATCTAGTCGTATTCTTCTAACAAAACAAAATATCGCAAGTGCATTGGGCAATTCATATTTCCGTCCTTGTATTTTAATTAATTAAATTGTAGCTCATAAAACTATAATTTTAACATCACACACACAGTTGGGTCGCAGATAACTCTTCGCTGCTTGGACGCTTGGTACGAGATTAGACATTTTCTTATGTATATGCTGAACGTGTGATCTAAAAGTGAAAAAAAGAAGATAATGAATTAAAATTAAACGATAGGAGAAAAAAGACAATAGACAAGTTGAGCAAGTGGCCGGGTAACCTTATGTTCGTTTCACATCAACAACATAGGAGTATTAATGAATGAAGGATTCCATGCGCAGGAAGAAAAAAATAACCTAAAAGGATATATAATTGAGTTGTTTGGATCTAAGACAGAATAAAATGGTTACTCCTTTTCTTTTCTTTTCTTTTTTAAGATTTAAAAGTTTAAAAGTGTGTACTTTCTTTTTTATTTAAAATTTAAATATTTGAAAAATTGTAAGAAATTGAAAACAACTTCATTTTTTGCTTATAATATATCAAAATGTCACTTATTTCGTATAGAATCTAATGATCTAAAAAACCATAAAAAAATGCATTTGGAAAGGTCCCTAAAATGAAGGGGCAGCCGGAAAGCCACACCAAACTCTCCTGCTCGTAATTTTTTTATTTATTTCAAGCAGTAGGAATAATTGGAGGTGTGGGCTCGGAGACAAAACTAAAAACTAACGATAAAGAAAGAGGAACACTCTCAATGTTGTTCAAACTTGTGATCATGTGGTAAGAAATCTGCTCTTGTCAACCAACCAACATAGTAATCGTCAAGGACGGATCTTAGTATATACAATGGGGGCCATGAAAAATCCAAAAAAAAAAAAAAAATTATCCTAGATTTTTAATACAAATTGGATTTTTCTATACATTTAACCCAAAAATTTATATATTAAGCTTAAAAAGTTATACATTTGGCCCCCCAAAATATTTTTTCTTAAAAATTAGTTAATGAGTATACATTTGGCCCCCAAAAATTTCTTTCAAGGTCCGTCCCTGGTAATTGTGATAAAGGAAGATGAACATTGATAAAAGTACTCATACTCTTATTTATAAGTCAAGTAAGATTTTTTTTTTTTTTAAATCCACAAATATCAAGTGTTACTTACAATTTGAGGAGTTACAGAAATATAGGTCCACAATATGTGGATCTCGCTATTTCTGAGTTGATCCAAGGACTCTATGGTAAATAAGATTTTTTTTATCATATTTATAAGTTGAATCATGAAATTTTTCATATGAATATATTATTTTACTATTTATTTATTATTGTGTAGACTTTATACATATAAAGTAAAGTTAAAAAGTTATTAAATTTTAATATAAAATATTGATGAAATTTAATATTTTTATTGATTTTCGTAAAATATGATAGAAGCAACCCATAAATGGGATTGAAAGAACGATTCGGGATTTGGCTACGGTCCACTTCTCTTCTCATCTTCTTCCCGTCCTTTTCTTCATCTCAGCCGTTGGATTGAAGTCTTAACGATTCAGATTTAATGTTTTATAAAAATATTATTATTAAATTATTAAAAAATATAAAAATAATATTTTTATAAAATATTAGGAAGAGGGCCAATGATGAGATGAGGAAGAGGACGAGAAGAGGGTGGGAAGAGAAGTGAACCGTAGCCAACCCGCTTGGATGGTGGGCCTCCCCCTCCTCCTTTACTCAGGATCTGTCTGTAACCGTACCTCATCGCTGATAAAGGTTAAAATAAGTCCAAGTTGGCCACCCAATATCCGCGAACTAGAAGTGGCCCCATTGTAAGGAGGGCACAATGCATATACGTGGCAGTATAAAGTTTTTAGGGTCCCACAGGAACTAATCAAGCAATATGGAAATATGACGGGGCACAAACGAAACACAATAATGAGGGACAAGGACAGCTGGGAAATTTTGTGAACAGGAGAAGGGGGAGACTCATCCCAGGAAAAAGCTGTTAAAACGCTCTTGTCGTTTGTTGATTACAGTGCTAAACTGCTAATACAGTACTAGTTGTCGTTTGGGGCTGGAACTTGGAAGCTTGCTTGGTCAGATTATTTGACTTTTTTCTGATACGTTAACAAGAGCGACAAGTATTTGATGCCAAATAGTACTAACCACAGTTCGCCGTCCCATAATTATCATAAAGCAGTTATGGCAGTTTAGTCCACACAAGTCCTCTGTTTTCCATTATTCAATCTCATTCTGCTTTCTCCAATTATGCACACCTCAAAACCACTATTGGTCAAATATGTATATATATATTCCCCCAGCATCCACCGTGCACAAATCAAGCCCCTAATTTTTTATTACTAAATCAATAGCTTTTCCCATATCTTTTTTCTGGGTGCGTGTTATCTTCTATCAACTTGCACATTAACCGCTTAAAAAATCGACTAGTTCTTTTCAAAACTTCATAATAATTCTGTTGGGGGTGGGCCCCGGGGGGGAAAATGGAGAGTTAAAGCTCCCGAAGTTCCATACCAACGAGTTTAGTTTGCTTATGAGGACTCAGGTTTAGGTTCAAATAATGGAGAATGACGAATTTGCGCGCCTGTAGAAAACATGGAACCTTTTTGTTGAATGTGCTAAATAGGGGACCGAATATATATATATGGAAGCTTGTAAAGATGGTTTTAGCTAGAGAATCAATTAAACATGTGCCTAATTAATTGTTATTATTAGAGCAGGGTGGCAAAAAAGCATCTGAAGCCATGTTTAGTTTTAAGGTTCTGATTAAGCAAGAGAATCACAATGGCTGGATGATGTTGAAAATCTGAAGAAAAAAACGAAAGATATAAAGACAAGGGTCGGTTACCTTATTCCTTGCACTTTATTCACTACCGTGAGACTTTTCTTTTGACAAAAACTGAGTCAGAAGAGTTAGGAACGTTAGGTCCCAGCTGCTGCTATTTTAATTTTATGAACGTGCATTTTCTTTTACGGTAACAATATAATGTTACCCCGCAATTCATTTACTGTATTGCCAAAAAATTTTATGGTTTAATTTTGTTTTTCAATGTCATCAGTTTATTTTTATTAGATTATATTGCGACTTAGATTATATATTTCTATTATATTAATCTATGACATCCATTATATTATATTGGCTATCAATTTATGAATAAAATGAATGCATGCATGTACATTGTAAAGCGTCACCGTTTGAAACTCTGCAAGCTAGCTCTGTGTGATGAAAAGTATATGTAGTGGGGAATCAAGCAATACCTCTCAGATTCACCCTTCCGCAGAAGGAAGCTACCAGATTTTCAAACCAAGCAAGTTATTTTCTCAAAGTTTATAGGTTTACGTATTCGCCAACCCCACACGACTTTTAGACTTTCCCGGCCGTTTCTTTTATTCCATCACATTCTTCTTTGTTTTTTTGTTAAAAAAATGTTTGCAGACAAATAAATGACAGCAAACTAGAGATTGGTGTGTGAGCCCTTCTCATATGTTTCCATTTCCATTTCCATATACTGAACTTTGGCAGCGTATATACGTGTTTAATAGTATTTAATTGAAGTGTGCAAAGCAACATAATTAGCTATATTCTCTGTATCAGAATATGATATACGCATGCAGATACAAAAAACATTTCGTACATATATAATATAACTTTTCTTTACACGCGTAATGTGTATACCATGAGAAAACGTGTCTTTGAATAAGGAAAACCAGTAAGATTTGATACTGTCAAATGAAAAGAAAGTGTGAGATACAATAATTGGGAAGCATGAATATTATTCAACACTTGAATTAATAAAGTGGAAGAAATAGAAGAAGCAGGAATACATATATGAATTTAACCTTAGAAGGTAATAGAAGTAACATGCACATGCATATGAAAACTTGGAGAGGGGAGAGAGAGAGAGAGGTCATCAGGGAATAAGATTAAAAGGGAAGAATTAAATGCCGCTGGTTTTGAAGGCATCAGCCAAATTCATAATACAAGTTAGGTTGGAGCGCGCTGCTTGTTTCTTTGGAACTATACAAGGGGCGGTTTAATTTGGAACCTTCATTACATTGCATCCTTCATGCTTGGATTTGTTTCTTAGCCCCTAAGGTCTATTTTCTCATTTCTAAATTACCCCACATGCAGCATATAATGAAACCACCCCTTCCATATTTAATTTTATATTCATCTATATGATCAACGTGCATGCTTTTTTACTTTCTTTGGTACTAAGTTAATTGGAGGTTTGAACCCAATCAAGGGTTAGAATTGTCACTCTGAAGGCAAACATGGACACAGATAGTGTAGTTAACCTTAGTTACACAAGTTAAGCATGGTCATTATGGCATTGCCCTTTACGAGTAAGCCAAAACTGTTTAAGGAAAGCCACTGTTCAATGTCTTTATTATGATAAAAAGTTGGCAAAGCATTTCAATTATAAAATCCCGTCCTTTTAAAGTTGGGGGTAATAAATACTGATTTTGATTAATTGAATCTGATATATAGTAGTGATTGTTCAAAAAAAAAAAAAAAATCTGATATATAGTGCCATATAGAAACATATAAAGATGGTAATTATGATATAACGGCTTAGTCAGTCTAGCTACTTTTTATGAGATCGTCGTTTCGCCCTCTGAATCCTTGTTGATTAAAGAGAGCTACATCAAGCAAAATGATGCGCTGCTTGGTAATTTTACTTTTAAAGTTTGGATCATTGAAAAATCAACAATTTTAAATTAAGGAAACGGGAGAGAAAATACTAATGCGAGTAAATTTGATTTTCTCATGCCATATGATTCTCTTGTTATAAATTGAGGGTAAAATACTGCTGTATATGAATTGAAAGGATAAAGTAAGGTGATGAAACTCTACAATGTTATAGGAAAAAAAGAGTCCCCATAATTGAGTAAGGGGAGAGAAGAAAGGGAAATTTAAAAAGGATCATGGTGGTCCCTCCACTTTTATGTTTAGCAAATAGTTGCTCAAAACTCAGAAAAAAATAAGTGATATTCTGGGGCCTTATGCTGTGAAACCCAAGTTTATAAATGGCCTCACACACAACCTCCTTCCTTACCCGTGACTTATGAGTGGCTTTCTTCCTATATATACAGCATCCACACACACCCACACTTCCACACCCATCTCTCTTCTCCTCTGTTTTCCCCTGCCTTTCCCATTCCTAACTCTCAATACACTCTGTCTAGTTCATATCTAAACCTTATGACGAACCAGAATGTGATGGCCCCTGATTTGAAATCACAAATCAATGCCGTTATTGCGGCGATGATGTCGATTTCGAATTCACCTGTGTTGCCAGGAGCAGGGGTCCCGGAATTTATGGCTCTGCTTCGTGAGTTTCTGGGGAAATCCCAGAAAAAGCTCATGATGAAAAGGCTTAAGGACGGAGACGGCAAAGGAGGAGCTAAGGTTACCTCCTGGATTGATTCAATGAGAGCTTCCTCTCCGCCCCGAGTCAGACCCACCGTTCATGACTGTGATAACTCAGACGTAAGTTCTGGGATTTGTAAACATAAGACCCTTTGCTTCACCTTTTATTCTACCCTGTTTCTGAACTGTTTCAATATGCAGCTTCTTCGTCCTTCGGCGCTCAACGTGTTTGATCAGATAATATATAAATCCAGAGGAAAAAAGATCATTACCTTTCTCGACTACGATGGAACTCTCTCCCCGATTGTTGCAGACCCCGAGAAAGCATTCATGACCGAAAAGGTCTTTTTTTTTTTTTTTCTTACCAGCTCTGCAAAACTCATACTGAGAAAAATGTTTTCTTAACTAACTAACTTAATAACTTGATGTTCTTACTTTGAAATCAGATGAGAGAAGCGGTGAAGGACATAGCCAGACATTTTCCCACAGCAATCGTGACTGGGAGGTGCATAGACAAGGTACATTTTTCTTGACAGCCAAAAGCCCTTAATAACAGAGTAATGATTATCGTGGTATAGTCCTTTTTCCCTTAATAATTAATTGAGTTTTTTTTTTGGGTCACAGGTCTATAACTTTGTAAGACTGGCCGAACTGTACTATGCAGGCAGCCATGGCATGGACATCAAGGGGCCAACGAAAACACGAAACTCTAAGAAAGTGAGAGAGTTTCTGTAACCTGCCCTTATATAAACGCCAAGGTGTATGTTCTGTGTGCTTAGTTTCTGAATTTCTTGCGTTGTTTCAGGGTAAACGAGCAGTCCTCTTCCAACCTGCGAGCCAGTTCTTGCCCATGATCAACGAGGTTCGTCTCATTTTACCTCCAAAACCTTCCATTCCACCGATTTGGCAACCCATGCAAAATGAAACACTAAGCTTAATTTTCCCTTGTCATTTTCATTTTTCCAGGTGTATAAAATCTTGGTAGAAAAAACAAAGTCTGTTCCGGGGGCTATGGTGGAGAATAACAAGTTTTGCTTGTCCGTGCACTTCCGTTGTGTTGAGGAGAAGGTACTGGTCAACAGAACTATTAGACTGCTTACTCGTCCATGCTTTAATATTTCTGTACCAAACCACTAACGTCTCTGTTTTGTCAGAGTTGGGGTGCATTGGCAGAGCAAGTAAAATCAGTGCTCAACGATTACCCAAAACTTAGACTTACCCAAGGAAGAAAAGTTCTAGAGATCCGTCCAAACATCAAGTGGGACAAGGGCAAGGCTCTTGAGTTTTTGTTGCGGTCACTTGGTGAGTGTTGGCAAGCCAAATTGAAACAAGTACTGAGGAACTTTCTGTGATGAGTTATGTCAATCCTAACTGTCATTTAACTCATTTTATAGGATATGCGAAGTCTCAAGACGTGTTTCCAATTTATGTTGGTGATGACCGAACTGACGAGGATGCTTTTAAGGTAACAAATACTGATCACTCTATCGTATATATATACTTCAGACTTATTCTTGCTGGTTTAATCCGTTCTAACATTATGGATTATCATTTTCAGGTTTTACACAACAGAGGTCAAGGGATTGGGATTTTAGTGTCTAAAGTGCCAAGAGAAACAGAGGCTTCCTACACTTTGCAAGATCCATCAGAAGTTGAGCAGTTTCTACGGCGTTTGGTGGAATATAAGAGAAAGAGGGTGAATCCAACAAGTGTAGAAACTTGTAGATAGCTAGGTTAATGAAGGAAGTGAGGCCACCCCCAGAAATTTGGTGAAGAGTGGTTTGAATCTTTATATTGTATCATGTTCATGTTTCAATAGTAGTAGCAAATAGTATAATTTTGACTTTTTTGGGGGAGTTCAAATAGATTTTTCTCTTTTCTCTGAGGAGGCTGTCTTATTCCTCAACAGTCCACACGTTTGCATGCGCATGTGTATAGTGAACGAGAGAGAGATGTTTGTATGGTCTACTTGCCCATTTCAAAATGCCACTCGAGTGTTTCAACTTTCAACATTAATTCCCCCCTCTGAATTGTACTTGTCGTACATGTGGCCAATTTGTGATTGAAAGTGATCATCACAAACTGCCACCTTAATAAAGCTGCTCCACAAGCATCACAGAATAACAAATTTGCGGTTTTAGATATTTAATATTATTTAGGATAGATCTCTGATACCAGCGGCCACTGTCCATCAAGTTTTATTTTTTATAATTTGTATTGATTAAAAGTCATTCTAATAACACGTACGCTTAAGTATCTAAAGCAGATATAGCATCAACCGAAGTTGCTCGACAGCCGGGAGATTATCCTATCTTTCTTTCATATTCTTTCCTAAACAGAGTTGCAAATTGTGGGTGGATAATAACGTTTACAGTATCCACCAAATTTTCTCTGTTCGACCTTGTTTCACTTGATGCTTCTTCTTTCTAAAACATTTTGGTTGTTTCCTTCCCCTCCAAAGTATACAGTATTCTTTGGTACCAAATACCTGATCGCTCAAGTATACAAAGAAAACGAAAAACCAAAACAACTCTCTCTCTCTCTCTCTCTCACATGCAAATCCTTATTATTATGAGTCATGTGCCGCAAGGATCCTATACAAATCCGTACATGTGACTGATACATAATCAATCCCTACACTCTACCACCTAGGAAAGCTTCTTTCCTCTTTTATCCCATTTGGTTTGGGTTAATGACGCTAATTAACTGTGGAAGGCCCTGCAATGATGTGTTCACCTTCTTTGACTGCTAAGTCTCTTACTGCATTGTAACAAATGTGGTGACAATGTTTATATTATCAATACAGGTAATGTTGCTTACCACAATTACTTATAGCTTAGTAGTATGAAAGCTCCAAAATAAGTAAGAAATCAAAGGTGCCAAAAGTTAAGAAAATAATAATGCTGCCAACACAGTCTATGTTAATGTACTTGACATTAAAAGTGGCATAACAACACACCTAAATCAGGCGTGCGAAATATCCATATAATAATAACCAACCCATTTACAATCAGTCCTTAATATCTAAGTTAATTGGAGAGTTGATATTAGTCTAAATTGTCAGATTTATTTTACTTATTTATTAATTTTTTTTCTAAATTAGTCTTATTAATATTTCCTCAATAATAATAAAGTAAAAGAAATAGGGGAAGGAATTAAAAAGATAATCAGGTGTCTTAGAAAAAACATATCATATTAATTAACTTCTTTAATCTAATCAAATTAATTAATTAGAGAGAGTACGAAATAACCAAAAGTAAAAAATAACTTGTTGTAAATAATGTTATGGCGCGCACTTTAGCAACAGATCTCTTTCAATCGGTGCCGAAAGTAGATCCTACAAACGATTTCTTTACTAGTGCTGCTTAATGTGTGCAGAGCTTTGTTGTATATCATGATCTTCCCATGTATATAATTGTTAGGCTTTTGACGTCCCTTTATATTCAACAAAAAGGAGGCAAAAGTTGCAGATAGGAAAAGAATGAAGGAGCACAACCTAACATGAAGAAGCTAAAATCCGTAAATGGACACTACTCCTGTAATTATGAACTTAATAGTTTCTGTTTTGACGGGTTTCTTTGTTCCTTTTTATCTAGCTGACTGGGGATACTGCTCTTCTACAACCTCTATCCTATTCTCCTAATAATAAGACAGATTATATTATAAGATCCCAAAAACAATACTGAATAATTGGGAAGCACCACCTAGTACCACATGGACATGGTCAAGCCAAAGTGGCTTGGAGATCTGTTAAATTACTGCTAGTATCAAATATATTAAAATGGATTGAGATGTACGATGCAGATAATACCTCCCATCTTCCCTACAGGGCTTCCACCCCGTTTGTCAGACAAAGGGCTGTAAAGAGACATAGGCGTGGTCTTATTTTTAATAATAAGCCTTCAAATCAGAAAGAAGAGGCCGCCTCCACTACTACCATCTGAATCATATTCTCACAGAATTTAAAATTTCAGATTTGAAGACTGTTAAAGCTGAAAGAATAGATCTGGGCATGTTAATTAAACTAATTAGGAGCACTTTGCAAAAATTTCAAAAGGGGTGTTGATATTGGATTCTCGATCCTAACATGCCATCCAATTGCTCACAAAATCAGAGAGGTGTTATTCTAAACTATTGGGCACTCAGATTTGACAGAGCCCACCTGAGTATCTTAATTAATCTGGAAATATATTGGAATACTGGAATTGGGAAACCGTGTAGGACATGGGGGGAGAGGGAAAGGGTATTCTCTAGTTTAATATGTTGCTTTCAAGGGTTAGGTGCATGAAAGGGAAACCCCACTAATGGTTGAGGAGGAGTTGGAGTCCACTCAAAGTGCTTGCTTTGAAGAGGACACGATGAGGGTTTCTTGATGCCAACGCCCCTCTATAATTCCAAATATTACCACTTATATAAACTCCATCATTTGTGCCCTTATATAAACTCCAATTATTGCTATATATCAACCTCACTCTCTCATTATTCTAAACTCCAACTTTGCACTGACTCATTCCTTGTATGACTTTTAATATTTTTCTGCTAACTCTTTATGCACCCAACAAACGCTTCCTGACAACTAATAAAATATACCCTCACCCTCTGCATTCATAAAGCTTAGTGTTTATGTTGGTATTTTTAGTGCATACCAATTAAAAGGTTGACAATGACTTTAGTATTTTTTTTTTTTTTTTTGTATCAATCCCGCCCCAAGTTCATGCATGCCCGAATGATGAACCTCTTATATGAATAAAGTTTTGCATAGAATGCTGATAATGACTTGAGATCACTGATGTTGGCATTAACATGGTAAGTAAGCTAAGCTAGAAAATAGGAGGCAGAGAGGCAAATGATTCTATATAACTATAATGCAGAAAAGGAACTCAAATAATGGGTCTCCATATGGGTGAGTGTGCAGAAGGAGAATGGTCCCCCAATAATAGTGGTGTAGCACTGGGGTTCACTTGTCAATGTAATTTTAAAACACGGGATTAATAGTGACTTGATGATACTGTAGTAGTAATAAGCATTCAATAATTGTACTTACTGAGTCCCCTTATAAGCAGCTGTTGCTGCTGGAGGGAGCAGAGCAGTTTTATTTTATTTTATAGTAGAATAGTATTTCTTTAGCCTTAAAAGTAGGATTTTTTGGATTTCGCGATGCATAAAAGGTTATTGCTGCTGGGATCTAGGCCTTCATTCATTGTAGGTTAAGATTTAAAAATAACTCTCTCTTGTCCTAAATATAAGATAGAGTTGATCTTTTTTAAAGAGATCAACGAAGTTAAATAAGTTAATTAATCATATAAAATGATTTGAAGAAAAAATGACAATTATAAATATTTCAAATATTTTAATTAATTTTCTTAATATTTCTAAAAAACTTAACTCTATTTTAAATTTAAGACGAAAGGAGTAAATAAAACAGATCTTCGTGTAAAGATGCATAGCCTTTCGGCTGCCCCATGTTCTTCAAAGCGATATATATATTTGTATCTGTGTAAGCTGGCTCGCTTTGGTGATTGTACACGTAATAAAGCCAAGGAAAATGGCTGTATGGCTCGGGCTCGGCTGGCATCTGACTTACTCAAGACCTGCAGCTTCCAAATGAGAAGCAAAATCGTAGCTATGTAGTACAGAGCATAACCATTAAAAAAAATGCGTCAGGTTCTACAATCATAAAAATATTGAAGGTATATTCTATATGCTTTAATGTTAAGTCGACATTATCACGGAATTTCACATTGACTGGAGACGCTCGAATCGGATATTCCCATCAGTAAATTTTTATTTGGGAAGGTCATGGTCTTATTGTATTTTGTGTCACTGAATTTGTTCAGGAAAAAAATAAATTTGGTATAATTAAGTTTCACGAAAGTATGTGACTTACAAATAAAATCGTTTGAACGCTGTCATTTGATTTAAAACCCAGAATCATTTCCAAATTCCACATCTTTACTAATGTTGCTCTGAAATTAAAAGCCAAAATAATCCACCATATGCATGGTATCCTCAAGGGGAAGAAACACGTACACACTATCCATCCCAGTATCTAATAAAACTATCATTTGGTGTGATTAATTAATGGTATTGGCCTTCAATATCTCATAATGTGATTTAAACTATTCAAATCTAATTTTTTAAACAGATGAATAAAGAAAAATAGCGTCACCATGTCATCACGTATAGTGAAATTGGGGGGGTGTCGCTTATGACTTGTGAGAATAAAACTTGTACAAAGAAAGAATCGGCCTAAAATCAGCTACCAAACCTAGTACATGTTACTGTGGCTTATTATGACTACTCGTTCATAAACGTGCAAAACGATCCTACTAGTAGTTCATAATATCTGGACCCCCTTCCTCAATTGGCTGGTACAAGTGCCATCACGTCCCAATCGTGTCCAATAATGACTCTGATATTTAGTTAAAATGACATGTTGCTAATTAGAAATTGTGTACGTGCACCGCGTCATTTTGTGTCCCCGGTGCCTGTAGATTTTCAAGAGTGACCTACCCACCCTAATAATGCACAGATTTGGACGAGGAAGGCCAGGCTTCACATAAAGGAAATCTAGACTAGAATCTTTCCGCTTGGCATTGACGAGAAAACAAGGGTCTATGTGTCTTCACTTTATATATCTAGGGTTCATCATTGCTCAAATATGGCATATGAGCTTCCCTGTTTTCACTTTACGTGAATGGAGACACAGAATACGACATACACATTGTCTCCCTCGTTTTTCATGTTCCTTCTTCTCCTCCACGGCCGACTTAGCTTTCCAATGCTCTGCCTGAATACTACTATTCAATTAGAATGGCCTACGTATAAGTACAGCAGCAGGCACTTTCCTAGTTCAGGACGTCTTCCTAGAACGAAAGCATCTTGCCTTACTGGACCTGCTAAAAGCTTTTACACGCCAAGCTAGGATGATATTTGATGTATGAACCACGTTAACAATATTCAAATTACACGCTAATTCAATGAAATATATTTGGCAAAGGACTTGACGGATTCTATCTTCAATCTAATATGGAAATGGAGAAGAGTTGAGAAAATTCAGGTTTTCATGTGGATTGCCTTTAACAACAGACTTTCGACGAATTCCTGTCATAGTAAGTGGTCCTCGGTGTCATCTTCTTGCCCTTGGTGTAATAACGTCAGTGAAAATGTTCTTCATATTCTTAAGGGATTGCAACTACGCAAAAGACTTGTGGCATAATATGGTTGATCCCTCCTATTTTTCTGCTTTTTTCTCCTTGTCTTTGTAACATTGAGCTTTGCTCAATTTTAAGAAGGATCTGGGTGTCCAAAAGAATGGGGATTGGGATTTAATGTGGGGTGTAACTGATAGGGCAAAACTTTATAGCCTATAAACTCCACAAGTATACAGGTCGTATCAAGTAATAAAGTGATAAGAAAAGTATCGTTCCCACGAGGACTTGGTATCACAAACTATAGTTAAGCATTAATTTTACAATTTCGTTTAAGTTGGGCAAATCAAAATTGAATTTAATTAAAAGAAAAGAAATTAAAACTAGAATTAAAATAAACAAACTACGATAATAATCAAATGAGCAACCCAGAGTCACTAATCCCTTATTAGCTTCATAAACCTTGATTTCACTAATTTAATTAGACTTAATATCAATTTTGTTAATCTCGAGTATAAATAGCTATAAGTGCACGTCATCCCACTTACAACCCTCTCTTGAGTATATTTTGTTATGTCTAACATAATTACTCAAGAGGCAATAAAACTCGAACACACTCTTCAACAATTATATGGGGCCATTAGGTATATGTCTATCCTAATCGCAAATTAAATCGTAATTTAATCTCATATTACTTAATCTCAGAGCCTAATTAAAATCCCCTTCGTCAAGGTAAATCCTAATTCTCAAAATCATATTCAATGATGGCCAATCACTAAATAGATAAAGCTAAACAAGATTTAGTAACCAAAATTAATAATAATTATAACTAAACAATGAAAACCAAAGTTTAATCCACTCAAAAGTTCATAGCTACTCCTAGGTTGTAAAGAGAAATTAGCCAAACATGGCTTTAATCAACATCACACATCACAGCAACACAATAAACATTCAGATTCAGGGCCACAATGAAAATCAAAGAGAAGACAGTAAAGAACAAACGAGCTTGGTGATGCGAGAATCTCGCCGGCGACGGTGAAGGTGTCGCCGGCGAGGAAGAAGATGCGATGGCGTGGGTGAATCTGGAGGTTCCTGGTTTTTGCGCTGCGCTGCTCCTCACTCTCGTGCTCTGTTTTCGTTCCCTTCGGCTCTCTCTTCTGTTTCTTCAATTCTCCAGTTCTGTGAAATCTTTTTTAATGTCCGCCTCCTCTCTAGCTTTTTAGGTCTTCAATTAATCAATTCTTTCAATCCGTGGGCCCCCTTCAAAACGCTGCACCTTTGTTCCATTTTAATCGATTTTTGTCCAGCACTCCTGCAATTCTGTCAAAACCTGGGCTCCCTCCTCTTTTAGCTTTTGGGCTTTTTTGTTTGTTTTAATTGGTGGGCCCAATTGTTGCCATTTGCAATTCAATCTCCAATTGCCAAAACGTTAGTACGTGGCTATGGAAACAAAAAGGAATTAATGATGATAACAAAACTAATTTTTATTTTTAAACTTCTCATTACTATTATTTATTTCCTAAACTCAAACTTTCATTTTAAATTTAAATCCCCCAAATAATGCAACCAAATTGATATCTCTTAAAATCTCAATAAAATCTCTTCAATTTAGTATTGATGCATTCCTAAATATATCAAAATATGTCTCAAATCTATTAAAAAAAGGAAGTCATCAGTAACCATTTAGAAATTGTAGAGTTGGAGAACCTCTTTTGTCTTAATGAGCATTTTGTGAAACTCCATAAACCAATTGACACTTAGTAAACCAAAGGAGTCAAAATTGACTCCTTAAGAATCTGCGCCATTGATTTGATTTGAAAAACCTTAATCGCCTCAGGGTCAAATCACAATTTCCACAAATTAAAATGCAATACAGTGCAAATAACTCGGGATCGTTCTTTTATCAAGGAGCCTTTTATTTTGAATTCCCTAGGTTAAACTAAGTGCTAAAAACATGGTTTGGAAAAAAAAAAGGGTTTTGAAATTGATTTTCTCTAAACTAAAATTCATAAAAATATAAAGAAACTAATTCTATTCTTTTTTGTATTTTTGGAAAATAGTGAAAAATGCTTTGGATTAAAATGGGTCTAATGATGGATGCTCTTGGTAATGAAGAAAATAGCTATCATCGCTCAGAAAATATGGGAGTCAACGCTTCATCAAGTCTTAATAAGAAAAACCTCAAGATACCACTTGAGTCCAATATTCCCAATTAATAGTAGCTTCCTACTACCGTAGCTAACTACCACCTCTTGAGATATTGTTAGAACCCACTTAATGTGCAATTGAAATTGGAATAATGCAATATGAGTCTTCTTAATTTGAGTGCTAACCACCCGTCAAGGATACAATTCAAGAACATTAACTAGACAATACCACGCTAATCAACATAGCTTAATTGCAACCACAAAGAAATTCATACATATATAATTTCCAAATCACAATATCCAATCTCAACTACAAATATCAAACTAACAGAGATAATTACCATTAATCTCAGTTCCAGAATCATATATAAAAATTAACAAATCAAATACATGATTCTAGACAAATAGTATGATAGAGAAAACTCCCCTATGTAAGAACATGTGAGCTCAAGTATTAATCTTCACCACCAAGAACAAAGGAATCAGCCACACATAGTCATGGGACAAAATCTAATATAATCTGAAAGCAAACCGTCCATGAGAACAAGCTTCGCCGGAAAATTCGAACTCGCCGGAATCTGGAATTTTCTCGCCGGAAAATTCAAAATAACTCGCCGGAAAATTATGTTTTGAACTCTGAAGTTGCTGAAGCTCAAAACAATCTTCCTAAGCTCGAGCTCTGTCAAAACGAAGCAGTTCCAAGCTCCCCAAAAAAACCTCTGGCCGAATCAGAAACTATCGAAGAAGATCCCCCTGGTTCAGTCCGGTGTCGGAGATGAAGGAGGAATGAGGTCGGTGGTTCGGTCTCTGGCTGGGGAAAGAGGTGAAAGGAAGAAGAAGAAGTCGGAGTCTCTCCCTCGGTCTGGTTCCAGCCTGTTCGTCCGACCGCTTGAATCCCTCTGGTTTTCTTTTCTGGTGGCGGTGCTGGTTCAGCACGATGGTGGAGAGAAGAGTGAAGGAGGACGTCGGAGATGAAGAAGAAGAAGAAGGACCGGTCAAGGTCTCCTTCACAGCGCTCACTCCGTTCCTGAATCTTCCCCCTCTGGTTCGTTTTTCCGTTCGCCCTCTCAGGTCTTTTCTTTCGTTTCTTTGTGTAACCATTGTAACAGGGAAGTGGAGGATATAATTCATGTGTAAAGGGACTGTGACTATGCTAGAAGGATGTGGTTACAACTGATCCCTCCTAGGCTAGTGAATCAATTTTTTTCTGCTAATTTAATTGACTGGCTGCATATGAATTTAACAGACAGGTTTAGTCTGGCTATGGGCCTTTATTGGTCTCCCATTTTTGGGGTTGCTATCTAGAAGTTGTGGACTTGGAGGAATGAGGCTATTTTTGTTCCTGGTTTCTGTAAACCACCAAATCCTCGTGCGATTATCCTTCATATTTGGAGGAAATTCACAGGTGGTCAGGCTCCTTTTGCTATCAGGCCTAATAACGGCCTCGCCTTTGCTGGTGCTCCTCGCTGGAAAGCTCCTGATGAGGGATGGGTTAAATTAAACGTTGATGGAGCTATGATGATGCGCTCCTCTAGAGCTGGATGCGGTGGTGTTCTTAGAGATGATAAAGGTATTTGGTTAGTGGGATTTTCTAAACAACTTGGCATATGTAGTGCTAGTGTTGCGGAGGAATGGGCAATTTTAGAAGGGTTGATGCTTGTGCGTGACTTGGGCTATAAGAAGATTGTGGTTGAATCTGATGATCAGGATCTTGTTCATTGTTTGAATGACTCTAGTTATCTTTTGGGGTCCTTACTGATGCAGAGGATTAAGGAAATGATAGATGGTACCTGGATGGTCTCTATCACTTACATTCCTAGGGAAATTAATTGTTTGGTTGATGCCTTAGCCAAGTTGGGTTTGTCTGGATCTAGTTATTTCAGTGAGTGCCCTTTGTCCTTGAGGGGTTTAGCTGATGAGGATTGCTTGGGATTTTTTCCCTGTCTATTTTAGAGTTCTTGTAATGGTTCCGGGCTTTTAGGCCTCTTTTATTATTAAAAAAAATAAAAATTATACAGCTTATGAGGAAGGACTAGAACCTCAAGTTGAGTTATAGACCTAGAGGAAGTAACAAAGTGGTAAATGCCTTAGCGAAGGAAGGCATAGTATCTACAAGTTTTTTGGATACTTGTTCGGATCTAGTACGAACTTTATGTTTACAAAACACTTTGGGATTTCATTCCCCTTGTAATTCCTTTTAGTTAATGTTATTTCATGCTTATAAAAAAAAAAAAAAAGTTGATGCGAAGTTTTCCAATCCAATCTTCCTTTGGTTTGGACTTGGAAGATCAATCGGATCTTTTGAGGTGACGAAGGTCAAATTCGGCCGCTCCTGTTTTCTGTACATAGGTGCCAAGGTAAGGGGCATAATTGCATGTGGATTTATTTTTCCGGGCAATATTTTATATCAACATTCTATTTTTTTTATTTATCAAATATTATTATGAGAAAATTCGAAATAAATGTCATTTAGACTTAGAAAACCTCAACAAGTCTATTAACACATGAAAATGATAAATATGTCTCACTAGATTGATATGTGATTTTGAAATGTTGTGCTTTTACTAAAATGACCCTAATTTTTTTTTTTTAAAAAAAAGAAAAACTTCAATGTGTCAAAGCTCCGGTGAAACCTTAAGTAATAAAATTAATTGCTTAAATATAGAGATTGACCACTTGAGCTTCTTAAACCTTATCAAGCATTGTCGAGAATAAAGGTAATGACAACTTTAGTATTGCTAATTACAATTTGAGTATAGTTATTAATAGCCTCGGAAACGTAATTTGTCAATCGCTATACTCAACTTGTTAACAACGTCAGATATGATTTATGGAGATTAAGTAATCAATTTCTATACAAAAATAGTCAATTTTATGACTTAAGTCACTAAAGCTCTAGTAGTCGGCCACTAGAGTCCCACCGGCGGGGTGGTGCTGGCCGTCGAAGTTCTAGCACCTGCGAGTATTTTTTCTTATAAAGAAAACTTGAGAAGCGTTTTTGTAAAAGTATAATAGGCCTATTTATTATTTTTATGTATTAGTAGACTTTTTTAGAGTTTTACAAGTTGAAAGTTCAATGGGTATTATTTAAAATTTTCCCTATATTAATGAATTACTAATTACTAATTACTAATTACAAATGCTTTATTGCCTGCGACACCGGACGCCCTCGGCCTCAACGAGAATAATAAAGAGGAAGGGGGTAGGGATGTCGATGATAAACACCCCGTTAAAATTCTGAAGACGACGAAATTCAATCATACGGGGTGTTTATAGAATTTTTATTACCTTTCGTTAACTTCTGGTTTTTTAATTTCTAAATAGATTGAGGTTCTTACATAGATCAATCTCCCCTGAGAAGGAATTTATTGTCTGCGGATCGGTCGGGGAACCATGGACTCCATAATGAGCAAGCTCCGTAATCTGGATGCCTATCCTAAAATCAACGAGGATTTCTACAGCCGCACCCTCTCCGGTGGCCTCGTTACTATTGCCTCCTCCGTCCTCATGCTCTTGCTTTTCATATCCGAGCTTCGTACGCCTCCTACTCCACCCCCCATTTTCTTTTTGTTTTCACCCCCCTCGTTGTCGGTTGAATCTAGGCGTTTCTGCTTATTGCTTTTGTCACAGCACCAATTTCACTTTGTTTATGACTTCTCTGAAAATGATTAGAGTTGAATTCTAGACTTAAGTATCTTGTGGTTTCATTCAGAAGAAATGCCATTCATGTTTACATTTGTCCTGAGTCTACCCGTAGCTAGAGGCATTTTTTAGCAAGCCTATTGAGTGACACCTCATGCTTATCCATGATTCTGATTGACGATGTATTATTTGCTTGCTCCATTCAAATGCATGGCAGAACAAATAAGAATGGATACGGCTTTCAGTTTTTCAATCCGGGGATTTTATTTTTTATTTTTTAATTTGTGACTCTTTTTGTTGCCGATGACCCTGAACCCCTTTTGCTGGATGGTTTTAGAATTCCGCTCTAACAAAGTTCTCGCGGGACCTTCTTAAAATACGGCTTAGGATCTTTTTTTTCAAAACTTTTTTGGAAAAGATTAACTAAGCTAAATTTGGTCATAAAAAAGATTTAACTAATTACAAACGATTTTTTTCATCCTGGTTTGGCTGACATTTGGAGCGACCAACTTTTAGTTTTATTATCACTTATTTCAAATTGATGCATTCAAGTCGGGAAGTGTTGTTAATTGAGTTGAAGTTCTTGACATATCTAAATTTCAAATGAACAATGAAGTGCTAATATGCGGAAGATGTATCCCTTACCTTCCTTAATAGGGCATAGTTGATTTTCTTTAATTTTCTCATTCCTGTGTGTTTCTTTTGTGGGCTGGTTATGCTCATGATGTGCTTATACTTTGTGTTTCTCGTTGGTCCAGGATTGTATCTTCATGCAGTAACTGAGACCAAACTATTTGTAGATACTTCAAGAGGAGAGACGCTGCGGATAAATGTAATCTTGTTTCTCTCATGGAATCACTTGACGACCTTTTAGAATTTTGGGTTTCTCATTGACCAATGATGTTCCCATGTGTCTATAATTTAATCAATATTGTGCTCTGGAGTCACCTTCAAGTTTCTCCTTTTCATTTGACTGCAATTTTTTTTTCCTTCGAAAAACTGAGGTTTTTATCATATAGAGTACCATATCTTGCCATGTGTTATATGCTGGTTTCGTCCTTTGCATACTTTGTTATGCACAAGTTTGCTACAGCACGTAATTGACTCCAGTCAACCTGCTGTTGAAACTGCAGTTTGATGTCACATTTCCTGCCCTACCTTGTTCAATACTCAGTCTAGATGCCATGGACATCAGTGGAGAGCAACATCTTGATGTTGTACGTTTTCTAATTCATTTTTACTCTTCACCGTTTACCCCCTTAATTTTCTTGGGTACAGTGAACAAAAACGATCTCATATTTTTCACCTTGTGATTGTTGATCAAGTTCTGACAACATTATTTGCATTTTCCCCAACACTCAGAAACATGATATTGTCAAGAAAAGATTAGACTCTCATGGGAATGTAATAGAAACAAGGCAGGATGGGATTGGTGCCCCCAAGGTAAATTTTATAGATTTCGGAACCAATTTTCTTTTCAAATACCTTTTTATATGAATTCATTTTGAGCATGATATGCCAATTTTGTATCTTTATTTTAATGTTTTACCAGTTGGAGTTAATCTGTTCTGATATGATTAACACCTGATTTTGCTTAGAAATGTCTGAATTGAACTGATCTCTTGAAAGGAGGAGCTTGTCCAACTAGTCATTTAGTTATAAGGGCTTCTCTTTTTATACGCTTTTCTTGTCTTCTTATGGCCAACTCTTGGTGCTTCAGCCAGAGCATTTTATAGCTTAATGGTTCTACCTTCCTTTTCTGCTTTCCTTGCCCATTATGCTTACTAATGTTATTTGCTCAGATTGATAAGCCTTTGCAAAGACATGGAGGCAGGCTTGAGCATAATGAAACATATTGTGGTTCCTGTTATGGTGCTGAAGCGGTATGTAGGGTTCCTTTAATCCATTATCCTATTTACAATTGGGATTGGATGTTGTTTTGAAAGTGTGCTTACTGAGTACAAATGATATTTCTACCTTTTTGTTGTACCCCCAAAATCTTAAGCACTATATATTTGTTCTGATTTAGTAGTTGTTCATTATATATCAATTGTCACCTGCTGACCCTCTTACTCCTTCACTATGTTGACTAAATTTTTCCATTGTAGGTTTCTTCGTGATAAATTTCTTAATTGAAATGTTCCGCAGTCACATCTTTTATACTTATGAAGCTTGTGTTTCATGATTTTATTTTACAGACAGACGAGGATTGTTGTAATTCCTGTGAGGAAGTTCGTGAAGCTTACCGAAAAAAAGGTTGGGGGATGTCAAATCCAGATTTAATTGACCAGGTCTGTTAATTTGGCTGATTGCCTTCCAATTTAATGACTGTCCTGGAAACCTAAAAACAGCTTTTTGGCCAATACATATGTGTGCTTACTTTTTAGTTTTTACTGGTTAAAGTACGATTCTCTGTTTTTTAATATTCTGACAACATGCCCAAATTCATTTTCTGTGTCAGAAATAATTAAGCATCCTAGCTCCTTTTTGAGCTCGATAGTTGTTCAAACTACTCATATAAATTTTAACTGGTTATGAAATTATGAGATGCTTAAGTTTCATGTTTCTGAATATAGGCCATTCTTATGATGCTCTTGCTAAAACTGGTTTCAATTTATATGCTCTGCTACATATAACATGGGATGCATTGAATTGGGTTCAGTTTACTGCTGTTTCTATTGTAGGAGAGTAAATTTGATCCCACACAGATTCATTCTCTCTATTATAATTATTTTATTGTTGAAAAGTAACCAACGTTAGTTGCATATGTTTACTCACCAATGTTAGTTGTATATCTTGATTGACTATCATGACTTTTCAATGTCTTCATTGTAAATTCCTCTGATCATTTTGAAACCATGATATTCTCTTTCCCCCCTTCCGGCGTTTCCTTTCACTTCTTTCAGAATGCATAAAAAAGACTTTTAAAGCTGTGGTATTGGATAATACAAATGATCCAAAATTGACAAAACATTCATCCACCACAGTTGAGTTATTGATATTAGCTTTGTTATGTGTTTGATCTCGTTTAGTGCAAAAGAGAAGGATTCTTACAACGGATCAAGGATGAAGAGGGTGAAGGTTGCAATGTCTATGGATTCTTGGAAGTAAATAAAGTGGCTGGAAATTTCCATTTTGCCCCTGGGAAGAGCTTTCAGCAATCTGGTGTCCATGTGCATGACCTGCTTGCTTTTCAAAAGGACTCGTTTAATGTACAATCCTATTCATTGCTTTTGACTTCTTCTTCTTTTTCGTCGGGTAAACTCGGTGCAAATGGGCAATACTATATGTGTATATTCTATGACTTAATAAGCATCCAAAATAGGGGAATGCCATGATAAGCCCTTAGTGTTTTCATTATTCTTTTTCCTTGTAAATTTTTTCTGTTGTGCTCCATCTTACTAGACCTCTTATTTGTTTATGAATGTGATACAGATAAGTCACCAAATTAACAGATTAGCGTTTGGAGAGTATTTCCCTGGTGTTGTGAATCCTCTTGATGGGTGGGTTTTTTTGTTGTTCCTATTGCCCCAAAGTCCAGTTACTCTGTCATACTTGATTTTTAATAAATTCTGTTGTTTTCTTGATTATCAGTGTGCATTGGACACAACAAACACCAAGTGGAATGTATCAGTATTTTATAAAGGTTAGCAACCGAAATTCCCAGCATACTACACCCTACTGATATTAAATACTTATCAAATGAAGTATCATAAGTATGGTACTTGTTGAATAGGTTAGAAATTGTAATTTCTTTTGATTAAGTTACTTTTCGATTCATCTGATTTAGTTGTCCTTCTGTCACTGAATTTTATAATTTAAAAGGAAAAGTGGATGAATTGTTTTTGCTTCTCTCAGTGGTTATGTCTTATTATTGTAATTTATTATCTATAAAAACCTTTTGATAAAAAATAACTATTGTTCATATCAATTTTTGTCTCCCGATTTGTCATTCCATATACTTGTCTTCAAACCTATCTAGATGTTATATGTATTCATAATTTCATAATTTATTTCTTTCTTTCTTTTTATTTTTTTATACATGTATTGTATAATTTCTAAACCTGTCATTTTATGACAAAGCAGCATTTGTCTTGCTTGAAACTTGACATTACTAATGTCCCATGTTATGTTTACTCATACCTCAAGGTTGATCTATCTCATCTTTTTGTTAGTTTAGCTTGTCTACGATACATGTATAAGCATTGGGATCCCCTCCTCTTTGGAGGGAACATGGTCATCTTTCTTAACAATTCAGCATCATTGCATTGATCAAATAGTATTGAGCATGCCACGTCCTGGAGAAATGCATAACAGGTGTCTTTTCCATTAAAGTTGAGAAATCAAACACAAAGAAGCTCCTCTTCTATTGCACCATACTTCATCTCTCCTCATGTCTCTCTCTAAACCTAGATGGTCTCTTCCTTCAAGCCAAGCTTCAACTCCCTGAACCCTAGAATACCCTTTCTGTTGGAAATCAACCCTTGATTCTGACATTAATTACCTCCTGATCATGTGCTAGTCAATCTTTCCTATTTTATCTCTCATTATTACTGATTGTTATCTTGTCACTTAATTCTGATTATTGTAATCGCTGATTTCTCCATTCTTGATTGAACATCAGCCTCTATATATTGTACCCATTCCTTCTCAATAATATATGAGAGGATACAAATTCCTCTGAACTCCTTCACTTTCCAACTCTACACCTTGTTCAGCTACCCCTTGCAAGTGGTTTGGTGTCACATCTGACCCGCTCCAGCTATTATGTCTCTCTCAACATCTCCAGCTTCTCAATGGGCCCTCCTCCAGCATCCTTGTCTGGGTACATCCTATATGGAAGCTGCATTCTGAATTTTAATTGAACAAGCCATCTCTCTTTTGGGATTCTTCAGGGTATGATGCGCTCAATGGTGTTTAGTCAATCCAACGGTGCTGAACTGCTGAAAAGAATGACCGTGTTCCCTCCAAAATAGAAGGGGATCCAGAATCATTTCAAGATATGGGGAGACCATTTTGATGTTTTTAATATCTACTATTTCCTTTTGGAGAATGATCTGGAAAGTAATGTGCCGCATACGAATACTCCCAACTTTGTTGGCTTTTGGGTTAAACGTCTTGTGCTATATTCTTTAGTTCATTCAGCACTTTTTTTATCTTTATTTTATGTGTTGAACTATTCAATTTGGCATTCTCCTTTCCTTCGCAAGAGATGTAAATGATTCAGGAGGTAATTAATGGACATCAAAGCTTTGCTTTTTGTTGTTTTGTTAGGTTGTGCCGACTGTATACACTGATGTGAACGGGCATACAATCCAATCTAACCAGGTTCATAAACACACGGATGCCTTTTTATGACATTTATTTTGTATGCGAACTAGCTAGACTTTTTATAACTAGAAATGGTTTTGCAGTTCTCTGTGACAGAACACTTGAGGACTGGAGATGTGGGTCGTCTTCAGTCCCTGCCTGGAGTTTTTTTCTTCTATGACCTTTCCCCCATTAAGGTGAACTATTTATTGTGAATTTTCAATGTTAAAATGCTGAATAGATAGAAAAATATGCAATTACATTTTTGCATGAGGTTGTTTTCCATGTGCATGTTCTCATTATACTTCTCTTTATATTGTTTCTCATTGTATACAAGAGTTGTATATTTCAGGTTACTTTTACTGAAGAACATATCTCATTCCTACACTTCCTCACTAACGTGTGCGCCATAGTTGGAGGTATAGATTAATCCTCCACTTACAGCACTCACCTTTCTTGCTCTGCTTAAATGAATTCAAGATACAATTTTACTCAGTTTTTTAATCTGCCGTGACCATATTATCTTTTTGTTTCTGCTTACAGGTGTTTTCACGGTTTCTGGGATACTGGATTCGTTTATCTACCATGGTCAAAAGGCGATCAAGAAGAAGATGGAAATTGGGAAATTTAACTGATAATTGGTTTATTGTAGGTTGAAGTGGGGTTATTTAATTAACTGATACAAGTATTTTCCGCTGAAAGGTTTCCGGGAGATTGATCTGTTCGGGAGAAGATCGACTATTGATTGAAATTCTCTTTTGGCTTGGTCGAGTTCTTTTAAATTCAACGAAAGGTTTTTCCCAATAGATCTATGGTCTGAGAGGTTAAAATGCTAGATCATACCGGTGAGCAAATGCCTTTTGACATTCACTTTCTCGAATAGCTTCAATGATGTGAATATTACATCTTTATTCATGGCAGAATTAAAATACCAGAAGGGCTTGAAAGGGAATTTTGTCAGGGAGAATATAATCAAAACGATAGTCTTCAACTTGAGATGATTTTCTTGCTGCGTCTTGTATGATGATATAGCTAATCATGAGTGGCGTTTCCAATTTAATTGCTTTTATCGGTGAGGGTAAAATTCTGAAACGAAAAGGTTCCTAAAATATCTTGGATTCTTATGCCCTGGGTTTATGAAGCTGCTTCATCTGTTTTAAATATCGGGTTGCTTGTAGTGAGCTGCAGTGTGGTTAGTTTCTAATTACATGAAGTGTTAGAGAATAGAGAGTGATATAATTGAGCATAGATAAGATACTACCCCAATTCTTAACACAAGATCACATTTGTAATGCAAATTGCCCTTTTGCTCTCCAAATTTACATCATAACGGGCTGAGAGTATATTGTAGAGTTGAAGTTTGGCCCTTGTGTCGTTTAAAAAAGGCCTCAATTTTAAACCTTGTGAATGCAGAAAATTTCCGTTAGGAGACTCTCTCACCATATCTAGGTGTACAACGCGGGTCGGATCTGGATTAGTTTTGGTGAAGTTTTGGATATCGGATGGGCAACCAATATATATATATGTGTGTGTGTGTATGCACACACACATCATGACAAATTGGTTGCCTACAGGATTTTCACATCTACAGTTGTACGACAGTTTGTAGCTTGTAAAATTGGTTGAAGTAACATTGAGGAAGGACTTAGAAAGGCGTCCACGGAAGGAACTCTAGAGTAATTAAAAAAATCAAAAGTTAACGTTTATGCTCATCCTGCTATTGCATCCTCACAGTAAGAGCATGATGGTGCTCATCACTAAATGAGAGTTGTAGGTTCAAAATTAAAATTTTTAATTGGTATTAATAAAATAAAAATGATTTTTAAAAAAATTACCGTTGAGATATTATTTTTCTTATATTTTACACGGGTTAAAATTATTTTTTTAAAAAAATAAAACATATTTAAATCTAACCGATTTTGATGCTTATCTCCTTGATTACTCAAACCTTTGATGATTGCTTTGGAAGAAAGATATCATGAGGAATTTATCCCATCCTATCCGAAAGAATTTGAACTTTGCTGCACGCTTCAATTCATCCACTGTCTTTTTATTATTATTTTCTTTAGGAGCGACAAATAAGTTCTGAAATAAAGACAGTTATGCTTGAAAACAGTTATTTGCAGCAAATACTACTCCCTTCGGTTTTTAATATAAGAAATATTTACCTAATTTGATGAGATTAAGAAATTAGTTGAGTTATTATAACATACATTTTCTAAAATACTCTAATCATCTTCCTTAATTCCATCATTACCTCTGATTATTGTTGAAAAAACGTCACTAAGAGTAAATTAGGAAAATTTTGACAAAAATGAAAACTGTGTCTTAAATTTAAGACTAAAATCAACTCTCAAAATATGTCATATATAAAGCACTGGAAGAGTATCTTGTTTATAGACTCTCCTCTTCTTTCTCTTTGGCTAACGGTCCTTCATGCTTCTCCTACTTTACTCTGATTTCAATATCCTTTGAGGAAGGGATTCTAATTTCTAACAAAGAATCCATTCGGGGGAGAAGAAGGAATATGAAGAGAGCCTAAAAGTTTCATACCCTCGAATGCAAAATCTTTTATTCTATCGCCGGCTTGCTACTTGCACCAATGCTGCTACGACAAATAAATTGATAATTTACCAAATCCATGTCCTGCTCTAGTAGTCTTTATATGCAAGTAGGCAAAATTGATTTGGCATGGCATGCTTCCCCAAGTATGGCTCTAAACGAGATCCTCGGAATAATTCTCAAGAATATTTAATTTCCAGAAGGCAACTGAAAAAAAATAGTCTTGTTAATTACTGCCTTACTGGTATATAATGTTATCGAAAAAGACAGAGGCATAATTCTGTGGTGGCAGCGAATATTTGAGTGACATAAGCGGGAATTTCAACAGAAATATTGATTTCCCAAGATTCAATTTTTAAGAGCAGGGTAAGCAGAAGCTTTGTTTATCCACCATATAATAGTTTAAAAAATTCAGCTGATTCTTGTTTCCTCTTTTTTTTTTTAAGGTCAGGAAATTGTAAAACCTGAAGCTGGAAAACTTGAAAGCGAAAGCCTTTGAAGGGATCAAATCTTGAAATGGAATGGCGGGGCCTGATCTACAAATCCGTTTTGATCATCCACCACTCATACATTATCCAAGCAATTGAAGAGTGGGAGAAAAAGACACCGTTCATGATTTCAATTTATTTGTTTGTCAGGAAGTGGAAATAAATGCAAGGAATTCAGACTTGTATGAAATTCTCTTGCCACCATTCCTACAAGGTTTTGAATCTTTTCATGAAATAAATTTTGGCAACATTTCAATCTGAATTCCTTAAACATCAACCCAAATCCGCCTTGGATGCTTCAATTTGTGGCCAGCAAGTAAATTATACAATTTTTTAACCAGAGGCCTCATTATTGCCCCATCAACATTCAACAGTTTTGTTGATAAGCGTGAACAAACTCTAAATCACACACACAAATACAACCCCCCACTACCCAACATTAATTATTAACCCCACAATTCCACCCAATAATTGAGTCCCCTGTTAATCCCCCATCATGTGATCTCATTTATTTTTTTTTATGATTTATTTAATGTTGATGGGGCAATAATGAGGCCTCTGTTAAAAAAAACCAAAGCCTTCCATGTTCAATGGATCTCCTGCACATTACTTCATTCTGGAGTAAAGCATCCACCTCCCAATACATCAACATGAGTCTATACCCTTCCTTTCGCCAGAGTCCCCTGTTAATACTTGTTCTTATATGATTTCATATACTCTTTCAATCCCCTTCCTTTATAAACAAAGTCCAGTATTTTTATACAAATTAGGAATACTTCAGACTTCTTTAACATTATCTTAAAATTCAACAACCCCATGAAATTGTACACGAACATGAAAATTTAAACAGGTGTGTTATGAAAAAGACTCTGGCGTTATAAGAAAAATTAAGAAGAGTAATTAATAACTTCCTTCTTTCCCATCTTAAACTCAAACCAAATTATGGAAAGAATATCACGTTTCATTAGTTCCATTACGGACTCACGGCGATGCGATACGTTTTGATGATACCTTCTCTCTCGCGAGTCCGCTCATTTGTAAATTTTGCAATGTAGTCATAACAACATAATACGATGATTTCTCAACAAGAACTGCACAGTACACACACCAAATTATACTTCCACAAACACGATACACAAATATTGACGAAATAGCATAGAAGAGAGTCAATTACAATAATAAACACCTAGGACCTAGTCGGAGTTATTCTCCTCCACGGGAAAAGCGAGAAAAAACCAGCTCTCCGTGGGTGACACCACATCATATTGACATAAACAGTACATTAATACTGATCCAAATCATAAAGAGTAGCCCTGCAACTGTCTAAAATTCCATTGCAAGAGGCCACCTAACCCCTAATGACTGACTATGCATGACAAGACACAACACGACTCTTAACTAGTAGAATTTAAATCAATATTACATAGGATACTACATGCACTAAAACCATAAACATGCCCTCACAGAGATTCCCAATCAATCTCATAAGAAGGGAACTTCTGCAGATTCAGATTATCCAAAGCCCCTTCCCACTGTGGCTCGCTCGCGTCCGCGAAAGTCAGATCCGACAGGGGAGAAGAACCCCCGGATCCCTCGCTCTCCGTCATAGCCGGTGACGGAGCGCTTTCCACCTTCACATCTGCTACGTTGGCCACCGGCCGAGCATCTTTCGAACCCGCCTTCGACCGCCCGCCTGACCTTTTGGATGAGCCCGTCGACTTCCCTGCTTTCCCTTGTTTCTGCAGATCGGCCAAGCTTTCGCAGATTGCTTCAAGCTTGGCGTCAACAGAGGAGTGGAGCGGCTTGTACTCCCCGAATTCGCCGCCGACACAAGAACCTTGATGTCGAAGGTTGGGGAAATTGAGCCTGGCAAAGTCACCTCTGAGCTTGTAAGCGGCTTTGTCATAGGCAAGGGCAGCTTCCTCGGCGGTGTCGAAGGTGCCGAGCCAGAGTCGCGTGCGGTTCTTAGGTAGCCTGATCTCGGCGACCCACTTCCCCCAGTGACGCTGCCTGACCCCTCGATAGAGCTTCGTGGGTTTAGGAGGCACACCTGCATGCTTCATCGGAATAGGTTTGGGACTCAAGAAGCCAAGGGTGGAGGCGGCCCTATTTTGCTGCCAGCACGTGATTTGATGGCTCTGGAGCTGGATCTGGGCTTGGATCTGGTTAATCTGATGTGGGGTTAGGTGGTTGAGCCCGAGAACAGAGCTTGGTTGCCCGAAGCCGATTGTGTTGAGGCTGTTCGATAACCCATCGTTAAATATAGGAGTCATCGACGTGGAGCAACCATCTGCCAGAAAACAGGGCCGTGAAGGGAGTGATGGACCAGAGAGGAAGGAGTTGGGAGAAGAAGGAGAGTAGGACGTAGAAGGGAGAGAGGAATTTGAACAAGGGGATGAGGGAGTTGTGGAAGGACTTTTCATAAAAGGTTCGAGAACTTCCATCAACTCACCCCTGAAAGGATCTGAATGAAGTGCTCTGCTACTGTAGACACCCATTGTAGCCGCCATAATATCCACGGATCTAAGCTAAAATCAACCTGCGTCTCACAAAAACTGAAGAACAGGCACTTGTTCCAGAGAAAAAACTAAAATCAACCAAGTAAAAGAGAAAATATTTTCTACAAAGAGGGATATAGGAGAGGTCAAAAATACCCAACCCCTTTAATCCCGAGAAATTAGAGAGGAATTTAAAAAAAAAAAAAAACAGAGCTTTGAGGGATCAAAAACAACCCTCGTAGCTGATTGAAAGATGAGGAAAATTCAAGAACTTAAATAGAACTTTATGGGGGAAAAAAAACCTGGATCTCGATTCTGAAAACACCTGGCTTTCGAGAAATCCTTCTAAGTTTGCTTCTTGGTGAATTAAAAGACAAACCCAAAAATCAGAACTTGAAAGACAGATGATTAACAGAAAGGGATTCAGAGAAGCGGGGCGTTACAGAAGGGGGAAAAGAGATGAGATGAAGATTAGAGAAGATCAGGAAATTAGCACAAACAGTGAGCTGCTCTCAGAGAAAAAAGAAAAAATAATTTGAGTGGTGAACTCTCAGCCGCTCTTGGCTTTTGTTATCCTCACACCCACTCCTTATATAATAGCCTGCCCGCTTCATTATCGCTCCTAGTCACTGACTTTCATCTTAAATTATCGCCCCCGTAAATTCTACCCCTGGGTTAGTTTGAGCCCAAAATCGTGGTGACGCAAGGCATCTTCAAATTGATTGGGATGTCCACCGCTCATATAATGACACGTGCCCCCAGAAACCGCCAGATGTCAGTGCCTTTAAACGTCGTCACTTGTTTGAGTCTGTTGACCATATTTACGCGTTCATACCAACTACTCTTGTCCGTAGTAGATGTTTTACCCCCGCCCCTTTCTTCTTTTTAACTTATAAATAGCTGGATATGACTTTTTTTTTTTTAAATGGTAGATATCATTGTTTGTATTTATGATAACAGTAACTTTTTTTCAAAAGTTATAAATACTAGTTGCTCTTAAGAAGTTGTTTTTGGGCTAGAAACCCAATACAAACCCAATACAATGTAACGTCATCCCAAACACTAAATTTTCCTCCACTAAGCTTCATAAGGTCTCTAACATCACTAGGCTTTTTAAGTTGTTTTAATGGTATGTCAAGCAGGCTCTTCATGTGTTTACTTTTGTTGATGGCGATGATGGGTGGTAGTGCATTGCTCGAAAGTAGAATCAAAACAGACTAATTTATAAGTAGTAGTTTTGGGCGATTGATTATATTTTCCAAATGCTCTGAGTGTGATGGAATTGAGATTAGTATTAGAATAAAGATAAGATGATAAAGAGATAATATAATCTTATGGGCAAGGGATCATTACCGTGCACAAACCGATAAGTGGAGAGCCGTTTTCAATTGTTTTTTGTCCGATTTAGTGGATTAGCCGGTCTGTGATGTTTGATCTATAAATTTAAAAGAGAACATGCCAAATCATGTCCTTTTTTAATTTCAAAAACAAAAGTGGGGAATGCTCTGTTGTGATAACCATGGAGCAAAGGCAGCTTGAAGTGGTACTGAGGATATCATATAAAATATGAGTTTGTGGTGAGAGAAGCAATTTGGGAGTGGAATGTGATGGGGTCTTCGCGCATCAAAGAAGCCTCTAGATAGAGAGCAATGGACGAGACACCAGTTGGGATGCACCTTATCCTAATCTCATTTTAGTATTTCCCCACCTAACAAACCAGACTATTCTTCAGGTATAATTAATTTTTGGTGACAATTTGCGACATATAAGTCATATTTATCTCCATTTAACTCAATACAGAATACAAGTTTAGGTCAATAATATATAAATAATATTCAATATTTTTTTACTATGAGGATTTACTATGATTGTTTGGGTAAGTGTAACAGTATCCTCTGATATGGTAGATGGTGTTTGTTGATATGCATTAAATATTCATCAAGAAAAGGAGGCCTCGGAGTTACTGACTTTACTGTGTCAAGAAATCACGAGAGGCGTTGAATGGGGAAGATGGAAACGGATGCGATATCGTGACGCCATGGTTACGCATGAAACGCGGAAGAAGCTGGACAGTAGAAAGAGAAACTGTGGCCCCGGTGGACCCCAAATAATGAGCTGGCTCATAATCATGAATGACAACATGGCCGTTGAATACAAGGTCCTGTACTTGGCGGACCGTGGTTGAGTTAAGACCGCGTTTGTGGTTGGCTCATTTTTTTTTTTTTTTGGAAAATATTTAAATTGGTGTTGGAAAAACATATTCGTCCTAATTATAAGACAATATTTGGGAGTTGGTTTTGGTCCTACTTATAGGACAACATTCTAATAATTATCAATTTTTTTCTTAAACACCCCTATTTTATTCTCTCAAGTGTGTTTGATTTTTTGTGAGTATATGTATGTAGATGCGTATACTCTTCCAGTCAACAAAACTTTTACATATATGCGTGTGTGTGTGTGTGTATGTATATATGTGTGTGTCTACACACAAATATCTATAGACACACACACACACGTGTGTGTGTCTACATGTGTGTGTCTACATATATGTATGTATACATACATGTGTGTGTCTACATATATGTATGTATGTATATGTGTGTGTCTACATATATGTATGTATATGTGTGTCTGTGTGTGTATGTATGTATATGAGTGTGTGTAGGTGGGAGGGTGTGTGTACATATATGTATATTTGTGTGTGTCTGTCAATATGTGTGTATACAAATATAAACACACACATATATACATGTATATCTTTGTGTGTGTGTGTACAAATATAAACACACACACATATATACATGTATATCTTTGTGTGTGTTTATATGTGTGTGAGGGTGTGTTTCATAGCTTGTTTATATTCTTTTATTTTTAATGCACTTATATGTGTGTCTGTAGATATATGTACACACACATATATATATGTGTGTGTGTGTATCTATATGTATACACATATACATGTATATATAATAAGATCATTATTTCAATTAGATAACATGTGAGAGAAAAAATTAGGTTGGAGAGATATGTGGTAGGAGCTATTAATTAAATTTTACTTAGGTCATTTTAAATTTATATAAGGACATTTTAGGAAAATGAGTAAAATTAACTAATTTAACTTCTTTCCTTAATCTCCCCAAAATCGGTGAAATATGTCCTATAATTAGGACTGGAGGAAGTATTTATGTAAGTTGAGACTAAATTTTTCTTATAAATTTTTCGTATACCACTCTGGTCCTATTTATAAGTCTCTTTTGACCAAATCACACATACCAAGAAAAGGTAGTAAGTTCAATGATTATGGGGTAAATTTTACCCTCAAATGAATATCTTTTAACTTTTTCTTCCATCTCTATTTTAATTGATACAATTAATATGGTCAAAATTATCACAATCTCATTTATTTGGTTAAAATAAACTTATAAATATAATCAAATTTTTTAATAAAAAATATTTATAAATAGGATCAGAGTGATATACGGTAAATCCTATTTAAAAAACAGTTTGTTCCACTAATCTAAATTAATGTCAAGTTTCCAACGGCGGAGATTTTATTTTAAGCAAGAGAACGTGGGAATGAGACAAAATCTTAAATTGCGGCGCCAGATCTTTCCTTTTATTTTACGGCTTGACTCACGCTCCACATGGGAGTGTTTGGGCGACTGGTGGTGATGGCCGCATCAACCTGGAATGTGACTCACACGCGCTTAAGGCTAATTTTGGGAAAGAGGCCCCCGCCCTGTCCCATATAGCCTAACCCCAGATGTGTGCTGGTTATTGGTTAAGTTAGTTGACCAAATTGGGTAACGATTTGTTCGGGATGAATAGTACCACACTGATCTTATTTATAAGTCTAGTTTGACCAAATCTCACATACTAAGGAGAGGTAGTTGACACAATGATTATGTGGGTAAATTTTCAACTTTGTCCTCATTTATGATTGGGTATTTTTCAACTGTTTATTCTCTCTCTATCTTTATGGGTATAATTAATATGGGTAAAATTGTCACAATCTCATTTATTACATGAAACTGGACTTATAAATATGATCAAATTTTTTTGGTCAAACTGGATTTATAAATAGGATCAGAGTGGTATGAGTAAAAAGTTTTATCTCGATTTTAGATAATTTAGATTAAGTAAACACTTTTATTTAAAAAGTGATCTCAATGCTAGTACGAGCTTGTTTGATACTTAGAGGAGGGAAGCGAAAGTAAGTGAGGGGGAAATTTTTCTGAAGTGAATTTCAAAAAATAAAAAAAGTAGGGTTAAAAGTTTTTAATTAGTTTTTCTTTCTTTTATGTTACATATTTTTTTATTAAAATTCTGTAATCCACTTCTATAATTTTTTTAAAAATTCAAATCCCTTCCACTCCAAATCCCACATAACAAACGGACCCTAAGCGAGCCGTTTACAGATGGATATGGAGGTTGACTGGTTTAGATATTCCAAACTTGTAATCTACGCGATGAAATATATAATTAATAAAAGAAACAAGTGGTGCAGAGCAAAAAGGAAAAGGGGAGGTGGTGAAGGGCAGAAGAATTTCAATCCGATTGCTTCACGCCTTGGCTTTGCGGCATCTTTAGTTTTTCAAATATCACTACAGAGATGGAAATTGACCCCCAAATAAGAGTGTGAAATCAGTATCAATATAAAATATACACTACTAGTAGCTTACCAATTGATTGATCTCTTTGACCAAAACAAAATTTGATTGATCTGAAATAAAATGTTTTTTGCAACTTGAGAAGGGAGCGCAAACCCGGTGGAGACGAGACGGAGAACGTGAGGAGGATTGGAGGCGTGGGCCAGGGAGCGTGCAACTTGGAATGATCGCAGGGGCCCACCATCAGCGGAACGCGTTTTCTGTTTTTGTTTGGTGTGAGCAGGTTTCATGGGAAAAGGGTAAACGGAAAACCACTAGCCTTCTGACGCATGTCACGTGAGTTGTGGGCCCGTTTGGAATAACTTTAATAGAAGTGATAGACTTTTTATTAATAGACTTATTTTCTAATGGAGTTTTTTACCCTTTCTTTTACTGCCTTAATGAAAGAAACTCAATCCGGGAGGGAGGGGGAGATTAGAGAGACATTTTTAAATGACATTAATTAGGAAAGACAAGAGAGATTAAATATGTAGAATTTAATGAGATTAATGTGTTATTATTTTATTGGGTAGTGCATAGATGACATGGTGCACCTGTTTATGCAAGGATTTATCGATTGAACTTCTACGTAGAACCATAACGGTGAGAAATACTTACATAATCCAGTAATACTATGTCGTCTTAACTTTATTCCATAAACATAAAACAACTAAAATCATTTAAGTACTCGTTAATGTGCATTTTTCTTAAAAGCAAAATAAAATTTGAATACGGTACATAAGTCACCTACCAACTAGGATTAAAATAATTTGATTTTTTTTTTATTTTTTGGTCAGAGTTTAGATGACATGGTGTTCCTGAAGTATAAAAGTATTTCTCCCATAATGGTACTCCCTTCTATCATTTTTTTAAACAATTTTTTCTCTCATTGGTTTAATCCTTAATATAAACATTTTTTTATCTCAAAATTTAGGGAAAATCATTTTCAGGGCCCTTTTAATACTGATAATCCCAAAAAAGGCCCCAAAATTCTGATAATCCCAAAAAAGGTCACAGAACCTTTTCTGGGATTTTTAGAATCTTAGGTGAGTTGTTAACGGGGCTGATATATGTTAACGTGTAGGTCTTTAACAACTAAATCAGCCACGTTAACAACACTTTTGATAACAACTAAATCAGTACATTTAACAACTATATCAGTACCCCGTTAACAACTATATCAGCCCTGTTAACAACTCACGTATTGTCAGTATTAAAAGGATCCTAAAAATGATTTTCCCCAAAATTTAAACGTCTTTTCCTTTTTACTTCTATTAAATACATAAATTTATATTAATTTCCACTGTTTACCAATAATTATATTTCATTTAATAATTTATTACTCATTTTCTCTCATATATTTTTATTCATTATCTTTCATACACTCATTTTATAAATAAAGGCATATTTAAAAAATACATGATATTATGGACAGATTTATTATTTTTACTTAGTATTAACTGTTCATTTTATGTTTTACTCAGTAAAAAAAAAAGTTGTTTATATAAAAGAGAGAGAGAGTATGCTTTAAGTTTTGAGATTATTCCCTGATCCAAAATAAAAAACTCGGCTCCATTACATAATTTTCAACCTTTTTAGGGTTTGGCCCCGTGAATTGACCATTTGACCTGGCCACCGACGCGCCAGGCCAGCTTCCCCGTTCACGTGACATCGCCCACCATCCTCGGACTCCACAGTCAATTGAATTATTGTGGAGTACTTGTAAGTAATGGTACTTCATATAATCCTTATTATAAGGTATTAATTGTCAATATATATTTTTTTCTTATTATAAATTTATAATGCACCAATTGCCTCTAACACTGACTGATTTATTGGATTTTTCTTATTATACCCTCATTTATTGGGCCAATATTTTTCATTGACTATTGTATTTTCAATCTATTTAGTATGTTTCTCTCTCTCCCCCTATTAAGTTTGTACATTTTCAATTCAATCAGCAAGTTTCTCTCTCCCCTCAATAGAGTAGGGATAAAGAAAAATATTTATCAACCGAACACTAATTTAACTGTCATTCCTTGATATAAGAGAAAATTACAGTTGATGTCTTATAATAAGGATGAGAGAGAATATATGTTTACAAACATCAAATGCAGTTCGTATACACTAGCTACCAAAAAACAGACATAAAATTATATTTTATTTATAACTTATCGATAAATTAACGTGTTTTGTTTTTTAAAAAAAAACTCAGCTTAGTATACTGGACTGACATCTAGTAACTATAATTTGAAAATTACACACAGACACCCCAGTTTGGAAAATATTTTCCCAGTTGGAATGGGTTTTAACAATATATATATTTCACTCAATATTATCAAATAGTAGTAATATGTAATTATACATCTAGTTTTTGTTTATCATATATGGGATTAAGATTTCTCCTGTGACTGGAGATAAGATTATCTCCAGTCAGCCCCAAACTACGTTTAGCACTAAACAAAATTAAAAACATCTTAATCTCTTAATTTATTATTATAAGATAAAAAATCCTAACCACCATCATGCCTACCACCAGTCGGGAATGGCCGCCTGGCCTAGTACGAACCGGAACAGTGACAGCGAAGCATGGTGTAGAAGATGATGAACAGCGGCTGCAAGCATGATAAACAGTGGCTACGACTACAACTCTCCTGCTTCCCAAGCCGTTCAAATTTCGAAACCCTAAATCTGTTCAGGCTCACTCTGCAAAAGTTGCATATTCTAATACAATCTGTGGCGAAACGTGATTTCAAATGAATCGATCGATGCAATGGCTGCCTTGGCCGTTGGTTCCGTCACTACTGGTGATTCCCTCTCGGCAACATGGAGATTGCTGTGCGAGGTTGGAGGCGTCTGATTTGCAGGTGAAGGTTAGGATTTTTTATCTTATAATAATAAATTAAGAAATTAAGATGTTTTTAATTTTATTTAGTGCTAAACGGTGTAGTTTGGGGCTGACTGGAGATAATCTTATCTCCAGTCACAGGAGAAATCTTAATCCCATATATGATAAACAAAAACTATGTTTTTTTCACATACAATTATTTATAAAATAAAGCGGCAATGAAATTGGATAATAATTATTTTTGGACTGAATGACGACCATAACGGTTACTGTGAGAAAAATAGAATAATATACTGGTTTCATTGTTTGTGATCGAATTATTGAAATATTGATGTAATTTACATTTTGTTTTTGTGACAATAGCTAGGACACAGTTTAAGAAGAAACGTGAAAGAGTAAGAAATGAAAGGACATGTACGTTGAGGATGTGGCTGTGGAATGAAGAGAGTGAGTCATCATGAGAGATTGGAATTATGTTGGAATGTGGCCAAATGCCAGCCAGACAGGCTTCAGTCATTCCTATATACATGATGAGTAGATGAAAACTGTAGGAACCAAACAAGGCAAATCATTCCTCCTCGCTAAACTATTCCCTCTATCACTTTCTTTATTTAAAACGTGCGTGGGTTGATTCTTTTCTTTTTCTTTTAAAAAAACTATTTAATATGAAAAATAAAATATGTAATATTCATAATGTTTTTTCCTCAACAAAAAAGGCTCATCCTGCTAGAGTTATCGATGAAGTTCAGTTGGGACCTACGGATGGTTTATATATACTCTCACACGAAAACAAAGTGGCCGATGGGCTGAGCTAAATGATGAACGAAAGTAGGGGTCTGGTATATGTGAGTGTAGGTGAAATCATGAGAAGGACGAATGAGGAGAGAAAGGTGAGGGGGTGATATATATGTGATGGGATATAGGGGGCAAAGTGGGTATTTTGCTTGGGGGAGGGGAAGCAGGCAGGCAAGGGAATGTGGGAATGGAAGGAGGTGGAGCCCAGGGGTGAAGCGAAATTGAAGAAAATGGGGTGCCTGGTGGGGAAGGTGTTTGATTTATTGTGAGGGCGTGACGGAGATCATATTTCAAAATTCAAAGATATGGCAATCTCCCTTGCTCACTTGCTTGTTCCGTTTTCCCTTTTCTTTCCACTTTCTTACCTCTTACTCATCCCTCTCTTCCATTGGCTGATGTGGGATCTCACTCTCATTCTTCCTCCACGTTTAATGTGAACCCCTAGAACTTGCTGGAACGTTTTCGGCGTTAGGAAAGCCCATTCCATTCGCCCATACAAAACAAAATGGGTCCGAGGCCAGGCTTGGCAATGTTTCTCAACCCACCGCATCATTAGCATCCACGCCTAAAGTCTCTCACTTCCACCCCACTTTCCCCAATGCCTTTTTCAACTTTTGATTACACCATTGGACCCCGTCAACCTCCCTATCCCCCAGGGACGCACGACACTCATTTTATATGCTTGTTCGGTTGTCTTCCCTCCTTGGATATAACCAACATCCCTCCAAAATGAACCAGGAGCGAGGCCAACACCAAAACTTGTTACTTGGTCGCTTCACTAGTTCATAGTTGATCCACTCAACACGTGTTGTCCTGGTGTTGAGGACACCAGTGTCTGCTGCACACTCACTCGTGTGAAACGTGTGAAATGTACTTGAGCATCGTGTTCGGCTTAAACTTTGTGAAATTCTGATTCACGTCACATTAGCTTCCATCCAACTAATACTAGTCCTTGGTCAATGATTCCTTCTTGCATGGCCCAATGACGAAGCCCCCTTTCATTCAAATACACATCACACGTACGAACGCAGGAAAATAGATTGATGCCAAACAAAAATGTATTTTATATATTTTAAAATAGTGAAAAGACCGACATGCCCCATAGAATTCCTTCCTTTTCTTTTCCCCTCCTTCTTCCACCTCTACCATGGCAGATCTGATCTGAAGAAGAAGAAGGATCCGCGCCATGGGAGACTCGTCTGAAACCATGATCACGAAAAGAGCTGATGATGGAGTAGGTTTGTCGGTGTCGGGGAAGATGGTGGCGAAGATGAGGGATCGCACAATGAGCTTTTTGGATCACATGGCAAGTGTTGGGGAGGGCATTCACATGGGGACAAAACTGTCCATTAAAGAATAATTGGGGCTGCTGTCAACTTTCACGGGGTCCCCTACGAAGTAATATTGCGTGAAAAACAGCCATCATCCTTCTCATGCGTGATGGGAAAGTTCAACTAAACACACGCGAGAGCGGTGATGGCCTTTTAATGACTATCATATTATTATCTTCACCTGCATTTAATCAAATCTTCAAACGAGTAGAGTCCTAAACTTCTCCTTTTCCCACCTGCCGACGCCTTTTTCTTTCCCTTTTCATTTAAAAACTCATACTTTTGGTACAGAAGATTTACCTTTTTGTAGGGTAAACAATGGAAATATGCCCCTAACGCTTTAGTCAGGTATTGGACAACTATAATTTGATTTGATTGGACCGCATATAGTCATGTCAGAGCAAAAATAGAAACAATACTCCAGTTACTTGTCTTTTAAGCAAAATGAGCAAGTGTTTTTACCTTCTATTTCACAAAACTCCTATTGATGTTTTTTCGTGCTGTACCAACATTTGTGCTCAAGACCCAGACTCTTACACTTACAAGGGATCACCAGTGACCACTGACGCCAAACATGCTGACACTCAGACTTGCAGATTGGATAGTGTGGACTCATGGAAGTGTTTGGAGAAAGGATGTGTTGGCAACAAAGATTTGGTGACCTTGAGCGTGGGTGACAATCCCTCAGTTTCTCCAAAACCGCTTCTATATATGTTCCTGAAAATTCACACATCCGTGTGAATAACTACACTTTAGAGATTCACGGATCCCAATAATATTCCATTATTGTCACTTGGCTGGGTCAATTCCAACATTTGGACCCCCCAAACAAACTTTAAACAGGAGTTCATGAACGTAGTAATAGATAGATGCTGGAAATCAAAGTAGATGGCATCATTTTCTTACCTGCTTTTACCCTCAAGCAATTATGCTTTTAGAGAACAATAAGCTCACAAGTGCAGAGGACAGCAAATTTGCGGAGAAAGAAACACACTGTGCAATGCATTTAGAGGATCGGATCAGATCCCTCACTAATGATTGAACCAGCTCCACCAGCATGTTTAAAATTCAGTTATAACTTATACTCTCTCCAATTTTTAATATGACAAAAATTTTATATTTATCATTTTTTATTTAATTTACCTTATATTGATGTTCTCTCAATAATAATTGATGAGGAGAGGGAATAAGAAAATTAAGGAATGTGGCTAAGATTTTTTAGAAAATACTCTTCTAATCCTTATAGAAATACAAATTTTGTTCTATATTTATTGCGGGTGAAATCACGTACCACCTCACCCAATAGTATCTTGATTAAAACACTGTCACATTTCATTAGGCAATGATGCTCCCTCTAAGCTCAGGTCCCTGACCCAGATGAAGGAAGGTGCACTCATTTTCCCAGTGACGAAGCCAAAAGGGGAAGCGGCTGAAATGAAAGTGTAGGTGGCCGTGATGTTATTGCTTTTCCCAGTCGCAGCTTCTTAATGATCCATATTTTATAAGCAAGTGTCATCTTCCCATTTCATGGCTAGTCCTCCTGACTATGGTAGTGAAAACGTAGTTTTCACCTGAAAACGGTAGGGGAATGAAAAATCGTAAAACGTAAAATCGTAATACAAAACGTAGTTTTTACCTGCATATATATAAAGAAATTCTAGAAAAGTAAGGCATCTTCCATCATCCATACATATATTCATCTATGCAATATCAATCAAAATATCCAACATTGTTATCAAATACAATTTAAACAAAGGCAAACCGGCCATCATCCATACATATATTAAGGTAGATTTTCCCTAAATTAATGCATGTAAATTAACTCAAGGAAAGCAAAAAAATAAAAAAGAAAAGAAAAAAAAAAGAAACATAAAAAAGGTTTAGGTTATTATTATTATTATTATGTTTCTGAAAAAAATAAAATAAATCAGGTGTAGCATGTTTTGGGGGGCCCACGGAACCAATTGCAAGACCTAAATACCTAATCAATACAAAAAGCTACAGGAGATTTCCACTGAGGACCCGTTTGTTAGGAAGAAAGTTTGGGGAGGGAAATAGAAGATCTCAATCTTCCCATGGATTTTGGCTGTTTGTTACACAGAAAGTCCAGTCAGCAACTCACTGGAATTGAACATTTTCCCTTAATTGAGGGAAGATGCTTTCCCTCCAAAAATGGAAGGAAAGCGCCATCTTCCTGGAAGATGGTTTTTGATGATTTACACCGAAATTCAAATTTGGCGGGAAGTTCGAATTTGGCGGGAAGTTCAAACTTGGCGGGAAAGTTCAAATTTGGCGAAATTTTTTTCTTCAAAAGTTCGAACTTAACAATAAAATACTTTTTTAAAATATATTTTAGCAAAAAAATATTTTTATTATTTTGAATTAATTTCTTTTGAGGGTAAAATAGACATTTCCTAATTCCTTACCAACTACCACCTCTTCATTTTCTTCCTACCAAACAACTCAAGTCATCTTCCCTCATCTTCCAAATATTCCTTTCCATTCATTTCCCTCCTCTAAAGTTCCTTTCCCTCTCCAAGCTTTCTTTGTAACAAACGGGTCCTGAGAGTAAAGGACGCACAGTGAGAGAGCGAAGAATTAGGAACGGAACGGAGAACGATTTTGAAGGGAGACCTTCACCCGCCCGCGAGATTTTCCCATCTCCAGCATCACATCTTCTTCCTCGCCAGCGACACCTTCACCGGCGAGATTTTCCCATCTCCACCTACCACCACCTGCGTCGCTGGAAAGCTTCCACTCAGATTTGCAGATCGCAGAGCCAACGGCTCAATCGTACTCTTCCTCCTTCTTCTTCGTCTGCTTCTCTTCCTCTGGGATTTTAGAGAGAAACAAAGTTTCTGGCGTTTTTGTGAAAACGTAGCGTTTTTACGTTTTCAGGTGAAAACGCTGCGTTTTTACCGTTTCCACTCCTGGTGCGTTTTTTGCCACAACGAAACACGTTTTGCTTATATTAAAGCGTAAAAACGGCGTTTTTACGTTTTAAAGCGCGTTTTTGACTACAATGCTCCTGACAATAGTAGCAATAGGAGTTACCACTTTCATTCTATTTATAAGTTTGATAAAAAAATGTGGTCATACTTATAAGTCCAGTTTCAAAGTAGTAAATGCGATTGTAACAATTTTACCCATATTAATTGTACCAATGAAAATGGAGAGAGAGAAAAGAGTTGAAATTCATAAATGATGCATAGTTGAAAATTTACTCTATAACCATTGAGCTAACTACTTCTCTTTGATATGTGTGATTTAGTTAAAAGAGATTTATAAATAAGACTAGAGTGGTGGTATACTTGAATAAAGATTTTGGGCCAACTGAGGTAGATAATTGGACGTATAAGGAATATATTTTGCAACGTCGCTTCAAAATAATGAATTCCTTCCAAAACTGATGTCTCTACCCGTTTGTTAGGAAGAAAGCTTGGGGAGGGAAAGGGAAGATCCCAATCTTCCCATGAATTTTGGCTGTTTGTTACACAGAAAGTCCAGTCAGCAACTCACTGGAATTGGACATTTTCCCTTATTTGAGGGAAGATGCTTTCCCTCCGAAAATAGAAGGAAAGCTGCCATCTTCCCAGAAAGATGGTTTTTTGATAGATTTACCCCTGAAATTCAAATTTGGCGGGAAGTTCGAACTTGGCGGGAAAGTTCAAATTTGGCGAAATTTTTTTTCTTCAAAAGTTCGAACTTAACAATAAAATATTTTAAAAAAATATATTTTAGCAAAAAAAATATTTTTTATTATTTTGAATTAATTTCTTTTGAGGGTAAAATAGACATTTCCTAATTCCTTACCAACTATCACCTCTTCATTTTCTTCCTACCAAACAACTCAAGTCATCTTCCCTCATCTTCCAAATCTTCCTTTCCATTCATTTCCCTCCTCTAAAGTTCATTTCCCTCCCCAAGCTTTCTTTGTAACAAATGGGTCATAAATTGAAATAGCTTCATTCTCTGAATGAACCGAAAACGGTCGCTGCCATTACGTGTCCTTTTTTTTTTTTTGTGTTGTCCTTTTTTTTTTGATAAACTGTTGTCCTTTTAATTACGCCGGTCCCCTGCGACCTATTCGAACTTGTTGATTTCTTGCTTAGCCCAATAGATCAGTCCACTGGACTGGTAATTTGTAATTAAAGCCCATTCTTCAGGCCCGGCATATTCTTCTGGTTTTTGGGGAAAACCCCAACAATTTCATTCCTATGATTTTGAATGGGCTGTCACTTGGTCCCTAAATTTTATGTTGGTGCAAATCAATTTATATAATCTAATGAAAAGATGTTTATTTTATTTAATTTCTTCTAGCTTCAGAGAGCTGGCGGGCTCAACCAAACAAGAAGGGTAATTGATGGGGATGATTGGATGAGCATTGATATTAAATGCACCGGTTAGGTAGTGCGCATGGTAGTTAAAAACTCGTTTTATCATTACGATTTTACGATTTTTTTACGTTTTTACTACGTTACGATTTTACGATTTACGATTTTTTATTCTCCTTCCATTTTCAGGTAAAATCTACGTTTTCACTACCATGATTAGTGTATAAAGCCGAAAATAGTTTTTTTTTTTTTTGCTATAAAATAGTTGTTCATGAATGAAGGATATGTAAAAAAAAAATCAAATATAAGAAAATACTTTTTAAGACAAAAGGAAGATAGAAGGCGGGGAGGGCGAAATGGGGAAGTTGGGTGAGAGGAGAGCAGCTGGCTCTGAGAGGATATCGGCTTTGATTGGGCTGCCAACTACACACGGCGCCCATGTGAGCACCAACACAGCCAGCTGTTACTCATCCCCACACCGCCTCTCTTCTTTAATCCTCTACTCTCTCCTCTTCCTCTCCCCTCTCCTCCACTCCCTCTCTCCTTTCCAATTTTCGCCCCTCCTGACGTGGCTCCTCCTCAATACCTCACCTCACAATCCCATCTGTGGGCTGCACCGCACCCTATCGCACTCTTCTTACGCGTTTCCCTTTCGGTGCATTTCTTTTATTCTTCCTTTTATTATGATCGAGCCCTCCTCCCTCTCCATTCCTCACTCCTCCCTACTCCCTCTCTCGTCTCTACCTCTACGCGATCTCTGAAGCTTCAACGCTAAGATGGCCTCCAGGGTAGCTTTGCTCTTCCTCTTGTGTGTTCTTCCTTCCATGGTTGCCGCCATCCGTCTTCACAAGAACCCTTTCTCTGTCCAGGGTCGTGTCTACTGTGACTCTTGCCGTGCTGGTTTTGAGACCTCTGCCACCACCTACATTCCCGGTTCTCTCCCCCCCCCTTTTTATTATTTCCTCTCATTTACCCCTTCCCTTTCACCCTTCTTCAACGCTGCATCTTCTTCTTTTTTTAAAAAAAGAAAAAAGAAAAAAAATCTGTTTCATTTGACGCTCTATCTTAGATCTGTATTGTTAGCTTGTAGTTCTTACTTCCTGTTTTCACTCTGCCGATATGCATTGGAAATTAGATCTTTATTGTTAGTTTATAGTTCCTACTTCCTGTTCTCACCCTGCCGCTTTCCGCAGTTTTCCGTCTTGTTGACTCACTGATCGTTATTCATTGTTTTTAAAAAAAAAAAAAAATACTATATACAAGCTTTTGATGGTCGCCGCTTATTATATCCTGTATGATCTATTTCTGATCCGATTCTTTTCATCCATTCCGAGTGCTTTTTTGTTAAGGATTATTCATACCGAGTTAATTCGTTTGCTAATCAATATATGTAATTCGTGACAATAAACTATTTTGGCTTGGATTTATGTTAGCTAGAAATGGGCGTAATGTCTAAAATGCCCTCCTTCCATTTCGTTTATCTAGCCTTCCAATCCAGTACCGATTCATCTGACTTTACAATTATGGGCTATTCCGGTTAAGCTGATTCAACTTTATTCCTTTAGTTTTCTTATCTTCGTAAATTAACTATTATGATAATAGTACACGACATTTGCATTTTATCGCCTGTCCCAGACTCTATAGTTATACTGACCGATGCTTGGGATCCGCATTTTAACATTTGGTCTATCATTCATCACAGGTGCTGAGGTGCTTGTGGAATGCAAGGACAGGAATACAGCGGAAGTTGTGTTCACTAAGAAGGGCGTGACTGACTCCACGGGAACTTACAAAATCTTCGTGAATGAGGATCATGAAGACCACATTTGCAATGCCAAGCTTGTTAGCAGTCCTCAGAGTAACTGTCAGGAAGCAGCCCCTGGACGCGATGAAGCCCGTGTTATTCTTACCCGCAACAATGGGATCGTATCTGACGACAGATTTGCCAATTCTTTGGGCTACATGAAGACCGAGGTGAATTCTGGTTGCGCTGAGATTCTCAAGCAATACCAGATGTTCGATGAAGAAAATTAATTCAGTCTGCAGTGCCTTTTAAATTTATCTTGCATTGGGTTTCCTAATTTCTACTTCATTCTATCGTATGGAATGTTATCTTGACATTCTGAAGTTATGCTTGCAACTTAATGGGCCCTAGTGAATACGTAAGCAGTTTGCCTGATGTTGTTATAAACTATTCTTTTTTTTTAATAGAAAAGGCAAGCCGGAGCTTGAGGGGTACAACAAAGGATTAGGCCATATGACCTAACCCAGAATACAACAAAAGAAAACTAACAACAACAGACCACTTGGTCTTTAAGAACCATATCTAAACAACCTATGGGAATTGTAGGAACTAACACTACATCCGCATCTTCAGGAGCATCGTGACCTTGCTTGGCCATAAAGTCAGCACACGAAATATTACTTCTTGAGGTATGCCGAATCTCAACATTCCAGTCATGGAAAACCAGGTCTCTAGTCTCTCCGATGATACCTCTTAGAGGATGATCTGTAGGGCAGTCTCTCATCAGGATATTGACAGCATCAAGAGAATCAGAGTAGAGCATTATCTTTTGCAATCCCATCTGCTGGCACACTTTGAGCCCTATCATGATGGCATGAATTTCAGCCTCAATAACAGTCTGAAGCCCCAGATACTTTTGAAACCCCATCAACCAGCGGCCTTGAGAGTTTCGAATGACACCACCGCAAGCCGCGTGGTGTTGATGCCACACCGAACCATCCACATCCACTCGAACCACATTATCAGGAGGCGGAGTCCATGTCCTTTCCACAAACCTGTCCAGATGAAAAATTTGATGAGATAGGGTCTGGTTATCTGAGCTTTCCATAAGAAAATAATTACATAAATGAAGCATCTCCCTGATCTCAGTGTTTTCACCCTGGAACAGAAATTTGCATCTGGTAGTCCAGAGGATCCAACACCCCAAACTGAAGACCCTCGGCCAGGAGAAGTTCTGAAATTTTCCTTTTCCAGGGGAGTGGATTTAGCAAATTCTATGATATCTGGATTTAGCAAATTCTATGATTGTGTTGATTTGTTAACCTACAATGGGCCAGTTTTTAATGGGTTGCTTCATTCCCTCTCGAGATCGGCCTGCACTCTTTGAAATTATGTGAGACATTCATGCGATGACTTCCCGTTACCAGTCCAATGACCAAACAATTCATGCATGCTACATCGAAAATAGAAGTGAAATATAAACTCTAATTTCATTCCTCATCCCGTCACCTGTCCTCGTATTTTAAAACTTACATCAATTGTTTTTGAATAAAAAGGCCACGTATAAAATAACTACAGAAAACTAGTTGAAATGGCTGTTAAGCGTGGAACCTATATATTAGTACAAAATCTCCCTAATTCAATCTTGTATGTTGCCGATGGTAAGGGCCACCAAACTGCTTAAGCAAATGGAGTGTTCACCTCAACAGAAGCACAAGACAGCAGAACATATAAATTCAAAACGTTCTAAAGATTAGCTTCTTCAGTCCACAAGTTAACATATCATCAGACAACAAGATAAATATGACAGTATGTCTCTACCCTGAGTTTCAAAGTAGAACGTTAGATAATCATGCTACAATAGAGTTTAACTCAGCAGTCAGCAAATCTTCGAAAAGGCTCAGGTAATGTAATTTCTCATGCTAAGACACATCTACCACGGTATTTCATTCCTGTCGACTGTCCATGTCACGGGGCAGAAGTAAAGTTCGTGGTGTTCTGATCAGAAGCATCAGGATCGGAGCCTAACTTGATGGAATCAAGAGAAGGACCAGCCTTTGGGACCGACGATGGAGAGTCCGTCCTTGTCCAGAAAGAGGGCATCTTCTTATCATCCGCTTTCATTCTCTCAGCATACTTATCGATGTCAAAACCTGTAACATCATTCCCACCAAATGCAGACTCGAGACTGTCCATGTCAAATAGATCCTCCATAATCTTTTTTGTGCTTTGGCCATCAGAGTATACGAACTTCACTTTATTATAAGTTTTAGGCTCCAACAGGGGCTTTACCATCTGTACCAACATTAAGCTTCAAATAAGCCCTGAACTGGCATAAATAATCTACCACAGTTAATAAGAAATGCATCAGTTAGGATAAAGGTCAAGGGCGGAGTACTTTACATATCTAAAAACAAGCAAAGCAGATTGCCGTGACAGAAGTGAAGATGATTTGCATGTACAGATGTACAGAAGGGGTGAAACATCGCTATCAGAAAATGCAAGCAAGAAATACATTTAGTTCCTTGTGAACGAAGTGGCCTTTTGATCTCATTCAGACAAAGTCAGGATCTGAGATAGTCACATATTCTTATCATCAACTAGTAGCTAGGTTGTGTTTAAAACTTCAACACATGGACAGATAAGTTATACAAAATGGGCATGGATTAAAGGAACATGCAATATATAAACATGAAACAGAATATACTGGGCAAAGCTATATAGTTTACCATGAAAAATGGTTCAAAGAACTTGGGTGGGTTGAACAGTATTGCCAGACCCAGCCGTTCTGGATAATGGTCTTGTAATACATGGGCAGTTTCACGAGTCAGCTTGACTGATATATTTGTCAAATTGAAACCTTCGAAATCAATTAGCCAGACCATCTGTTCCTGGTCTGGTGGAAGATTTAAAATAGCATTTTCCATGCAATATACCAAATATTTAATCTGCTCTTTAGTTGACTTCGAATTCTGCAATCCAGAAAAAAGGAAAATAAATATGAATAAACTCAAATGTGGATAAACTGAATTTTAGCTAGTTAGGCAGGCATTTATCATTAGTTAAACTTTATTAGTTTTTCAAACATTAGACATGTAGCATGCCAAAGGTTGGAGTTATTTTCAGAATAAACCTGGCGGCTAGGTCTCATTACAAGAACTGTTCTCCCATGCTTGTCAATGTAGTTGGATCTATAGATCTTTCCTGTTTCTGCTTCGTGAGAAACCTCTTCCTAGATTATCAATAGCACACATCAAACAACTTTTATCAAAGGAAGATCACAGCGTGAGAGTTCAACCAAGTCTAGAGCTCTTGCAGATCAATAACTAATCAACTGAACTCGTTTGGTCACACTCTTATGGAAAACATATTAACATAACAAATTGATGCTAGTTCAGGTAGAATCTTGATCAGGTCAAGTTTAATTAGCCTACAGATGGCAAAGAGATTTGACCTAGAGCACTTTGCGGTCTAGCTGGATAAAGCTGTAGTAAAATAATCAAGAATATAGGGAATAGAGAAAGATTATATGCATAGTTTAAAGGCCTTAACCAAGATCTAGAGAAAATCTTGAGGTAGAACTAGCAATAGCATCCACATAACATCCCAGCCATGCATTCCGTTCCTAATATTATTGCAAAAAGTGAAGACAAACAGTTTCTCACCCATTGGATCTCTTCCGGTTTATAAGAAGCTCTCCATTTTAAGGTCTGTTCCAACATCTTCACTGCCTTGTTGACATTCCAGTTTCTTGCTTTTAAATGCCTTGAGATGGATGCATCAGAACAATAAACAGATGACTTACCCGATAATGGTCCTATCAGCCGTCTCACCTCATTAATCTGGAAAGAAGCAAAATATCATGGCCTAAGTCAATTCCCACATTTTAGAACAATGTAAAAGCATGGGTGTATATATGGATCTACCGAAAGAGCAACCTAATACCTTGGCCTGTTGCTCCTGTGATATTAACACTTTCTCACGGCCATTGGAGGCAGTTTTATTTAGATCCACACTCATAATGGTTGAGAAGAACTATTGATCACCAATAAATACCTCAAAAGTCAGTATCAGAATATTGCAGTCTGAGTAATTACAGCATAACAGCAAGTTTGACATGGTGCTTCATTTTGATTAAATAGCTAAATATGCAGAGTGGCTGCAACTCCTGCACAATTAGCTATCTACAATTCAACAAAATACTCTAATGGTCCTTAATACATGACACATTTGGAGAGTCGATTTTGGTATAAAACATATTTTTCATAGTGTTCAATCTTTTCCAAATTGACCTCTAATGATGCCTTTCAACAATAATCATCAAGGATAATTAAGGAGGAGAGGGAATGAGTGAATTAAGGAACATGACTAGGGTATTAAATACATGTCATATTAACTTAACTCACTTCTTTAATCTAATCAAATTAAGTAAATAGGTCGTATATTAAGCACAACATTGAGTATATAATTTTTACATTAACAGAACTTCAACCCCTTGTACAGTTGTTCTTGCTGAATACATTTTGCATTGAGGATCTTAAAGTAACCAACATTTTCCTTAACCAAGAATGATGACAAGTAAATTTTGTTGGGATGGAAATTAAAAGCACTCTCTTCGGATCCTACAAGCACTTCCATCACCGTTGCAACATATATCATGTCGGCTTAAATCTAATGCCTTGAGTCAAATACACAAACTACAGTCTAAATGCATCATGGTAAGGTCATCAACAAATTAAGAATGACAGTTGAACATTACCATATTCTGCCGCCATAGCCAATTACAGAATTAGAATCTAAATACATTGTGGATGCGAGTGAAGCAGCGAACCCCATAAACTAACGGAATCAACAAACGAAGAGAATATTACCGCAGGAAAGAAAGCATAGAGAATCTAACCTTGATTAGTGAAAGAGCGATTGCTTTGAAAGGTGAAAATCTCAAAACAGGGAAGCAGGTCAAAGGCCTCGATTGATCTTATGAGTCCCGGGTGGTTGGAAAGAAGTAGGAATAATGAGTAATGGGGTAATATTATTATATGAAGTGGAATTTGGAAGTATCTAGGTGCCCTCCATCTCCATCGTTCCCGCCGGCCGCCGCGAAGGGAAATGCCTCACCCACCCCCACTGCCACCAACTCTGTTTCACAGCCTGTGCTTTCATCCTAAAGTAGCCCCTCATCTCTTGACACGTGGCCCTCCTTTATGTGCGCGCACGTGCGCATACTTGTTACACACTGACACACACTTTAAGAGTGCAGAGACAAATCTGTTGTCGAAATCTCAGCACTTGTATGGAACACAAATTGCAGAGACTGCCATGGACATGTTTCAAGGCCTTATAGATTTTGTGTGGTGATATGAAATGCGTAACAATTTCCACACTTACCTTCAAGCTTCAACTCTCGAATTCTTTTTTATTTCTGCAGACTTCGTTGTTTTTCTTAGAGATTTCAAAATTACCTTTTTAAGATTTTGATGGCGACTTTTATTTTTATTTGATTTTTCTTTTTCAAAAGTTGTGATTCGGGGGACTACCGTTGACCATTATTTTTTGGTCAAGATAGTCAGTCTTACTAATTTTGAAACAATTATTAGTCACTGATCATGGAAGAAAAAAAATTAAAAACACACACAATGTCGCTATAAATCAGAATGCAATGAAGCCTAAGTACAAATCAGTGTCACGTAAAAACCAGACTGCCAATTCTGGGAGCAAGAGATTTATCAATTTTGGATTTTTACAATTAATTGAAGAGAACGAAATTCGAGAGAGATAGGTCGATTCATTGAGTCAATTTATGGGACCATGATTGATCAGGCCATTACAAATTTTGTGAGTCAAATAACAGTCATTAGATGAGTTAATTGTTATTTGTTTGATAGTAAGATGAGTTAATTATTTTTATAGCTCCAATTTTATTTTTACCAAATTTTCACAGCTCCAATTTGAGTGATGTCTTTCGCTTCTCTGTCAACTAAGAAATAATTCATATATTTTTTGTAAGAGGCATATACTTTTATTATTGAATTTAAAAAGGGAAAATTACGCACAGGTCTCAAGGAATAAAAATAATTACAAAAAGTCCCTTGAAATCACAAAATTACACAGAAGTCTCAAGGACTTTTTTGATATTATTTGTATTAACAACAGGAAATGCTATATTTACAACATGAAATGCCTATATTTACAACAACATTTAAACACTTGACCATTTACAACAGAAAAAGTCATATTTACAACAAGAAATACCTATATTTACAACAACATTTAAACACCTGAATTTTGAATGTAGAGAGGTCATTTAAAACAGAAAAATGCTAGATTTACAACAGGAAGTGCTGTCTTTACAACAACATTTAAAATCTGGTCATTTACAATAGAAAAAGTCATATTTACAACCAGAAATGCATATATTTACAACAACATTTAAAAACCTGGATTTTATTTCCATACAAATAATATAAAAAAAGTCCATTGAGACTTCTGTGTAATTTGGTGATTTCAAATGACTTTTTTGTAATTATTTTTGTTCATTGGGACCTGTGCGCAATTTTCCCATTTAAAAAACCAGTTCTCATGGTGGCAGGGGACCAATGAGTACGTCAACAAAATTATAAGGCCGTTTGGTACAGAGAATTGGCGAAAGTTCCTAGAAACATAACAAAGTTCTCACGCACAAAACAGTTTGGCGCACAAGCTTCCAGTCACACCGAGTTCCTTCTTAGCACCATCTTCCCACAAACGTGGGAAATCGAAATCCCTCTAAAATTGGAGGGATCTTCAAATCTTCCCGGGAGAGTGAATAATTGGGACAAAAAAGCCCCTCTAAACTAGATGCGAGTGAGGATTTGGAAGAAGGAAGAGTCGAAGAAGCTTGAGACGACAATGAAAGCTTGAATTGAAGGACTGGGTTTTATCCGTCGTTGGCTAATGCCTTGTGTTGATTTTTTTTTTCTTTTGGCCAAAGCCGATACCCTTGTTGATTTTTTCTTTTGGCCAAAGCCAATGCCCTATGTTCATTCTTTGGTGTCACAATACTATGTTTGTGGGTTGATAAATGAGAGAAGCAGTTATAATAGGGCATTAGGTTATTCTTCTACATGCGTCTCTATTTAGTTTTTGTGTTCTGGTGGTCTGGTTTTCTGTTTATTATAGGATTGTGAAATTGCTAATGTGAACCTCAAACCACTGTCAGATTTTACGTTTGAACACAGGCGATTTGATGCCTATTACGTCGAACGTAACTTTTTTGTTCGAACGAGCATAGGGATATTTTAGGAATTTCACCTCACTTTCTCACTTGATCAACACCCAAATCTTCATATCAAACAATTCATTTTCCCTCAACTTAAGTTCCTTTCCCATGTCTACCAAACAGTTCAACTTCTTAAGTTCCCACTTAATCTTCTATTCCATTCCTTTCCCTACTTAAATCTTCCTTGTACCAAACGCCAAGTCAAACCGAAACCAGCAACAGGGAAAAAAAATATGAACGAGCATCAATTGAAACTAAATCAATTCCAGCCGTTCAAAAATAAAAACTAAGCAGAAAATGAAAAGATGTCGCAGGCTTAATCACATTACAAATTTATTTTCTTAAGACATAATTAAAAAAGATGAGGACAAAACATGCATGTTTAGCAAGCAAGTGAGCCAGTTGATTGATTCCCTGTAAGTAAACTCAAAAAAAGATTGAATAATCTCTGGCTAACATCATCCTGGCTTCTTCTAAAATGTCTCAGAATGGATGATTCGTGACGGTCTCTCTGGTGATGTGAGGGAAGCTTATGCCCAGTTCTGTAAAAGATTTGCCAAAAGGCACAGTATTGTCTACACAACACCCCTGGAAGAGAGCTTGCAAACATTTGGAATTTTAACCCCCAGTGTCATAACCACTATGCTTACGCTGGACTTGACTCGTTTAGTATTTTGTTCATCCTACAGATACACAAAATGTGTTTCAAAATCTTGGTCTGATATTTCTGATTTTGACCATTCGCTCGAAACTTTTCTTCTTAACATCACTTTTGCCGTCCTTTACCTCATACAAGCATGCTTGGTGTCCCCGACATTGACCCCAGTATTCTCTGCATCAATATATGCAAATGAAGCAGAAGTCCCGATCAAATGCAAGAAAGGAAAAGCCTCCATTGAATGAAATCGAAAGTTCCAAAGGTTACACATGTGATTTATTTTCTCCCAACGTCGAATATTACCAAATGTATTTGAGAAATTACAAAACGGTAATTTCAGAATCATCCAAATAGTCACTCAATCCCGAGGCAATCGCCAGAGAACGTTGATTGTATGGGCGGACAAATACAAATGGGGCATAAAAATGAATGACCACGCGATGGTTGATGAGAGGGCCACACAAGCGAGCGTGTTAGGCCTTTATATATCAACACAAGTTTTGTCCATGTCCTTCCTAGTGGGCAACCCCATTATTACCATATTCTCTCCCTCTCTTCCTCTGGCCCCCACCCTTCTTTAGCATCCACTTCATTTAAAAAACAATACTCTATATATTATGAATTGAACCAACATTAATATCTGCTCGTTACCGAGAAGAAAGTAGGGTGATTCATTGAGAGAAATGCAGAGTGTCGACCTCCCGCCTTCGAGTGAGGTGGTCGTATTGTTATGGGCTTCCAAACCCTTCGCCTCTCAGACTGGATTCACCTCTAACCCCATTCTTTAATTTATAAAGGAGAAGGAGGCATCAATTCCTTACAGTTGGAATTATTTTAATACCAATATAATTCCAGCCTCTTGAATTGATTTAAATTTGTAGAATAGGGAGTGGGGTAGATGGTCATGGAAACAAGATAGGGAATTATAAGTGGGACAATATCAGAAAAGCAGAGAGTATTCCAGATTGTTATACTTTTATAAACATCAAATTATTGGGTCTGCTCATTTATTTATTTATTTTTAGGTAGCATCTACATCAAGACTATTCTCTTTCTTCTCATGGACATCCTTACTCTCCTTGGTGAGATTAAGCATTTGTTTGGATTTGCACGTATCAGATGGTCAAACGACATTCCAAACACTTATCAACTGCTAAGCTGAGAAAATTGAGAAAGCAAAGCAGCTACAACAAATCCGCAGTTGTTGTCGATAAACAAACCCTGTTTGAGGAACTGGATTCTTCAAGGTTGACTAAATTCATGCCATATCCCATTCTAAGCTTCTTTTTTTTCAAATTGAATTTCATATATATTTATATGACATATACTTTTTACCTGACCCTCGATATCAGAAGGGATGTCTTTCTGTCAATACGAAGCCAATCAAGGACAATTAAAATATGGTGGTTTCTAAAGGACAAAAATAAACAAAGCTAACCATCCATTGATTATAAATTAATAAGTGGTGTTGCCGTAACTTTCCCAGTGCACCCAAATTTATCTTCCTTTCATTTTTAGTTTGGCCAGTAATCATCGTTTTCCTTTTGCATCATCATCATAATTTTTTCCCCAAACAAAGAGCACAAAACTTGGTGCTTATTCAGCCACGTACATAAAAAAAAATTTCCAGCTTATGCCTCCCCTTTTCTCACCGTCCATTGTGTCTGCCCTTTGTTTTTCTATTCAACCATCCAAAAACCTGTCATTTTCATTTCAGTCTTTTTCCTTTTTATTTACTTTTTTTTTTGTTACATAAAAGTTTTGGAGGAGTTCGACATCAGTCCCCCACCAAGGTCAGGGTACGGCCTCGGGCTCTATGAGCACTTACTGGGGACTTACGAGATCGCCTACTAAAGGAGTCCCAGCGACGGCAGATCGAGGGGATCGAACCCATGACCCAATGACTTAGTCTTGGATCCCTTACCATCTATACCAACTCACATTGGCTCTTCCTTTTTATTTACAACTACAGAAACTTGTCCTCTTTTCTTTTTTCCCCCGCTTCTTTTCGGACCCTGGTTCTCCTTAGAGCATAACATAAAATAAAAAAGAATATCTCGTCAAATCTGATCTTAGCGGGTCTGGCACGGTGAAAGGCTGTGCCTGTCGAGCGTCAACTCATTTCAAAGCAAAGCAAAAGCTCCAAAGACTCGTTTATTTTCTGGATCCATCAAGACTCATTTATTTATGGGAAAAGTGGAAGGACAAGAAAAAAATAGTAAAAAAAGTCCAATTCCCTTGTTTTTTTTGGGGGATTGCAGTGAGTGATATGAATTTTGAATATTAAATTACCTTCTTTCCATTAATAATTGATATTTGGAGATTATATGATACCACTCTATCCTATTTATAACTCCAGTTTGACTAAAAAAATTTGGCCCTATTTATAAGTCCAATTTTATATAATAAATGAGATTTTGACAATTTTACCCATATTAATTATACCTATGAAGATAGAGAGAGAATAAACAATTGAAAAACATCCAATCATAAATGAGGGCAAAATTAAAAATTTACCTCCATAATCATTGTGTCAACTACCTCTCATTGGTATGTGAGATTTGATCAAACTGGACTTATAAATAGGACCAGCGTAGTATTAAGTTATATGATCAGGTGTAATTATTTGTCAATCATCACTCTATGACTTGTCAATATAAGTACTTTCACTTGTCAATAGAACTATTTTAGTTAACCGTTAGGGGAGGGTGTGAGATGATTGTGGATTTCTTTCTTTGCTGTTTATCCTCCTATATTCTTTTTTTCCCTTCTTCGTCTGCTATAGCTCTGTTACTCCTTTCCTTTTCTATACGTTCTGATGTTTAGTTGTGCAATTTCTTTTCGATTGTGACTGTGGAGACTTTCTGGTTATATATATATGAGCAATTCCATTGCGATCGTGCTTGTTTCCTATTAATCATAATTGTAGCTGTTACACTTATGCCCAGTTCTGTAAAAGATTTGCCAAAAGGCACAGTATTGTCTACACAACACCCCTGGAAGAGAGCTTGCAAACATTTGGAATTTTAACCCCCAGTGTCATAACCACTATGCTTACGCTGGACTTGACTCGTTTAGTATTTTGTTCATCCTACAGATACACAAAATGTGTTTCAAAATCTTGGTCTGATATTTCTGATTTTGACCATTCGCTCGAAACTTTTCTTCTTAACATCACTTTTGCCGTCCTTTACCTCATACAAGCATGCTTGGTGTCCCCGACATTGACCCCAGTATTCTCTGCATCAATATATGCAAATGAAGCAGAAGTCCTGATCAAATGCAAGAAAGGAAAAGCCTCCATTGAATGAAATCGAAAGTTCCAAAGGTTACACATGTGATTTATTTTCTCCCAACGTCGAATATTACCAAATGTATTTGAGAAATTACAAAACGGTAATTTCAGAATCATCCAAATAGTCACTCAATCCCGAGGCAATCGCCAGAGAACGTTGATTGTATGGGCGGACAAATACAAATGGGGCATAAAAATGAATGACCACGCGATGGTTGATGAGAGGGCCACACAAGCGAGCGTGTTAGGCCTTTATATATCAACACAAGTTTTGTCCATGTCCTTCCTAGTGGGCAACCCCATTATTACCATATTCTCTCCCTCTCTTCCTCTGGCCCCCACCCTTCTTTAGCATCCACTTCATTTAAAAAAACAATACTCTATATATTATGAATTGAACCAACATTAATATCTGCTCGTTACCGAGAAGAAAGTAGGGTGATTCATTGAGAGAAATGCAGAGTGTCGACCTCCCGCCTTCGAGTGAGGTGGTCGTATTGTTATGGGCTTCCAAACCCTTCGCCTCTCAGACTGGATTCACCTCTAACCCCATTCTTTAATTTATAAAGGAGAAGGAGGCATCAATTCCTTACAGTTGGAATTATTTTAATACCAATATAATTCCAGCCTCTTGAATTGATTTAAATTTGTAGAATAGGGAGTGGGGTAGATGGTCATGGAAACAAGATAGGGGAATTATAAGTGGGACAATATCAGAAAAGCAGAGAGTATTCCAGATTGTTATACTTTTATAAACATCAAATTATTGGGTCTGCTCATTTATTTATTTATTTTTAGGTAGCATCTACATCAAGACTATTCTCTTTCTTCTCATGGACATCCTTACACTCTCCATGGTGAGATTAAGTATTTGTTTGGATTTGCACGATTCAGATGGTCAAACGACATTCCAAACACAACCTATCAACTGCTAAGCTGAGAAAATTGAGAAAGCAAAGCAGCTACAACAAATCCGCAGTTGTTGTCGATAAACAAACCCTGTTTGAGGAACTGGATTCTTCAAGGTTGACTAAATTCATGTCATATCCCATTCTAAGCTTTTTTTTTTTTTTTCAAATTGAATTTCATATATATTCATATGACATATACTTTTTACCTGACCCTCGATATCAGAAGGGATGTCTTTCTGTCAATACGAAGCCAATCAAGGACAATTAAATATGGTGGTTTCTAAAGGACAAAAATAAACAAAGCTAACCATCCATTGATTATAAATTAATAAGTGGTGTTGCCGTAACTTTCCCAGTGCACCCAAATTTATCTTCCTTTCATTTTTAGTTTGGCCAGTAATCATCGTTTTCCTTTTGCATCATCATCATAATTTTTTCCCCAAACAAAGAGCACAAAACTTGGTGCTTGTTCAGCCACGTCCATATAAAAAAATTTGGGAGAATTACACACAGGTCCCAAGGAAGGGAATTAATCACAAAAAAGTCCATTGAAATCATGATTTCGGGCCCTTTTGGATGGGCTTTTTTCATAAAAAAAACACTTTTTTTAATTCAAAAAAAATTAATTTATGTGTTTAGATGATATTTTTTTAAAAAAGTAAAAGTCACAAAAAAAGTTAAAATCTTCTTTTTTCAAAAGCTCAAATTTTGAGCAAAAAAACATGTAAAAAAAAAAGCACTTTTTTTTAAGTCAATCAAACAGGCTCGAAATTACACAAAGTCAGGGATCTGGTTGTAATTATTTGTGAATGTAAAACTACCATTTTGACCTTCCCTCTCTCTCTGTCTCTCTCCTCCCTCCCTTTTCTTCTCTCTTTCCTCTCTCCTTCTCTACTCCTCTCTCCGCCATGTTTTCTCTCTCTCCTCCCTCCCTTTTCTTCTCTCTTTCTTCTCTCCTTCTTCTACTCCAATGGAACTTGGAGGTTTCCAGGAATTGGTGAATTCCAGTGCTACGACAAGGTGTAAATAAAAACTCACTCTGTTTCACGTAACAAGGAGCGATCTTAAACTTCACGTGTATGGAGATGAAGGATTTGCAGCAACCTCATCACGCAAGTTGCTCGTGGGAGGGGCCGGTTCGTCGGTGAAGATGACGACAAAGACGGCGAGAATCAAGCGCGGCGAAACGCGTTGGAAAGATACGATTGTAGAAGAAGACTTGTAAATAGAAAGCAATGGGTTGGGTTGTATATATATACATAAGGAGTGGGTGCAAATAGCCACTTACTCATACAACTTAATACTTTGAAATTATATGAAATTATATTCTTTGTCAAAATTCTCAAAATTTGTTGTAAATCTATACTTTTCGATTGTAAATTTATACTTTGTGTGTTGTAAATAGCCTCGGAAGTCAAAATGGAAAAACGATGGTTTTAAAATTTGTTGTAAATCTATACTTTTCGGTTGTAAATTTATACTTTGTATGTTGTAAATAGCCTCTGGAAGTCAAAATGGAAAAACGGTGGTTTTCAAATTTGTTGTAAATCTATACTTTTCGGTTGTAAATTTATACTTTGTGTGTTGTAAATAGCCTTTGGAAGTCAAAATGGAAAAAACGGTGGTTTTCAAATTTGTTGTACATCTATACTTTTCGGTTGTAAATTTATACTTTGTGTGTTGTAAATAGCCTCGGAAGTCAAAATGGAAAAAAACGATGGTTTTAAAATTTGTTGTAAATCTATACTTTTTCAGTTGTAAATTTATACTTTGTGTGTTGTAAATAGCCTCTGGAAGTCAAAATGGAAAAAAAACGATGGTTTTAAACTTTGTTGTAAATCTATACTTTTTCAGTTGTAAATTTATACTTTGTGTGTTGTAAATCGCCTCTGGAAGTCAAAATGGAAAAAACGGTGGTTTTCAAATTTGTTGTAAATCTATACTTTTTCAGTTGTAAATTTATACTTTGTGTGTTGTAAATAGCCTCTGGAAGTCAAAATGGAAAAAACGATGGTTTTAAAATTTGTTGTAAATCTATACTTTTTCAGTTGTAAATTTATACTTTGTGTGTTGTAAATAGCCTCTGGAAGTCAAAATGAAAAAAAATGATGGTTTTAAAATTTGTTGTAAATCTATACTTTTCGATTGTAAATTTATACTTTGTGTGTTGTAAATAGCCTCTGGAAGTCAAAATGGAAAAAACGATGGTTTTAAAATTTGTTGTAAATCTATACTTTTTGAGTTGTAAATTTATACTTTGTGCATTGTAAATTTTCTTTGTCCATAATGGTCATTTTACATTCACATATAATTACACAGAAGTCCCTAGGGACTTTTGTGTAATGTGAATTCTTGTTGGGACCTCATTGTATTTTTTTGTCATCCTTCGGACCTGTGTGTAATTCTCCCAAAAAATTTCCAGCTTACGCCTCCCCTTTTCTCACCGTCCATTGTGTCTGCGGTCTGCCCTTTGTTTTTCTATTCAACCATCCAAAAACCTGTCATTTTCATTTCAGTCTTTTTCCTTTTTATTTACTTTTTTTTTTGTTACATAAAAGTTTTGGAGGGGTTCGACATCAGTCCCCCACCAAGGTCAGGGTACGGCCTCGGGCTCTATGAGCACTTACGAGATCGCCTACCAAAGGAGTCTCAGCGACGGCAGAGGGGATCGAACCCATGACCCAAGGGCCTAGTCTTGGATCCCTTACCATCTATGCCAACTCACATTGGCTCTTCCTTCTTATTTACAACTATAGAAACTTGTCCTCTTTTCTTTTTTCCCCCGCTTCTTTTCGGACCCTGGTTCTCCTTAGAGCATAACATAAAATAATAAAGAATATCTCGTCAAATCTGATCTTAGGGGGTCTGGCACGGTGAAAGGCTTTGCCTGTCGAGCGTCAACTCATTTCAAAGCAAAGCAAAAGCTCCAAAGACTCGTTTATTTTCTGGATCCATCAAGACTTATTTATTTATGGGAAAAGTGGAAGGACAATAAAAAAAATAGTAAAAAAAGTCCAATTCCCTTGTTTTTTTTGGGGGATTGCAGTGAGTGATATGAATTTTGAATATTAAATTACCTTCTTTCCATTAGTAATTGATATTTGGAGATTATATGATACCACTCTATCCTATTTATAACTCCAGTTTGACTAAAAAAATTTGGCCCTATTTATAAGTTCAATTTTATGTAATAAATGAGATTTTGACAATTTTACCCATATTAATTATACCTATGAAGATAGAGAGAGAAGAAACAACTGAAAAACATCCAATCATAAATGAGGGCAAAATTAAAAATTTACTCCCATAATCATTGTGTCAACTACCTCTCATTGGTATGTGAGATTTGATCAAGCTGGACTTATAAATAGGACCAGGGTGGTATTAAGTGATATGATCAGGTGTAATTATTTGTCAATCATCACTCTATAACTTGTCAATATAAGTCCTTTCACTTGTCAATAGAACTATTTTTGTTAACATAAATAGGCTTATCAATGATTACTTTATGATTTGTCAATGTAGTCACGTCCATTCATCAATGAGACTTGTTTTGGAATTGTACTGGAAAAAAAAAGACAATATTAACATAAATGGGCATATCAATGATCACTCTTTGACTTGTCATTATAAGCACATACACTTACCAATATTAAACTTGTCATTATAGGCACATAACCTTACCCACAAAGACATATACATTTGCTTATTCATAATTTGTCAAAAGAGACAGATATACTCAAATATATAACTTGTCATTATTATAGGCACATAAACTTGCCAAAATAAGCACATAAACCTGTTAATGTATAACTTGTCAAAATACACATATTGACTAGTTGTCAAAACCCTTTTCTCCAACCATGTTTTACATAAAAAAGAACAAGTCAATGTGTGTATTATGACAAGTTATACATTGACAAGTGTATATGTTTATTTCGACAAGTTCATTTGCCTATAGTGACAAGTCATACATTGACGAGTATATATGCCTCTTTTGATAAGTTTATGTGCCTATTTTGATGACAAGTTATACATTGACAACTGTATGTGCCTATTTAACAAGTTTATGTGTCTATAACGATAAAGCAAAGAGTGATAATTGACAAACCCATATGTATTAAATATTAACTATTACCATTTTTTCAGTACAATTTAAAACAACTCCCATTGACAAGTGCACGTGACTATATTGATAAGCATATATATGTTAACTTAAACAAGCTCCCATTGACAAGTGGATATATTATATTGAGTTAAAGAGTGACTATTAACAAGTATTTGCACCTAATCAGGTAACTTAGTATCATATAGTATCCGAATATAAATTGCATAGGGTAAGAAGGTAATTTCACATTCAAAATTTATATTGTTGCAGTCCTTAGGGAGTTTTTTGATAGAGAAATCTACAAGACTTTTTGTTGTTGTTTTTTCTGGTTCTTGAGACGTAAGTGAGATTTCCCTTTTTTTGTTTATATGAGACCGAAAACAAAACAAGGTAACGAAAACGATTAAATATAATTTCTTTTTTTATTTTTTATTTTTAAAAAATATTTTTATACAAAAATTCAAATGTCTACCATTCTTTCTGGAAACCGGGTGAATAGATTAACAGGAAAATTCACCTCAGGGCCCAAATAACTAAAAAATTGTAAAAAAAACCCAAAAAAGTTACATGTCAAAAAAGTTTCAAAACCTTTTATGGTATTATTTCATAAAATGTTAGTTGCTAACGTGTACTGATATAGTTGTTAACGGGTGCTGATTTAGTTGTTAGGATATTGTTATTAACGTCTACTGCTATAGTTGTTAACATTTATGAAATAATACCAGAAAAAAATCTTAGAACCTTTTTTGATATGTGATTTTTTTGACATTTTTTTTATTAATTTGGGTTCTGAGGGGGATTTTCCCTAGATTAATTAAACTAGATATCATGCAATGAAAGCCTTAAGTTAAAGCAAAAAATCAAATGAAAAATACTTCGATGTACGGTCTACATGAATTGAAGAAATAATTTTTTTTCATAATATTAAATTTTAATAATTTTGAATAATTAAAAAATAGGATTTTTTGTAATAATAAAATATAAATATGACTGTATAAAAATATAATTACAACAACATCTAAAAGTACAATAACAAGTACATACTGTAACACTTTAAAGGGTTAGAATATTACGCGCCATCAATAACAAGTACATACTGTGATACTTTTGAGGGTAAGGATACTACGCCATCATTTCTGTTGAGCAACAATTTAAATGATAATTAAAGTTTTTGAAGTTAATTATTTAGATCGGAATTAGAATAATAATAATAATCAGGTGAGGTTATGTGTAGTGTGGTGATTGATGCACGAGTGAGTCAGAGTCAGACGGCTGTCAGCGATTTCAACGACCCAGATTGAGTCATCGCTCCTGGGTCCTTTTTTATGTTCCCCAAGCTCCCCTGATTACCACTTCTTCTTCACCTGGCATTCCAGAGTCAGATCAGACTCATACCCCGAAAAGCAGGAGTATCACTCTGCTCTCTGCTTTGGCCATTACAACAACAAAAACAAGGCGAAACGAAGATGTTGTTAGGTAAGAGACCTCGTCCTACAATGAAGAGGACTACAAGCTTGTCAGAAATTAGCTCGGATCTCACCCCCACCACCGATCCCAACAGGCCGATTGCCGGTGGATTCAGTAATGGACCCGACCAGAAGGCCGCGGTGGCCGCCGGTACTATGTCGCCAACAATCCATAGAATGCACTCCGCCGAATTCAGTCACACGCCTGACTTCTTGCGCTCCTGCTCTCTCTGCAAACGTCCCTTGGTACCCTCCTGTGACATCTACATGTACAGGTTGCCCCTTCTTTCTCACTGTTATTGAGTTTATTTGTCTTCCCTTTTCAATTTCATCTTGTGTAATTTCCGAATTGCGCTGCCTGTATTTTTCCAAGTAAGTAACACGAAAGGTACTGAAGATGGGCTCGCCGAGCGTGATAGATGTAGTCTTCCGATTTGGTGAAAATGGATTTAGGGATTTATGTTGGATTTTAGGATCTAAATCCCATGGGTTATGAATAAGAAGTCCCATTGGTTGGCCACCGCCGGTCGCATTGTTTCGCCACGGTTGTGTCAGTTCACCAATGGGTATCCATCTGATCATTTCTGTCATCTATAAATAGGATGGGTTAGTAACAGAAAATCAAAGAGAGAAAAACTAGATCTAGGATTAATCTCAAACATTCTCTGCATATTACATTTTATAGACATAGTCTGTGCGATTCTGAAAGCAGACTCGTTGGATTCGCTTGGGCTTCAGATTGAGAGAGCCATCATTCTGAAGGCGAATAATCCGTTCTATCCAGGAGACAAGCTGCTCGAAACCTTCGGCATCCGTATTGAGGAGCAAAATTGTCTTAAGGAAACAACGTATGTTGGGCGGATTTCTTCATAGTTCATTATCATATTCGGCGATCTTGTGAGTTTTTACTGGTTTTCTTTATGTGCAGAAGTATTGTATGTTTATAAGATTATGCATATTAATTACACAGATTCTTATCTTAGTGATATTTCTATCTTGAAAGTATTTTCAACAACAATCTTAAGACAATTTTTATTTGTTGAATCTGTGTTCATTATGATTTGATTCTTGATTTTGAAACATCTGGCATGTTTTCTTGAGGCATGTGCATACGCATCAATATGTTATTACATACATATATATGCGTTTATCTACTGTGATTTTTCCATGATCATAAGATGCGCACACAAATATATATATGGTATATGCTTTTTGATTGGAATGTTAATATTATAATAATTTGTTTCTCACTTATGAGATGTGTGGTTGAGGCTCTTCCCATGATAATTTTCTGCCTCTGGAAAATCCATAAACATGACTTTGCGATTTGTTTTCCCTATTTATGTCTATGTGATTTGTTTTTCCTCTAAATAAGTTTCCGTTGCTTGTTGTGTTTCGGCATGCTTCTGGAATGAGAGTATGTATGTATGTGTGTGTGTATATATATATATATTTATGTGCTTCTGGAATGTTAATGAGTTCGAAACTGCCTTGTTATATGTTTCAATCTTGATGCTAGTGAATGTTATATTCTTCCTCTCTATGAAACCCTTAAAACCAGTAGATCGGACTAAAAAAAAATAATGTGGGTTGAAGCCTTTGAGATTGGGTTCAACCAAGGTTATGGTTTTAGTCTACAAAAGTCATTTAGGAAGTGTGAAAAGTCGAAGGATTAGAGTCCTAAATGACTGTGTAAAACAATTTCGTAATGCCTCAACGTAGTGCAAATCGGCGCCCAATGAAACCATGAGTTGGGTCATTGGAAAACAATGTCTTCTGGGAAGAAATTTTGTCAAGAGCATGTAGAATAAAAACTTACGATTCCAATAAGACAAGTTTCGCCGAAAACGAATGTCGGAATCGGCGTCTATGGCTGAAACAGAGTTGGGTCCCTGACCCGACCCAATGATCCAACCGGTGCGCATTACCAGGCTGGAGTTGGGAGATGACAGAAATGATAGGTCGTTTCTGTCACCATGAAAAACGGCATATTGTTTGAAACAGTGGATCCCTCACCTTAAGTGAAATGAATCGTTTCGCATGAATTGAAAAGAGAAAAAAAAAGGAAAAAACATGTACAGCCTTTCGAACTCGTGCTTGGTGTATTGAAAGAGTCATGTTTTGTGATATAATTGAAAGAGTCATGTCTTCACCTCCAGCATGCGTGGCTGTTTAAAGGAAACAGTATTAAAAGTTTTAAAATAATGCAGTTATAGTTTTTCAATCTTTGATGTGTCGCATTTCTAATAAGGATGTACTTATGGAAATCAACATGTTATTATTTATTCTAATTATTGATTACTTGCATGGAAAATTTACATCCGTTGAAAATTTGATTATCTTTAGTTAATAAATATATTAGTTTTAATTGATAAGGTAGTTAATAAATCTCCTACTACCTCTCCTTCTTTTGATGAGGATTAGATCAATATTAAATTAATAAAGTGAAGATAATATATATCTTATACCTTGATTTCATGGTAGATTTTATTGGCTTTATTAATTAATCTTTTGGATTATATTAATTATTGTATGGAGATGAAATTTTGATATGATACGTGTTATTTTATTATTTGGTTTCTAGTTACAGAAATTAAATATGTTTAACAGTTAAATGATGAGCTTTAATTAAGAGTCCTAAATTTTAGGATGAGAGGGGAATAGTATCATTGGAGATATTAATTTGTTTGATATCTCCTATAATCTCTCCTAAAATCTTGTGAAGCTTTTTGAATTAATAATGGCTGAATAAAATTGGTGATATTTATGAATATCTTAGCCATTATTTAATTTATTAGGAAGGATTTCTTATTTGCTATTGAAAGCAAATTTTGTGAATTATTAAATATTTTGTGTGACAAGCATATGACAGTGATATGAAAATTTAATCATTTATCTAGTGTAGAGATAAATGTGCTCTAATTTCTCATAGTATTATTATTTCTCTTGGTATAAGCATACATGGTTTAATGTATTGGTAGAAATGCAATTATCGCCTTAATTTTATAATTATGGATGATTTTGTGGCTATGCTTTTTAAATATTGTAAATAGCAATTGAATGAATGCTAAATATTTAAATTTTGGAATTAAGTATGGTGGATTTATTATTCACCAAAGTGATCAATTCTTTATGAATTATTACGGTGATTAGTCATAACCTTGATGCTATAATTGACGTTATAATGTTATGTTTGTTTATGGGTGAATTGAAGTTTGTTATTATAAGGTGTTTATGGATCAACCCAAAGGTTGATTATTTGTCTTTATAATTATTGAACATAAATGTTGGTAGTTTTATTTAGACACCCAAAGATGATAAATATTTCTAGTTGGGGTATGCATCATACCAAATTATGTGAAATTTTTATAGCATCATTATAGTTAAATGTTGTATATTGGTGAAAAAAAAACAGACATTGAAAGAAATGATGAATGCAATGTTGATTACGTCTAGTTTACCACAGAAGTTGTGGGGGGAGCCATTTTAAATGGCTAATTTTTTATTTAATAAAATGCTCCACAAAAGGATACAAAGTATACCATACAAAATATGGAAAGGAAAGAAATATTCCTTAAAATATTTGAAAATGTGGGGGTACTTGGCTAAGGTCGCGATTTCTAAACCCAAAAGGTTGAGAGTCAAACCTTAGACAATGGACTATGTGTTTATTGGCTATGCACTTAACAATAGTGCATATCAGTTATTGGTCTGATGTATCAGTTATCCTGGTTAATATGGTTATTGAGTCCCAGAGACGCTACATTCTTTGAGAATGTATTTCCGTATAACAAGGGAAGTAAAGCAAGTGGTAATAATGATAACAAAACTGTGATATTGTGGGATACTATGAGCAGTGATAATCCTGTAGAGGAGGAACTTAGACGTAATACTAGGCAAAGGACTTCAACATCCTTTGGACTTGAGTTTCTAACTTTTGTTGGAAAATGAGCCTCGAACACATGGAGCACCACTCTGGAAAGAGGCTATGGGCTCTCCTGGAGCACCACTCTGGAAAGAGGCTATCAATAGTGAAGTTGAATCCATTCTTTCAAACTACATCTATGAATTGGTTGACCTTTCTCTTGGCAATATGCCTTAGGAACTAAGTGGGTCTTAAAAAAGATGAAAGCAGAGGTGAATTAGAGGAAGAGATTTATCTAGAACAACCTGAGGGATTTGTTGTCTCAGGACAAGAGTGGAAAGTTTGTCGCATGATCAAGTCCCTTTATGGACTAAAGCAAGCCCCGAAACAATGGCTTGCAAAATTCGATCAAATGACTTTAGTATTAGTGAATGTGACAAGTGTGTCTATATTCGAATCACGAAAATGGTGTTGCCATAGTCTGTCCTTATGTAAATGACATATTGATAACGGTAGTAATAATCAAATGATTAAAGCTACTAAGCGGTTGCTTACCGAGTAAGTTCAACATGAAAGATATGGGTCTAGCGGATGTTATTTTGGGAATAAAAACCATATAACATCTGTTGGGTTGGCTTTATCACAAGAATATCTATATTGCTAAAATTCTTGAGAAATTCAAGAGTTTAAACATAGCTCTTGTGACGAACTCTATAGATTCCAGTCTTCGTCTGCTGAGCTGACAAAGCTGAAAATCGAAAGGAGTAAGCTAGAGTACTAGGCTGTTCAATATATGTTATGAACTGCACTAGACTTGATATTGCCTACGCAGTAAGCAGGTTGAGTCGCTTTACAAGTAGTCCAAACGAGCTTCATTAGAGAGCTATGATAAGAGTTTTGGATTATTTAAAGCAAACTCAAAACTCTACTTTGCATTATGACAAGTACCCTAGAATGCTAGAAGGGTATTGTGATGCAAATTGGATCACCAGCTTTAATGATACATGATCGATAAGTGGATATGTATTCACCCTTCATGGGGGTGTTGGATCTTGGAAGTCATTCAAGCAGACTTGCGTTGCAAGATCAACTGTGGAAGCAGAATGTATTGCTTTAGATGAAGCTGGTGAGGAAGCTGAGTGGCTTCGTAATTTTCTTGAAGATATTTCTAATTGGCCAAAGCCGGTACCAACAGTGTGTATACACTATGATACTAGTAGTTAAGCGGCTACTAGTAGGGCCAAGAATGTCATGTACAACGGAAAGTCTAGACATATACGTCGTAGACATGATACAGTTAGACAACTACTCTCGAATGGAATCATCTCAATTGATTATGTGAAATCAAAGAGAATATAGCGGATCCATTGACTAAAGGGATTCCTAGAGTTCGTTAGAAATTTGTCCAAAGGAATGGGTCTAAGGCCGATCCATTGTTGATTGTCGCGGTAACTCTACCTAGTAGAGTGGAGATCCCACAAACTAGGTTCAAAGAGACAACTAAGTCACAATCGACTGTTAACACTGTGGAGTTCTAAACTCATACTCATTCCTAGACAAGACAGTGCATATATATAAGGGTAAGCTTTTAAGCTTTTAATGGTTTCTTAATCTGATGTGTTCAGATGATGTATGTTGACTTACATCACAAGGAATCACCTATGTGAGTGTGAAGTGTGTGCCGCTTCTATGAGAATTTAAAACGGTTGATTCTCTAGAACACTCGCAGAACCGAGCGGTGTCCGGGGCCAAACGGACATAGCATGAGAACCAACGATGCTAGAGGAGCAAGCTGTGTGACTCCTATTGTCTTGGTATACACAAAAGGTCGACAGTTCAAGGCGGCACGTCCACCGATTGACCAAGTATATCCGATAGGTTTTTACTAGAGAAGGTTCAAAGGCACCCCTACCTTTCTCGATGCAGTTGTTTCTCGTAGAGGAATCGCACTTTGCATACATGATCATTTGCATTTGGTCATGATGGACTAACTTCTTATCCATGTGGGGGATTGTTGGATTTTAGGATCTAAATCCCATGGGTTATGAATAAGAAGTCCCATTGGTTGGCCACCGCCGGTCGCATTGTTTCGCCACGGTTGTGTCAGTTCACCAATGGGTATCCATCTGATCATTTCTGTCATCTATAAATAGGATGGGTTAGTAACAGAAAATCAAAGAGAGAAAAACTAGATCTAGGATTAATCTCAAACATTCTCTGCATATTACATTTTATAGACATAGTCTGTGCGATTCTGAAAGCAGACTCGTTGGATTCGCTTGGGCTTCAGATTGAGAGAGCCATCATTCTGAAGACGAATAATCCGTTCTATCCTGGGAGGCAACTGCTCAGAAACCTTCGGCATCCGTATTGAGGGAGCAAAATTGTCTTAAGGAAACAACGTATGTTGGGCGGATTTCTTCATAGTTCATTATCATATTCGGCAGTCTTGTGAGTTTTTACTGGTTTTCTTTATGTGCAGAAGTATTGTATGTTTATAAGATTATGCATATTAATTACACAGATTCTTATCTTAGTGATATTTCTATTTTGAAAGTATTTTCAACAACAATTTATGATGTATGTAGTGTTTGTGTGATGAAATTATGCAGAGGGAACAGCGCTTTCTGCAGTGTAGAATGCCGTCAACAGGCGATGAATCGGGATGAGAGGAAGGAGAGGTGCTCGCTGGCATCCAAGAAAAAGATTGCGGCTCACCATTCCGCCGGATCCAAAGTCGCCTCTAATGGCGAAACCGTCGGCGCCGTCTAAAATCCCTCACCGCCCCATCGCGTGCTCTCCACCTAGCCATGCCATCATATGCCTTATGAAAATTTGTTCACACTTCACACACCTCTTTCTCCCTTCCTCGTTGTATTTTCCTTTGTGTAATTTTTGTTCTCATGCTTTGGAGGGGGATTGGGAGTTGTTCGTCTTCTCTGCTTGCTAATCAACACCTGGCCCAGTTTTTTTTTTTTTTTTGGGGAGATAAGTTGTAGTAGCTCTCGTAAGATTTTGTTACTTCTTTCAGCGGATAAAAAGAATTAGAAAAAGGAAAAATAAGACTCATAATATCTGTCTTACCATATTTGTTTTTTGAATTCGCTTGTGACGTTAAAACTATGGATAGACGATATTATGGTGCTCAGTGCTCTGTATTTTCTGAAGTAGATAATTCCAGTGTTTAATGTGTAAACGAAATATCCGCTTCTCTCTGTTGGTTGATCAGATTCCGAAATCATGAATCAATTTGGCTTTGTTAGTTGAGTATTCAAATAATGTAGAGGAAAGGGAGGGTGATTCATTTACAACTAGAAGCGCAAGCTATATTGAGAATGAGAAGGTGCAAAACCGAAAACGCAGAAGAGAAATAATTGGGGAGAGGCATTGTGGGAGTAAGGAATCTGTAGCCTGGTCAGGCTTGCATGGGGTTGGCCCCACTTACCACCACAACTAAACAGTACTAGTAATTGGAAATTGATTCATCTTGGATCTCAACTTTAGCAAACAGTTCAGACAAATTGATTTGCGAGGACGAAATTTTCCCGTACAGTTGATTTGAATGAATTCTTAGAAATGTACCCGCACTCAAGTATATTTGGTGGCAACGAAAGATGAAGGACGGAGAATGAGGGCAGAGAGGTGGGACCATGACTGGGGGCCACGTGAGGTTACACCCTGCATGTGCGTGGCGAGTGGCGACACTCAGGGGAGAGGGATCATGATTGGTTAAGGCTACACTCCCACAAGACAGCTGGTGAAGCATTGGACGCTGGCAGAGGCAGCCACCCATCAGGTTCACTCAAGGATGAACATCCTCTCCTTATTTTTCTCTCATTATCTCTCATCAATTTATTTAGACTATTAATTAAGAAGATGAGAGAAAAATTAAAGTAATATTGTAATTTATGAGATCGATTGGTCAAATACGATTTAAATATTACAAGAGATAATAAAAAAATAATGATAAGAGAAACTCAACCCACTCATATTGGCGCACTGCTTTGCATGCCATATATCATCATTTCACTTAATTCAAATGTTATTATCTTTTTTCTATAATTTTAAAATTCAAATATTACCTTTTCTTTTCAAGACACACATAATAATCCCTACTACATAATTTGCTCTTAAAAAAAATGTAATAAAATAGGCCACAGCTTCTTTCGATGAGGATAGTTAAATTACATCAGGTGAGTGATATAGAATTACGATTAAAAAACAAAAGTGAAGGTTCGTGATGATCCTCGTAATGTAATTGGCTTGCTATTTATTACAACTCGCATAGAAGCTGGCTAGGACAGCGCAGTGGCGCTAGCAGTAGCAGCAATATGATAATAAATTAAGCTTGAGAATAGGGGCCGGGGTGATTCATTAGGCAACTTGGGGGACAAATCTAAGGGGATCGAACAATTTTAATTATTATTATATGGTTGTAGCAGTGAATACTTTTGTGTGTTCTCCCTCACTTTCCTCGTACGCAATAAACAAAACCATCCACGATACATATAAAATGGCAAGTCGTGTACAGTACTTTGTTTCACATACACACACGTACGTGCCCTTATCTTAATCATCCATGCCGTCCGATGTTGGCATGGAACCATAACCCGAGGGAATATAAGTATACGACGTTTGGGGCTCATTTGTTATACAAATAAAATAATAACAAGAATAAATACTGGTTTTTTTTTTGTATAAAAAAGTTTAGGTGGGGTTAGAGACATCGATCAGTACCCCACCAAGGTCAGGGCATATCTCCAGGTTCAAAGAATATACTTACAAAGGTACTTATAGATCATCCACCAATAAAAGTTTCACATCGACTAGTGGGTATCAAATCTCCTCCCTTTTAGGGTGAAAGTCGACGTCTTAACCAACACTGTATCAATTCTTATTGACAAATACTGGTTAGTTAGTTTGACATGCAAATGGTTGGCATTTGTGGGGTTTGGATTTTTCTGGGGTTTTGTGGTCAGGATTCAGAAGCCATGGCGTGACCCTGCCGATCCATAATAATTGAGCGACACAATTAATTAGTGACATGTGCCCGACAAGTATACATGAAAACCCATTCAAGTTCATAAACAAAAACTGCAGCTGGAGGTCGTATATGCATCAAACATCCATTAAGCACTAAACTTAAGCCAGATATAATTGCGCAAGTGGACACGTGATCACGTCTTCAAATTGCTAATTAACTAATCAACCCCCATTTAAAATTCCAGACACATGCACCCTCTTTTTTGTCTTTTTTTTTTTCCATGGGGAAGTTTAGGAATACATCGCGTGTATCTGCAAAAGTAAATAGCGATAGCTTTATTTGAAAGGGTGAACACAGTTCTGTAGGCTTGTTAGCATTCAAGCATGTTTATATGTTGGAAAAAGTCAAGATTCTTAGAAAGCTTAATTAGTTGCAGAGTGGGTCTAGCGGGTGTAAGGCCGCTAGATCTTTCTAGATCTTGAGTTCGAGTCATAGAGAGAATATTTGTGATATAAGAGGGTAGCTACAAACCCCAAACTAAAACTAAATACCAAATGTATGTAACATATATAAAAAAAGATAATGTAATTCCGGTGCGGTGGGTTGTGGCGCGCGGCCAGTTATTTCTTTTTGCTGTAGTGACAATATTCTGATTGGGTGCTTAACACACGTCTTCGCGTGGAGTCTTGGATGTTAGGTGTCCGTAAAGATGGCTTCAAGATAAGGGCATCACATAATTCGCCCGGGAAGCGAAATTTACTCCATAACTCATTTTAAATTTTGACATCAAAACTTTGACCACGTACAACTTAATACTCCTTCAAAATATAAGAGTCAAATACATATTTTACATTTATTAATTAAGAAATTAGTTAATAACTATAAATATGCCAGTTATCTATTTTCGTTTTCAAATATATCCTTATTTATTAAGGTGATATGTAAAAGAGATAACAAATAGGAAAAATAAAGAAAGAGAATGTAGGGAAGAAGAATGATAAGAGAGAGAGTGACAAATTTAGGAAAAAAAAAAGGCATTAAATGCAGTAAAATACTAGAGGTAGTAATATTCAAATTTAGACAAAAGCTAAGTGAGTCATATAAAAAAAATTACATCTCTTCACAAGTTTGGCTCTTATATTTTGAACTAGAGGGAGTAATATAATATAGCAATCATTTTTCACATATTTTTTATTTTGGATTTTTGTTTGTTGCCTGTACCTATCTTGACAACGTGATTTTTTTTTTTCATGTTAAAAAGCAGCAATAAACTAAAATTTGGAAACTAAATAATTTGTCATTATGATCCATTGAAATGCATGTGATCAAAATATTAAGTGTTCAATTTAACTCAATGCCTTTTTTTCATACAGGCACTTAAACCTAGAGGCACATAAAACAACTGTATTTATTGACCTCAGTACTATCGTCATTTAGGCTTTGCATGACAACCATTCTGTTCCCCAACACTGTTTCTGAGATGAAACAGTTTTTTCTGATTCTGTGCCTTGAAAGGGTTTTAAGAATCAGAATGACGTTTGTTAACTTATTTTATTTTTACTCAATATATTCAGTGATCGGGAGATTTTTTTTTATTACTTTCCCCATATTCTACTGTTTGGAAATGATTAGCGGATGAAATTGTTTTTCTGACTTGATTTATAGTATACGAGGTTAATATGTGAGAAAAACTTTATCTCAAATTACATGAATATATTTCTTAAATACCAACTCAAATAGGCCCTGCCTGTAATAACTAAAAATTTAGGGCAGGGAAGATATGACTTTCAAATCTGGGCAGCTGGGCCTTAATAAGTAGAGTCAGACAGAGAAGGGGCGTTCGGAATAATTAATGACATGGGCATGATTTATGGGGCGACCTGGGTATTGGTCTTAGTGAGCGCAGCAATCATATGGGCTTGACCCTTTCTTCTTGCTCACATATAAAAGGCCGTACCCAAGTTTAATGGCCCTGACAGTTGAAGCACCCCATTTCACCTAATTGGGAAGAGTAGGCGTGACATAAATAAATAAGTATACCCTCGTCCTTAGGTTTAATTGGTAAAGGGGTTGGACATTCTCATCAAAAGGGACGCGTTTCGATCATAGAATTGGTCAAGACGCTGGGAGAGGCATCCTAGGATCTACGAAACAACGGTAACCCAGGTTAAGGTGGAGACATATATACCTTTTATTAGAGAATAGATTTCAGATTGGCTAAATAATCTCTCATGGACAAATCTCCCTTGCGTTGATTGGCCAACTGATTTCGGTATGACAAAATCTTAGCATCTGATTTGTTGGAGAATAGTTGATTCAGTTTGGTCCAAATTTGAGCAGTAGTTGTAAGACCTACCAAATCTGGACGAATGTTTGACGCTACGGACGCAAGAAGCCAAGAGGCAAGTGCCGAGTCTACAGATTCATACTCTTCAAGATCTGGATTTGGTATTTCTACACCGTTGTCACCTCAGACCGTTGCTGGTGGAGGTCGAGCAGTGCCATCTAGGAATGAGTATACTCGGTGTTGTTTGACCATAAAGTATACCTGTTGTTTCCACAACAGAAAATTTGTATCATCCAGTCGGATCGTGATTTTTTTGTTTGAAAAACCACGGCTGGATGCAATCTTCGGTGTAAACATTGCGATTGAAGCAACAGATCCAGAATTTGTCGACATTTGTTGCGTTATGCAATCGATCCGTACAGAGGAATGGAGATCACTACGTGTTAATGTCTTGTTGTTCTCTAGTCGCCGGATCGGAGCTGACGGTGGTCGTCAGTGACTCTGATACCATACCAGAGATACTAGAATTGATAACCCGAGAAGAAAGAACTCATAGTAGTTATAAGGAAGAAAGTCTCTAGTATTCTCTAATACGAGGGCCGGTTATAAATATGCTCAGAAACAAATTAAATGGTCAGCACTAGCAGGGGTGCGAGCTGGAATTGACCTTGACACACTGACATGACGATTTATTCAGATTAGTACGAACAAAACAAAACAATACTTATATTTATAAAAAAGGCAATAAATTAAGATAATGTAATGCTATTATTAATATTATATATGATGCATGTTAAATAAGGTTTGAAATAAAGTGGAGTAGAGCCAGCATTGTGGTGAGCGTGAGGAATTAAGAAGGGGAGAGATATACTATAAGGGAGCACGCACATATAATTATATATATATATATATATATATATAGGTGGGTGATGGAAGCTGCAGGCAGCTTATTAATTAATGAGAGGAAGCCTCATATATATGGCCACGAGTTAGATGCCAATCTCTACGTGCCTTTAATTCTCATATGCATGCATGCATGGCCTTCTTAGCGCCACTCATTTCATCCCTATCTTGCTTACCTACCTCTCTTTTTTTGTCCCAATTGCCTGCTGCAGAACAAGGCTGCCACTTGAAATTCCACTCCACATACAAACCCTGCATCATAACTTAATAGCTACTCACGACATGCCAGATGCAAATCACTGGTTATTATATAGAGTTTGACAATCTTGCTTGAGACAACTTTTCCCTAGCTTATAAAACCCCTTAATTAGCCATCAATCCTTATTTACTGATTCATGCCCGTAACTATATTATTGATGTCAAATATTGAAGAGTTTCGTTTTCATGTCTGTCTTTAATGCCTCATCACTTCCTCTTTACCAACTGGCTAGATTACGAGCCAGTTTATCCGTGATATATATGCGTGTAATCAAGTTAGTGCACTAGCCCTTTAATTTTATAAAGAAACTGACATCAGTATACGCTAAAACTAACTATAAGTTTTTTTTTTTTTAAAAAAATTCTTTGTGTACGTGTATATGATCTAATCTCACAATAAAATTTAGGGTGTTATAATTTCTAATGATTGGGGCAAGAAGGATTGGTCTCGGCCACTAACGCCACCCACCACGTGGTCAAGAAACGCCTTCAACTACTATATGCTAATTTGGATTAGTGGTAGAAGTTACTTTTTTAATATGATTTACGGTATATGAGGTAAGTTATGTGAGCAGAGTTTTGTCTCATCAACTTGTGTGAACGCGTTTTTATAATGTTAACTTAAACATGCCCTATAAAATTATATTCATTCAATTTGTTGTGTGAGGCCTCCCCCATGCATTTCTCTTGCCTTGCCTTGAGCAGAAAATAATTTTGAGGCATTCTTACTTTTATCATTTGCTATAATTATAATTTTATGCAACAAATTTATTATATAAGAGCCAACGATGAATTTTAATTTGAATATTACAAAATTTCCAATCAAATGTAAAAGAGAATCATTAATCAACGTATACGGTATAATTAAGCATTATTTATATCAAGTTCCTCACATCTATCATATCAAATTCTCCCATCACACATTATCATATTTTTAAAATATTATTAATTAACTATAAATCTACTTGAAAAAAAAAATAGAAACATGACCATGTAGATGGAATTGGAAATACTACCAGTATAATAGATACAAGTAACTGGAGTCAAATTTTGTGCAAAATAAAATAGACTACTAATGTACTGTTTCCAGCCGTTATTCCATCTCAAAATTCGTGCATATATTATCTGCATGGATAGAGAAGCACGAAAACAGGATCTTGCTTTATTCTTTTTTTGACCGTGCACGTAGAAGAAATAATAGAATACAAAAAAGAATGAGTTCATTTTCGCTCACAAGAGGAATTAGAGAGATTAGTGGACACTCGACAGTTGAAGAAGAGATGAGAAAGTGAGGAGCAAGAGTGTATGGTAGCTGGGAACTACTAGTAGCAGTAGAAGGTTGAGACAGTGGGGAAGGAAAAGGTGACGCTACATTATACCCCACCCTGCCTCTGCTTTCATTGAAGCCGTTATAGCTCATACTATATCCTTCACAAACCAAACCTACCCACTTGACACCTTCTTAAACTACTCTCCCTCTGCCCTCTGCCCTCTGCATCATCACCATTATTCATTCACCAATTCACAGTCCCAACACATTCTCCTTCTGCCTAGCTACTCTCAGTTAAGTCCCCCAAATGCTTAACAAACCTTACCCAAATTGAATCATTTCTTCCTTCCTTTTCCTTTTTATGGTATATACTCTCAATGGTGTGGAAATTCTTATTTCCACCGTCTGGGGATTTATTGATTACAGGGTTGTGAATTAGTTATCTCAGTTCACAGAATTACGATGGCTGGCCTTGAGCATGGAAATATGTACATAAATGGTGTAGTACCAAATAGGCATAATCCTGCCGCAATATCTGAAGTGGACGAGTTCTGCCGCAGCCTCGGCGGAAATAAGCCAATTCATAGCATACTGATTGCAAACAATGGAATGGCAGCCGTCAAATTTATACGCAGTGTTAGGAGCTGGGCTTATGAGACATTTGGTTCAGAGAAGGCTATCTTGTTGGTCGCCATGGCTACTCCAGAGGACATGAGAATCAACGCAGAACATATCAGAATGGCCGATCAATTTGTGGAAGTACCTGGTGGCACCAATAACAATAACTACGCCAATGTGCAGCTTATTGTTGAGGTGAGTGCGGTTTTATTTTATGAAGTTTCTGGATATTTAAATTTTGTTTGTAATAATCTGCACAATCAAGACTTTGTCATGAAAAATGGTGGCCATTTCAATTTTTGAAAGCTACCAATTCTAGTTCTTCAAGTAGAAAAACACGTGTCGGGTTTTTTTCTTTAAGATTGATGAACTTTACTTGCATGCATTATGAAGTTCCAGAGAGTGGACAAGGAGCTTTATGCATGTCTACTTCCCAAAACATAAGATATACAATGTTGTACATATTTCATGTTTAAGTTGTTCCAGTTTGCTGCTGCTATGTGGTTTAGTGTAACTTACGTACATTGCTCATTATAGTAACCATAGTTGCTTATGTAGTAATAAATTCATGTAACATTATTTATAACTTCTAATGTCAAGTATGAAATACGTTTCAAGATGGCCGAGATTACTCATGTTGATGCAGTTTGGCCTGGTTGGGGTCATGCGTCAGAAAATCCTGAACTTCCTCAAGCGTTGAATGCAAAGGGAATTGTATTTCTTGGACCTCCTTCCCTATCTATGGCTGCGTTGGGTGATAAAATTGGTTCATCATTGATTGCTCAAGCTGCAGAAGTGCCAACCCTTCCATGGAGTGGTTCTCATGTAATTTTCAATCTTCGGCTGCAGTATTGCCTTTTGCTAACGGATGTCCCAACTTATAACTTCAAGTTTCTTTTTAAAGGTGAAAGTTCCTTCTGGGAGTAGCTTGGTTACTATTCCTGATGATATTTACCGAGAAGCATGTGTCTATACAACCGAGGAAGCAATTGCAAGTTGTCAAGTTGTTGGTTACCCTGCTATGATCAAGGCATCTTGGGGTGGTGGTGGTAAAGGCATAAGGAAGGTTTGCTTCTTGACAATTTCGCAGCACTCATGCACCTGATGTTGCAAACTAATTTTGCCTTATGAGTATATAAATTATTTCAATCATTTTGCTATATTTAAAACCTATAAAGCTAAGGAACTCTTTTCAACCCTTTATACTAATTAAAAAAATGTAAAAATTAACATCCATGTGGATACTTTAGGTTGATAATGATGATGAGGTCAGGGCACTGTTCAAGCAAGTTCAAGGTGAAGTTCCGGGCTCACCCGTATTTATAATGAAGGTGGCATCCCAGGTTAGATAAATGACTGAACTCTGCGATCAGTCTTAGATAAATGCACCTTGGCTCTTTATCATATTCTAATGACATCTTTTTTTTTCTAACTAGAGTCGGCATTTAGAAGTCCAATTACTTTGCGATCAGTATGGAAATGTTGCAGCTTTGCATAGCCGTGATTGTAGTGTGCAAAGGAGGCACCAAAAGGTAAGATGACTCTTTTGTACTTTCATCTGGCTCGCCAAGTTGCTGTGATGAAGCAAATTTTGTAAATGATTTAATCACTTTTTTGTAAACAGATTATTGAGGAGGGACCTATTACTGTAGCTCCTTTGGAGACAGTGAAGAAACTAGAACAGGCAGCTAGAAGATTGGCTAAAAGTGTAAATTACGTCGGGGCTGCTACTGTTGAGTATTTATATAGTATGGACACGGGCGAGTACTACTTTCTCGAGCTGAATCCCAGGCTACAGGTGTTGCAATGTTTAGCTTCACTTTTATGAGTTGATCCATTGTCTTGCTGAATTTGGTTTCTCATTGATAATAATCATTATGTTTGTTAAAATCAGCTTTTCAAATAGACACGGAATCTTAATATTCTTTTAAATAATTCTTAAGATTTTGTAACAATCAAGCCATTTGGTTTAGCAAAATCACCCACAGGAAATTCTTCTTTATATTATTAGGCATGTTTTGATTGAATGCTTATATAGGTTGAACACCCTGTCACTGAGTGGATAGCAGAGGTGAATCTGCCTGCAGCACAAGTGTCTGTTGGGATGGGCATTCCCCTTTGGCAAATTCCTGGTACAAAAGACTAATAACTTATTGTGGTGTGTTTTTATGTTTTGTTGTTTTCTCAGTAATTTGGACTGTACACTTACCTTTCATTTTCCTCTCTTAACAGAGATAAGGCGATTCTATGGGGTGGAACATGGTGGAGGATATAATGCGTGGAGGAAAACATCGGCATTAGCCACACCTTTTGATTTTGATAAAGCAGAATCTACAAGACCAAAAGGTCATTGTGTGGCTGTGCGAGTTACTAGTGAGGATCCTGACGATGGGTTTAAGCCTACTAGTGGGAAAGTGCAGGAAAGTTACTAAGTTCTTCAGTGATCTCAAGAAGTATTTGTTTTCTCCCATAAGTTGTATTGAGCTGCAATTATTTGTGCAGGAGCTGAGCTTCAAAAGCAAGCCAAATGTGTGGGCTTACTTCTCTGTTAAGGTAAGTTTCATTGTTTCTTTGCATGTGTTTGACTTCAATGTCAAGAGGCTTACTTTCTTTTCTTTGTTTCTATGATTTTAGTCTGGGGGAGGAATTCATGAATTCTCAGATTCTCAGTTTGGTAAGTAGTTTTAACTATTGATTACCCAACTTCGTTATGAGAAATATGCTTAACCCCATAAACATTACCTCGGACAACAGTAGAGTAAGGGCTAGGTAGTTAAGTTTGATTTGGTGGGTTAATTGGTGAGTTTTGAGCAAAGAAGTATTGAATATATGCTACTTTCTTATGTATATGAACTCACAAAATGTCCCTTAGAGTAACTTATCTACTATAAGCTTCTAATATCCTCATCTCGTGCCACAGGACATGTTTTTGCATTTGGAGAATCTAGGGCTTTAGCTATTGCAAATATGGTTCTAGGATTGAAGGAAATTCAAATTCGAGGAGAAATTCGCACGAATGTTGACTATACCATTGATCTTCTAAATGTGAGAGACTCATCTTGACAACTAATACAAATAAGGCTTTAGAAATACAAGAGTTACAATTGTACAATATTTGATCTCAGGCTTCAGACTACAGAGAAAATAAAATTCATACAGGATGGTTGGACAGTAGAATTGCAATGAGGGTTAGAGCAGAAAGGCCTCCTTGGTATATTTCTGTTGTTGGCGGGGCACTTTTTGTAAGCAAACTTATTTTTCTCTATAGCTTCACTTTTTTTAAGGTTTTATATTGTAGAGAGCTTGATCTATGCTTTTTTCCCTGTTAATCTCATGATATGTGCCCTATTCAATGCAGAAAGCTTCTACTAGTAGTGCAGCTTTGGTTTTTGATTATGTTGGCTATCTTGAAAAAGGACAAATTCCTCCGAAGGTACTGTCCTTATTTTAGAGAATCACTTAGCTTGCTTTTATTTAACTCCTGTTTTCAAGGGATGCTGAATTTACTTTGTAATGATCTCAGCACATATCTCTTGTCCACTCACAAGTGTCATTGAGCATTGAAGGAAGCAAATATATGGTATGTATTATTATAAATGTCAATCTAATGGAATATTTTCTGTGGTTTCATGGATTTTTGGAGACTCGCGCTGGCATAAGTGCTACTCAAAATTTTGTAATTAACATCTATTAAAACAATATCTAGATTAACATGACAAGAGGAGGGCCGGGAAGTTATAGATTGAGAATGAATGAATCAGAGATAGAAGCAGAGATACATACTTTACGCGATGGAGGTTTGTTGATGCAGGCAAGTGTCATTCTCCAAACTTCTACATTCTGTCACTCTTCATTTTCTCCTTTAGCTTATTATTTACTCTTATTGTTTGGATTCTTGATAGTGTCGTGCTTTTCGAATAATTTAATGTTCTTATTGAAGCTCTAATTACAATATATTGGTTACAACTTTTAATATAAACTAGCTCCTAATAATTGCGGAGTTTGCAATTGAATTCTTGGATTTTTAATACTTTGCATTTAAAGGGATAGCTCAATGTATATCTGGCTATAAAGAATAGATACTTAGGGATTTGACTCCATCACTAATAACAAGATGCATTTGAAGTACATAAGCTCTTACAAGACTAATCTTTTCTTCCATTTCTTATTGATGAAGTTCTTAACTAAAAGCATTATACTTCACACAGTTGGATGGGAACAGTCATGTGATATATGCAGAGGAAGAAGCAGCTGGAACTCGCCTTCTAATAGATGGAAGGACTTGTTTGCTTCAGGTGAGATCGGTTCATTTTTATCCTTAGGTTCTACGTTGCATTTTCTTGAGGCTAAGGTGAATTTCTATACACATTTAATATGCAGAATGATCACGATCCATCAAAGTTGGTTGCAGAGACTCCATGCAAGCTTCTAAGATTTTTGGTAACGGATGCTAGTCATATTGATGCTAACACACCATATGCTGAAGTTGAGGTCATGAAGATGTGCATGCCTCTTCTTTCACCCGCTTCTGGGGTTATTCACTTCAAAATATCTGAAGGGCAGCCGATGAAGGTATAATGTTGTGAATAGAAGTATTAAGTGCTTTAATCATAACAAAATTTAAGAAAGTATCTTCTTTGTAGGCTGGGGAGCTTATAGCAAGGCTTGATCTAGATGACCCTTCAGCTGTACGAAAAGCAGAACCTTTCCATGGGGGATTCCCAGTTCTGGGTCTTCCTACTGCAATATCTGATAGAGTTCATCAGAGATGCGCTGCAAGTTTAAATGCAGCAAGGATGATTCTAGCTGGCTATGAGCACAAAATTGATGAAGTGAGCTCCATTAGCTCTAAATACTAACAATATTTATGGCCTGTTATAATCCATCTTTCATGAACTCCTTGCTTGTATTGATTTTGTTAGTTTTTTTATATGGTTGTCTTATTAATGAGTTTGAACATCTATCCCAGGTTGTGCAAAATTTGCTCAATTGTCTTGACAGTCCTGAATTACCTTTTCTTCAATGGCAAGAATGCTTTTCTGTTTTGGCAAATCGTCTTCCAAAAGATCTAAGAAATGAGGTAATGAGACACCCTTCTGGCTGTCTCCTTGTTTTAACATGAAAACATTAACCTCAGTTAACCTTGAAATTTGTAATTTGTCAGTTAGAATCAAAATATAAGGAGTTCGAGAGGATATCAGGCTCCCAAAATGTTGATTTTCCAGCCAAATTATTGAAGGGAATTCTTGAAGTGAGTTCAAGCTTTGGATTTTCTCATTCTTTTTTTTTTTTTTTTGAGCAATTGGAATTTCTCATTCTAATTTCCCCCCATTTAGCTTGAATATACTCATAAGGTGTGATTACATTGCAGGCTCACCTTTCCTCCTATCATGACAAAGAAAAAGAATCACAAGAAAGGCTTGTTGAACCTTTAATGAGTCTAGTGAAGTCTTATGAGGGTGGGAGAGAGAGCCATGCACGAAGAATTGTTCAATCCTTGTTTGAAGAGTATCTTACTGTTGAAGAACTGTTTAATGATAATATACAGGTCAGTTCGATTAATGAAGTGCCACTACTAATTATTTGGATAATTTAAGTAGTTATGAAGTTAACTGAGGTATTGAGACTTGTAATGAAAATGTAAATTTGAGATGTTCATTTTTTCATTCGTTCCTTGTATGCCTTCTCCTTGCAAGACTGGTCTTTCTATGGAATCTTGAAAGAAACAAATCTCAGTTGTATTTGTGCTTTATAGTTTCCCTAGTTCAAGAAACAAGCTAGTTATACTTATCTATTTGTTATAATGCAACAAACTAAATTAGGAAGAGATCAAGTACCTTCTCATATAAATAATATTTTAATTTTGTTTAATTATTTTGATACTCATAACCTTCTATCTTCCCACTACACCCCTTTTCAGGCTGATGTAATTGAACGACTCCGCCTTCAATATCAGAAAGATCTCTTGAAGGTTGTGGATATAGTACTCTCTCATCAGGTATAAACTCTCATTTGATATGCATCTTGACTCTTGAGTACTTCTCTTTCTTGGTGTCTTATAGACATTAATTTGCATCTACATTAATTTTATTTCTTGGATTTCAGGGCGTGAAGAGTAAAAATAAGTTGATACTGCAACTAATGGAACAACTAGTGTACCCTAACCCTGCTGGCTATAGAGATCAATTGATCCGTTTCTCAACACTCAACCATACAAATTATTCTAAGGTTTGGACAAATTCTTGGGATATTTTGGTCTTACAAAAAATTGGCGTGATATTTATGCCTCCCTTCCCCCCAAAGAGAATTAATAAGAGAGGGGGGGGGGGGATTATGGCTTAGAATTAGATACCCTATTATCTTCCCGAATCATTCTTCACCATATGGTATTTTGTATGGGTCATAATGTCTCTCACTGAAGGGGAACGAATATCTATGTTCCTAATATAGTTGTTTATGTCATCCTAAAACCTTATTTTCTTGTTGCAGTTAGCTCTTAAGGCAAGTCAACTTCTAGAACAAACAAAATTGAGTGAACTTCGTTCCAACATTGCTAGGAGTCTTTCAGAACTAGAGATGTTCACTGAGGATGGTGAAACTATTGATACTCCCAAGAGGAAGAGTGCGATTAATGATCGAATGGAGGACATTGTGAGTGCTCCTTTGGCAGTAGAAGATGCCCTTGTGGGTTTACTTGATCACAGTGATCACACCCTTCAAAGGCGGGTTATGGAAACTTATGTCCGTAGGTTGTACCAGGTATATAAGTTTTTTTTGGTATTGTTTGACGCCTTTATATCTTCTTTAAATGACCAGGAAACAATATTTTACTTTTGTTAACTTCTAGTATCTCTTATCAGCCATATCTTGTAAAAGAGAGTGTTAGGATGCAATGGCATAAGTCTGGTCTTATTGCTTCATGGGAGTTTTTGGAAGAGTATGTTGAAAGGAAGAGCGCAACTGAAGACCAAAAGTTCAACAAAACATTGTTAGAAAATTGTGGTAAGAGGAAATGGGGACTAATGGTTATAATCAAATCTCTTCAATTTTTTCCTACAATTGTTGGTGCGGCATTGAAGGAGGCTACCTTTAACTTTCACAAAGAACTTCCTAAAGGTTCTACTTGAAAGACTTGGCTATCACCCAAGAGGGGGGGTGAATTGGGTGTTTGATTAAAAACTTAGAACTTTAAGAACTTTCTGCAAATTGCTGAAGGTAGTTTGAATGACAATAATAATTTAGAAGGTGATAAGCAATCATTCAAACATATATGCTGGAATGTAAGAGATAAGGAAGAGAGAATGCAAACCGTGATTTATCCCGGTTCGGCCCAATCCTTGACCTACGTCCAGTCCTCAAGTTCCACTTGAGATTTTCAATCCACTATCCTTTTGAGAACAATTACACACTCTATAAACGAAGGATGGTCCTCTCACTTTCGTACTCCACTCCCCTTACAAGTTGTAATTGATACACCCTCTTGATTACACACTCTGTAACTCTTGGAGCAATTCCTCTCTTTTGAATAACACTCCCCCTACAAGTTGTAATCAAGAGACCCAATCTCAAAGTCTCAATACTCGAGATTCTTACAAGAAATAGTAATAGATGAATAACTCTCTCTAAGAGCAGATGATCATAAACACCGAAGAACAATTTGTGACACACTCTCGAAAGTATTTCAGCAAGTATCTCGAAAGTATCACTCAAGAGATTGGCGAAACCAAGCTCGGAGAGTATCTTTCTTTGATCGTTTGTTCTGCTGCATGTGTGTGTCTTCTTTGAGCACCCATGGCTTCTTATTTATACTAGTTGGATGAAGGTGTCCGTTGAAGAACTCCACCGTTTGAATTCAAAAACATTCCATTATCTCTGCATAATCTCACTTCATTTCGTTTGAGGATTATTTGGCAATATCATAATGGTCATAATGTTAGCAACGAATTCGTTTTGCTGTGTATGAATTTCACTCGTCCTGCTTCATTATTCCTGCATCAATTTGTTGATAACTTCCATTTTTGCAGAGATATTCTCAAAACGCGTAAATCGAATTGCCCAATTTGATTCCTCATAATCCTGCACTTTAATATTAGTATTCACAAATCACTGAGGTCAATGGTTAGGAATCAAATCATTAAAGAATATATTAAATTGAATTGAATATCAAAATCATGATCTGATATCTTGACAGTGCGAACTGGTTTTCTCCGTCAATACTCGAGTATGTGAATGTCATACTCGGGTATAACTTATCCTGTGTGAGTGTCTACTTTCGAAGATCATAACTTCCTGGTATGAACTCCGATTTGATCGGTTCAAGTCTTTTTGGAAATCCCTTTGAGTCTACTTTCAAATGGCACCGGTTTCACCTCAATTGGATTTCTATTTTGTGAGATATACCCAAAACATTGAGCCTTGGTCAGGAATGTGACGGTGATGTCACTCTCATTTTCAAAAATTCATAGCTCTCTCATATGACCTCCGTTGGACTTGAATCTTGTGCGACTAGGACCGCTTGGAAGTCTAGTTTCCAACAAAATTGGTTTCACCTCAATCCGATCTCTGGTTTGGGAGATATTGTCAAATTACCAAAGGTCGCCCGAAGCTGAACGTAGAACAGAGCTGATCAGAGTCATACTCGAGTATTGTTGATCCATACTCGGGTATTGTCGGGATTTAAGCACGAAGCAGTTGTTTATGCACCATACTCGAGTAGCCAAGTCCCATACTCGAGTATTGAAGTGTCATACTCAAGAATTGAAGCCTGATACTTGCGAATGGATGTTGGATACTCGGGTATTGACGGAAGTTCAAGGCAATTCATCCCGAAGCTCATTTTTAATCATTTTAAGCCCGAATTGAGTCGTTCCAACTTCCATATCACCGTGGAGACTTCTAGTATTAATCTAGGAACATGAATAATGATATTCTCATTATATTCAGCAAGTTCTTCATTCTTCCAAATCTCATCTTGATTAATCTCCATCATTAAACTTCACATCATTAATCTCTTCTCATGGAGCAAGCTCTTCTTTCTTGATTAATCTCTATAATTAATCTTGGACTAATCTACATCAAATATATTGTACTTAGTCAATGTAGAAGATAAGTATAATATACAATCTTTTTGCTCTTAATGGCATCTATATAAGACATCATCAAAACTAATCAGACCCAACATTCTCCCCCTTTTTGATGATGACAAATACATTAAGAAAAATATGCTTGAATATGAAAATATAATAGATCACATATTTTTCTTGCCTTTCTCTCCCCTTATTTGTCATTAGCAAAAGATAGAGGTAAAGAAGAAATATAGATGGAGAGGCAAATATGAGAATAAGTTTGAAATGACTTCTCTCATTAATCATATATCAAGACAACAATTTTCTCTCCCCGATTTTCATTCTAAATATGATGCAATTTGGAATGTTTTTATTCAAAAAAAATTTGAGAGAATTTAGAGAGGTTTTCAACACATCTTTCACAATTAAAGCATATAGATATCAAACATGTGCAAAATTTCTACTGAATATAAAAAGGTAGAGTTTAGAAATGCTCATGTAGGTTCTGCAAATTGATGAATGATAAATGAAGGCTATTTGCTTGCTTTCTTCTTGTATGAGATCATTTACATCCTTTATATAGCTCGTCTGCTGGATATGTCTCAGTTGGCTTCAAGAAGTTTTCTTCTACTTTGTAGAATATATCACAGCTAGCATCAAGAAGTTTTCCTCCTCCTTTTTAGGGCTTAGTGTAGCTTCAAAGTGATTGATCATCAAAGCATCTTTCCTTAATTTAGAATTGCTCTTTGTAGCACATTAAGGAATGTCCTAGTACATAACAGATTCTCCTGCCACATAAAAACTTTCTTTGCAAAAGAGATTTGTTAGTACATACCAAATGTAATTCCGTAGTGATACTTCTATTACATGGTATCTTAGTTCCTAATTTTATGCATTGTCTCACGCCTTGTGCATTCAACTATCAAAATATCTCCTTTCTATATGATATTTTCAAATTAAGGTATTGAAAGGAAAATATGATATTAACTCATCATCAAAACTAATAAATCATAGTGAGTGCGGATGAGCATTATTTAAGGATAATTTTCTTCAAATCAAGGAGATGAGCTTTTTAAGATAAAACACATGTTAATGTGAAACTCCCCCTTAATGAATGCATTCTCTCTAGTAATACCAAATAATAGTGTGATGAAGATTAAGCATAATGAAAGGATTCTTAGGAAAATGACACCATTAAAGAAAAACTTTGTTGAATGACACACAGTATTCACGCATCTTTCCCAATTGGAATAGAATACTTGTTGATTTAAGTGATGCACATAGAAAAGGAATGCATTGAGTGAACCACTTTTTGAAATGATACTTTGACCAAAGAGCATACAACACTTGTAAACAATTACCTGTTTTCAAAGAATAAGGATTTGAACATTAGAAATCAATGAAAACTAGTTTGGCCAAAACTTTTGCAAAGCACTGAATTTCTTGAAAAGAATTTGATTCTTCTGAGTTATTTAAGTATAGAGACGAAATAGTGCTTTATGACAGTTCACTTGATGATTTCATTTTGATACTTGAGATTAGGAACATTCATGATGATCAACGAAATCGACTTAAGCTTTTGAGAAATTTCAGACTTGAACTATTGTCGCAGAATGAATGGTAAAACTTAAAACAATGATTCAACATATGATTCAATAGATAAGTTTGAACTTAGGAATTGCAAATCAGAATCAAAGATTGAATCTGAAACAGAATCAGAGTAGGAGTGATAATCAGAATTGGAATTAGTCATCAGAATCATCAAAATCAAGGTTTGAATCATAATCAAAGTTAGTATATGAACCAACAGTATAACTGAAGCATTGACTACACTGCCAAAACTGCATGACTTAACTATGAAGTATAAACCATACTGCCATAATGCATAACTTAGAATATTACAGAATATGACATAATTGCAGTAGAGTTTCAAAAGCAAATATGAACAATGATCAAATATTTTAAAAACTTAAACTGCTCCTTTTCACATAATTTTACCCAATCAAGTAAGTTCAATCCAATGAATCAAAAGGGTAATAACTAAATGATGCCAAGAAATGTTATTTCTCAATTGACAGTTTTATAGATACACTTGATATAGAATAGATGTCATTGAGGAGAATGCATGTAATTTCCAATGGGATTAGATTTTCCAGAAATGCTAATGAAATGTGCAGATTATTTCAAATCTCACTTGTTCTTTCAAATTATGATAATGCATTTCGAAAATTAAGATTTTAATGTAAGAAGAAATTCATTTTTGAAATATGTTGGAAATTGATGCTCACTCTAAACATGATGGGAGTCAACATGTTTAATGAATATATGAGTATGCTTTAGTTTTAGAGAACATGTTGAACATTGCAGTTAACATGTAGAAGAATTTTCTCAAAAGCAACAGTCACGAAGGAGAGTACTAAAGAAACATTCTTAGCACAACGGAAATGTATGTAAGCACAATGACTTTGCTATTGACCAGAAGATAATCTTGCATCTTAGAATTAGAAATGAATGATCAAGGCAAGACTATGAATACAATTACTCAAAATAAGGATGGAAGACAAATGTTGATGTACTTGAGCAACTAAGAGAATACCAGGATTCTTGAAAGATGAAGTACATATCAATCCAAATGATTTGGCTTTCAGAAGATTATACTAGTAGGTTAATTATTCCATTAAAGGTTAATGTATTAATGAACATTCATAATGCTTAGAATAACTTGGCCAATAAGAATTTATATAGTAGGCATAACACTCACAAATTGAATTCTTTTATAGGAGATAAGCTTGAAACTCATATATGATCAACTTGTTAGACATGAGGTCCAACTAGTTAGAGAATAAAGAATGAAAGGTTCAAGCAACACATTGAATACCAAAGATCAATATGTGACTGATAGAGAAAATTCTACCAAACAGATTTAAAGCATGTCCAACATTCAGTATACAACATTAACTTTCAATTTGAAACATCATTTGAATGCAATCAAAGTATTTTTCAAATCTATTTGAAATGCTTTCAAAGCATGAAAACATTTGTATGCATCTTTATAAAACAAAGTGAATTGAAATTCAAACAAATTTTAGAATTGTGAATTTTATAAACATAAACTCAGAAAAGTTATGCACAAATTCACTTATGGTCCATTTAGCAATCTGAGAACATTTTGAAAAACATAAATGATTTATTGCTAAAGGAATGCAATGATGGACAAGTATTCATTACCCAAAAATCAATTTCATATAATCACATTATGGGGTAAAGATTAGATATCACCGTAATGCCTCTTGTCCTTGTAAATGCTTGCTTGATTAAGGTGGATTGATGTAGATGTCTCCCTTTTTGACATTCACCATCAACATCAAGCATAACTTGTTTAGCTTTCTCAAGACTTGATCATTTCTCTATATTGCATTCTTGAGAAGCTTTCTTTGATCCTACAAAACTGTATAAATCTTTTTCTTTCTAGGTATCCAACCTTACTTGGATCCAATTATCGTTAGCTTGTAGGAACCAAAATTCACATGCTCTTATGAATATAATCAATTCAGCATAATTGAGCACAATGAATGACTTTATGCATAAAAGAGATACTTTCTTTTCAAATCATCATGTATGCATGAAGAATTAAATTATTGAACATTGCAATCTCTTTATAAACTTATTAAGTGGATTTTTAAGGGATGTGAAACAAAAAAATCAATTTCAAAATAGTTTGCAATGCTCATTCCTAAGGCTACAAAATATAAAACCTCAATATATAATTCAAATAATAGCATAGGAGGTTTTACTATTATATACCTTTACCTTAGGTACTTGGAGGATTGACTTTGCTTACCCATTGGTTCTTCATATGTCTTTCCATGGGTATCTGCAAAGTTCTCTCTTGAGGATATAGACTTCAAGAGTCTTCTGGTTGATACTTGAGAGATTCTCCTCTTCTTGATCTCCTCAAGATAGTTGAATGGTACTCTATGGTAGTTTGTTCTTGAGGTAGATGATACTCTTCTTATAGGTATCCATTGCTTCTTATGATTTGAGGATAAGGTTGTAGCAATGGCTTCTCCATGAGTTTTCCTAACTGATATGAATCTTCTTTTAGGTTCATGAGAAACTCTTGGACTCTTCTTCTGTGTACCTTTATGTCCAGTCTTTTGGAATCAATCTGCACACACAAGGCACTAGATGGACATTTTGGTACCCACTTATACTTGGGTCCTTGACTGTTAGTATTGGACCTTAATTGTCCTTTAGGAACCCAAACAAATTTATTTCTTACATTAGAATTTCTCCTAATATAGCATGTGTAAGAAATATGACCAAATTTTCCACAATAATTGCAAACAATATGATGATGTGCATTATGAGCTTTTATGCAAGTATTGTGTCGGTTGTTAAAATGGAAATTTAAATAAATCTCATTTGAATAATCTTTCTTCCCAATAAATTTTCCAAAGATGATTGAAAACATTTTTGCTTTTCAAAATAGAATCGATAAGTGGTTGAAGAACAATTTTATGCAATTGTTCAAAATCATTTTTCTTAACTACACAAGAAGAATTGGAATTATTTACCACATGTGCATCTTGAATTTCTGATGATGATTCATCATAATTGTCCATGATCAGATCTTCTTGGGAATCCTCACTTTCTTGTTCTTTCATGTTGACTGGATCATAGAAGTGTTCTAAGATTTCTCCTTCTTCATTCTCTACTTCCAATTGTTCATCAATCGTGGATATGCACTTTATAGTTTCAGATGAACTGTCAACACTTTCAACTTCAACACACTTGTTAGAGGTATAAGTAGAATCAAGAGTATCCCAAATATCTTTAGCACTAGAGCAACATTTGATTTTTATAAAATCATTTTCGGTTAAAGCACTATACAAAATTTTCATTGCTCTAATGTTCAATGAAAATATTTTCTTTTCTTTTTCTGTCCAATCCTTTCTCGGTTTAAAATCAAAGACATTTGTAAAAACATTCCACATATCAAAATCAGTTGCTTTGATAAAACTAGTCATTCTAGCTTTCCAAAACCAAAAATTAGTATCTTTGAAAAACGGTGGAACAAGATAATCAAAACCTTCGAAAGCAAGCAACACCTGAGATTAGCCATTGATAACTCTTGAGACGGTTAAGTCCTTTAAACAAGAGACCCGCTCGATACCAAATGAAAGACTTGGTTATAACCCAAGGGGGGGTGAATTGGGTGTTTGATTAAAAACTTAGAACTTTTAAGAACTTTCTGCAAATTGCTGAAGGTAGTTTGAATGACAATAATAATTTAGAAGGTGATAAGCAATCATTCAAACATATATGCTGGAATGTAAGAGATAAGGAAGAGAGAATGCAAACGTGATTTATCCCGGTTCGGCCCAATCCTTGACCTACGTCCAGTCCTCAAGTTCCACTTGAGATTTTCAATCCACTATCCTTTTGAGAACAATTACACACTCTATAAACGAAGGATGGTCCTCTCACTTTCGACTCCACTCCCCTTACAAGTTGTAATTGATACACCCTCTTGATTACACACTCTGTAACTCTTGGAGCAATTCCTCTCTTTTGAATAACACTCCCCTTACAAGTTGTAATCAAGAGACCCAATCTCAAAGTCTCAATACTCGAGATTCTTACAAGAAATAGTAATAGATGAATAACTCTCTCTAAGAGCAGATGATCATAAACACCGAAGAACAATTTGTGACACACTCTCGTAAAGTATTTCAGCAAGTATCTCGAAAAGTATCACTCAAGAGATTGGCGAAACCAAGCTCGGAGAGTATCTTTCTTTGATCGTTTGTTCTGCTGCATGTGTGTGTCTTCTTTGAGCACCCATGGCTTCTTATTTATACTAGTTGGATGAAGGTGTCCGTTGAAGAACTCCACCGTTTGAATTCAAAAACATTCCATTATCTCTGCATAATCTCACTTCATTTCGTTTGAGGATTATTTGGCAATATCATAATGGTCATAATGTTAGCAACGAATTCGTTTTGCTGTGTATGAATTTCACTCGTCCTGCTTCATTATTCCTGCATCAATTTGTTGATAACTTCCATTTTTGCAGAGATATTCTCAAAACGCGTAAATCGAATTGCCCAATTTGATTCCTCATAATCCTGCACTTTAATATTAGTATTCACAAATCACTGAGGTCAATGGTTAGGAATCAAATCATTAAAGAATATATTAAATTGAATTGAATATCAAAATCATGATCTGATATCTTGACAGTGCGAACTGGTTTTCTCCGTCAATACTCGAGTATGTGAATGTCATACTCGGGTATAACTTATCCTGTGTGAGTGTCTACTTTCGAAGATCATAACTTCCTGGTATGAACTCCGATTTGATCGGTTCAAGTCTTTTGGAAATCCCTTTGAGTCTACTTTCAAATGGCACCGGTTTCACCTCAATTGGATTTCTATTTTGTGAGATATACCCAAAACATTGAGCCTTGGTCAGGAATGTGACGGTGATGTCACTCTCATTTTCAAAAATTCATAGCTCTCTTATATGACCTCCGTTGGACTTGAATCTTGTGCGACTAGGACCGCTTGGAAGTCTAGTTTCCAACAAAATTGGTTTCACCTCAATCCGATCTCTGGTTTGGGAGATATTGTCAAATTACCAGAGGTCGCCCGAAGCTGAACGTAGAACAGAGCTGATCAGAGTCATACTCGAGTATTGTTGATCCATACTCGGGTATTGTCGGGATTTAAGCACAGAAGCAGTTGTTTATGCACCATACTCGAGTAGCCAAGTCCCATACTCGAGTATTGAAGTGTCATACTCAAGAATTGAAGCCTGATACTTGCGAATGGATGTTGGATACTCGGGTATTGACGGAAGTTCAAGGCAATTCATCCTGAAGCTCATTTTTAATCATTTTAAGCCCGAATTGAGTCGTTCCAACTTCCATATCACCGTGGAGACTTCTAGTATTAATCTAGGAACATGAATAATGATATTCTCATTATATTCAGCAAGTTCTTCATTCTTCCAAATCTCATCTTGATTAATCTCCATCATTAAACTTCACATCATTAATCTCTTCTCATGGAGCAAGTTCTTCTTTCTTGATTAATCTCTATAATTAATCTTGGACTAATCTACATCAAATATATTGTACTTAGTCAATGTAGAAGATAAGTATAATATACAATCTTTTTGCTCTTAATGGCATCTATATAAGACATCATCAAAACTAATCAGAACCAACACTACTGAACCTGCTAATGACTTTGGTAATATGATGCATATAGCATTAGTGGGCATCAACAACCAGATGAGTTTACTACAAGACAGGTACAACATATGAAACTAATACTCATCTTTACCATAAGTAATGAATATTTCTTTGATTTCGAGGAAAGATCAACAATAATATAGCATATAGTTTCTTTTATATTATTAGACCTGCACTTGGTTTGATTTTAAATCCAATGTGAATCTAACTGGTTTGATCTGTGTCCATGCTGATAAATTGACTCTTTTTTTAAAAAAGTATTTTTGATCGATCTAGTGATGATAATCTATAGCGTGGTTTTGACAAGTGCCATCTTGGATATGTTGTGCAGTGGTGATGAGGATCAAGCTCAAGAAAGGATTAATAAGTTAGCCAAATTGCTAAAAGAGCAAGAATTAGGATCAACCATACATGCTGCAGGTGTTGGGGTGATCAGTTGTATTATACAGAGGGATGAAGGGCGAACCCCAATGAGACACTCCTTTCACTGGTCTGAAGAAAAGATCTGTTATGAGGAGGAGCCTCTACTGCGCCATTTGGAACCTCCCTTGTCCGTTTATCTTGAATTGGTTAGTCTAATAACTTTATGGTTTAAATCTTGTGTTTTACTTTAAAAGGACAGAAAATAAATTTTCTTACTTGTTTGCTTGGTCTTAAGGTCATTTAACATATATATGGTTACAGGACAAACTTAAAGGCTATGAGAATATAAAGTATACCCCATCCCGAGATCGCCAATGGCATTTATACACAGTTGTAGATCCTAAGCCACAATCAATTCAAAGAACGTTTCTTCGAACGTTGGTAAGACAACCAACTACAAATGAAGGGCCCTCAGGTCAATGGCTCGATATGGAAACATTGCATACACAAAAGGTTATGTCTCTTACTTCAAGAAGCATTTTGAGATCCTTGATGGCTGCAATGGAGGAATTGGAACTTAATGCACACAATACCACTGTCAAATCTGAACATGCTCATGTGTACCTCTGTGTCATACGAGAGCAACAAATAGATGATATTCTACACTATTCCAGGTAACTTGGATATGCTTTCTACTACCTATTCTTCCAAAGTAAGGAAAAAACTTCTTGACTCTGTCTTAAATTTTGGATGTTGTTTCTAGGAGGATTGACTTGGATGATGGACAAGAAGAAGCAACAGTTGAGTCAATCTTGAAAGAATGGGCACATGAGATCTATTCATCTATAGGCGTAAGAATGCATAGATTAGGGGTTGCGGAGTGGGAAGTTAAGCTCTGTATGACATACTTTGGACAAGCAAACGGTGCATGGAGGGTCATTGTAACAAATGTTACTGGCCATACCTGTACTATACATGTAAGTATTTACTCATTTAAAAAACGAGTAGAAAAAGAAAAAGAGAAGAGGAGAAAATTCAAGGAGAGTTTCCTACATGCCACCATTTTTTATACATAGTCCTGGATAGTTAAACGGTTCCATTTAAAAGGCATACAAGGTGTAGGTGCTTACTCACCTCAGAAGTATAAACAGTTAGCATATATGGGATAAACTTAGCAAAATTCCAATTACATGCCTGAAAAAAAAGAAGCTGAACTAGTAACAAGTGTTTTCTATTTCCTAACATAGATGCATTGATTGGCATATTACTTTTGGTTTTACAATAATTATGAACAAAGATGGATGGTCCATAAATTATGATTGAATTTCAATTTATAAATTTTCAGATATACAGAGAGATGGAGGACAAAAGCACTCATAAAGTTGTATACAGATCAATCAATGGAAAAGGTCCTCTGCACAATGTACCAGTAAATGAAAACTATCAACCTTTAGGAATCATTGACCGAAAACGTCTTTTAGCAAGGAAGAACAACACCACATACTGCTATGATTTTCCATTGGTGAGCGCTCTTTTCTTTTCTTTCTTTCTTTTTTCTAAACAGCCAAGGAAAAATGGCTTTTTATGTGTTTGCACCTTGAAAAGCCAAAGTGTTTCCTGAGGTGATAAGTTATTTGCAGGCATTTGAAACAGCCTTGGAACAGTCATGGGCAATTCAACACCAAGGATTTCAAAAAGCTAGAGATAAAGTTCTAAAAGCAACCGAGCTTAAATTTGCTGATAAAGAAGGTAGTTGGGGTACTCAGCTAGTTCATGTGGAGCATCCACCTGGACTTAATGATGTTGGTATGGTAGCCTGGTTTATGGAAATGTGCACCCCCGAGTTTCCATCTGGAAGGACAATACTGGTAGTGGCGAATGATGTAACCTTCAAGGCTGGTTCTTTTGGCCCGAGAGAGGATGCATTCTTCCATGCTGTGACTGATCTTGCATGTACAAAAAAACTACCTTTAATTTACCTAGCAGCAAATTCTGGTGCTCGTTTAGGTGTAGCTGAGGAAGTTAAAGCTTGTTTCAAAGTTGGTTGGTCTGATGAATCTAATCCAGAGAATGGTTTTCAATATGTATATTTGACGCCAGAGGATTATGCGCGGATCGGATCATCAGTGATAGCACATGAGCTAAAGCTGGAAACTGGAGAAACTAGATGGGTTATAGATACCATTATTGGAAAAGAGGATGGTCTGGGGGTTGAAAACTTGAGCGGCAGTGGAGCTATTGCTGGTGCCTATTCTAGGGCATATCAAGAAACTTTTACCTTAACATATGTGACTGGAAGGACTGTTGGAATAGGGGCTTATCTTGCCAGACTTGGCATGAGATGCATTCAGAGGCTTGATCAGCCTATAATTCTCACCGGTTTTTCTGCATTAAACAAACTTCTTGGTCGGGAGGTATACAGCTCACACATGCAGCTAGGTGGACCTAAAATCATGGCAACAAATGGAGTTGTCCATCTTACTGTTTCTGATGATCTTGAAGGTATCTCAGCTATTTTGAAGTGGCTTAGCTATATTCCTTCTCGTGTAGGTGGTACACTACCCATTATACAACCCATAGATCCTCCAGAAAGGCCTGTGGATTATTTCCCTGAAAATTCATGTGATCCTCGGGCTGCCATTTGTGGTACTCTAGGCAGTAAGGGAAGATGGCTGGGGGGTATATTCGACAAGGATAGCTTTGTGGAGACACTAGTTGGATGGGCAAGGACAGTTATTACAGGAAGAGCAAAACTTGGAGGAATCCCTGTGGGAATTGTTGCTGTTGAAACACAAACAATGATGCAAGTAATCCCGGCTGATCCAGGACAACTTGATTCTCATGAAAGAGTGGTTCCTCAAGCAGGGCAAGTATGGTTCCCTGATTCCGCAACTAAGACAGCCCAAGCAATATTGGATTTCAACAGAGAGGAGCTCCCACTATTCATTCTTGCTAATTGGAGGGGGTTTTCTGGTGGGAAAAGGGACCTTTTTGAAGGAATTCTTCAAGCTGGATCAACCATTGTGGAGAACCTTAGAACATACAAGCAACCAATATTTGTATATCTCCCAATGATGGGTGAACTCCGTGGTGGGGCATGGGTTGTTGTAGACAGTAAAATTAATTCGAATCACATTGAAATGTATTCTGATCAAACAGCTAAGGGCAATGTCTTGGAGCCAGAAGGGATGGTTGAGATCAAATTCAGGACAAAGGAATTGTTGGAATACATGGGTAGACTTGATCAACAACTGATAGATTTGAAGGCAAAGCTTCAGGAAGCTAAGAGTAGTAGGGCCCATGGGAGCATTATTGAATCCTTGCAGCAGCAAATAAACTCCCGTGAGAAGCAGCTTTTGCCAGTCTACACACAGATAGCCACCAAGTTTGCTGAGTTACATGACACTTCCTTACGAATGGCTGCCAAGGGTGTAATAAGAGAAGTCCTGGATTGGAGTAAGTCCCGTTCTTTCTTCTATCGGAGACTGCGTAGGAGAATTGGGGAGCATTCACTTATCAACAGTGTGAGAGATGCAGCTGGTGATCATCTGTCGCATGAATCTGCAATGGGTTTGATAAAAAGTTGGTATCTGAGTTCTAATGCATCCAAAGGTGAAGATGCTTGGTTGGACGATGAAAGTTTCTTTAGATGGAAGAATGAACCTAGAAATTACGAGGATAAACTGAAGGAATTACGTGTCCAGAAGCTGGTGCTTCAATTGACAAGTATTGGTGACTCGGTTTTGGAGCTGCAAGCGTTACCTCAAGGATTTTCTGCACTTTTAAGCGAGGTAATAATAACGTTATCATCTCATCTCTTTTCTAATTTGCAATTTGTTTCTTACCTCCTGAAACATGGTGGTATTTTTTTTTATTCTTGTAGTTGGAGTCACCAAGGCGAGTGAAGCTGATTGAAGAACTTCGTAAGGTAATAAATTAGAAGGTTACATGCTTCTTGAGCGGCTAAAGAAAGTCCTGCAACTTGCCTTGTAAGCTTTTTATCCACATAGAACAGCAATATTATTTCGAGTATCTCGTTGCTTGATTGAGTGTAAATCATTTCCATATGTAATTTCTGAAATTTAGCTGAGGATAGGTGTGTGCTTTTCACGCTGCCAAATCCGGCCGCCAGCATGGGATGGATAATCTTTTTGGGGTATGGTTTAATCATATGCTCGTTTTCTACCATGCTCTAACAAAAACAATAATATCATATATATATATATATAATTAACTTGTTCACATTTAGACTAACTTATAATAAATATTATATTCGTGGGTTCAATCCTACCATTAATACTTTTTTTTATCCTCCGTTAATACCTGCACTGCACCTAAATAAAAGTACAAAATAAGCTCCAGCTAAAAAGAATTGCATAATTTGAAACACAAAACGAGCATGTCTTTTACTTTTAAACTTCTACCTTTCAACATCATGGTTTCTGGAGGAGAGAAGGGAAAGGGAAAAGCAAGTGTCCCTTTCAAAACCGGTTTAAGGGGGTAGTAGTAGGGGCGAGGCCGACGAGAGGCGTGGGGCCCAACATATACCACCGCCATCTCAGAGCCGAACGAGTTTGCCAATCTCTTCGCCGATGAAGAAATTCCAAATGTGGGGACCGTAGGGGGAGATCAAGAAGCAAGTTTGTCGTTGAACGACTTAGACGACGAGAATGCGGAGATCCGTATCAACATTCCCCAGTGGAGGCGGAGCGCTTCATGGACCAGAAACCCGGCGGGACCACGGAACCCCCGACCGGCGTCTTCGTGCCCAATGATTTACAGGGATGTCGAAGGTATATCTAATTGGTTTTTTTGGAGAAATTAATTTAAATTTTGTAGGTTTAATTCAATTTTTTCTAATATTGCAGATAAACATGGGAACATCAGCAGTAGGACGCTGGATGTTTCCACTCTCACTCATGGAACGAGCTCACGCACTCGTGCGATCGGCACCATGGTCACCCGATGAACCGTTTTTGTCCGAATTTGGCGGCAATTGGGCATGGTTCCCATTTTTTTAAGGATTGGAAGAGTGACGACGAAGGACACAAAGAACAAGGCGTTTAGCGGAGTTCTAGTAGTCAATATTGTTTCATTACATTTTACATGTTAATAGTTATAAGTTTTAGTTTATTTCTTTCCTTATTTATTTCTTTATTTATTAATTTTTAATAATGAATTTATGATACGTAAAAGTTTAAACTTCGCGAACAACACAAAAGGTACGTTATGATGAAGGTGGGGAAGGGGGAAGAGTCGGAGGAATCGTCTCTACAACTGATGAATGGAGATGGCACTATTCCTCTCGCAGCAGCCTGATCGAGAGAGTCCTGCACGGCGTGGACCCGTGATCGTGGGGGCTTTCGTCAATATAGGAGAGTCGTGCCGACGCAGGGTACATTTTATTAAATTAATTATAATTTAATTACATATAGTTTAAATTAATTAATAGTTTCACTTAAGTGATAATTTAAATTTAGTTTAAATTAAGTTTTGTTTCCTCCTCCGATCAAGCTTTGTCGCAGAAACACAAGAAGCAGTGGCACGGCAGAGGGTCCATCACACGGCAGTGGACCAAGACGTTGCCGTGACCTACATAAGTGAGATGATATGTTATTATTTAACATACCGATTGTTTTGTTTTTCCAATAACAAAGTACATATTGTTTTAATTCTTTCAGCAAAAGAAGGCTCAGGAGGAGAACACACAAACGAACTATGGGAAGTTGTGGACAAGCACCCATAGACACCGTGATGGGACGCCGACCTCTCAGGGGACCCTCCAGCTCGAGAAGGCCACCACCGGAGGCTTTTGATGAGATCATTGCTGAGAAGGTCGCCGAGCAGTGTTGCTGCACATGAGGCTGCACGGAGGGCCGACGAGGAGGCCGCAGAGATGCGCAGGAGGGCCGACGAGGAGGCTGCATAGGCGCATAGCGCAGAGAGCATCGCCGTTGGTACGATCATCATGTGGAGAGCTGATCTGCCCATTCGGGCCCCGGCGCGACTATTACCCGACCAGCGGTTTCAGATCCCGAGCCTCCCCTCCGTTCATCTTTGAGGAATCCCCCACGTGTACCAACCCCCGAGATAGACCCCCTAGGACAGACTTGATGATCATGTTCCCGATAGTTAGTTTTTATTTTGAAAACTTCAATATTCTGAGACAGCTTGATATTAGTTTAATTTGGTATAAATATTTGGTTTGTTTAAGATGTGCTTTAGTTATATATTTGTTACCGTTAAATTTGATACGTTATTTCAAAACCTATAACTCATTTAACTAAATTTTAATCGAAAACCCTAAAACTTTTAATACAAAATTTTAATCCTTGTTTAACGTGTGCTTTAGTTATATATTTTAATTATAATCCAAAATAATTTCCTAAAATTTTATTTCAAAACACTAAAAATTAAATTAAATTTTGTAGCGGTTCGAATGAGGAAACCGCAACAAATTTGAAATTTGAAAAAGGGCGCCTATTTTGTCGCGGTTGGATAACCGCTACAAGATTCAACGGCATCATTTTGTAGCGGTTGTGATGAAGATAACCGCGACAACTTTTCGAGGCTGTGAAGCCAAGGGTGCTTGAGCCAATTTGTGGTATGACCTGAAAGAGCGACTAATGCAAACACAAAGTGTGCACGTTAGGGTGGGTCAATTATATTACCTACGCTTATGCTTCATTTTCTCCTTCTTTTCCTTTTCTTTTCTCTTGTTGTCCTGTCGTTTTTTCTTCTCCTTCTCTTGGGCCGCCCGTCTCTTGTTCTCCTTTTCCCTTTGTTCTCTCCTCTTTCTTTCTTCTTCTTCCTTCCTCTGGCATTCCTCTCTCTTTCTTTTCTCTTTCTCTTTGGCCTTCCTCTCCTTTTCCTTTAGCTCTGACGTTCTCCTTCTCTCTTTCTCCTTCAACTCTTCTCTGGTGAGCTCCTTTCCAATTCTGAAGCACATATTGGCAGAGACAAATGCAACTCAACTTTTCTGTCCTCAAAACTACGATACATATATGTATCTGTGTTTAGAGAGAGAGAGAGAGAGGGAGGGAGGGAGGTATTTCCACCTTGTACAATTATTTTTTGGTTGCAAACTCTCCATGCTCTGATTCAAGTTTTCTGTTGTCTCGTTGTAGTTGTCATTGTAGATAGCCGTCCAATGGCCAGCAGAATTGGCCTTTCCAATGTGGTGTGTCTGATGAAATATATGGTTTTACTGTCGTATTATGTTAACCTTTTTCTTCGTTACATTATAATTTAACTGCTTTGAATTTTCCACCATCATACCTTTTTCCAATTGTAATAGCTACTGTCTCCTGTTTTTAATATAAAGTATAAATTACATTACGAACCAAATATTATATTAATATATTTGTGGCTTTAAAACTTCGAGAAAATATTAATTTTCTTTCAACAAATCAAAGTGCATATCATTAAAATCATTCCTTTTCAGTAATTATATATATTTAAAAATTTAAAGTATTTTTTATTTATGTTATTTAAATAAATTTCAATTTATTAAAATAATTTTTTTAAAAAAATATGTCTAAAAATAAATTTGGTTATAATAACTAATTTTTATCAAACCCATTTTTGACAAATAAAATCTGGGGAAAATTTCTCATTTGCTGTGTACTGGAATCTGACGCACGTTGTGTCTATCTTAATTAAGGAGGACTTGTTATTACAAAAACAAATTAAGGAGTGGGTCCACATATTGGAGTGCACAGGCGCCCCCTTATCTCTCTCGTTTTTTTCGGTTACGATTGCATGCACTAATAGCCTGAGATACAACTCAGATTAATCTGCGACCCATTATTTATAGGGAGCATTTGTAACACTAGTCTGTAAGGCGTTTGATATCCTTGTGTCCTTGTCTCTCTAATTATCAGTCTTCGTACCTATTTTAATAGATGAGGATCGATCATAGACAAGGCCAGTTACAGGAGCATTCCCTTTTTCCGAGTGTCACAACAAGTTGGAGAGATTGTTACTGTTGAAGCTGGCCTCCTCAGCCACCTTCACCTTGGGAGAACAGTAAGCAACAGCATCTGCAACTGTGACAAACATCTTGTCTTCCCCTATCTTATTTACAAAGCTCGATGCCTGCAGGAGCTTCTCTATCACCACCTGCCCTGGGTTTGACACTACAAGCTGTGTGTACATATACATATTATATACACTCTCTTGGTTAATTACTTCATTCTCCCTCATAATTCTATCGTGATCGTTTTCAAAAGTAATGGTGCATATATGTGTTAATGGAACTTAGTTTACCTGAACATCTCTCTTCTCAAGACTTGTGTGTAACTCTTCAAAGGCATGGATGCCACTCGTATCTATGTCACTCACCGCTACAAGCAAACACGTTAACACCGAGTTTTCAGACAACTGGGGAGAAGTGGGACTACATCAAAGGAAAAATAAAAAAACCCACTCACGTGACATATCAACTACCAAAAATTGGATCCTTGTTCGGTAGCCTTCTGTGCTTTTCTCTTCCTCATCCATCAGCCATCTCAGTATCCTGTAAATAATACATATAAACTCAAATGAATCCTTCAAAAAAAGTCAAGTGGCCCAATCATTTGCACTTTTCTGTCTATTTTAACCGATTCTTTGATTCATTCTTCTTTACCTTTCTTTGACATAATTGGAGTTGGAAAAATATATGGCAGAATCAACCCGGACAATCAAAATTCCTGAAACCTTGGTAGCTTCTGGGTATTGTTGCATATTTCGATATACAGTTGTCCTAGGAATGTTTCCTAGTATAGCAGTTCGTGGCCTTGTGACTTGGAGCAAGATTTTAGCAAAGGATATACAGACCTGGCCACATCGATCATGGTATAAAATAACCTATGAAAACTAAGTTTGAAATTGATGATGAAGTCTTAGCTTTCCTACCGCAATCAGAAGTCCAATCTCAACCGAGCAAAAAACAACACCAAAAAAAGCTCCCATGCAAGCAACAAAATCAAATTTATCAATCTTCCATATTAAAACTGCTGCCTTGGTGTCCACAAGATTGATAACAGCTGATATGATGATGGAAGAAATAACGGCGTTTGGCGTGTACTTGAAAAGAGGTGTGATGAATTTGAGGGTCAAAAACACAACAAAGGACATCACAACATTAGAAATCGAAGTTTGGCAGCCAGCCATATAATTTACCGCTGACCGAGAGAAAGAACCTGAAAGCATGAATAAGATAGATTAATTACATGCACTTTTCATGAATGATTAAATTAATAATATCCGCTACGTCATCGGATTACTAACCCTAGCTTTTCTTTGTTTCCCATTAAGCACTGAACTCAAATAGTAGTTCGTAAAAATATGTGGCAGGAGCTTACCTGTTGCCACGTAGCAAGAAGTCATTGAACCAACAACATTCATAGCTCCTAAAGCCACCATTTCCTTGTTTCCGTCGATCTGATAATCCTTCAAGGAAGCAAATGTTCTCCCAATTGCTGTGGCTTCCTGTGAAACAAATTATTGTAATGGTTTAGAACATCTCAGGCATAAGTAGATGGCCAAATTCTCTTCAAAAACCAAGTATTGGTGTGAAGAATTAAGATTCACTTACTGTTAATGCTATCATGCCAGCCACGATTCCGATTCTGAAACCCTTTCGAAGGTAATCGCCAGTAAAGTATATTTCATGAACAGATGAAGGATTGATCCCTTTTTCTATGTGTCTCACCTTCACATATTATCAGGGAAATAAGACATTCAATTCGCATAAGATTATTCCTACTATATGTACTGATCAACCATATAACTATTTATGATTATAAACCTTACAATTTCAACGCCTTGCTTGTCTGCACGAGTTAAATAAACCAGACAAGTGGACAGCACAACAGATATCAATGGGGCAATTGCTGGGATCCAGAAGAATTTCTTGTCCTTCTTTCCCTAATCCCCGTATTATCAGGACATAATGAGAAATCAATTAACGGCCCAAATGAACTAATTATTAATGAATAAAAAGAATAAAAATAAGTAGGGTTTCTTACAATATATTTAGTAAATAAAAGAAAAGCTAAAACGCTTCCTCCAATGCAAATAGTCTGCCAGTTCCACTGCAAGATGTGACATATATAGAATTCATTATTTATATTTATTATGCACATATAAGAGCAACTTTTCGAAGGGAAATCTTCAGGGTAATTAGGGCAACTGATTATTATTATTAGTGTACGAAATAAACAACAGCGAGAAAATGAGAAGACATATATACTCCATGATGCGCTGATGAGAATACTGAATTCATCACAGAGACAATATCAGTTTTCTTGGTGAATTTTTTAATGCCAAGAAAACCCTTAAGCTGTTGAAGGGAAATCGTGATAGCAGCTCCACCCATGAAACCAACAGTAGCAGCATGTGATAGGAAGTCAATTAAGAAACCTAACCTGATAAGATATCCAACCCAACCATAAGGTTATTCAACCCCAAATTACATGTTCCAATTCATCTTCATTATGTGACGGTATCATATATATAAATATAACCTGAAAACCCCAAGAGCAGCCTGGGTGATCCCTGCAAAAAAAGTGGCAGTAAAAGCAAGTCGTCGATATTCTGCAGCATTCACAGGATCAATCTCATTCTGAAGCGAGCTTCCCAGCAATAGAGAAACCACAGCTACAGGTCCTATTGCTATATCACGGGAACTACCCATGACAGCATAAACCAGAGGTGGAACAAAGCTGGAGTCTTTAACAGGTAGAGTAGGGAAAAAAAATGCAAAACCTCAATCCAACATCTAATCGAAAAACGTGGGCAAATTGAGCTGTTGATGATGAGTTAGAGGAATCTTACACAGTCCATATTGGGGACTCAAATTTGCAAGCTTTGCGTATCCGATATCCTGTTAGTGAAGCTAAGTTCAATTATGACTAAACATGTAACCTTATTGAAGCCATAATTGAACATGTTCAAAGCCTCTACCTGAGGGATGCAGAGGCTTGCAATGGTTAGGCCAGCAATAATATCCCCTCTAAATTTAGCAAGATTATATGTTCTGCCCCAATTAAGTATGGGGAATATGGCCTCAGCACCGAGGATGAACTGACGGGACATAGGCTGATCTTTGAAGGAACGTAGAGGATCATCCGCAAATAGTGTTTCTTTCAAAGTGGATTGGAATTCCTTGAATAAGTTCTGTCTCGGAGGACTTCTCACCCTATGGACATATGGTGCATGATCATGTGAAGATACATGCACCTCTTTTGTTTGAGGATTTTCATCATCTTGATGACCCATTATTGAACAAATGAAACAAGACTTCCACCTATGATGTAGGGTACAAAAAGATCAAAACATATTTTAAAGTAGTAATTGCTGGTATATTTTGAGTGTTAGGGTTCAACAATTAAGCATATGTAATGTGGCTCACATCTCAGGGTATACAATCCGTAGGGAAAATAATCAGGAACAAATTAAAATTTAATGGAAGTTGAGGAATAGAAAAGTTAAAAATTGATCTAACTAATTAACCATGAGTGGTAATTATATTCAGGAAATGTGTAACGAACCTAAGTTAAAGAAAGCAGATCGATGGTGACATTAAGTTTGGAAAATCAAAGATTCAAGATGGGGGAGGTCACTCTGAAGCAATCTTCTTAAGTCTAAATTCTCAAGCTGAAACAAAGGCCCAACAAGATTAGCAAGTGTCAAAAGCTTATAGCTCAATTGTCACTCCATCATAACCTACTTTTATAGAAGAGATCATGAGTTCTATGCATTATGTTGTCAAGTAGGTGCGCATACGTATGTAATGGGTGTGTGGGTCCCCTCCAAAGGGGTTCTAAATTGTTCATAATAACAAAGAAAGATTAGCAAGCTAGTAATGAAACCGCCACAGACGTTACATGCATGACAGAATGGAATTAGGAGTATCTCGCACTCGTATTGTTGGGCTTAGTTTGTTTGTCAGCCCTTCGCAATTCTTTACGCAATCTTGAAATACATTGCATTAATTGGTCACATATAATTTATAAAAAAAAAAATAGCATCCATATAATATCAATATCAACGAAATTCAGTCAAAAAATATCAATGAAGTTGCTTACTGCATCAATTTTTTTGCCAACCCAATTTAGTTTTCATAAATATAATATAGATTTATAGATTCTCTAGTGCGGAGAATCCCACTGCATTCACTCTAGAAAGTTTTCCTTTTCTCTTTGATTAAGGCAGTGTTTGGGCGGGTTTTTTAAGAGAGGGAATATATGTTATAGAATTTATATAAAATATAATATTAGTTAATATATATTATAAATAAAAGTATATCTCTCTTTTTCTTCAACTCAGTTTTCTAATTTTTTTCATAGTTTGAGATATAAAACATTTAAAAGGCATATTAAAATTGTTGAGAGAGCATGTTAAAATTAATAAAATCACCGTTTAAAACGTATATACAAATATTTTTTTCATATACAAGTGAGATAACATGTTTTTGAGATTCAGAAATTAAAAAATAATAGTTTTGATATAAATATTTTTAAAAAATAAGAAAGGAAATGTTTGCTAACTTATAATTGTCAAGGGAAAAACGGCTTTCCTCCTTCCAAAAGACACTTTCATTCCTTATCCAAAAACGGGGGAAAGGACATTTCAATCGCTTCAGACCACCGGATACGAGCAAGAGTAATGCACGAATTAAAATAATACTATAATATGCAGGAGAACGATCAGAAGCCACTATATTTGATTTTTTTTTTAATTAAAAAAAAATGGAACTGCATTTTATATGCCAAGAAAAAAAGGTAGTACCCGAAAAAGTCAGGAGACACGACTGGGCTTTGTATGCTCCACTATCGATGGCTGTGCTGTTCTTGGCGACTCTGTGTTTAATTGGATATTAAACCCATAAAGGGAATAGATAGTAGACATTAGGCAGGCATATATGTGAGTCCCCAAGGAAACCAGAAAACCCGATTAGCGTCCAGGTTCGATGAATCTACAGTTACAGTGGTCCGTGAAGGGCACCCAACATTGTGTGCTACCCTTTAAATCATAACACGCGGGCAAGGTATGATAAAGAAGATCGCAGAAAATATGCTTCAAAGAGACCCACCACTGAACCCCGGAGGAGGAAAAAGTAAACCAAAATCCCAGGCGATCACTCTTATGGAACATATGGAATGCCGAATGGACGTTCGTTAATCACAACGTACAGCAACCTTTGAAATTCCCGCCAGAAAGTTTTTTTTTTTTTCCTTTTTGAAACAAATCGGCAGCATAGTAATGAAATAAGAACAGACAAGTAAGGTGGAATTTGAGATGTGATGGAGCAGTCAGCACAAGAGCTAAAGACTTTCTTGACGTGGAACGGACAATGCCGCTTCTTGGAGTATTTAGTAACACTTGCTGTTTACTAGGGGTGATTTGAGTTAACGTTTAAAAAATACGTTGATACACGTTGAGTTAAAATTATCTACGTATCTTATACATCATAAAATATGTTAAAAAGGTAACTTTTTTCTTATCGTTAATCAAATAAATTTGATTTATCCACCACTAAGTTACAAGACCAATCACTTGTGTCTTCAAGAAAAAAAAAATAACATTATTCAAACATACAAATAAATAACAATACATGACATTCACAATTTTTTATCCTTAATTAATTACTTTATCTTTGAATTGCTGAAAATATTCGTTCCTAACATCTAATATATAGTATAATATATATTACATAAAATTAATTATGACGTCCGTGATGTTGGGGAAAAACTAAATTGGGATTAAATAATCCAAAGTCACCGTGTCGTTAATCAGGGCTAGTACGATAGTTCAGCTGGGTGGCCAAAATTATCAAGAAAATGAAAGTCCTAATTCTCACTTTCACACTATTAAAAAAAAAACTTTTAACGTCCGCTTTTAGGTCTTTTTTACATCACTTTATAGGATGACGCCTATGTGAGAGACATAGTAAAATCTGAAAACAACGTCCGTGAAAAAAACGGGACGTCAAAAGGAACGTCGTAAGAGACTTACGGCATCCCTTTTTTAAAAGTAACGCGGTAAGTTTTTCTTAAAAAAAATTTGCATTGCACAGCTATGAGGCTAATTAATAAAGTGAGTGACTCTGCTTTCTCACTTCATCATGCGTTTGGCTTCCCCATACGTTATGTTTCTCCGAGCATTCGACCAGCACTTGTTGCACAAAACGAAGCAATCTTTTCTATTGATGGAGCTCTCAAATTAACTCTCTGGCATGGTTAGTTGTACAGGGCAGTGGCCGTAGCATTAGTCTGCTGCATCTGGCTACCCAAGTGGCGCTGGGAAAATCTTTGGGGAGCCAATTTTTAAGATCTTTGTACACATGCTTCAAACAAAAACATATATCAAATGACCTAATAATCAAAAGAAAAGGAAACAAAATCCAGATCACAGTAAAACTGGAGAGAAAAACATATCCAAAAACAATGATCCAAAACAAGAAACTCACAATGAGGAGAGAATTCGAATTCAAAGAAGAACATAACAAGTCAAAAGATAAAATGGCTTGAATCAATCAATATTGATTGACTCATGCCACTAAGTGGCGTGAATAAATTAGTCACAAATTCCATATCTAAATTCCAGCTTGGTGATGTCGATCTCCTTGACATTCTCCGATATTTTGTAGCTAGTGACGGGGTCCGGCACCCACAACTCCTTTTCAGCTGTCACCTGCTCTTCCCTTGATTTCTTGGCCACCTTGCCGCTCCAGCCCTTGCGACGGTTGCGGAGAATCCCTACGAAGAAGCGTACCCACGCCTACTTACCACATCCAAAGGCAAAACTCACAGTCAAACTCAAATCCCTCATTCATAAGCCTTACACTATGTTTGGTTTGAGGGGAGAGAGGGGGAGGGAAGGATGAGAGAGAAATCTTTTTTCTCATCTTTACTAAATAGCTCATAGAAAATTTTCAATATTCCAAAAATATAATACACTCTCAACAAAAAGGAATATTATTCTCATTAATGTCAATTTGATCAATATCTTCCCTAGATTTGTTCCCCTCTCATCCCCTCCCCTCAAACCAAACACACCAATCAAAATAAATTAACAACAAAATTCGTTGAATTGCAAAGGAAGGAAGAAAAGTGGCGGTGATGGAGTTCCTGGAGATGGTGTTGACGAGGTGAACAGAGAGAGCAAAGATAAACAAAGGAACAAGAAGGTCAAGAAGCAGGAAGAGGAAGAGGAAGGAGGCGGGGGCGCAGGTGATGATGTAGAGCAACAAAGCGGGGAGGTGATGATGGTGTTTCAGGACGGAGGGAAGAGCACGTGGGAGAAGAAGAAGCTTTGGTTTGCTAAAGTATTCAAGTGTTTACACTTTTATTCCAGCCTTTTCACAATTCAATAAGCCACTAAAGATGTGGGTCACTTTAGGTGTCTTAATTTTGAATTGATGACGCTAAAATATCATTTTTGGCACCCCAATTCTAAAAAAGACAGCAAAAGTAATGTTTTTGGCGCCAAAGACGTATGTTTTAGAGTTAAGACACCAAAGTCCCTGTTTTTGGGATCCTTTTTCTAAATTGGGAGGCCAAAATCCTCTACATAATTACAAAAATGTCATTGTCGTTATTTTTTACTTCCCTTTTTTGAAAAATGGACGTTTTTTAGGGAAGTAAAATCCATTTCTTGTAGCTAGCAGTGGCAACATTATTTTTTCTCAGTGAAAAGTGGGAAAATAATATTATTACGCCTCTAACTCAATAATTGAACTTATCGATAATTAAACTCCACGCACGCCTCTAACTCAATAATTGGCGTCTATTCATATCAGAGGGAAAAACATCTCAATAATTGAGAATTCGGATCAAATTATGAAAATAATTTTTTCCCGAAAGATTATGTAAATAGTTGTCCACGCATAGTCTTATACCTACAATGGATTTTGTGTTTAAGAAAATACTAGAGGCCGTCCTTGGCTGCGTCATGTAGATGTAGTTATATATTGGGTATTTATTACACTACATTAAATAAAAACGAAAGAAGAAGAAGCCACATATATGTATTATTCTAGTCCTATTTATAAGTCTATTTTAATTAAATCTCATATACCAAGGAGATGTAGTCAACTCAATGATTATAGGGTAAATTTTTAACTTTGTCCTTATTTATGATTTAATATTTTTCAATTGTTTCTTCTCTCTTTATCTTTATGAGTACAATTAATATAGGTAAAATTGTCACAATCTCATTTATTACATGAAACTGAACTTGTAAATAGGACTAAATTTTTTAGTCACAGAGTGGTACACGACAAATTTATCGCAATTGGATCACCAAAATAAGATAAGTGGCATCCAATGAACGGGCGGCTATCTTAATTATAGGTCAATTGATATTTTAATTTGATTGGTTTTGGCGAGTTGCAATCATTTGTTTTCAAAATTAATTTATGCTATTCCTCTTCTGATTCAAAATATAAGCTATACCTAATTTACATTTATTAAAAAGTTAATTAAAAGTAGTTAAAATCAATAAATATACAAGATATTTACTTTTTCCCCTTAATATATCCTTATTTATTAAGAAATTAAGTACGAGACATAACAAATGAGAAAAAAGAAAGAAAGAGAATGTAGGGAAGAAGAATGATGAGAGAGATAATGGCAAATTTAAGAAAAATCATTAAATACAAATACAAAAACAAAAACAAAGTGGGTCTTATAAAAAAACCACATCCCCTAACAAATTTGATTTTTATATTTTGAATAAGAGGAGAACTATCTGAGGAATGCATATTAGGTGCACATATCTACTTATGTGTCCACTTATGTGCTCATACCTCTATTGAGGTATGAGCATATTTTTTATTTTTTTATATATTGTATTTATTTAGATTTAAATTATATGCTGCTTTCTGGAATTTTTTTTGCACCCAGTATCTCAAAATTAATTACTTTCTATGATACTGGTGTTACAGATAAATGCAGAACTGGAAGTTAATTAATTTGAGATACCGGGTGCAAAACAAATTCCAGAAAGCAGCATATAATTTAAATATAAATAAATACAATATAAAAAAAAATATGTTCATACCTCTAATAGAGGTATGAGCACATAATTAGGCACATAAGTATGTGCACTAGCTCCTATCTGAGGGTAAGATCTACATACGCCTCTATTCTATATCTAGAAAATATGTGGCGATTTATTTCTGTTTTATTATATATATTACCAGACCAAGGAGGTTTTTTTTTTTTTTTCCTTTTAAAATTGTCACACTCAACAGCTAAATTAAAGGTGATTAAATAAGGCTTTCATATAACTAAACTAATGGTGATGAAGAATCAAACTCAGATGAAATCTGGGATAATCCTGATAATTAATGTGATGAATTGAGATCTGATGAGTTTCGGTCCAAGAAATAAACATATTTAATACCAGACTGTGTTGTGAAAAATGACTCAAACACAAATATGCTCATGAGTAAGAGAGAAAAAAAAGGAGGGTCAGGAAGCATAGTACGTATTCTCTTTCAAGAATCCTCCCGTTATAGCGTCCAAATTCAATGGCTAGTGGTTTCTTTTCTTTAACATTTCCTGTGGTGTTATGGGCAGCAGCAGCTTTTCTCGATAGAAAGAAGCCCTAACCGAACTCGAACTCGAACTCGCTTGGAAGTTGACTTCCACTCAACCCGCGATCATTCTCATCGCAGAGAATCTTTGAATTTTAGGGCATCGGCATTCACATCCCTCCAAAATGGCAACCATAGTTGAAGTGACAAGGTACAAACAAATCTGAACAATGCCCTCCTTCTGCCAATATCTATCTTACCAACAAGTATACCGGTTGGAAATAATAAGCTTTTAATTTGTAGGCTTAAAATAATGAAAGTGACAGGCAACTGATTAGGATTTCTTGAAACCACACAAGCCAAACGACCAGTACAACAAAGAGAGAACGTGGGAGGGTGAGATAAAGGTCAAAAGGCCATCAGGATTCAGGAATAGTACTACTCCTTCCTATTTTTAATATAAAATATATTTAATGAGTTGATCTTGATTTTAAATATAAGATATAATTGGTATATTTATCAATCTTTTTTCAATTTACACTTATGGATACTCCCTCCACAATCACCAAGAAGGAAAGGAAATAAGAGAATTAAGAAAGATTATTGTTTTAAAAAATACCTGTTATGTTAACCAATTTAACTAACTTTATTAATTTAATCAAATTAATTAAATATGTCTAATACTAAAGATCATATGAGTATTAGTTAGTGGGTCTGCTATAAAGCTGGTAGTACTAGAGAGACAGGTTAGTTATTGTGATGCTCCAAGTCTTTCCAAAGCATTTTTTTTTTAATAATATTATCTAGCATCTAGTTCGGGATTGGTGGCTATCCTTCCAACACAAGTGTGAAGTGTCTTATCTGAAATTTAAACTTGAAATCTAAAAAAATATTGCAAGGCTTTATACAATTAGACTAACTCTGATTAAGTTGGTTCCGAGGCAGATCTAATATTAGATGCATCAAAGGGGACCATGTACGGAAGATGCCTAAACAGCCCGCCTCCATACAAGTGCGGACTCGTTTTGGCGTTCGGGCTCTATGGCATGCCAATGATGATCCACATCCACACACTTTATTCTTGTTTTGTGCTGGTTTCCATTCAGTAACTCTTTCTGAATAAGTTCGTGTGAGTCCTCATCTTTGATCTTGTGTTTGGATGGAGAGAAAATTTTGAAAAAAGAAAAATATGAGGAAAAACTCGCAAAATAGTTTTTTTTTACCATTTTTAGAAGTTTTAATTTCTAACCTAAAATTCCCTCCCCCTACTTTTCTCTCTCCATCAAAATACAGGTGTTATTCAAGCATTTAGTGGTCCATGCCTTTTATGGTTTCTTCCGTAATCTTAGTTTTGTGAGATCCTGCTATATGGATTTGCATAACTATATATATATATTCAGATGTTGGTTTATTAAGAAGGAAATATAGTGAAGATCATGATATTATATTGAAGGGCAAAAAATAAAAGAGACTATAAGGATATGTCTTAAGCCAATATGTTACGACTTTCCATTATATACTTGGCTACAAATCCTTACAAGGATATATTAACTATCATAATGAATAGATATTGGACACACCATCATACTGGAGTCAAACAATGAATAGTCATAACAACAATCAAAGTCATTAACATATCACCAACCAATCATGACTCTATTAAATTTTGGTCAAATTATGTAAATAGAATTTATAAATCTGTCATTCCCTTTTGTTTGACGTCTTATGAGACTGTTATTCCTCCACTACATGAACCTTCTGATGAGCATTCACAACCTTTGTACCATGGGTCTTTTGTTATACTCCTCTTCTAAGAAAGATAATTCTCCAATAGCTCGAGAGAGATTTTCTTTTTATGTTTAATTAAGACTATTTCAAGTCTTTTCATGAACGAGGAAGTTTATCTGAGACAATAATAAATTCATCCACATACATATTAAGTTATTTGAAATTATTGATGAGAGTTGCCGGTAGGGCTGTACAAAATACCCAGAAACCCGGACATCCTAACCCAGTCCTATCCTTATCCGGTCCAGCCCAAAAAAGAGAGGGAAAACCCGAATAATTTCGGGTAGGTCTGGGCCTCACCCGAAGTCCAGGTAAGACCGGGTTCCGGGCAAGGATACAGGACCATGTAGCCCAGTCCTACCTGGCATATATTATATATATTTATTAATATATATTATAGCCTTTAGTTAAATAAAAATAAAAATCTTACGTAAGCTTAAAACGACATCATTCACGGTATATTCTCAATTTCTCACTTTTTACCCTAATCCATTCAGCCTCCTGAGTCCAAATTTGGCAGTTCACATCTACTAGGGTTTCTAGAAATCTGGCCACAGTCTCCTACTCTCCATCGTCGAGCTTCAATTAGCGCTCGTGTATCAACTCGCAAGATCGTCAGTTGAAGATCGTGTCTTGAAGTCTGGAGATTGTTTGTCCTCAAGATTGACGTGACCAACTCCATCGACGCCAAGACCGTCTTGTCTTGAAATTTTTGGTGTCTGTTAGTTGCTTCTACTGATATGCTCTATTTTTTCTCTATCGTTCTGTCACTGATATCTCAATACAATTCTATCATTTTTTATTTATTTGAAATCTTCTGTTATTCTATCACTTTTGCCACAAGACAGTTCATTCTCTTATCTCCCTCTCTCGAATGCACTATTTTTTTCATGAACTGATATGCTCTAATTTTTTTGGTCGAAGATGTCACGCCCTGAAAACTAAAGGGGTGACTGGCACAGGATATGAGATGACTCACATTCCTTAGGCCTTAAACTTATATATAAATGCTAACTAATACTCATAATACCATAATCTTAAATATTCATGTGTTCCATACAACAAAAGGGAAGTAGAGATCCTACCTATAGACTATGTGGAGCATCTAACATTAATAATAATACAAAAGTGCACGTTTAAGATTAATAATAATACAAAAGTGCAGGTTTAAGATTACATCCACTAGTAGCAACACAAAAAGAGACCGCAAGCTTTAAGTCGTTAAGGAAGCTCTTCACCGCTCAGCAGGAGGTACAAGGTCAGTTCTATTTTCTGACACAAATAAATTTTCCGGTGAATAACGTCTCATTCTTATAATTTAATAAAATACAAGAAAAATAATTAAAACATCTTTATCTTTTGACAATAACAATATAACAATAAATTTCAATTTCTAAATCATACGATCATGAATAAAATAGAACTCTATATAAGTATTGTTATTCAAATAATTTCATATACGAAATAAAACCTTTGATTTAACATCATCAATCTTAACCATAATTCTCAAACCTCATCTTTTTGTAGAACTTCTTACAGAACGAATGACAAGCGTGGTCACATAGTCCACGAGGGTAACTAACCAGACATGGCTCGAAACCATGAAAACAGGCATGAACACATAGTCCATGAGAGTAACTAACCAGACATGACTCGAAGTCATGAAATAGGCATGGACACATAGTCCATGAAACAGGCATGGACACACAGTCCATGAAACAAGCATGAGAACAAATCTCATGAATATCAAGCGAGCTCGTCAGAATGATTGTCAATGCTAGGTATTTATAGGCCATAAAGTGGTGCCTGAATCGATGCCTCTTTGAAGCGGTGCCTCTTGAAGCAACACCTCGTCAATTAAAATTCATAACGATTTGTTAAATTAATTAATTTCATTTGTTAATTTATGAACAAACATATGAAGAGTTATACATTTATATTATGTAGAGTTATCTCATAAGCACAACACAACTTACACCAAATGGTGGTTGCTACATCTCTTACTATAACCTTTTACACATGTCTCTAGAAATTGAAGAGACATAACCTTTGTGACTTTTCGTTTTATAACTCTTTGCACAACTCTTCATATAAATCCCTTAATTTAATGAACATGACTTTACAAAAAAACACATCCTTCATTTTAAAATATTCCAACAGTTCTTTCATAATCATATGAAATTCATGTTGACCCGTCTTGAATTATTTGTTTCAATTCATCTGATCATCTATTAATTTCATCTCAGATCAGATCTAAATTAAATATAGCGTGATTCGTTAGTTCAGATCAACCTGAAATTTTTTTATAAAATATTGTACTCCTCACAATACAAACATATAATTGACTATATTTTTGCTTTGTGAAAAATGGGACTAAAAACTGAGATGCTCTCTGATGGAGGCACCTATAAATTAGACAAGCACTCGTACTGATTCTCAGCAGGTTCCAACTTTTGACATTAGCCAACCATAGTGGCACTACTCTTATCCTGCTCTGCACAGAGGCCTCTGTCCCAACCCCTTTCATGCATGCATCACCGGAATAAATAGACTTCTCAATTATTTTGTGAGATGCTGCTTAATTGACATGATTCCACATTTAGTATAATCTTCAAGAGTTAACCCAAACACTTCAAATTAAATCAACACCCTCACGGTTTCAGTGCCTGCTCAAGTTTCCACCATGAGAGAGCAGAGCCACCTGCATATTGAGGACACTGGTCTGGCAGAGAGGTCTCAGTGGATATTGAATTCACCTAGCCCTCCACCTCTCTGGACTAAGCTGTTGAATCTAAAGGAGGCTATCTTGCTTCGTGGAAACAGCCTTTTTTCTTCATCCAACAACAAAGTTTTCCAAAGACTAGCTGCTTCCTTCTTTCTGAACTTATTCCCAATCCTTAGCTGGATAAGAGACTACAAAGCTTCTACCTTTAAAGATGATCTTTTAGCTGGTTTAACTCTTGCCAGCCTTTGCATACCTCAGGTATTTTCGCAAATTTTACTTCACTTTTCTTAAAAGCAATGATGCTGCGGTTCTCTTTCCCCACCCTTAATTTTCTGAATTTTGCAGAGCATAGGATATGCTACTTTGGCAAGACTTGATCCTCAATATGGCCTGTGTACGTGACATATTAAAGCTTCAACATTTTCTGATATGAATTTTACTCTTTTAAATGACAATATCGGCTTTGTTGGTTTCAGATACAAGTGTAGTTCCTCCTCTTATCTATGCTGTAATGGGGAGTTCAAGAGAAATTGCAATTGGACCTGTGGCTGTAGTATCATTGCTGCTATCTTCCCTGCTCTCGCAAGTGGAAGATCCCGTTGCCAACCCCGACGCCTATAGAAACCTTGCCTTCACGGTGACCTTCTTCGCCGGAATCTTTCAAGCAGCATTTGGAATTTTTAGGTGCTTTATTTATCTGCAGGTTCAATTCTTCTGTAGATCTGTAGTTGTTCTTGTATTTAGAGCACTGACTAATCCCCAACATTTTCAGACTGGGTTTTCTGGTGGATTTTCTTTCGCATGCTGCGTTGGTTGGATTCATGGCAGGTGCAGCGATCATGATTGGTCTTCAGCAACTCAAGGGGTTGCTGGGAATCACACACTTCACCAACAAAACTGATGCAATATCTGTTTTGGAGTCTGTATACAAGTCACTTCATCAGCAGCTTACTTCAGGTTCCGCAGATAAAGTGAGTTTAACTAAAACAAATTTGAAATTTTTTTGCTTCTTTCTTGACAGCATTTTACAGATGTCTATATCTTGTTACTAATTTGACATTATTTTTGTTCCCTTTAATGTATATTTCATCAACAGTGGTACCCTTTGAATTTTGTGGTCGGATGTTCGTTCCTGATTTTCCTTCTGATTAGCCGAGTTGTTGTAAGTAATCAAATTTATGATGCCCAAACTCCAAACCGAAACACATCAGTTTAGTGGTTAATTTGCTCCATTGATAATTTATCTCTCTCATTCAGGGAAGAAGAAACAGAAAGCTGTTCTGGTTGCCTGCTATTTCACCTCTTGTATCGGTTATCCTGTCAACTTTACTTGTGTATTTGACAAAAGCCGACAAGCACGGAGTTAATATAATAAAGCGCGTCAAAGGAGGCCTGAATCCAAGTTCAGCTCACCTTTTACAATTCCACGGCCAACATGTTGGACAGACAGCTAAAATCGGCTTGATCTCTGCAATCATCGCCCTCACTGTGTGTTCATTCATTTCCTATATATATCTTGTCCAAATTCTGAATCCTTAATTTTTCTTGGTCCATTCTCTCTTCCTCATAATAATCTATACATTGGATTCAGGAATCTATAGCTGTTGGCCGATCTTTCGCTTCCATAAGAGGGTACAATCTTGATGGAAACAAAGAAATGTTAGCAATGGGGTTCAGCAACATCGCAGGCTCTTTAACTTCCTGCTATGTGGCAACTGGTGACTGACTTTGTTTTGCTCATGTGTTTCTGCAGAGAAGAATATAAAAATGTTAACAGTTTGTTGGTGAACATGTACACTAATTGCAGGATCATTCTCAAGGACTGCGGTAAATGTGAGTGCGGGATGTAGAACGGCCATATCAAACATTGTGATGGCAGTGACGGTGCTTGTGTCACTAGAATTACTTACAAGGCTATTATACTACACCCCTGTGGCTATACTTGCCTCCATCATTATTTCTGCACTTCCAGGACTTATTGACATCAACGAAGCTTACCATATGTGGAAGGTTGACAAATTCGACTTTCTTGCCTGCACTGGTGCTTTCCTCGGCGTCTTGTTTAAATCAGTAGAGACTGGCCTTCTTGTTGCCGTAAGTTCTTACCATTTTCATCCCTTTCACATTTAACTAAATTGACCAAAAAAACGATATACTAGTATTTGTGTTGTCGCAGGTAATAATCTCGTTTGCAAAGATACTGATACAAACAATTCGACCTGGAATAGAAGTTCTGGGGAGAGTCCCAAGAACAGAGTCTTTTTGTGATGTTAGCCAGTTTCCCATGGCCATAAGTACTCCTGGAATCTCGGTTTTTCGCATAAGCTCTGGTTCACTATGCTTCGCAAATGCTAACTTCGTCAGAGAAAGGTAAACACTTCCCAAAAGATATTTAATTCTTTCTCGGAACATATACCTAAATGAATTTGGTCACTTGTTGCAGAATACTGGAATGGGTCGCAAAAGAAGATAAGATTGCACAAGCAAGGGTGCAAGCAGTGGTCCTGGACATGACCAGTGAGTCTCCTATTTGCCCTTGTAATTAAGATGTCTAATTAATGTCGCATAATTTTTTAATTATGATTAGTATAATGATGCTCTGGATTTGTATCGATAATAGACCTGACGAATGTGGATACTTCTGGAATTATTGCACTGGAGGAACTGCACAAGAGGTTGCAATCCCGAGGCATAGAAGTGAGACCGCCATTAATCTATTTTCTTGCTCGTTAATTACATACATAGTGATAGTATTAATTCTGCAATGAGCGATAACAGAAGTGGTAAATGTGTTTAATTATGCAGTTAGCTGTGGTGAACCCAAGGAAGCAAGTCATTCACAAGCTTAAAGTGGCGCAATTTGTGGTTAAGATCGGACAACAAAGGGTTTTTCTTACAGTTGGAGATGCTGTTGACGCGTATGCTTCTGCTAAATTTGTGGCCCCTTGAATACGTGAGTTATGTATCATATTCATGGGTCTAGTAGCCTCGGTCTGGATCCAAAATAAAACTTGGTCTAAATTCAATTAGGCTTTCCACTAAATTTGGTCTCGGCTCTTGAATTTATTTCGGCTTTAAAGAATTTAAATATTTTTGACCGATTAAAAAATGGGTTATGTATCATATTCATGGGTCTAGTAGCCTCGGTCTGGATCCAAAATAAAACTTGGTCTAAATTCAATTAGGCTTTCCACTAAATTTGGTCTCGGCTCTTGAATTTATTTCGGCTTTAAAGAATTTAAATATTTTTGACCGATTAAAAAATGGGTTAAGGTGCAGATTGGCCAACAAAGTTTTACTCCAAGAGTGCTTAGTACAAAAAAATTTTAAGTAGACCAAAAATATCGAAAAACTTTTAAAAATGTAAAGTTAGCACAACGCTGTTAGAAAAAAATCAACGTCCGTTAAAATCAAAAACTTTTAAAAGTTAAGGTGCAGATTGACCAACAAAGTTTTACTTCAAGAACGTTTGGCACAACAAAGTTTTACTCCAGGAGCGCCCAATACAATTTTTTTTTAAGTGGACCTAAAATATCTACTCGTTATTATCTACTGAAAATAATAACAACAGCAAAATTGTCATTATCAGCCAAATTCTAACTGGAAAATATGAACTAAATATATTCATACTCATATATATGATCAGTCCCATAAACATGCTATAAACTGTAACTACTGAATACTTGCGGTCCTGAAAAACCTAATATGTGGGTCCATGAGAACAGCCGTACTCTGATAATGCATGTCATAGACAGTGTTGTCGACTTCCCTGAAATACCAAAACCACAAACCCTTTAGTTAAATGCACCCCAACAAAAAGTAATAGCAGCTAGCTGCTGATTCTTTTTTCTTTTTATTTGCTTAAATCTCGAGAAAACAACCTTGGCTGATACATTTGCAAAGCCTTGGGGCTCTGTAACACGTTCACTTCATGTTCATCAGTTTTTGGAGCTTCCTCGGGAATAGGGTGTGCTTCTTCTTTTCCTTTGTCGGCTGAATTACTCTGCGACCACCCAAACGAATCGAGGAATCTCATTATAGGTTCATATATACACGAATCTCCGACCATGACAAATTAAACCATATTTACGATATATACCTTCCGACGTTTAGATGAAGATGATCCTCCTTTTTCACGTCGTCCGACAGGACCACGAGCAGAGCGTGACGCTGATTTTTTCTACAGGCCATCACAATTTCATAAATTAATCTTAGAAACAAAGTTCATATTTTACAACAAACCTTCCCTTTATTCCTCTCTCCTTTTGGGGGTGTCTTTACGTGAAGTTGAAGTGTACCTTGGCGGGCTGTGATTCATCATCATCATCATCATCATTCCAGTCCTTGTTCAGTACCGTCTCCAGCTCTTTGATCCATCTCTCCTGCCAGCCATGGTGTTATTGATAAATCTCATCTCATTCTAAAAGCATGGAGTAGATAAAAAATAATACTCCTAGTCTCAAATTAACCCTATTAATATTTCCTTAACAATAATCCAGAATCCAGGAGAGTGAGTAAAGGAATTAAGGAAGATGAATATGGTATTTTAGAAGAAGAAAATACTCGTATCATATTAACTAACTTAATTAACATCTTTAATCTACTCAAATTAGTTAATTAGGCTTTACATTATAAAGACTACAGGAATAATAATAATAATAATTAAATCCAGGGTGATTCTTACCACTGGATCTTGGAACTGAGAACTTTGAAGCGGGTCGGCATTAGTTTGGGGAGCAGATCTTATAGAAGTTGCAGCCTTTTTACCAGAAGAGGGGGCGGCCTTTTTACCAGAACCCCAGGGTCTGGCATAACTCACTTCTCCAGGTGTGATTCACGTTCTTGAGAAGAAAGCACAAGTTTTATTCGCATTAACTTTTAATCCCGATGACGCGCAGAATCTATCCAAACAAATTTTCACCTCCAAAACTTTTTGAATAGAAACTTCCACAAACAAGACAATATCATCAACAAAAATATAAATAAGAGATAGAAGAAAACAGAGGTTAATGGACGCCAATCTCTGTTGCGACTTCGGCAAGTGCACCGATCGTTACAAGTAATAAAGTGTGTGAGAAAAGATATCGTCCCACGAGGAATAGTATTACAGCCACTAATTAGTTATTTAAGCTTTAGTTGGATGAAATAGAGTAATAGGGGTGAATTGTAGCTAAAAAGGTTTTGAATAATTAAATAAAAAATTAAGAATCAAGAATCTCAAGAATTTCAAGAATGTTTTAGAAAAGATGATTTATAGAGAAAAACGCAGCTAGGGCATAGAATTCCCTATGTTCCTCTAAGTATTCTAATTAAATTCCTAATTGGTGTTATTCCCATAAGCGACGATCAATTCTCTAATATTTAACTAAGTCCCAATGTCTTGATGCTACCTTAGTCGTTATCTTTAAAAATAACCTAATGTCTCGAGTGTTATTTAGAAAGATTATGTAAACAGAATTATAAGATCACACAAATTTGTAAGCCTATGTCTAGGTCATGCAATTTTATGATGAGTTAAAGGTTCTGTTAAGTGCACCAACATCTCTATTGTCATGCACTAACCTATGGGCAATCTAAAAGGTGATCGAGTCTTTTAGAAGGCTTTAAGTAAATATAACTCATTCAATCATGGTAAATAACATTCAATATAGAATTCAAATAAATCCTCAGATTAACATAGGGTTCATCCTCGCCCTAACTACTAAAGGAATTTAGCCCAGCATGGCTAGGTAAAAATTAATAAAATAAATGAAAACCCGAATTGTTCTTTAGAGATTTGGGAAGGTTGATCTCTACAATTGCTTTGATCTTCTTTCTCCAATTCCTTCTTTCTATTCTCCAATTGCTTCGCGTCGTGCTTCTTTGCGTCTTCCAGGTTTAATAATTGTTCGCGGCGTTCCGTCTTTTTTTCGTTCTTTGCGTGGTTCTAATATATATTAGGTATTTGCCTTTTTCTGCGGGTCCCACGTGTTTGCATCTTTTTTCCAATATCAATTCTTTTCTGATTCCCTCCTGTACGTGCTTTCTTCTTTGTTTCATTATGATAGGATAGAATATAATAATATATTATATTATTATATCCTTTTCAATTTAATCTATTGCCTCTTTTAGATCACATAATATCTCCTGCATAAATAAGTAGGATATCAATAGATTTTCTGTTATAATATTCTTTTATCCTATATTTAATTAAAAGATAGATAAGTACATAAAGATAATTAAATAAGTACAAAATATTAATAAATTTAATCCAATCAATCCCAAAATCTACCCTTATTTAATTATAAAATATATACTTATCAAACTCCCCCACACTTAAATATTTGCTTGTCCTCAAGCAAAAGAAAGAGAATTAATTATTTGAAAGGAACATTGCATATGGAATTCTTAAACAGAGAGCAATAAACCACCACACTTAGATCATATCATCAAATCTTATTTAAGTTAATGTCTTATAAGAATAGGTCACTAAGTCAATAGCCTTAAACAATTATAATAATCTCTTAACATCCCATAATCAAAGGATCAACCACGCACATGGGTGATGCGGCCTGCTTACTCGGTTACTCAACGGCACCTCAAGAGGCTTTTAGCCCAACTCATAACTCTCTTGGACTTTACCGTTTGACGCGACCACTGCACATGGGTGATGCGGCACGGTTACTAAGTCAAGTCTAGAGATGTCGGCGGTTGGTTTTTTTTTTTTTTTTTTTGAACAAAAGGTTCACTTAGCTAGCAAGGTCATCATCTAATTTTCTAAAGAAATCATGTAGCAAAATTTTCAAAAACTAATAATCATTGATCCTATTACAAACTATTCCCTATTCTCATAGTCCATCTCAAGACTGTTACAAAAATTCAAGGCTTAGAGACTTAATTGAAACATTCTTTTCTATTTTAATTTTTGACTTGATAATATTAACTAAGATGGGGAAAACTCAAAGTTAAGGTCAATTTAAACAAACTCAAAAAAAAAAATTTCAAGGGAAGTCTTTTCAATTGAATAAGGACAAGCAACACCAAAGAAATCATATCCCTACCCCACACATAAATCGACAGTTGTCCTCAATGTTTGAACAATCAATAAAATGAAAGGAACTAGTACTCCCTGGTTTAGGTCTCTAACTACGATGTGGAGTGCTCTGTCAAAAGTCATCGGAGTGGTCATCGGCGTCCTCATGTGTGACCGCATCGTCGGAATCATTGTCGTCCTCGGTGGTTGACAACTAGTGGGGTCAATATTCTCGCTTGATGCATAGGGCCTCGACCATCCGGGTCGGATAACGCACTTGGCGTTTTAGTTGCCTAAGAGTAGTGGGATCGGTGAGGTCTCGTCACCGACACCGGTAGGTTCTGAGTAGTGGATGGGCTGGGATGGGTGGGGGGCGTATGCAGTCGGGGTTCGCATTTGGCATGCCTGGAGGCATCGGAGGTCCAGCTATCGATGGTGGACCACTGAATCGGGAAGCCAACCGAACATCCATAGCTTCATTAGCCGGAATTGTGACACTCGCCGTAGACAAAGTTGCATGATAAGTGAGCAATGTCCCAATTTGCTCTCCTTCCTTCCCGAGGTGATTGTTTGGGTAATTCTATCGGAAAGGATCGACGCTATATCGATATTTCGATTGCCCAAGATTTCATAAATGAGCACGGCCGCTCCAAGTTGACATCACCATGGTTAGTAGATGGAAGGATGTTGCTATTGATGAAGTAAAACCAGGACGGCCTCCGCAGCAAGATCGGTCCCGACCAATTTTTCGGGATGCTGGGTAATTTGTGTCTATCACACCGGATCGAAGAGGGATGGGCAATGCGCACTCGCAGAGATTCAGCGAATCAACAATATCGTGTCTAAATTGTTTGGGACGGATGGGGGCAAATAATTTCATATGATCTTGAAAGCACAAGGGCTGCCACGGATCATAACTAGTACCAGAAAACTCTCAATAGTGGCAAGATCAAATGGAACAGATATACCCCTAACCCAAGATATACGAGTATCCCCTATCTGTACAACATCGCATTTGCAAAAATTCTCGCAGAGTGTACTAGAGCTATCGGTAGGAAAGTTACCAATGTCTTCCATTGGCGACGCCGGATGATTTCTTCTATTGGTGGTATACTAGGTAGGAATAGATCAATCACCCTCTCGGGGACAAAGCTCTTGGGAAGAAACCAGACCGGTACCGCTCCCTACTTGCTTGTGATAGAAACTTGGAACCTCTAGGAGTGGTGTGAGAGGAGGAAGAAGCTCGAGCTCTTTTGAACCAAGAACCGGAGGGGCATATGGTGGAATAGCCTTGTCTTTGTCCTTCCCCTTGCTCATTGTGCCTTTGGACCTGAAATAATAATTAAAAGAAAAAGAAAAAGAAAATAAAAAAATGGAGGGGGGGTTTCGACGGAGGGAGGGGAATCTGGGAGGGGGAGGGTGGGGGTCGGCGGAGAGGGGGGGAAGAATGGAGGAGGACGAAGGGGGGGGGTGGAGGTCGGCGGTGGTTTGGGGAAAAGGGGAAAAAGGAGAGGGAGGGTGGGGTCGGCGGTGAGGAGGGGAAGAATGGAGGAGGACGAAGGGGGGGTGGGGGTCGGCGGTGGTTTGGGGAAAAGGGGAAAAAGGAGAGGGAGGGTGGGGGTCGGCGGTGATTGGTGACGAGGGAGGGAGAGTGAGCGACGGAGACCGGACGGGGGGGAGAGAGAGAGAGAGGGAGAGAGAGAGAGAGATGGTGGGGGAGGAAGGGAGGCGGTGGCTGGTACAGGGGAAGGGGAAAGGAAGAAGACGAAAAAGGGGGGTTTTTCCAAACTTTTTTTTTTTTTTTTTTTTTCAAGTTTTTTTTTTTTTTTTTTTTTGTGCTGAGCACTTGAGAGTTGGCGCCGGGCGCCAACTTTCTGTTTGAAGCCCTTTTTTTTTTTTTTTTGCCGAGCACCGAGAGTTGGCGCCGGGGCGCAAATTTGGCGCCCAGGCGCCAACTTTGTTTGAAGCCTTTTTTTTTTTTTTTTTTTTTTTTTGTATGGAGCTTATAGTTTGCTCCATACTTTTCACAACCTTCCTATCCTAGAATAACTGCTAAAACTAATAAGAATGAAAAAGAAAACTTATTGGGTTGCCTCCCAATCAGCGCTTGTTTAACGTCCCGAGCTCCGACGGATAGTTTCTTAATTCTCAGCTTCTAGTGCCACGGAGGTTCTTCCTCTGTCAATGTCTCCACCATGGTAAGGCTTCAATCTCTGCCCATTTACCTTAAAAGCGTCATCGAACCTATTGGTGCAATGACAATTGCACCAAAAGGTGTAACCTCCTTGACTATAAACAGTCCTGACCACCTAGACTTCAATTTCCCTGGAAAAAGTTTTAAACGAAAGTTATAAAGTAATACTGCTGTCCGGATGAAACTCTTTTGGAAGAATCCTCTTGTCATGCCATCTCTTGGTTCTCTCCTTGTAGAGGCTAGCACTCTCATATGCAAAAACTCGAATTCATCAAGCTCATTCAATCGAAGTAGCCTTTTTCATCGCCAGATTTAACATCAAAGTTCAGCAGCTTAGTTGCCCAAAGCGCCTTATGTTCAAGCTCCACTGGGAGGTGGCAAGATTTACCATATAACAGGTGAAACGGTGACATGCCGATAGGAGTCTTGAATGCCGTTCGGTATGCCCACAAAGCATCATCAAGCTTCTGGGACCAATCCTTCCTTGACTTCCCAACAGTCTTTTCCAGAATTTGCTTCAATTCCCTGTTAGAAATCTCCACTTGCCCACTAGTTTGTGGGTGATATGGAGTAGTGACACGATGAGTGACACCATATTTGCTAAGCAATGATTGAAACTGTCGGTTACAAAAATGAGTGCCTCCGTCACTAATAATGGCCCTCGGTACCCCGAACCTGCTGAATATATTCTTTTTGAGAAAGGATATCACCACCTTAGCTTCATTAGTGGGAAGAGCAATTGCCTCTACCCACTTTGAAACATAGTCCACACTACAAGGATGTACTTGTTGTTAAAAGAGCTTGGGAATGGCCCCATAAAATCAATTCCCACACATCAAAAATCTCAATAACAAGAATGTTGTTGAGTGGCATCTCATGTCTCCTAGAGATATTCCTGTTCTCTGGCAACGATCACATTGCTCAACATACTTCCTAGCATCCTTATACAATGTAGGCCAATAAAAACCGCTTTGTAGTACCTTAGCGGCGGTGCGTTCTCCAAATAAATGTCCACCATAATCTGAACCATGACAATGCCGGAGGATCTTATGAGTTTCCTCCTGCGGGATACGGCGCCAGAGCATTCCATCTCGCACACCTGAAAAATAAGAAGGGCTCATCCTGGATATACCGCCAACATCATGCATGAACTTCTTCCTCTGCTGCCATGTTAGTCCTCTGCGGTATCATCCCAATGGCCTTATAATTAGCAAAATCAGCAAACCAAGGAACACCGCTAATTGCTAAGACATACTCATCTGGAAATTCATCATGAATCTCCATTTCTGAATCATCTTGCGGCTCCTTAACTTTGAATCCTAGACAAGTGATCGCTACCACATTCTCTACCCCTTTCTTGTCTTTGATTTCAATCTTAAACTCTTGGAGTAGCAAAGATCCAACGGAGAAGCCTTGGCTTAGCGTCTAGCTTAGTCAAGAGATATTTTAGAGCAGCATGATCTGTAAAAATAATAACTTTGGAACCAATCAAATACTGTCTAAATTTATCTAATGCATAAATAACTGCAAGCATCTCCTTCTCAGTTGTTGCATAGTTCAACTGTGCCTCATTCAGAACTTTACTTGCATAATATATAACATGTAACAACTTATTCTTCCTTTGCCCCAAAACAGCTCCTATGGCGTAGTCACTGGCATCACACATCACCAAACGGTAGATCCCAATCGGTGCTCTCAGAATAGGTGCAGTTGTTAATCTTTCTTTCAACAATTTGAATGCAATAAGACACTCTTTGTTGAAGTTAAAGTCTTCATCTTTGACCAACAACTGACTAAGCGGTTTGGCTATCTTGGAAAAATCTTTGATAAACCTTCGGTAAAACCCAGATATTCTATGACCCAAGACTATCCCATCTTTCACCATAAAGTGGCATTTTTCCCAATTAAGCACCAAATTACTCTCTTGACATCTTTGGAGTACACGAGACAAATTAGTCAAGCAAGTATCATACGAAGTGCCAAAAACAGAGAAATCATCCATAAATACCTCAATAAATCTCTCGGTCATGTCGAGAAGATAGACAACATGCACCTCGAAAAGTAGCTGGGGCATTGCAAAGACCGAAGGGCATCCGTCTATAAGCAAAAATACCAAAGGGGCAAGTGAAAGCTGTTTTCTCTTGATCCTTTGGATCCACTGCTATTTGATTGTAACCAGAATAGCCGTCTAAGAAGCAGTAATAAGAGTGACCTGCAAGCCTTTCAAGCATTTGGTCCATGAATGGTAAAGGGAAGAAGTCCTTACGAGTGGCATCGTTCAATCTTCTATAATCCACACACATTCTCCAGCCCGTGACGTGCATCATAATCCTTCTTTGCAGCTTCTCTGGCTGTAAATTAGAATTTTCATCTGCACAAACCTCTTCTTCCACCTGCAATAACTGAGCAATATCATCCTCTAAGGACTCATCTGAATCTTCTTGAAAAAGACCCTCCTGAATGGCTTCGTCAACTACATCAATTCTGAAACAGTCACTATTATCAACTGGGTATTTCATGGATGAAACACATTGTAAGTGATTTTCTGTCATTCATTTGGAATTCCATTTTTCCAGAAACTACATCAATTACCGCTTTCGCAGTAGCCAAGAAGGGTCTTCCCAAAAGCAAAGGAAGTTCAGCATCTTCCTCCATGTTAAGAACCACAAAATCCACCGGAAGATGAATTTGTCCACTTTCACCAAGACATCCTCAATGACACCTTCGGCTTCTTAATGGATCTATCCGCCAACTGTAATGACATCATAGTAGGCTTCATCTCTTTAATGCCGAGAGTTTTTGCCACAGATAAGGGCATTAAATTTATACTAGCTCCCAAGTCACAAAGTGCTCGCCCATATTGACATTCCCTATTGCACAAGGAATGCTAAAGCTGCCCGGATCCTTAAGCTTTGGTGGCAACTTAGTTTGAATGATGGCACTACACCGCCGAGTCAATGCCACTGTTTACGCCTCTTGCAACTTATGCTTCTTGGAAAGCAAATCTTTCATGAACTTTGCATAATTAGGCATATTTTCAAGAGCTTCGCAAAAGAAATGTTAATCTGCAATTTCTTAAAAATATCCAAGAACTTGGCATATTGTTGCTTCTGAATCTGTTGCTTCAACCTTTGGGGATAAGGAGGTTTTGCATAAGAAGGAGTGGGAGACTTCTTTGTAACTATCTCCTTTGGAACCTGGGATTGACCTCTGTATCACTAGGGAAGGACCCTTGGCTTCTCTCTGCTATTTGTTTTGATAATTGACCAATCTGATTCTCCAAATTCGGATCGAAGCCCCCGATTCTTGAGAGCAGACTTTGTTTCATTCTCGAAAGCTTCGATCCTGTATGTATTCGGTGAGTGGTACGAGTCAACCGTGTCAAAGCCTTTTCCGGATCGGTAGTGGTGGATTCGTGGAACCGCCGAGGTGCCGCTTGGGGTTTGTAGGAAAAGTTTGGGTGAGCTTTCCACCAGGATTGTATGTGTTGCTATATGGATTAAACTGATTTCTGGGAGGATTACCCATGTAGTTGACCTCAGCTGTTTCTCCATTAATGAATGCTGCACAATCTCCATTAGCGTGTTCCCTTTGCAAAAATCACAAAGCAAAGGAGGCCGAGAAGAATTAGATGACACCCGAGAAGAGGCAAGTTTGTTTAGTGATGAAGCTAACTGCCGTTGGATCACCTTGTTTTGTTGGGCAATGTTCTCATTGTGGGCCAACATTGTATTGTACGAGTCTAGTGAAGAACTCCCTCTTTGGTTGTGGAGTAACAGTTTCATTCTCTAAGGACCCCATATCTTCAAACAACTCCAATGATTCCTCCGGAGTTTTATTTTTTAACGTACCACCCGCTGCAAAGATTAATCATCATCCTAGAGGACGGAAGCATCCCATTGAGGAATATTCTCACCGATCATAGTCTTGCAGCTCATGTTGTGGGCACTTCCTAAGCAACTCCTTGAATCTTTCCCAAGCTTGGCAATATGATTCCCATTGCCTTGAGTAAAGCAACGGATGTCCGACGCCAGCTTTGTATACTTAGAAGAAGGGAAAAATTTCTCCAGAACTTTGTGGTAATAATGTCCCAAGTGGAGAGACTTCCATTAGGACAAGAACGAAGCCAAGCTCCCGCTTTCCCGTCGAGAGAAAGGAAACAGCCTCACACGAATAGCCCCTTCGTAAACCCCATTCATCTTGATGGTATCACAAATCTGCGAAAAGTCTCAATATGCCGATTAGGATCCTCTAAATCACTCCCACTAAAAGAGCGTTGTTGAACCAAGCCTATGAGGGATGGCTTGATTTCAAAATTATTTGCATTTACAGCTGGATTGACAATGCTAGTTGCTGCCCGGCTGGATTAAGCGTCATATAATCGCCCATGGTCTTTCTTGAGGAGGAAGGCGAAGAGGATCTTCACCATTTTCTCGCCATTATAACCGGTTCGGTCCCAGTACTAGAGTTACTAGCCTTTCCTTTACTCTGTTGAGCAAGTTTCCGGTTTCTCCTTGCTGTCTTCTCAATTTCAGGATCAAACTGCAGCGAATTTCTGTCTATGGTACCTCGCATAAACAGAGTTAGATAACAAAAGAAAAAGAAATCCAATCTAGAGTTTTAACAACTACTTAGTGTTGAAATATTTCTATTCCCTAAGAACGGCGCCAAAAACTTGTTGCGACTTCGGCAAGTGCACCGATCGTTACAAGTAATAAAGTGTGTGAGAAAGATATCGTCCCACGAGGAATAGTATTACACCACTAATTAGTTATTTAAGCTTTAGTTGGATGAAATAGAGTAATAGGGGTGAATTGTAGCTAAAAAGGTTTTGAATAATTAAATAAAAATTAAGAATCAAGAATCTCAAGAATTTCAAGAATGTTTTAGAAAAGATGATTTATAGAGAAAAACGCAGCTAGGGCATAGAATTCCCTATGTTCCTCTAAGTATTCTAATTAAATTCCTAATTGGTCATTATTCCCATAACCGACGATCAATTCTCTAATATTTAACTAAGTCCCAATGTCTTGATGCTACCTTAGTCGTTATCTTTAAAAATAACCTAATGTCTCGGTGTTATTTAGAAAGATTATGTAAACAGAATTATAAGATCACACAAATTTGTAAGCCTATGTCTAGGTCATGCAATTTTATGATGAGTTAAAGGTTCTCGGTTAAGTGCACCAACATCTCTATTGTCATGCACTAACCTATGGGCAATCTAAAAGGTGATCGAGTCTTTTAGAAGGCTTTAAGTAAATATAACTCATTCAATCATGGTAAATAACATTCAATATAGAATTCAAATAAATCCTCGAATTAACATAGGGTTCATCCTCGCCCTAACTACTAAAAGGAAATTAGCCAAGCATGGCTAGGTAAAAATTAATAAAATAAATGAAAACCCGAATTGTTCTTTAGAGATTTGGGAAGGTTGATCTCTACAATTGCTTTGATCTTCTTTCTCCAATTCCTTCTTTCTATTCTCCAATTGCTTCGCGTCGTGCTTCTTTGCGTCTTCCAGGTTTAATAATTGTTCGCGGCGTTCCGTCTTTTTTTCGTTCTTTGCGTGGTTCTAATATATATTAGGGTATTTGCCTTTTTCTGCGGGTCCCACGTGTTTGCATCTTTTTCCAATATCAATTCTTTTCTGATTCCCTCCTGTACTGTACGTGCTTTCTTCTTTGTTTCATTATGATAGGATAGAATATAATAATATATTATATTATTATATCCTTTTCAATTTAATCTATTGCCTCTTTTAGATCACATAATATCTCCTGCATAAATAAGTAGGATATCAATAGATTTTCTGTTATAATATTCTTTTATCCTATATTTAATTAAAAGATAGATAAGTACATAAAGATAATTAAATAAGTACAAAATATTAATAAATTTAATCCAATCAATCCCAAAATCTACCCTTATTTAATTATAAAATATATACTTATCAATCTCCATTCTGGATTCGCTCCTGAATTAAAAAATTTAAACTTTTAAAGATGCCCGGGTAAGTTTTCGAACGTGCCCGGACAAGTCCATGTGCAATCCACCCAAAATCCGATTGTTGCAAATTCTTGCACGAACCCCCAACCATGTGCATTAGGATTAAAAAGAGTGAATACAACAAAAAATCATAAATGTAACAAGTAGATATTTTAGGTCCACTTAAAAATTTTTTTGTGCTAGACGCTATTGGAGTAAAACTTTGTACGTCAATCTGCACCTTAACCCTTAACGGATGTTGATTTTTTTTTAACGCAACGGCGTTGTGCTAACTTTACATTTTAAATTTTTTTTTGGTATTTTCGGTCCAATTAAAGTTTTTTATGCCGGACGCTCCTAGAGTAAAATTTTGTTAACCAATCTGAACCTTAACTCTTAAAAAATTTAAATCTTACACCACAAAAAAAAAAGTACAGAATTTAAATCAAATCCATCTTTATGTTTCGCATCATGAATACAACTAGATCTTGACTCGTGCTACATTCCATGAAAATCTAAAACTTAATTTAAAATTGAACGTTTTGGGGAATAAATAATACTCCACCGGTCCTAATTATAAGACATAGTTGACTTTGTTTAGAGAAATTAAGGAAGCTAAATAAGTTACTTAATCATTTTATATGTTGTGTATCTTTACATTATATATTAGTTTATTAGTCAAACTAATCACTTTGAAGAAAACAATAAAAATAAAAATACTCTAAAGTAATTTAATTAGCTTCCTTAATTTCTCCAAAAAAGTCAACTGTGTCTTATAATTAGGACCGGAAGGAGTAATAACTGTACATTATTTTGGATCTAAGTTTTAAGCACATGACATATCTGATACAGTATTTTGTTAAAAACTTATCAAAGTAAGCTTGGATGTTAAATCCAATCAAAAGTTGGATATGGCTCAAACTCAAGGCAGCTTGCCAAACAAGTACATAAATTTAATGATGTCATTTCCATAAACACGACAAGCATGAATGGTTGGCGCATTGCCAAACGAATCTTATAACTATATATTATTGTCATTTGTTGCCAAACTTGAAAGTTAGACAAGGTTATGCGAACCAAAACAACAGAGAAAATCCCAACAATTCATCACATCCCCTCATTACCTTTTCGCATTTTCGCATCTCTCGGAGGGCCAGCCTTTTCATTTGCTACCACAACTAGTCGTGATAAATATATGTAGCAATAAGACCAGATATTAGACGGACAAACTTAATTTAAATAATAGGCAAGTTTTCATTTCAAAATGAGAATTGATTTTAAAAACAAGAGTGAGAGTAAAAACAATATTATTGTTATTGTTCTCTCAGATGATTCAGTTTTATACTTCTTTTTTTTTTTGCAATTTTTTAGACTAAAACGTATGAAGTAGAGCTCAGCATTAACGCATAGCTTTGGTGCAGGTGAAGATTGACACTGTTCACCAGAACAAGATGTGCACGTCGGCGTTCTGTGAACTATGGAATATGCATGCAGATGAACGGTAATTACAGATTAGCTTAGATAATGACATGACTTGTTCTATTAAAAGATACCAAACTGTACAATAGAGCATCCAAGTCTACATATATAAAACTGAGTTTTCTATTACCATTATTAGCTTTCTAGAATAAGGAAATAAGTCTGAAGAGCCGATAGTTAAATAACCCTGTTTTTGGAAAATAAACGCAGCACGAAGAAAGAAAGACCATATATATATATATATATATATATATATATATATAATCAGCATAAGTACTTGCTCCTGACTCCCGAAGATCCGGCTACTTGGTCACTTGTTTCTGTCCGCGGTTTCCCCTCACTGAAAATAATAACAACAGCAAAATTGTCATTATCAGCCAAATTCTAACTGGAAAATAGGAACTAAATATATTCATACTCATATATATGATCAGTCCCATAAACATGCTATAAACTGTAACTACTGAATACTTGCGGTTCTGAAAAACCTAATATGTGGGTCCATGAGAACAGCCGTACTCTGATAATGCATGTCATAGACAGTGTTGTCGACTTCCCTGAAATGCCAAAACCACAAACCCTTTAGTTAAATGCACCCCCAACAAAAAGTAATAGCAGCTAGCTGCTGATTCTTTTTTATTTTTATTTGCTTAAATCTCGAGAAAACAACCTTGGCTGATACATTTGCAAGGCCTTGGGGCTCTGTAACACGTTCACTTCATGTTCATCAGTTTTTGGGGCTTCCTCGGGAATAGGGTGTGCTTCTTCTTTTCCTTTGTCGGCTGAATTACTCTGCCACCACCCAAACGAATCGAGGAATCTCATTATAGGTTCATATATACACGAATCTCCGACCATGACAAATTAAACCATATTTACGATATATACCTTCCGACGTTTAGATGAAGATGATCCTCCTTTTTCACGTCGTCCGGCAGGACCACGAGCAGAGCGTGACGCTGATTTTTTCTACAGGCCATCACAATTTCATAAATTAATCTTAGAAACAAAGTTCATATTTTACAACAAACCTTCCCTTTATTCCTCTCTCCTTTTGGGGGTGTCTTTACGTGAAGTTGAAGTGTACCTTGGCGGGCTGTGATTCATCATCATCATCATCATCATTCCAGTCCTTGTTCAGTACCGTCTCCAGCTCTTTGATCCATCTCTCCTGCCAGCCATGGTGTTATTGATAAATCTCATCTCATTCTAAAAGCATGGAGTAGATAAAAAATAATACTCCTAGTCTCAAATTAACCCTATTAATATTTCCTTAACAATAATCCAGAATCCAGGAGAGTGAGTAAAGGAATTAAGGAAGATGAATATGGTATTTTAGAAGAAGAAAAATACTCGTATCATATTAACTAACTTAATTAACATCTTTAATCTACTCAAATTAGTTAATTAGGCTTTACATTATAAAGACTACAGGAATAATAATAATAATAATTAAATCCAGGGTGATTCTTACCACTGGATCTTGGAACTGAGAACTTTGAAGCGGGTCGGCATTAGTTTGGGGAGCAGATCTTATAGAAGTTGCAGCCTTTTTACCAGAAGAGGAGGCGGCCTTTGGTTTGGGGGGAGTAGTACCCAAGTTCAGTATTCTGCGAACCCGATTGCTAATTGGTGGCCTATTCAACATGAATTTCAGCCAAATAAATACAAGTGTATGTGAAATGCTCAAAAGATCACAAGTAGCTTCATTTTTCAAGTATTTTACCTAGCCGATGACGAAGGAGTCAAAAAATTTCCACTATACAGATTTGACCTGAATATATCTGTAGAAGGAGGCGCGAGGTGATTACCTGATCTGTATGGATACCTAAATCGAGGATTAATTCAAAGATTATTAGTAGCACGCATTAAAGTAATCACAGCCATATATATATTCCAGCTGAAAAAACAAAGGCAGATATATACCATGGAAGCCTAGAGGGCTCACGAGGCTTAAATCCAAGAAATGATGATGCATTAGACCCTTCCGGTGCAATAGTGATAGGCTGGGAAAGCGCAGACATCATTGGAAGTGAGATCTTCGGCAGAATCGGAGATCCATGAAATGGGGAGCTCCCCAGTACACTGCTGCGTCTACTCCACAGTTGGCTGTGGTCATTACTCTTATCTGACACTAACGGGGACCTAAATCTTAAAATAAAATGAGTGATAGCATCAGAGCCGAGAGAGAGATAGAGAAAGAAAAGAGATTGAAAAGGAAAGGGCAATGGCTTGTTTTATTACATCTTTTCCGTGGTATTTATACAAATGAATACTACGTATATTACAATAACAGAGAAGAAGTTAATTTGCTTTGATCTAATTATCTTAAAGCAGAAAAGCATTATACATAAATGATGAGTATTGAGAACACTTCTTTCATGGATTCAAGAGGCTACTTACCCTGAAAGTGGGGATAAGCCAAGGGTTTGAGGAACAAAGCCTCCATGAGACATCGTTTGTTGGGAATGGAGAAAGTTCCTTTCATAATCACGAATATCGGGATACCTATTGTGAAAAAAAATAGTAATAATATGAATAGTGTGTCCATGTTCATCAAGAGAGTGCAATCAAGTGGCAAATATGAAGGAAGAGACATGGTACCTTTGAGGCACGGAAGGTCCAGCTCCAAAGGAATTGATGAAGGACGAAAGTACAGATGACCCAGTTGGTTGTGGATGATGATTAGGGGACAATATTGTAGCTGTAGGCCTTCGTCCAAAACAAAACAAAAATAAAAATTCAACGAGAAAATTCAACAGATAGCTTAGATGATGATCAACTTGATGAGGGACGTCAGCTTTAGACTCACAAGATTGAAAATATTAAATTACCTGGTAGAAACAGCAGGTTCAGGCAGCATGAGTCTGGGAGCAGGCTGATGTTCACAAGTGTTTGGAGGCACAGTCGCAGTAGGAGACTGACAATTTGAGGAAGACTCCGACCTTCAATGACAAAATATATATAAGCGTTTTATGTTTAGTTGTCCATTCTCTAAATTTGATTATTGATATACGTCTGCTTCAACATACTCCCTATGGACCACAATATAAGGTGTTTCTAAAAAAATAATTTGATTCAAAATATAAATCAGTAATACTCATTTTTCAATTTTGTCATATTCATTTCCAATTTGCTCACTCCTTAAATTTTCAAACATATTTTTTAATAAAGGTAAAAGTGAAAAAAAATCAAATTATAATATATTTAATTAGTTATTTGTCACTTCTTATTTCTCATAAATTAGTTAAACTGTCATATATTATGAACCAAAGAGTGTGTGTAGAGCAAATACCTGGAAGAGGTTGGGCTGGGAGGCTTCATGGAGTTGGGCGAATCAAAAGTATGTTGCATAGTAGGGACATGGCCACTTTGTGACGTCAGAGGATGAAACTGTTGGGGCCTACGTACGTAGTAAAATGTCAGTGAATGAATGCCTTTGAAAATATTATTAGTAGCTTTGTGAATCGAGTGAATGCAAGTAAATGCTAACTTAACAATAATGCATTCTTATACGTACCTATGAATAGCAGGGGTGTCATACGGCAAGGAGTAGGGGGCAAATCGTAAGTCAAGGGCACTGCCCGGAGGGCTTTGGAGATATTGAGCCCTAACGTTGAGAAAATATTTTCATAACTACTGACATTTAAGCAACTAGAGAATAACAAGCTTGATATATATATATATATACCATCTTGAGTTCCACGAAGTCGTTTGAAGTTGTTTGTTAGATAGCAGTTGTCCTTGGCTTAATGTTCCAGAGCCTGTAATTCCCACCCCTCTCTCTACCTGCTCATGATAGAAAAAACGAGGGTCATCAGCGAGATTAACAAAGCAAGGACAAACTTAGTGTTCAAAGATGCATGTTTGAATTATATATATATAGTACTTACTGGGTTTCTGTGGATTGGGGATGGTTGAGAGGGATGGTTTTGGTGATTGATGATTCCACATGAAGCATTGGGTGCAGCCATATTTTTGCCCAGCATCGTCTCATTGTTTGTCTCTTGCTCCATACTTATATCCATGGCTTGAAGCCTAACGACGTAGAAAAATGCAAAACAAGCATGCAATGCCAACAAACAAATTAATGGGGCAAAAACAAGGACCAGGAATCTTAATGTTGATCAAATGAACAACGTACCTTTGTATATTCTCATGCTGACACGAGAGGAAATCAGCAGGATAGTTCGGCGGGGCCTGATCAAACGACGTAGATATTCCTCGCGCGAACCATTCCTCCTATCATAATAATAATTATGTGATCACACAAAATTGTAGATATGGTCAGTAATCATAATTATAGGTATTCTAGGTATTCTGATTATGACATTATCTTTCGCTATAAAGAAGAAAAGAATCGTGATACTATATGTGCTATTCAACTAAAGCGCCATACACTGAAAATCAATCCTGAGAAACAAATTATAACAGTGAGTCATAAGCACTCCGACTTATTTCTCAAAGTATGTGCATATATGGATGATAATTATAATAATAATATGTATATGTTAAGAAGGTAATATGTATATATATGTTTCGTAAATTTGTATACCAATTATAGAGCCCATTAAGCTTACAAATTTTTTAGTTGAGAAACATTTGAAATTTTGAGTGGGGAAAATACTATTTTGAAATGGTACGATATGTTGAAATGTTGTCGTATTGAAGCCATGCCAGCAGAGGCACACAAAACAGACGGTTGCTAGTGTTGGAGAAGTGCAATAATTCGTTAAAAGAAAGTGTATGACATGATTTAGAAGCTGGATTTTATACTCTCCTATTAAATCCCGAATCTTACATTGCCCCAAGTTTCTTTTAATACTGACGTAATTTTGATCGATGCTGGATTTTACTTGAATATGTGTACGCCGTGATTGGTAATTGGTAATAACTGCGATTTATACTAATTTCAGAACACACACTTAACCGTAAAGCCGATCAATATTGGTGAACTAGGGGAAGAATGGGTGAAGGAGAAGTAGCGGCCAGTAACAGAGGGCACTTTTTCTCTTGGACAAAACATTATAGAGAGTATCACTTCTGCTCTTTAATATAAGAGCTCATCCGTATTATAATAAAAGTTAGAATCAATATCAATAGTGATAGTTTAAAATGTGTGGATAGTATGGCTCGCGTAAGGCAAATGCGGAGACAAACAAAAGTTAAAATGTTTGTGTTAAGGATTTTATATTTGAAAATACTGATTTAACTAATCTCTGAGTATTTATATTATTAGGTCATTATTAAAAATACTTTAACTAATGCATTATCCGTATGAAAATATGAATTTCATTGTTTATATCAATTCCCAATATTTTTTGACCCACAAACTTATTATAATATGAGCATGTTTGACATAGCATTAAATGACTTAAAAGTTCGGTGTTAGATTATCTAAAGCTCAGTGAAAGAAAATTTTGGTATTTGGGATGACGTTGGGTTTTGATGGGTTGTGATAGGCTTTTGGCCAAAAAGTAATTTGTCAAGAAAAGTTAGGAGTTGTAGCTTTTGAAAAAAAGTTATTTTTTCTAACGTTATCTCAAATACAAATTACATTTACAATTTAACTTTTTTTTTTTAAAAAAAAAACATCTGGAAAAGCCCATTAAAAAAAAGTTACTTCTTAATTATATCATTTACAAGGGATTTGAACCTGCAATCTCATATTTAAGAAAATCTTAAAAGAGCGATGTTTGATGTCAGTTAGGTGATAAGGTCCCGACTAGTTCTCAATGCATTCTTAAGATAAAGAATTAATTTTATAATTCCCGTAAAGGCTTTTTAAGGATTAATGCATTTGTCTTCTATTAAAAGAAGTAGATATTTTTAGTCGATAGAACAACATGCCGAGGAATGTTATAGATTGTCTGGGAGTCCCCCACTTTGTCGCAAAAATGATTTTTATGTTTGAGGAAGTAAAATTACTTAAAATGCAGATGAAACAAACGAGAGATGAGAGGGGGTGAATAGAACATACCAGGGGTGAGGTTGAGGGAAGCAGCTGGGGTTGGAATGGCGATGGAGCGGTAACGTCATCTGTGGGGCCCACCGGGACATGGGAGACAGTGATGGCAGCAGCGAGGGTGTCAGAAACAGCAGTACTTGCTTGGATTGGGGCCTCCCAGACTCCCGCAACGGCTTCTGCCAACTCCGCATCCTAAACATCCCCCAATTATTAATTAATAATAAAAACAAGGAGTACTATATGTGCTGGTCAGCATCGTCACCAACACAGAAGCACGACTGTCTCATAACAGCTAACAACGTTGGAGGAAGGAATGGCGGTTACTCGATTATAATTATTGGCTGGCAAGGGAGGTGCACTGTGGGTGACGTCGGAGGATTCCACCTGTGCTCCTCCGTGTCGCTCCTGCTCCTACACATACAACACAACCCATGCAAGGTGCTTCGTTACTACAGCAGTAAGAAATATGAAGAATGAAGGGTGACAGCAAAATGGGAGGGAGAGAAGAGAGAGAGTAAGGAATTACGAGGAGGGGCAAATGAGAGGCGGCGAGTGCTCCAAAATGGAAGTTGTCATAGTGGGGAGGCGAAGCAAGACCGTCGAGGAGATTGACTTCATCAAATTCAAGGCCGCATTCAAGGCTCTCCAGCTCCATCGATACGTCCATGTTCTGTTTCATGTTCATCACATTTCCCGCATCCGTTAGCTCTTTCATTTGTCCCTTACGCATACCAAACTCATTTACTCTTTTCTTGTTGCCCCACGTAAACGCTTCCCCAATTTCAGAAACTTTTTTTAAAAAAGGAAGAAAATATAATCTCAGTGAGGGGGGCCCACTGGGTGGGGACGTAACGCCAGCACCTGGAGCAGGGAATATCTTTGACTTTTACAGATTTTGGTGCAGGCAAAAAAGTAGAAAACTGAACACAGGGTCCGGGTGGAGCCTGTCGTCCGCCACCCCGCCGAACATTCCTCCCTGCCCTCACCCCGTCGTGCTCTGTCTAAGATCTCACTCTGTGGGCCCCCCAGGCATCACCTTCCCATCACTACGCCCTCTCCCCCAAAATTCCACACTGCAACTCTAATTATGATTGTGAAAGAAAACACACCATTCTCATTTTGATATACATATAGTAAAATAATTCGGGAAAATCGCTGAGGTGGAACAACAAAACAGTAAATTGGGCAATAATTGAAACTACCTGAAAACCAAACATGTCTGCCATGGCACAAGTGCTGATTCGAAGCCTGTACGTAAATGAGAGAGGTTATGAATGCGGCAAAACGGCGCTAAAGGCAAGTAAAGAAAAAGGTCAGTCCACATGAAATATTCTTCACCAAAAAATAATCCTCAATCTTTCTCCTCTTTACATCTTCGTAAGCATATGCATCCCCTCAAAAAACAAGGGGGTAAGAGGGAAAAAAACCAGGCGGTCGGGGGTGGGGGATGAAGAGACAGAAGTACCCTGGATGAAGAATCTGGAGATGGCTGAGGAATCTGGGAAAGAGCGGGAAGGCAGAACTGTTGTCTGGTGACGTCAGTTTCTCTGCAAAAGACAGACAAGAAAAAGGAGCATTTTAGGCCTGAAAATTGAGACCTCCCAACACAAATAGGGACGTCACGTTACGTGTGCGTGTGCGAGAGAGAGGTTACCTTCATGGATCAGACGGAGAGCTCCACGATGAAGCAGAAAAGATTTGGAGAGGGAGGAGGAGAGGCGGAGGTCACAAGAGGCGGAAATGGAAGAAGTAAAGTTATGGAGCTGAGGATGTTTGCACGCAATCTGATCTGTGCTGTGCTCTGAAGGCTGCCATCCCCTATTTATAGCCCAAATCAAAATGTCATAAAGGCTATGAGGTCTTGCAAAGTATACAAATATTTCAATTGTTCCGCCTCTCTCTTCTGTTTTTTTTTTAAGAATGATATATAAGTTCTAATTAAAAAAATAATTCACTAACAAGTCTCATTTATTAATAGTGACTGATTCACTTGTTAATTCTTTTTTTCATTTATCTATGAGACTTTTTTTATATTATTTTTCTTAGTTGAGATTTGAAAGTTATTCTCTTTCTTTTTTTCATTATCCTCTCTCCCTCACATTTACCAATATATATATATATATATTCCTAATATTTTATCACGTACCCACATTGTTCAAGAAATTTGTTAACCCTCCAATACTTCAAAAAATTCATATCCACGTCAGATCAGAAAGACCTCCCAATAGAAAGATTCTTCTCCTATCTTAAATATAGGATATAGTTTGTAGTGTAAATTACACTATAAACTATGTCTTATATTTAAGACTGGGATAGTATTTCTTAACACGCCAAAAAAACAATTTACGGGACTTTATATGTCTTATTGACTGACAGGTGTTGGTTCACACACAAATTATTTATAAAATACTCCCTTTGGTCTTAATTATAAGATCAATTTGATTTTTTTGAAAAACTAAGGAAGTTAATTAAATTAATTTAGAATATTTTTATTATTTTCTTCAAACTAATTAATTTGACTAATAAGCTAATATATAATCTAAGGATACGCGACATATAAGATATGATTAAATAACTTATTTAATTTCTTTAATCTCTCCAAAAAAAAGTCAACACAGTTTTATAATTAGGATCGGAAGTAATATTTCAACATAGCGTTGTTGGATATATATACTAACTTAAAACCTTGAAGCATGCATACATGCATGCTTCAAAATGCAATTTAAATATCAATGAAGAGAAGGGCCTTGTTATTTTCAGTGAAGCTAGTTTCATTTCAGAAGATCTGGTTCATGTTCGATTTGACCATGTTTGGCTTGGTCCAAGGGAAGCCGAAGATATTAATTAAAAAGGATGAAGGAAGGGGATATATTCGGAGAATAGGGAAATTTGACCCGGGAGCAAAAGCACTTTGGGGAACTCAGATCGAGGAGGTGGGGTCGGGTTTGACAACAGAATTCAAAAGTCTTACATGCACGACAGATAATTGGTGCACGTGTGACATTGTGGGATCCACAAGTTGACATGTGTCACAGTGAATTCGGTCTGATGAGAAATAATCAAACGACTCAGATTTCGTAACGCCCTGGACTACCAAGACCAAAGTAACTACGGTATGCAAAAGCCAAAAGAATGAAAGATGATGAGAAGCCATTTTTTCATTTTATATTTTTCAGCCAGACCTGAATTTATTTGTGTTTTGGTAATTTTCAAACTATTCCGCCAATCGCAATTTCACTTGAATAACCAATTAAAATACTGAAGCCATCTTTCATGTCCAATTTGTAAATATATCTTTATGTGGATTTTATCCTATTGCATATTTCATTCTAGACTTTCTATTTTTTCAAAAACAAAATAAAGTTTCTGCCTTTTTTGTTGTAACAATCACAACTCAAAAGTGGTGTCCATATATATACTCAAGGCACTTTTATGCAAGAGAAGCTTTTGGAAACCAACATATATCGCATTGTCTAGATGAGTGCTGATAAAAAAAATCGTTATAAATTCAATACAAAAACCAAAATTTAAATACTCCCTCCGGAGTAAATTTTGGAGTTGGTTTTGGTCCTAATTATAAGAGCAAATTTTAACTTTTGTCAATTTTTTCCTATAATATCCCTATTTATACTTATTATTAGAAGCATTTATATATATGTGTACATATATACACATATCTGTGTTTATGTCTGTCAATATATATATGTGTAGATATATGCGTGTGTGTGAACACACACACATGCGTCTATGTATGTATGTGTGTGTGTGTGTGTCTATATATATATATGTATGTATGTATGTATGTGTGTGTGTGTCTCTATGTATATAAATAGATCTATATGTATACACACATATATATGTTTATATAGCAAGACCAATTTCAATTAGAAAGCATGTGGAAAGGAAATTAGATCTATATGTATACACATGGCTATATAAAAAGCAACTAATATACATATATACTAAACTAATATGTCATGGATGTCTAACGTAAGGCAAATTAGAAACACTTATAATTAAGGCAACTTGTGTCATTTTAAATTTATATAAGGACATTTTGGGAAAATGAGTAAAATTAACTAATTTAACTCCTCTCCTTAATTCCCCCAAAATCGGTTAAATTGCTCCTATAATTAGGACCGGAGGGAGTAATAACTATAGTTCGGCCAGGAAAATAATAAGTACTAATGTATGTAAAATGAAATCTATATAACTTTTCCGCTCCTATATATAAGACATAGTTTTGGATAAATTTTATCCTAAATATAATATAAGACATTTTCTATTTTATCTCTTATATTTATTTTTTTAAGAAAATAATTTATTTAAGTATATAATATAATATTGCATATCAATATTTTTAAAAAATCATGCCACGTACCACTCAGTTCCTTATTACAAGTCTATTGTAAATAATTTTCACATACCAATGAATGATACTCTTCCGTTCCTAAATATAAGACATATATAGTTTGTAGTGCAAATTGAAATAAAAACTATATCCTATATTTAATATCGGAGGTAGTAATTAAGTAATTAGAATATGCTTTAAACCAAAAAGATTTTCCAAGTTCACCTTTATCCTCTTTTTTACTTTCACACATCATTCTCACATCTCTCTGGTCTTTCTCTCTTTTAAGTGAGAATTAAATAAAAAGTAAATTGGAATTGAAAACAATCATTTATGACCTCTAAATGAACTTATATTCAAGACAACAATTTTTTTTTCTACAAATTGACTTATAATAAAAATCACATTAGGTGCTTCTTATGTGCTTTTCTCTCTAATTAGAGGGATTAGACATTTTTTTTAAATTTTTTTATAGATTCTATTTATTTAGATTAGATTATATGTTGCATGGTAAAAAAAAAAATTTGCACCCAGTATCTCAAATTAATTAATTTCTAGTCCTGCATGCAGAAATATTTTTCATGTAACTCTAGTATCCTGAAAATTAATTAATTTGATATATTGGGTGCAAAAAAAATTTCACCGTGCAACATGTAATCTAATCTAAATAAATAGAATCTATAAAAAATTTTTAAAAAAAATGTTTAATCCCTCTAATTAGAGAGAAAAGCACATAAGTAGCACCTAAGAGAAAATCACCTAATGTGAATTCAAATTAGAGTGGCATGTTATATTTAAGTAGCTTATTTACTTTTTTAATTGTCCCAAATTAAATAAATAAGTCTCATGTTAATGATAAAGGGAGTAGTATGGAGGCAGAAATGCCTCTGTATAAATATTTCTTTTGCGGGGTAAAATTTTTCTTCTTCTTCTATTAATTAATTACTATATATATGGGGGAGAGAAACTCAGCGTAGGATTTCACTTTTTATGTTTTATAACAACTTCGAAGGTTGTCTTCACAGCCGTTAAGGGAAGTAAACTGACCCTTGCTAGACAAGTCACTTTACCATGGTAAAATACAAAAGATGATCCGGATTTTTTATGCATCAGCACAAATAATAGCTTGATTTAGTCAAACATGATGCTCTAGTATCATGTCTTGCTGTTATGAATAACAAAAAAAAAGATACCACGTACTAAATATAAGACCTGATTATCTGTGTATTTTATCCCAATTGATACTAAACGCTAAATACCTCCTTCAATAGTTTATTAAACACGCGGTCTTGAATTTGAACCCTCCTGTGAATGGTCTAAAGGGTTTGCGATTTATAAAAAAGGTATAATCAACTAGTTCACAAAAAAAAAAAAAAAAAAGAATCGGATAAGCTGATTGTTTATTATTGGGTAGAAAATGTCTCAACTTGCTAAAATACCCCGATGGGAGAGAGAGGGTATTGCTACACATTCGGGCATATATAACCCTTAATGAATAATGATTACATTGAATAAATGTCATGTATGTCATCATGTTGAGACAATGGTTGGACAGGAATATATAACACTAAAATATAATAGTTAAATATGTGCATCATCATATATTGAAAGACAGAATTTGCAAAAACACAAAAATAACGGTTGTAATTAATAACTGTCATTTATTTAGTAACAAATATGATGGCTCTTACGAAAAAAATCGTCGTGTAACACTTACAAACACTTTATCTTCCAACATTATATCAATAAAAACAAATACATAACAGTTATAATCATAAAGTAAGGTTATAAATATGAGATATTATTATATTAAGATATAATATATATATAATAATATCTCAAATTTATATTTGCCATCATTCAAACTAAGTTGCCACCAAAGCTTAAGGATCCGGGCAGCTTTAGCATTCCTTGTGCAATAGGGAATGTCAATATGGGCAGAGCACTTTGTGACTTGGGAGCTAGTATAAATTTAATGCCCTTATCTGTGGCAAAAGCTCTCGGCATTAAAGAGATGAAGCCTACTATGATGTCATTACAGTTGGCGGATAGATCCATTAAGAAGCCAGAAGGTGTCATTGAGGATGTCTTGGTGAAAGTGGACAAATTCATCTTCCGGTGGATTTTGTGGTTCTTAACATGGAGGAAGATCTTGAACTTCCTTTGCTTTTGGGAAGACCCTTCTTAGCTACTTTGCAGCGGTAATTGATGTAGCTGCTGGAAAAATGGAATTCCAAATGAATGACGAAAATCACTTACAATGTGTTTGATCCATGAAATACCCAGATTGATAACAAAGGTGGCTGCTTGAAATTGATGTAGTTGACGAAGCCATTCGGAGGCTCTTTTTCAAGAAGATTCAGATGAGTCCTTAGAGGATGATATTGCTCGATTATTGCGAGGTGGAAGAAGAGGTTTGTGCAGATGAAAATTCTAATTTACAGTTCGAGAAGGCGCAAAAGAAGAATTATGATGCACCACCTTTGTTGCTCTAAGGTAGAACTAAAGGAGCTCCCTTCTAATCAAGTATGTTTTTCTAGGAAAGGATGACACTTATCCCGTTATTGTTAGCGCCCGAGTTGTCACCTACCGACGAAGAGAAGTTCTTTGAAAGTTTTGACTACCCACAAGACTGCAATAGGGTGGTCTATATCTCGATTTGAAAGGGATTAGTCCCTCATTCTGCACTCATAAAATTCTAATGGAGAACGATGTGAAACCAGGTAAGGCAGCCCAGAGGAGACTTAACCCGACTATGAAGGAAGTGGTGAGAAAGGAGGTGATGAAACTGTTAGATGCGGGTATGATTTATCCTATCTACGATTCAAAGTGGGTTAGTCCAGGTACATGTAGTACCGAAGAAGGGTGGAATCAACTGTAGTACGAGAATGAGAACAATGAATTGATACCCACTAGAACATCACACGGTGGAGAATGTGTGTGGATTATAGAAGATTGAGCGATGCCACTCGTAAGGACTTCTTCCCTTTACCATTCATGGACCAAATGCTTGAAAGGCTTGCGAGGTCACTCTTATTACTCGCTTTTAGACGGCTATTCGGTTACAATCAAATAGCGGTGGATCCAAAGGATCAAGAGAAAACACTTTCACTTGCCCCTTTGGTATTTTTGCTTATAGACGGATGCCCTTCGGTCTTTGCAATGCCCAGCCTACTTTTAGAGGTGCATGTTGTCTATCTTCTCGACATGACCGAGAGATTTATTGAGGTATTTATGGATGATTTCTCTGTTTTTGGCACTTCGTATGATACTTGCTTGACTAATTTGTCTCGTGTACTCCAAAGATGTCAAGAGGTAATTTGGTGCTTAATTGGGAAAAATGCCACTTTATGGTGAAAGATGGGATAGTCTTGGGTCATAGAATATCTGATAAAGGGATAGAAGTGGATAGAGCCAAGATTATAATCATCAAAGACTTGCCCCCTCCCACCAATGTATCGTAGTGTTCGCAGTTTTCTTGGTCATGCAGGTTTTTACCGAAGGTTTATCAAAGATTTTTCCAAGATAGCCAAACCGCTTAGTCAGTTGTTGGTCAAAGATGAAGACTTTAACTTCAACAAAGAGTGTCTGATTGCATTCAAATTGTTGAAAGAAAGATTAACAACTGCACCTATTCTGAGAGCACCTGATTGGGATCTACCGTTTGAGCTGATGGGATCTACTACGCCATAGGAGCTGTTTTGGGGCAAAGGAAGAATAATTTGTTACATGTTATATATTATGCAAGTAAAGTTCTGAATGAGGCACGGTTGAACTATGCAACAACCGAGAAGGAGATGCTTGCAGTTATTTATGCATTAGATAAATTTAGACAGTATTTGATTGGTTCCAAAGTTACCATTTTTACAGATCATCTTGCTCTAAAATATCTCTTGACTAAGCTAGACGCTAAGCCAAGGCTTCTCCGTTGGATCTTTGCTACTCCAAGAGTTTAAGATTGAAATCAAAGACAAGAAAGGGTAGAGAATGTGGTAGCTGATCACTTGTCTAGGATTCGAGTTAAGGAGCCGCAAGATGATTGAAATGGAGATTCATGATGAATTTCCAGATTGAGTATGTCTTAGCAATCGCGGTATTCCTTGGTTTGCTGATTTTGCTAATTATAAGGCCATTGGGATGATACCGGAGGGACTAACATGGCAGCGTGAGAGGAAGAAGTTCATGCATGATGTTCAGCGGTATATCTGGGATGAGCCCTTCTTATTTTTCAGGTGTGCAGATGGAATGCTCCGTATTTGTATCCCGAGAGGAGGAAACTCATAAGATCCTCTGGCATTGTCACGGTTCAGATTATGGTGGACATTTCGCTGGAGAACGCACTGCTGCTAAGGTACTACAAAGCGGTTTTTATTGGCCTACATTGTATAAGGATGCTAGGAAGTATGTTGAGCAATTGTTGCGACTTCGGCAAGTGCACCGATCGTTACAAGTAATAAAGTGTGTGAGAAAAGATATCGTCCCACGAGGAATAGTATTACAACCACTAATTAGTTATTTAAGCTTTAGTTGGATGAAATAGAGTAATAGGGGTGAATTGTAGCTAAAAAAAGGTTTTGAATAATTAAATAAAAACTTAGGAATCAAGAATCTCAAGAATTTCAAGAATGTTTTAGAAAAGATGATTTATAGAGAAAAACGCAGCTAGGGCATAGAATTCCCCTATGTTCCTCTAAGTATTCGAATTAAATTCCTAATTGGCTGTTATTCCCATAACTGACGATCAATTCTCTAATATTTAACTAAGTCCCAATGTCTTGAGGAATTATAGGATCACACAAATTTGTAAGCCTATGTCTAGGTCATGCAATTTTATGATGAGTTAAAGGTTCTGGTTAAGTGCACCAACATCTCTATTGTCATGCACTAACCTATGGGCAATCTAAAAGGGGATCAGTCTTTTTAGAAGGCTTTAAGTAAATATAACTCATTCAATCATGGTAAATAACATTCAATCGAGAATTTCAAATAAATACTTAAATTAACATAGGGTTCATCCTCGCCCTAACTACTAAAAAGAAATTAGCCAAACATGGCTAGGTTACCAAATGAATAAAAGATGAAACCAAAATTGCTTCTTCCGTGTTTTCTGATTCGTTCCTCTCCTCCGTCCCTTGCGTTCTTGCGTTTTTGTTCCAGGCTCTTCTTTTCTTCAATTTTCTCTGCGTCTTCCGAATCCCTCTCTTCAATTCTCCCCTTGCTGTACGTCGTGCCTCTTAATATATATTGCTTTTGTCTTGTGCTTTCTTTTCTTTCTCACGTCATCTCTGCGTGTGTGTATATAGGATATATTTATTCTAATATATTATAATATTATAATTAATATAATATATATAATATATCTTTTAATTTAATTTGTTGCATCCCTTAGATCACATAATATCTCCTGCACAAATAAGTAGGATATCAATAGATTTTCTGTTATAATATCATTTTATCCTATATTTAATTAAAAGATAGATAAGTACATAAAGATAATTAAATAAGTATAAAATATAATTAAATTCAATCTAATATATCTCGAATCTATCCTTATTTAATTATAAAATATCTACTTATCAAACTCTCCCACACTTAAATCTTTGCTTGTCCTCAAGCAAAAGAAAGAGGATTAATTATCTGAAACGAACATTGCCTATGAAATTCCTAAACAGAGAGCAATAAACCACCACACTTAGATCATATCATCAAATCTTATTTAAGTTAATGTCTTATAAGAATAGGTCACTAAGTCAATAGCCTTAAACAATTATAATAATCTCTTAATATCCCATAATCCAAGGATCAGTGAATAATAAGAGCAACAATAAGATTAGTAGAAGAATATTACGCTACTTAATTTTTCCAGAAAAATTCAAATGCCCCCACTAAACCAAGCTTTTCATTTAATTTAATAAGGGTCCTCAGGTAAGAAATGACTCTTTTTTTTTTTTTTTTTTTTTTTCTTGAGCCGTTGTAGGTCCCCTTTTGACGCGACCACGCACATGGGTGATGCAAAGACCGGTTACTCGGTTACTCCAACAGGGCACCTCAAGAGGCTTTTAGCCCAACTCATAACTCTCTTGGACTTTACCGTTTGACGCGACCCTGCACATGGGTGATGCAGCACCGGTTACTAAGTCAAGTCTAGAGATGTCAGCGGAGTTGCTATGCTTTTTTTTATTTTATTTTTTTATTTTTTATTGAAGTCATTTCGCTGAACCAAAGGTTTACTTAGCTAGCAAGGTCATAATCTAATTTTCTAAAGAAATCATGTAGCAAAATATTCAAAAACTAATAATCTGTTGATCCTATTACAAACTATTCCCTATTCTCATAGTCCATCTCAAGACTGTTACAAAAATTCAAGGCTTAGAGACTTAATTGAAACATTCTTTTCTATTTTAATTTTTGACTTGATAATATTAACTAAGATGGGGAAAACTCAAAGTTAAGGTCAATTTAAACAAACTCAAAAAAAAATTTCAAGGGAAGTCTTTTCAATTGAATAAGGACAAGCAACACCAAAGAAATCATATCCCTACCCCACACATAAATCGACACAGTGTCCTCAATGTTTGAACAATCAATAAAAGGAAAGGAACTAGTACTCCCCTGGTTAGGTCTCTAACTCTGATGTGGAGTGCTCCTGTCAAAAGTCATGGGAGTGGTCATCGGCGTCCTCTTGTGTGACCGGAGAAGCGTAATCGTTGTCGTCCTCACCGGTTGACAACTATGTGGTCAATATTCTGTTGGATGCAAAGGGCCTCGACCATCCGGGTCAGATAAGTGAGAGAGAAAGAAAAAGAAGAAGGAGGAAGGGGTGGTTGAAAGTGAGGTGAAAGAATTTTTTTTTTTTTTTTTTTTTGGGTCCTTGTCGAGAGAGTTGGCGCCTTGGGCGCCAACTTTTCGTCCTTCCCACTTTTTTTTTTTTTTTTTTTTTTTTTTTTTTTTTTTTTTTTTTGGTGCTGAGCACCGAGAGTTGGCGCCCTGGGCGCCATCTTTCTGTTTGAAACCTTTTTTTTTTTTTTTTTTTTTTTTTTGTATGGAGCTTATAGTTTGCTCCATACTTTTCACAACCTTCCTATCCTAGAATAACTACTAAAACTAACTAAGAATGAAAAAGAAAACTTATTGGGTTGCCTCCCAATCGGCGCTTGTTTAACGTCCCGAGCTGACGGATAGTTTCTTAATTCTCGCCTTCTAGTGCCACGGAGGTTCTTCCTCTGTCAATGTCTCCACCATGGTAAGGCTTCAATCTCTGCCCATTTACCTTAAAAGCGTCATCAGAACCTATTGGTGCAATGACAATTGCACCAAAAGGTGTAACCTCTTTCACTATAAACGGTCCTGACCACCTATACTTCAATTTCCTGGAAAAAGTTTTAAACGAGAGTTATAAAGTAATACCCGCCGTCCGGATGAAACTCTTTTGGAAGAATCCTCTTGTCATGCCATCTCTTGGTTCTCTCCTTGTAGAGGCTAGCACTCTCATATGCAAAAACTCTGAATTCATCAAGCTCATTCAAGCCGAAGTAGCCTTTTTTCATCAGCAGATTTAACATCAAAGTTCAGCAGCTTAGTTGCCCAAAGCGCCTTATGTTCAAGCTCCACTGGGAGGTGGCAAGATTTACCATATAACAATTGAAACGGTGACATGCCGATAGGAGTCTTGAATGCCGTTCGGTATGCCCACAAAGCATCATCAAGCTCGGGACCAATCCTTCCTTGACTTCCCAAATGTCTTTTCCGAATTTGCTTCAATTCCTCGTTAGATATCTCCACTTGCCCACTAGTTTGTGGGTGATATGGAGTAGTGACACGATGAGTGACACCATATTTGCTAAGCAATGATTGAAACTGTCGGTTACAAAAATGAGTGCCTCCGTCACTGATAATGGCCCTCGGTACCCCGAACTTGCTGAAGATATTCTTTCTGAGAAAGGATATCACCACCTTAGCTTCGTTAGTTGGAAGAGCAATTGCCTCCACCCACTTTGAAACATAGTCCACAAACTACAAGGATGTACTTGTTGTTAAAAGAGCTTGGGAATGGCCCCATAAAATCAATTCCCACACATCAAAAATCTCAATAACAAGAATGTTGTTGAGTGGCATCTCATGTCTCCTAGAGATATTCCCCGTTCTCGGCAACGATCACATTGCTCAACATACTTCCTAGCATCCTTATACAATGTAGGCCAATAAAAACCGCTTTGTAGTACCTTAGCAAAGCGGTGCGTTCTCAGTGAAATGTCCACCATAATCTGAACCGTGACAATGCCGAGAGGATCTTATGAGTTTCCTCCTCTCGGGATACAACCGGAGCATTCCATCTGCACACTGAAAAATAAGAAGGGCTCATCCTGGATATACCGCCGAACATCATGCATGAACTTCTTCCTCTGCTGTCATGTTAGTCCCTCTCGTATCATCCCAATTGCCTTATAATTAGCAAAATCAGCAAACCAAGGAATACTGCTGATTGCTAAGACATACTCATCTCGGAAATTCATCATGAATCTCCATTTCGAATCATCTTGCGGCTCCTTAACTCGAATCCTAGACAAGTGATCGGCTACCACATTCTCTACCCCTTTCTTGTCTTTGATTTCAATCTTAAACTCTTGGAGTAGCGGCATCCAACGGAGAAGCCTTGGCTTAGCGTCTAGCTTAGTCAAGAGATATTTTAGAGCAGCATGATCTGTAAAAATAATAACTTTGGAACCAATCAAATACTGTCTAAATTTATCTAATGCATAAATAACTGCAAGCATCTCCTTCTCGGTTGTTGCATAGTTCAACTGTGCCTCATTCGAACTTTACTTGCATAATATATAACATGTAACAACTTATTCTTCCTTTGCCCCAAAACAGCTCCTATGGCGTAGTCACCGGCATCACACATCGGCTCAAACGGTAGATCCCAATCAGTGCTCTCGAATAGGTGCAGCTTGTTAATCTTTCTTTCAACAATTTGAATGCAATCAAACACTCTTTGTTGAAGTTAAAGTCTTCATCTTTGACCAACAACCGACTAAGCGGTTTGGCTATCTTGGAAAAATCTTTGATAAACCTTCGGTAAAACTGCATGACCAAGAAAACTGCGAACACTACGTACATTGGTGGGAGGGGCAAGTCTTTGATGATTATAATCTTGGCTCTATCCACTTCTATCCCTTTATCAGATATTCTATGACCCAAGACTATCCCATCTTTCACCATAAAGTGGCATTTTTCCCAATTAAGCACCAAATTACTCTCTTGACATCTTTGGAGTACACGAGACAAATTAGTCAAGCAAGTATCATACGAAGTGCCAAAAACAGAGAAATCATCCATAAATACCTCAATAAATCTCTCAGTCATGTCAGAGAAGATAGACAACATGCACCTCTGAAAAGTAGCTGGGGCATTGCAAAGACCGAAGGGCATCCGTCTATAAGCAAAAATACCAAAGGGGCAAGTGAAAGCTGTTTTCTCTTGATCCTTTGGATCCACTGCTATTTGATTGTAACCAGAATAGCCGTCTAAGAAGCAGTAATAAGAGTGACATCCTTCTTCGGTACTACATGTACTTGGACTAACCCACTTTGAATCGAGATAGGATAAATCATACCCGCATCTAACAGTTTCATCACCTCCTTTCTCACCACTTCCTTCATAGTCGGGTTAAGTCTCCTCTGGGGCTGCCTTACCGGTTTCACATCGTTCTCCATTAGAATTTTATGAGTGCAGAATGAGGGACTAATCCCTTTCAAATCGATATAGACCACCCTATTGCAGTCTTGTGGGTAGTCAAAACTTTCAAGAACTTCTCTTCGTCGCAGGTGACAACTCGGCGCTAACAATAACGGGATAAGTGTCATCCTTTCCTAGAAAAGCATACTTGATTAGAAGGGAGCTCCTTTAGTTCTACCTTAGGAGCAACAGGTGGTGCATCATAATCCTTCTTTTGCGCCTTCTCGAACTCGTAAATTAGAATTTTCATCTGCACAAACCTCTTCTTCCACTTTGCAATAACCGAGCAATATCATCCTCTAAGGACTCATCTGAATCTTCTTGAAAAAGAGCCTCCCGAATGGCTTCGTCAACTACATCAATTTCAAACAGTCATATTATCAACGGGTATTTCATGGATGAAACACATTGTAAGTGATTCTCGTCATTCATTTGGAATTCCATTTTTCCAGCAGCTACATCAATTACCGCTTTCGCAGTAGCCAAGAAGGGTCTTCCCAAAAGCAAAGGAAGTTCAGTAAGAACCACAAAATCCACCGGAAGATGAATTTGTCCACTTTCACCAAGACATCCTCAATGACACCTTCGGCTTCTTAATGGATCTATCCGCCAACCGTAATGACATCATAGTAGGCTTCATCTCTTTAATGCCGAGAGCTTTTGCCACGAGATAAGGGCATTAAATTTATACTAGCTCCCAAGTCACAAAGTGCTCGCCCATATTGACATTCCCTATTGCACAAGGAATGCTAAAGTGCCCGGATCCTTAAGCTTTGGTGGCAACTTAGTTTGAATGATGGCACTACACCGCCGAGTCAATGCCACTGTTTCGCCTCTTGCAACTTATGCTTCTTGGAAAGCAAATCTTTCATGAACTTTGCATAATTAGGCATATTTTCAAGAGCTTCGCGAAAGGAATGTTAATGCAATTTCTTAAAAATATCCAAGAACTTGGCATATTGTTGCTTCTGAATCTGTTGCTTCAACCTTTGGGGATAAGGAGGTTTTGCATAAGAAGGAGTGGGAGACTTCTTTGTAACTATCTCCTTTGGAACCCGCTGCACATTACATTGCTCGACCTCTTCCTCCCCTTTTCGGACTTGTCCTTCATCTAACAGATTTCTCAACCTACTGCACCACTACACCACTCCTTGTAGTTATGGCCTTACAATGCTCCTTTGGATTGACCTCTGTATCACTAGGGAAGGACCCTTGGCTTCTCTCTGCTATTTGCTTTGATAACTGACCAATCGATTCTCTAAATTCGGATCGAAGCCCCCGATTCTTGAGAGCAGACTTTGTTTCATTCGAAAGCTTCGATCCTGTATGTATTCGGTAGTGGTACGAGTCAACCGTGTCAAAGCCTTTTCCGGATCGGTAGTGGTGGTTTGGTGGAACCGCTGAGGTGCCGCTTGGGGTTTGTAGGAAAAGTTTGGGTGAGCTTTCCACCCGAGATTGTATGTGTTGCTATATGGATTAAGCCGATTTCGGGAGGATTACCCATGTAGTTAACCTCATTTGTTTCTCCATTAATGAATGCTGCACAATCTCCATTAGAGTGTTCCCCTTGCAAAAATCACAAAGCAAAGGAGGTGAGAAGAATTAGATGACACCCGAGAAGAGGCAAGCTGTTTAGTGATAGAAGCTAGCTGGCTGTTGGATCACCTTGTTTTGTTGGGCAATGTTCTCATTGTGGGCCAACATTGTATTGTAAGAGTCTAGTGAAGAACTCCCTCTTTGGTTGTGGAGTAACAGTTTCATTCTCTAAGGACCCCATATCTTCAAACAACTCCAATGATTCCTCTGGAGTTTTATTTTTTAACGTACCACCTGCTGCAGCATTAATCATCATCCTAGAGGACGGAAGCATCCCATTGAAGAATATTCTCACCTGATCATAGTCTTGCAGTTCATGTTGTGGGCACCTCCTAAGCAACTCCTTGAATCTTTCCCACGCTTCACAATATGATTCCCCATTGCCTTGAGTAAAGCAATTGATGTCCAAAAGCGACTTTGTATACTTAGAAGAAGGGAAAAATTTCTCAAAGAACTTTGTGGTAATAATGTCCCAAGTGGAGAGACTTCCATTAGGACAAGAACGAAGCCAAGCTCCCCGCTTTCCCGTCAAAGAGAAAGGAAACAGTCGCACGCGAATAGCATCTCCGAAACTCCATTCATCTTGATGGTATCACAAATTCGCGAAACATCTCGAGATGCTGATTAGGATCCTCTAAATCACTCCCACTAAAAGAGCTTTGTTGGACCAAGCTTATGAGGGATGGCTTGATCTCAAAATTATTTGCATTCACCACGGGATTGACAATGCTAGTTGCGGCCACTGGCAGGATTAAGCGTCATGTAGTCGCCCATGGTCTTTTTTGGAGGAGGATGAGGAGGATCTACACCAATTTCTGCCATTATAACCGGTCCAGTCCCAGTACTAGAGTTACTAGCCTTTCCTTTACTCTGTTGAGCAAGTTTCCGGTTTCTCCTTGCTGTCTTTTCAATTTCAGGATCAAACTGCAGCAAATTTTTGTCTATGGTACCTCGCATAAACAGAGTTAGATAACAAAAGAAAAAGAAATCCAATCTAGAGTTTTAACAACTACTTAGTGTTGAAATATTTCTATTCCCAACAACGGCGCCAAAAACTTGTTGCGACTTCGGCAAGTGCACCGATCGTTACAAGTAATAAAGTGTGTGAGAAAGATATCGTCCCACGAGGAATAGTATTGACCACTAATTAGTTATTTAAGCTTTAGTTGGATGAAATAGAGTAATAGGGGTGAATTGTAGCTAAAAAGGTTTTGAATAATTAAATAAAAACTTAGGAATCAAGAATCTCAAGAATTTCAAGAATGTTTTAGAAAAGATGATTTATAGAGAAAAACGCAGCTAGGGCATAGAATTCCCTATGTTCCTCTAAGTATTCGAATTAAATTCCTAATTGGTACATTATTCCCATAAGCGACGATCAATTCTCTAATATTTAACTAAGTCCCAATGTCTTGATGCTACCTTAGTCGTTATCTTTAAAAATAACCTAATGTCTCAGTGTTATTTAGAAAGATTATGTAAACAGGAATTATAGGATCACACAAATTTGTAAGCCTATGTCTAGGTCATGCAATTTTATGATGAGTTAAAGGTTCTGGTTAAGTGCACCAACATCTCTATTGTCATGCACTAACCTATGGGCAATCTAAAAGGGGATCAGTCTTTTTAGAAGGCTTTAAGTAAATATAACTCATTCAATCATGGTAAATAACATTCAATCGAGAATTTCAAATAAATACTTAAATTAACATAGGGTTCATCCTCGCCTAACTACTAAAAGAAATTAGCCAAACATGGCTAGGTTACCAAATGAATAAAAGATGAAACCAAAATTGCTTCTTCCGTGTTTTCTGATTCGTTCCTCTCCTCCGTCCCTTGCGTTCTTGCGTTTTTGTTCCAGGCTCTTCTTTTCTTCAATTTTCTCTGCGTCTTCCGAATTCCCTCTCTTCAATTCTCCCCTTGCTGTACGTCGTGCCTCTTAATATATATTGCTTTTGTCTTGTGCTTTCTTTTCTTTCTCACGTCATCTCTGCGTGTGTGTATATAGGATATATTTATTCTAATATATTATAATATTATAATTAATATAATATATATAATATATCTTTTTAATTTAATTTGTTGCATCCCTTAGATCACATAATATCTCTGCACAAATAAGTAGGATATCAATAGATTTTCTGTTATAATATCATTTTATCCTATATTTAATTAAAAGATAGATAAGTACATAAAGATAATTAAATAAGTATAAAATATAATTAAATTCAATCTAATATATCTCAGAATCTATCCTTATTTAATTATAAAATATCTACTTATCAATATTTTAAAATAAATACAGTATGTTAAGATATTAATATAGTATATTATCTATTAATATTTTAAGGAGGCGGGATTATAAAAAAAAATATTTGACAATGACTAGTTCTTCATAAAGAATTGTTATGCATTTTTTAACAATACTTAACAGTTATCTATGAAAACCATCATATAAAAGAATGTGAGATTTTAAAAAAAAAAATTATTTCACAATATTTGACAGTTCATCACAAGGAACCATTATATATTCTTTAAGATTACTTAAAGTTTAAAGATAATAACCGTCATATATATAAGATAGCGGGATTCTAAAAAATGTCAAATATAAGGAGGCGAGTCTATAAAAAAGTTTTTTGATAATATATTATAGTTCTTCATACAAAATCATTAAGTATGATTTAATATAAAAAAAATCGGATTCTAAAAAAAATTATCTGAAAATATATTATGGTTCTTTATAAAGAACCATTAAGCATCCTGTAATATTAAAAAAAATGACAATACATTACTATTCTTTATAAAGAATTGTAAAATAATCTAAAAAAATATTCATATATTATTTATTGATATATTAATTAATATTATGGATAGTACATTAAGGCTCTTCACAAATAATTGTTAAGTATTCTTTCATCTAAAAGGCGGGATTTTGAAAAATATATATATATATTTGATGCAAGTCTTCCCAATTCCTTCTCTTAAACCCTTTTTAGCTTCCCTAATGAGTGTCATCATACTCTTTTTTCCATGGATTTTGCTCTACCAATGTAAGTTGTGTCTTCCACTACTAACATTGATCTTTACTCTACAACTCTTTCATATTCGTGATTATTCCTCAGGTAATAAGCTTACATTTTTTTTCAATTAACGTTTTTAGTCTCTCTGCTTTTCTTATCTAGAACTCACTAGTTTAGATTTAAGGTTGCCGAATTATCTAGGAAGAAGAATCTCAGACAGAAAGTCATATATAATATCTAATGATGACTATTAGTTTGAAGATAAGAATAGAGAAAAAAAACACTGGAGAAAACTAGAGAGCACAAAAAAACGATATGATGAGGTAAAATGCAAAAAAAAATTATTATTGTTTTATTGCTGTAAAAATAATTCTGATTACACTAGATTATATAGACTAAAATCAAATTAAATTTTCTCCTAATTTTTAACAGCTTGTTGAATCACGATCTACTTGAACGTTCACCCTCCCATGTTCCAAAACTTTAGCAAGTATGTTAAAATCAAATTTGTTGAATCTGCAGATCCGAGATTTGCTTATGTTTTAATATTTGCCAATTTTACTATATATATTTTGATTTTCATATATATATATATATATTTTTCCTTTTGTAGTTGAGGGATCTCTGAAGGACTTATACGTGGTTGGCAATCTACAACAAACACATTGGAGAATATTGTAGAACTTTTTTAATAGATTTTCTTTTAGGATTTAAAAAATTATAAGGTTATGTTCTCGAGTGTTCAAGCGATTAATTTTTTTAAAATTGTATGATGTTTATCTATTAAATAAATATTTTTATTTAATATTATTATCTTGTTATTAGCAATGATTATATTGTGTTTTATATAATAAATAATGACAATAAAACTAAATAAAAAATAATAATAAAAATAGAGTGGTTATGAATAAAATATTAAGTGAGAGAAATAGATAGTATTGAGTTCATAAGGGGGAAAACCATGGTTCTCAGACCCGGACCGGACCGGGATCCGGCAAACTTGAGTGTAAACCGGTTCGGTCCAGGGGTCAAACTGGTTTGATTTTTTTTATTAATAAAAAAATATTTTTATTATTTTCTTTAGAATTTCATACTAATAACTCTAAAATCTTTTTTTGTTCATCGGTTTGACCCACTGACCCTTGACTCAGTACCTAGATCGATCTGATGGCCGGTCCGGGTTTCAGAACCTTGGAAAAAACACTTCAACTATGTTTCATATTTGTAACCCGGGGAGAGTTGCTGTTGGCTAGGCATACGAGCGACCAGTACAAAACAGAAAAAAGTGAATCTTGAATGAGATATCAATGTTAGTTGTTAGGATGTGCATGGGGCTGCGTGTAAGTCAATTGGCGTCCGTTTGACCTTAAAAGTTAAAACTGAAACATTGCACAAATATATATCTCGAGTGGGATCAAATTAAACAATTCAAACTCCAATAATGGTTCCCTTGGCAAGTCCTTAAGAATTGTCCTTAAAACCACACTTAGGGGCGTTGGAAAAATTGTGCATGTAAGCGAGGAGGGAGAAGAAGTCTTCGGGTTGCAGATTGTTAGAAAGGAGCCCAACGGATATTAAACATTATATTCATATCACTTATAAGAGTCTATGAGAAAATACATTAAATTAAAGAATTCAAACATGAGTTTTTCTCGGCATAGGAATGGAGCCCAAAACCCAACACACATTCAGAAATTGTGGTGCAGATCTTCAGTCCCTTGTCTTGTCAGGTTGTTTAGTGAAGCATTGTAAAGCATATCCGATTTCCTCACTTCATTCTGGCCAAGGAAGTTTCAGCGGTCAAAAGACTAGTTTCGGTGATATATGTACCTGCATTAATGGGAAAGTAAGCGTTAGCTATAAAGTGCATCTTGCGGCAATGGTACTAATCAACTTATTTTAGTCGTGTATGCCTTATTGCTAGTTTGCTACTACTTTTAGAAAAAATTAGTTATTAATTATGTTGCAAGGTAATGACTATTGTCTATTGATATGATATTATGGATGTTAATTTCAAATTGTCAAGGTGTTCATCATTATTAGTTCCATGATATTGATGGGAGATTACTTTCTGTCTTGTGTATTTAAAGCGTACGTGCAAGACAAGTTTTTTATTTGTCAATGAGTAAATACTCTTTCTAATTCCTAATAAAAAATATGGACCCCATTTTGGTCACTGATAAAATAATGTCATTTTTAATCCATAAAAAAGACGAATAATGGTCGATTGGTGGACATTTTGATCCCTCACAAATTTCTAAAAGGTCGTTTTTAGTCTCATAAAAAGGATGAATAATGGTCAGTTTTTTTGTCAGGGACTAAAATGGGGTCTATGTTTTTTGTCAGGGACCAGAAAGGGTATTTACTCTTTGTCAATTCAAATAAAGCGTGTTTGTGATCTAATTAAATATATATAGGACATAATTTATAGTGTAAATTACACCACAAACTATATCCTATATTTAGGATTGGAGATAGCTAAGTAGTACTAAAAAAGTAATTTAATAAATACTTAAATTATTAATAGTCATCAAAACACACTACAATGGAAATTGTTATATATGATAGTTATTAACTTATTATTGCCTATAAATAACAGTTAATTCTTAGATGTCATATATGCTGGCTACTGTTTTTCATTAAGAATGCAGAAAAATTAGTGGTTATTTTTAACAATCTTCTTATGGTTAATCACGAGAAATGCAACAAGGAAAAATTACTGTTTTCATTATTTAGACAAAACAAATTAAATGTCCGATTTGGTCGATAATTAAGAATGACGGCAGATTAATTGTTAGAATTTAATCAACTACATTTATTTTATCACTGCCCGATCAGTGATGTTGTTATAATTTATTTATTTATTTTTTTTGCCGAGAGCGTTAATTTTGGATTAAACACTGAAATATAAAATGCTCAACACAAGTATATATTAGCCTAACAACATGCAACGATGAAACACAAAAAAAGATCTACTTTAATAAGAAATTGAATTATAATATATGCATTATTATATTAATGACTAGAGGTATCATTTCAAAAGACGACAAGTTATAATATACATACAGATAAATTTATAATCTCCACAACTATTTTTAAAAAAGGACAAATTAAATTTATGAACAGTAATTTATCGCCATTAAAAAGTTGTAATCCTTGTGTATAACAAGGTGGATTTCTGTGTAAATGAAAAAAAAAATGGATAAATATGAGATGCAGATTATAATTAAATAAAGGGTTAAGTATCAATTTTGCCCCTGAAGTACGCGCGTAGGAGCAATTTTGCCTTGAAGTTAAGTTTTGCGGAAAGTTAATGTCCTGGTCAAAGTTGACCGTATCAAAACAACATTGCTCAATACTGCCGCTCATCAAACGTTATCAAAGGAGCAATGTTGCCTTTGTTACCCTAACGGTCATGTTGCCCATCAGGGATAAAATTGGTACTTAACCCTTAAATAAATCCCGCACTGATGCACTAGTAATTACAGTGTGTGTGTGTGTGTAGTGGATCTGATTTACTTCACACGATGATTTAGTAATTCAACTTGACTGATCTGGATCGCTCGTTCTCTTTCTACCTTTTGTATATATTCATGTTGCTTCATTAATTGGTATGTTGTTTTCATGCCTTTATTGTCTTGGACTCTTGAAGCTCCCTTCCAACTTCGAAGCGGACCATATATATATATGTACGTAGCTACGTACCTCGTCAAATTAAACTCTCTTATTTTGCTCAAGCTAAGTTCATGAACACTTGAAAGCACACAAGCTAATGTGAGGGGAAAAAGGCAAACAACCAAGGATATATTTTGATCTTGATGTTCAATTAAGGGAAAAAAAATCAACACAAGTTTTCTTTTCTTTTCTTTTTTTCTTGGCTGACGGTTACCGTGAGATTATTGTGCCAACCAATAAATCGTCTGCTGCTTCCATTCTTTATATAACTGTCAATTATATTTGATTACTTGACAGAGTCAAGAGTGATAATGAGGGCCTTCCCTCCTCTTTTTAGCAACGCGTATATATATATATTCCATTCTAATTTCCTTCCTTTTTCACAAATCCAGTACTTTCTTACTATCATTATACTGTCATTATTCAGTTGCCTATTCCAGAGCTATATATGTCTATACAACATGTGGTCGAATAACTTATTTAGGACTCTAATTTAATATTTATATATGGCGTGTGAGTTTTCCAATGTCGCCATATATACACACTGGCTTTTTCCCTTTTTTAGCTACAATGAATCATCAGTTAATTATTCCTTTTTTTCAAAAAAAAAAAAAAGTGTTTTAAGTGGTGGGATTGGGATATTTGTTTCAAACTTAAATAATATGTTCATTGGTGTGATTCCCTATCCAGCAAAAAATAAAAAAGGTAACAACCGTCTTAAAAATTTATCAAAATCTTCTGCATTTATATAAAATCAACAAAAAAAAGAGAGTAGATTCTGTATTAACTAATTTTAACAAGGGTTAAGTACCAATTTTGCCCCTGAAGTACGCATCCAGGAGCAATTTTGCCTCTTAAGTTTTCGACGGAGCAATATTGCCCCTGAAGTCTCAAAACGTAGCAATGTTGCCCCTCCGTTAAAAACCCTAACAGTCAACTAATGGTCAACGTTAGGGTTTTTAACGGAGGGGTAACATTGCTACGTTTTGATACTTCTGGGGCAACATTGCTCCGCCCGAAAACTTAAGGGGCAAAATTGCTTCTGGGCGCGTACTTCAGGGGCAAAATTGGTACTTAAACCTTTTAACAAAATATATCTATACAAGATGAAGATATTTTAATCTAATAAAGCAAAATTAAATAGAGATATGTGATTTTAACAAATTAAACTAAGGTAATTGAGAGTAAAATTAAACTCTAACGAAAGGAAAAAGAGATTCACCAGTCGATCGGTACAAAACTCTTGTAAATGGGGCTTCCGACTCTAATGAACGAATCAGTCTAAGCGTCTAGCGAGGGAAGTGGAAACGCAAGACTTGGTAGAAAGCTTCGAGATAGATGACACGCTCCCATATGGCATCATGAATAGTACTCCCTCCGGTCCTAATTATAAGAGCAAATTACCAGAATTTGGAGGGATTAAGGAATGATGTTAAATTAGTTAATTATGTGTATTTTCCTAAAATACCCTTACCCAAAATTTAAAATGACATTAAGGAAACGCTTGTTGAATTGGTAGCCCGCGCATGTTCGTATACGGTTCTTAAATGGCGTCAGCATAGAATTGGAGAGCGATAAAATTTGTGACTTTACTACTCGTATTATCCAATAACAATAATTTTTTTATCTATAAATATAATTTAAATATTGAACAAAACCTTTTAAAATTATTATTTTATATAAAAAATTATAATTTAGGTGTATATGACATTAATGAGTTACAAACATTATTTATTTTTTAAAATATATAGATATATTATTAAATTATTATTGTCTTTAATTATTATTGAAAAAGTATAAATAGGGGTATTATAGGAAAAAATTGACAAAAGTTAAAACTTGCTTTTATAATTAGGACTAAAATCAACTCCAAAATTTGCTCCTATAATTAAGATCGGATGGAGTACATCATTTTACGGCTTGGCTTACCAACTTCATGGGCCGCCTTCCGTTTGTGCCAGTTGTTTTGTGCTCCAATGGCCCAATAAGACATAGTTGGGCCGAGTGCTTGCTGGGCATCAAACGTTACAAATTACAAATTGTGAGGATGAAGCTATCAACTATTTGGGAATGAGATTCCTCTTGTATGGGCATTGGATCTAGCCGGTTGAATAGGTTATTACTCGGTTAGCACAAACCATAATAATATTCTGGAACTTTGTTTTTGGGCTCAACTGGTAAAGGGGTCAGTCACTCTCAATAAAGGGAGAGGGTTCAATCCTGGAGTTGGTCAAAGTGCTGGGGGAGATATCCTAGCTCTTAGATGCTTAGGTAAACGCCTGAGGGTAATAGACGGCTCGCCTTACCCAACATCGGTATCACCTAGGAGGAAGGGAGATTTCGCCCTACCATTGGATCGTAGGTGAACCCAATCCCTTTCCTAAAATTTTTGTATAAAAAAAAAAAATATATATATATATATATATATATATATATATATATATATATATATATATAAATATATATATATATATATATATATATATATTCTGGTTATAACAACGATGATCATAACAATCTTGATCCATAATCAGAGGTAGGTTGATGAAGTTGGGATTAATTTAAGAAAGAAAAAGTTTGAAGGAATTAAGAATAGAGAAAAGGTTGAAGCTGAAGACTTAAGAGGAGGAGGAGGGTTGCGGGGTTTGTATGGGAGTGTAAGGGGGAAGAAGGGGTAAGAGGGTAATTACTCAATGGGGAGCTTTGGACGAGTCAAAGTCAAAGTGAGGGGGCATGGGGGCCACATTGTGAAGCTGAGGCTGCATCATCTCTTGCAGGTCGGCGGCCACCATCTCTTGCTGCATGGCCGGATATATGGTGTAGCCCGGAGGCCACGCCTGCAGATTCCCGTCACTGTTTTCGTTGGCCACGTGGCACTCCCCGTTGGAGCTGCCCCCACCCTGCGAGAACGCCTCGTACACCGTCGATGCCAGCGGATCCAACGACACAGAGGCGTCGAACATATGCGAATGGTTGTCGCCGCCCTCCCCCAGCCATCCCACGTTCTCCAACGACGTCATCCCCGACGGGTCGTACGACGACGATACGTGCTTGCCCATCAGATACTCCTTCCTCTCCATTACACGTGTCAGCGTATCCATCAGATGCTTCTCGCTTGATTCCAGCTCCGCCATTGATGTCATTTTCATCGCCTCCGGTTCAAATATCCTGCACCCGTCATTTCATTCCCAACCATTAATAATTCCACAAGCTTACCATTTACATTCCAACATCAAACTCAATCAAAATTCAACCAACCGTAGCTGGTCTTCCTCCATTTGAAGCTGTTGCCGTAACCTGCTCACTTCTTGTTGCAGCTCCTGAACGGAGAAAACAGAGCCATCGTTCACGACCAACAACAACACCAACAAAGAAAGAAAGAACATAGAGTGAATCGCTATCTTTTCTTACTTCAATCTCCGAGTTGATGTCCCCCGGACTATATTTGGTACAAAGCGTTCCAAGAAATTGCAGTCACAAAAATTTGGCACCATTAGACATTATTAGTCATAATCATATTACAGGCGAATTAAGAGACAGACAGAGATTTTAAAGTTTAATTGATGAATTGATATGTGAGAAGAGGAGATGGAACCTACTTGGCCACCTGAAGAGCCATGTCATTTTCACTTTTCAGTCGCTGCAGGGTCCTCAACAAATACTGCAAGAAGCACAAACATTGATTCTCAATATCTATATTCAGATGCAAACCTCTAATAATATTCTCAAACTCCTTCCCTATCCCTCAACTATTCAGCAAACACACATTGATGTGGTTGTTGCACAATATATGGCAATACCTCTTTGCTCTGAATATTCCTGCAAACATTTGAAGAGGCACCAACAAATAAAGTAAGAATTATACTAAAACGTGATCATGATAAGCAATGGCTGTCTGTGAAAAAAAAAACAATAAAAAAAGTATTCAAATTCCGTGTGAGCATAATGCATTTATAAGATGAGTTAATCAGTTTGATTTATTTGTGATTCTTTTAATCAAACACCACAAAAGAAGAGAGGATGAGTTAGAATAAACCTGCGGTAGGGTTGCTCTGGAAAGGTTATAGCTCTGCAAGGAACCGAATACTCTTCAATAATTAACTAGATTAAAAAGTCAAAATGCATTAAGAAGTACCCCACGGGCTATCGAAAATTAACATACATGATGAGAACAGACATACCCATCTCTTTCTTGATCTGGTAGATTGATGTAACGTGTGAATACATCTTCAATTCTGTTTACCACAAATAATACTAAAATAAATTTTAGTCATAAATCAAAGCAAAATACCCAAAATAAAGCATCAGAAAATAATGAGAACATTAATAACTATCCGTGTTACAATAAAAACATATTTTCAAATTGAGGTAAGAAACACAAAATAGGGGTGTGCATGAGAACCATTATGTTCCCCAACACTGATTCTGAGATGAAACAGTTTTTTCTGATTCTGTGCCTGGGAAAAGTTCTGAGAATCAGAATTACGTTTGTCAACTCATTTTATTTCTACTCCGAGAATCAGAATTACGTTTGTTAACACATTTTATTTTTATTTATGTAATTTTTATATTCAAAAAATTATTTATGTGGTGGTGGCGATAGCGGTGGTGGTAGCGGTAGCCGCGGTGGTGGTGGCGATGGTGGTGGTGGCAGCGGTGGCACCGACGGTGGGTCAGTGGCGGTGGCGGTGGGGAGGGTAGTTGATTCGTCGCTTAGGATGATTGAAATTTCTTCGCTTCGTCAATTTCACGATCGAGAGAAGGGGAAAAATAGATTTTGGCTTTGTGCCCTGGAATAGAGAAGCAGAAATTTTCTGCTTCTTTTTTTTATTCCCCAGCAAAAAAAAGAAACCGGTTCATCCCAGGAACAAAAAAAAACTGATTTACCAAACACAATTTCAATTCAATTTTGTTCTACACAATTTCTATCCAATTTTAGTTCACCGTCCATAATTTAGCAAAATAAGCAAAAACTCATTCAGGGAGAATGGTCCCCTCTTCAATAGCTTATTATTAGCACTAAAACATTTTATATTGTTAAAATTTTAATAATTTTAGATGAGGAGTGATTTTTTTCCCCCACTTCTTTTCGTTTGATAAAATGAATGATCGATTTCATAGTTACTCCATATGTTTTATGTTTTACAAGTTTGCAGAGCAATTTCTTATATCCTTTTATAATTCGGGTAAATACTGCATGTATACAAGAAACTATCGACATAATTAATATTGTATCGTGGATGATCTTAAAATTCTAATTACCACGACTTTCGAATTCAGGGCATAGGTTTTCATCACATCTGAGTCAACACTCATGATCCTAATCCGAAGGAGTTCGCTCGTATTTCTTGCTAGCTGTAGCATATGAACAATTATCCCATGTAAAATTCGGGGCAGAGAAAATTATTAACATCAACGCATTGACACGATACCTGTTGTGAAAACAAGAAAATATCGATCTTGGCTTTCCTACTATAAGATAAAGTTCAAAGTGAGCTCCAAATTCTATAAGATCGGCACTATATATGTTAATAGGATCATAATAAATGGATCTACTTTGTGTGGGTGTTTCTTGTTCTTACCATGATGAACACAAATTAGCTAAGTTTATGGTTTAATGTTCTCGCATTACTTAAGATTCGTTCATCGTCAGATAAAAAAGCTAAATAAAAAAGAGAATGACGAAGAAGATGAATTAGATGGATGAGGCGCATAATTAAGAAATTAAGAAGAGGAAGAACCTTCTTCTGCCGGAAAAGTGACTGACACGGCCTGAAGGAGAGAACATGATGAGAGCAATATCAATGTCGCAGAGAATGGATAACTCGTAGGCTTTCTTGATGAGGCCATTTCTACGCTTTGAGAATGTAACCTGACGATTTATGGTGTTCTCTATTCTCTTAATCTCCAATTTAACGCGACCCATTTCTATGTTCTGAATATGAAATGCTTAAAGCATGTGCATATATACAGAATCTGTAGGAGGAAATCTAAAAGACAAACCTCTCTTTGTTTTATTTTAAGAAATCTAAAATATATATGTGTTGGAGTGCACGGACATGCATGACGCTCCTTGAAACGAGGGACAGTTGGATATGAGAGAGAAAGTGGGGGAATGGTTATAAATCGGTGGAAGAGGAGGAGAAAATGGAGGCTGAGAGATTGATACGTTTTTAAAAGGAAACAGTCTCAGCTGCTTATTGTTCTCGTCACAGTTATAATTAAGACAAAACTTAAAGTGAAATTGATTGTATCATTGTAAATAAAGTTCGTCGCTGAATTTGCAAGTATATATATGTATTTTAATAATTAAAATAACATGTCTATATAAAAATTTATAAATTCTAATTTACTTTATAAAAAAGTTTATGTAAAAATTTACAAGTGTTTCATAAGTGAATTTACAAATATACATATGCATTTTAACAACTAATAATAAAAAAATATGAGTGTCCATCTAAAAATTTAAAAATTCTAATTTACATAATATAAAAGCCCATAGAAAAATTTACCAAGTGTTCTATAGGTGGATTTACAAATGCACATGTGTATTTTAACAAGTGTTCTATAGATGTACTTCTTTTGGTTTTTATTATAAGACACCAACTAACAAGTGTATTTGGTCCCTTTTTATAAGGCACTTACTTGTTTCCAATGAGTATTAATTATCTTTTTCCATGTATGCCCATAATTAATATATAAGGGTAGTGGGTGATAGTAATAATTAATATGATATTAGAGTTTAGTGCAATTGGTATGAGTAATATTGAAAATTACTTAAATTTTAGGACAACTTTATTTGACTTTAACTGTTTTTATTGATTTGTGAGAATTGTTAGTTTGTGCCTTATAATAAGGACTAAAAGGAGTATTTTAATAACTAACCATAGCAAAATAATAAGTATAATTGGAAAACTTGACATAATCAATATAAACCGCTCAACTTAAGTTTTTTTATATAATTATTGCTTAGTATATTGAGTGATTGAGTAATTTTGAAACTGTGGTTTTAAAAGTCTTGTTTCGTAAGTCGAAACAAAATTTTTCTCACATGATTACCTCATAAATCGTAAAAACTAATCTTCATAAGCTAATCTAAACACAGATAATATATATATCTCTCCTCTACCTACTTAGCTACTAACTACTTCCCGCATTATTATGCTTCCTACTTTTATGTATGCATGGCACTGCTTAGATACATTAACAACGTAAACGATAAAGATTTTACTACCTCCGGTCCTAATTATAAGACACAGTTGACTTTGTTTGGAGAGATTAAGGAAGCTAAATAAGTTACTTAATCATTTTATATATTGTGTATCTTTAGATTATATATTAGTTTGTTAGTCAAACTAATTACTTTGAAGGAAAAAATAAAAATAAAAATACTCTAAAGTAATTTAATTAGCTTCCTTAATTTCTTCAAAAAAGTCAACTATGTCTTATAATTAGGATAGGAGGAGTATTATAATAATACTCGAAAACTCAAATCATGATAAGACTAAATTCACTACCAGACACGTATTCTAAATCCCTACACACCCCTACCTTAATTTCAATAAATTAATAAATGTCAGACCAAATATAAATAACCATAAACTTCAGGCCATTGTCGTCTTCGTTAAGAATCACATTTGGCTGTTTATTTTATACAAAGCTAGGGATGGGCATTTACAAGTCCCTGCCAAGTTTTACATGTTTAGTAATACTATAGTAATAGTTTCTTTTTTACCGGATACTTTTAACCCAGAGTGTATTATATAATTGACAGTTTAATAATCTTTTTATTTATTAGTTATATATCATACAAGCTAATTAAAAATACATCAAAAGTAGTAAAATAAATTAATGTATATTTGTAATGCAATAGAAATTATTACGCCTAATGAGTGAACTGATTTTTTTTTTTTTAAATGGACTTAGGGCCCTTTTGGATGGGCTTTTTTCATAAAAAAAAGCACTTTTTTAATGCAAAAAAAAATCCATTTATGTGTTTAGATGATATTTAAAAAAAAAAAAGTAAAAATCACAAAAAAAAACTAAAATGCTGCTTTTTTTAAAAGCTCTAATTTTAAGCTTAAAAAAAAGTACTACAAAAAAAGCACAAAAAAACACTTTTTTTAAAAGCCGTCCAAACGGTCCTTTATTCTCTCTTGTACTCCATTATTTTTTCAATGGAGCTGGAGATTGGGTAGTAACTAAAAACTAGATATAAATTTTACATTTTATATTGATGCGAAATCATTGGCCAAATACCAGGACAAAAAAACCAAGCAAATACTCTTTGCAAATTAAATAAAGTTACAATTGGGAAAAAAATCTTACCGAGCCTACTAAAACACAATATGTGGGAATGGAAAATATGGGAAAACTGGTATTGGATGGTCAAAATCCGCAGAGGGAAAAAATGTACCATGATGTTTTATCTCCATGATCATACGGTTTCGACTTAATCACAAATGAACCGTGGACGCGTAGGGGTCAAGCCAAAGCTATAGGACGCAAAAAGACTCAAACGACGAGTCAAAAGTTGGTTACCAAACTTTTAGTTTCGTTTTGTTCCTGCTAAATCTTCCATTTCCAACTTCGGACGGGCCTAATTGACCAAGTTTACTTATAATTAATGCACATCATTATCTTCCATATGCTCATTTCTATTGGCAAAGAAAAATTATTCCTATATTTAAGTTTGTTATCGAGTGTTCAGGATGGGTCAGAGTCTGATGATAAAAATTATTCCTATATTTAAGTTTGTTATTCATCATGGAAATTAACCACCGCTAATTAATAGATCGAACCTTGAACAAGTTCAGATGAATCCTTGCCTGAGGAAAAAAGAACAATTAAGGAAAAATATGAAAATGATCCACATACAGATGATAACATTTAGATTTAAGTTTTTTGAAAAACCATTGAGAAAACTATGTATGTTTGTATAAGAGTGAAATTTTGGTTTAGTCTAGTATGTGAGTTTGACTATTAAATTAAAGTAACCAAATTGGTCCCTCCCTGTACGTTAATTATTAATAATATTATATTTTCTGATAAAGGTCACAAATCGCAAATTGATAGGGATATTTAACGAGTTTCTCAAACAGTCACGTATTGTTTCACGTCGCATCAGACGCAATTACAGAAAAATGTCACATCAACAATAGAATATTGCTGTATAATTATGTATTCATATATCGACTGACTTCCTCCACTAGCTAGAAGTGCTCCACGTTAGAAGTTGTTTAATTTGGACAGTTTTAATTCTATCTTTCAGTGTTATGTTTAATCGCCTCATATACATATATGTATAGCTTTCTTAATTTAATTATCGTGAATTCGTGATAATCTGAATGAGTTAAGAATGTAATCATGGATGAACTTAGCCTGACCCGGACTTCCTTTTAAAGAGGATCGATCGGTGCGAAAATTCATGATATATACTGGTATAACAACACACACAAGCATTTTTGTTGGGCCAAACACGGGTTATTTTCAAGCTAATTAATTAATGAAAAAGAGTTTTGGGTAGTTTGCATTAATTAATTTGGGTATCTGAATTCATGCCTTCAAAATTCCCTACCATCATACACACCACATGAGCCTAATTCACAACCCATTTAATATAGCAGAGCTCGGAGAGATGTAGAGAAGAAACAGAGACGCAGGAGTAAGCTACATGATGGAGCAAGCATTAGGGTTTTCATCACTGAAAATTTGGACGTAACGATCGTCGACGGTGGTCTCTGAAATGGTGGCGGTGTCAGGGACGCGCCTGACCATGTTAGGAGGGGCCTTCTTGTCGTAGGCCTGAGACACATATGGGTTGGCCACCGTTGTATACGGCACATAAGGCCACAGCTCCACCTTCTTCTTCGTGCTCTGTGCTGCCTTCAGCACTTTCTTCGCCTCCACATATCCCGTCACCGTCGCTTTCTGCTGCTTCAAGTCCACATCCACTGACTTAGCCCCTGCTTATCAAATCAACTCAACTCAATTGTATCACCCAAAGCTACAAGTGAAGGAACACACACATATAAATATAGACACACACACCTTTAACGCCGGAGAGAACTTGCTTGACCTTGCGCGCGCATCCTTCACAGTCCATTCTGATTTTCAGAGCTACAGTCTGTGTTTGCTTCTTCTTCTTCTTCTTACTGCTAAGTAAATCAGACAAGTATTCCAGAGTGCCTTCTACGCCCATTTTTATTTTTTGGTTTGTCTCTCTCTCTTCGTTCCTCGATCAATGGATGTGTTGTGTTATAGTATTATATATATAATTTGAGAGGACATCAAGAGCACAGGCTGATTCCAAAATTGATTATGGAAAAGGACAGGTGCGGATCTCTTTTTGTCTGCAAAGAGAGCTGGTATGCGAACGTGGTGGGAAACAAATACGATTAGGCGTGAAACATAATGAGTTAGGAGATGAAATGAGGGGTCTTGATAACTCTCTTGGCCTATGTGGCATTAGTTTGGATTTATATGTGGAAAATCATGGACTATAGTGGGACAATAAAATATTCAGGAGTCCTGTTTATTTATATGTATAATTGGATATGCATTCAATAATTTTAGAGAGAGAGGCTGGGTTGTCTTAGTCTCCTAGAATCTTCTTATCTCCTGTTCATGTCCTTCTTAACATTACCACTAAAAATTAATGCGCAAGGAATGACACTGGTTGTTCCTTTCATTCTGCCATTCCTTCCACGGAACCTCTCATTACATTTTTGCTAAAGAAAATTATAGTCTAGGCATAAATTAGAATATTATACCCACACACATACGTAAATTCCTGGATCTAAGCTAATTGCAATATGGGAGCATCGATCTTTGATTTTCAGAGGGGAAGATCGGCGGATAACTGTGACCGCCAGAGTGAACAAACTTTTAATTACATTGCTCACTCCTATGCATATTATAAAATTTTTTGGGAGTTAATTTTAATATTAAATATAAGAAATATTTTTATATTTGTCGATATTTTTCTTATATATCCCTATTGATGCTTTCTCAACAATAAATAAAGAAGTGAAATGGGAGAATAAAGATAGATGAATGTGATGTTTTAAAAAATATGTCATATTAATTAACATAATTAACTTCCTCGAGATAATCAAATTAAATAAATATATATTAGATTAACGAGCTAAGGCGTAAAATATATACATGCATGCAATGAATAAATTTGATCAATTCGATGGCAAAACAAGTTATCTATTCAATACTAATCTTTCGGTCTTTAATATAATATATATTTATCTAATTTGATTACACTAAGGAAGTTAACTAGGTTACTTAATATAACATGTATTTTCTAAAACAACCTAATTATTTTCCTTAATTCTTTCATTCCCCCTCATATTTAATAATCGATGAAAGAGCATCAATAAGAGTAAATTAATGAAAAAAATTAATAAATATGAAAATTATATCTTATATTTAGAATTAATATTAACTCCCTAAATATATTTTATATTAAGCATTGAAACAAAATACATATGCCTTTTATAATTGCGCGCAAATCCTTCTATGTGAATCTAAAGGAGAATATATAACACGTCATCCGATGAATGTATCTGATTATATATTAATGGAATTATTTCGCTGAAGAGATTATCTGTATTTTATATTTTGTACCCGTTAAAAAAAATCTATTAAAAAGTATAGAAATTTAAATAATCAAATGTGGACCATACAAATCAGATCTAATGGTCTAATAATCTGAGAGAGCTAAGAACAATGCTTAGCGGTGAAACTAAGTCCAATCAAACTACTACAACCACCTTTCTATTTTGCAAGGTTATTAAATCCAAATTGACAATAGAATTGGCTAGGGTACTAGGTCAAGGGATTAGATCGAAATTAATTCGGGGTCAAACTAGTGAGAAAGTCATTGATACCTAAACTAATTTACTAACCAATTCACCGGTTTTCAAACTGAACCATCCGAGATTAATTATTGATAATATATGGAGGGGGCCATTTTTCTTGCACCATTCTAGTCGTTTTTAAAACGTTGAATCTGGATCTTTTTATTTTTTATTTTTGGTTGCGATTGTTGTTTGAACGTTCAGTCGTTTTCAGGCTTTTTGATTCTTTTGGATTGATTTTTTTAGGTTGAAATTACGAACAATAATTGAGGACTTGAGGCGGGGCTACGAATTAAAAAGCACGTCCAGACACCTGTGGTAGATTTGCAAGCTACGTGGCAGCGTGAGTCATAACAGGGCTTCATACAGCTCCGTATTTTTTTAATTATTGAAAGGGAACATACGGCTCTGAGCAACACTTAAGATTATGAATTGGCCACTTGGCGCCACGACAGCACGGCTGGTATTTATAAAAAATATTTTGATTGATTGTGCTCTTTAAATTAAAAACAAAGACCATACTGCGCCAGGTGGCTTTACGACCATCTTCATTAATCACGCGTCACAAATTCCCTTCCCGTCCATGAAAACGAACCCTCTTGTTTGTTTTCTCTGATCTGCTCTTTTCTTTAATCCTTCTCCCAACCTTCCGCACTATAAGTTAATATTATTGTTAATTCGTAAATTCATCACAAGAACCTCCCCGAGTTCCTACCCAGCAAGTTAAATCAGAGTAATTTAATGAGGGCGGTGTCGTTTTTGTATATCAAATCCACTTAAAATAAATGCATCCCACTCATGAAATGACACCGAGACAACTCAGGTGTACGTACCTTTCAGGAGTCTCATATTTCACCAACAACGTTTCCTTCATAGGAATCAATGCATTACTAAAATAATTCCACCCTCATCTTTCTTCAAATCAATGCAGCTACACCTGTCCTCCACCTGCCTTTATGAAGCATTACAATAATAAACCTTTCATTGCCAACGTATAACGTGGCTAATTGGGTGCAGGCTAAATCCAACACGTTCGATTGTTACAACCACATGATTGAAACCAATAACTTATTGTACGTGCATTCACGAGTGTCTGATTCAAGTCCTGCATATACAGACAGAACAAGGGATTGGTGATATCTCTATTTTGTTATCATAGGGCGGAGGTATACTATTTATAGACAATTTCGACGCCTCTAGATAGGCTCAAAACCATATATAATCAGCACTCTCTCTGAACTTTTGGTATACTACTATAGGTTACCGACAAAAATCCTAGCTATATATACATGTAGCTTCAAATTATTATATAGTTTTGTAGTCTTTTAGGCAAGAGGGCTTCTTTATTAGCTAGCTAGCTGCAATGAACCCCTCAACTAAAATGTGCAAGCATATACATATTTTTGTGAAAGTTAAGAGGCCCCCATATATGTGAAGAAATTATAACTGCATGCTTTTTGACTTTTTCGTGATGATATTGTTCTTTTGGCCGAGTAAAAGAAAAATTAATTCTAAACTTAAGTTATAAATAAGGATTTTAGAGTTAAAGGGTTTTTGACTAAGTAGACGTAAAATAGAATATATGCATTAATTGCACTTTTGATAAGAGGATAGTAAGAAGTGATTTGAAGATGAAAATGAGAGATCACGGTCATCCTGCAAGTGACAAGGTTTAAATATTTGAGATTAATTTTGCAAAAAGATTGTGAAATTGATGGAGATGTTAATTATAAAATTGAAGCTAAGTGGTTTAAATAAAATAAAAAGTTATAGGAGTTATTTATGATCGATAAGTACCTGATAAGGTATTGGGAATTTTTAAAAGAATGCTTTATTTATAGGAGATGTTAACCACAAATTCAAGCTGGGTGGTTTAAATAAAGAAAAGTCATTGGAGTTATTTGTGATCGAAAGTATCTGATAAAGTAAAAGGGAAATTTTATAATACTTCAGCTAGCAATGCTTTATGGTAGTGAATATTGGGATTTGAAGGGGCTACAGGAGCACAAGTGAGGGTTGCTAAGATGAGGGTGTTGCGATAGATGTGTGGTCATATAAGGAAAGATAAGATTCATAATGAAATTATACGAGGAAGTGTTGGAGTGGATCTTATTAAAAAAATGATAGAAAATCATTTGAAGTGGTTGAGACATATACAACAAAGACCATTGGATGTGCCAGTGAAAATGGCATATCAAGTTGTTTAGAGTCCAATTAAAAATGGTAGGGGAAGACCGAAGAGAATGTTGAATAAGGTTATCGAGCGTAATTTCTTAGTTAATAATTCATCTCAAAATTTGATTTTTAACATAGCACAATAAAGTCGTTTAAGGGTTTATTGTTGTTATTGGTGGTGGGGGGAAGCAATAAAGTTAGGTCTCCAATAATTAACCCTCGGGACTGCTAGCTAGGTGCTCGCTCCCAACATCATTTTTTTAGGCCAATCTGGCTAGCAACCTACAGATACTGAAGAAGTGGAAACAAGAAGGCGACAAAGAAAACAAACCAGCCCCTCACTCAATAACGCACTCCTTCTCTAATCTCTAGAAAACCAGAGAGCATTTAGCCTCGTCAAGATGCAGGTCCATGTGTATTTGTGTATGAACTTGAGGGAGAACGCGACCGTCCATCGTAACCAACAAAGTAGAAAGAGGACATATCCATAAGAACTAGAAAACAAGAAAGGGGATGCAAGTTTAGTTTCTGATCATTAATTAGTGTGAAGCAAAGATTGGATTCTCTATTACCTTTCCTTGCTGTTGTTGTGGTTCTTTTTATTTACACGTTTACTTGAAGAGTGTCCTTTGATTCATAATCAATTAGAACATGATCAGCTGGGAATAAGGGGTCTCCTCTAACCCATCTATCAACTTCCCCTCCATTTAATTTTTCTATTATTAGGTTTACTTTTAATGATTGATATTTGTTCGGGAAAAATATTATTATCATTTAATTTTTAATAATACAATTATTGATATTTCTAATCGTGGATATATATATTTGTTGTCCACCTGGTTTGCCGAAACCAAACAACTAATTTGGATTCGCCCCGAGTTGAGCTCATTGTCGTGGGGGAAGAGCTCCCAACATTATTTTTTTCATTCTCACGTCTTAAACCGAGGATGTGATTAAAGGAGTACAAGTCTCTTTCCATTTACTCTCAAGAGATATTGGCTCTAATGATAGATATAATAAGTGAATAGATGAGTTATCCATGTGGCCCGTGGGCTGGACTTATCGTCACAAAAAATGACTTTTACTTCCCTAATTGACGTCATATTTTAAAAAATGGAAGTAAAAAAGAAGGCGGTGGTATTTTTGTAATTATGTGAGAAAAGTTGACTTTTAGCGTCTAACTTTTGAACATAGACGCCAAAATCAACACTTTTGCCGTCTAAGTTAAAAATTAGAAACCATAAATGATATTTTTGGCGTCTAAGTTAAATATTTAGACGCCAAAAGTGGACTCTAGCACTAAAAATTAACGCAAAAAATTAGCCCTGGCGCCAAAAGCAACACTTTTGGTGTCTAAGTTATATATTTAGATGCAAATCGTGACTCTTTTTTTTTTTTTTTTAAATTGAAATATCTCGTGATTTGTGATTCTCAGTCATATCCCGCGACCTTCACTTTCTTTCTCCATTGCCTTCTCTCATCTCATCTCAATCAGCTTCTCTCTTTCATTTCACGTAGTTCGCTGGATCACAGCCGACTCCATCGACTTCATCATCTCCCCGACTCCCATAGCTCGCTGGATCTGCCTAGGTCGAGATGAAGCTCGTCGGATCTGCCTCGATCTCGCTCGGCCTCACTCGATCTGTGTCCAAGCTCCAAGTGTGTCAGCGGTCTCGTGCTCCCTTCGTCCATATCCCGCTCGACCTCTCTTGATCTCGCTCAATCTATGTCGAAGCTCCAAATGTCAGCGGTCTAAAGTGAAATTTACGGCGTCCTATTTTTTTAGACACCGTAAGTGAAACACTTGCTACGCCCTCAGATTAGGCGTCCCCTATATGGCTTTCCCCTTGGGTCGTAAACCCGTGCCCGATCCAAGTCTCGGCCCTTGATTATTTACCGAGACCAATCCAACTTATAAGACAAAGTTTAGACATATAAAGTAGCGTGGGTGTGCTATATAAAAGTCTTAAAAATGAGGTCCATTGTTTACATCTCCCGACATTAATAGTGCTATATTTTTTCATACGGTCAAGGTCCAAACCTCCCTATAAAATATTATGTTAAGGAAGCAGATAACATAAATTTTTATTGGGTTTAATTAAAAGTACACAGATTTTTTAAAATAATGTAAATATATCACGGCCATTAAGTTACTAACGTTAACCATTGAACAAATATGTAGATAAAAAAGTGGGCAAAAATACAAATGAAGTTTTCAAAAAGTGAAAAAATGTCACAGCCATTGGAAACTTCATGTGTAGTTTTGCACAACTTTTTTGGTTGACATGTTTGTTAAGTGGTCAATGTTGGTTGACTTCAAGGCCGTCATATTTTTTCAAAATTTTAAAAACTTTACTTGTATTTTTGCATTTAAGAAAAGTTTATCGTGACTAATACCCTAAGCGAAATACTTCATTAGTAGATTTGCACCTTATCTTTCATTTTTCTTTTGAGATTTGTTTGCAATTTGGTAGTTCTGATCACTACTACAAACCAAGTTTTTAACGTTTGTTTTTTTGCCCATTCTACATCCCATTACAGGCGATGCCTATCTAGGGGATGCCCATTATACGTCCCAAACTGAAATAGGGACGCCATAAGTACCACTTACGGCGTCCCAAATAAAATTTTGGAATGCTGTAAGTGGCTAATTTTTTTTTTTTTTTTTGGCTGTAAGACTGGAGATCGGTGGATTCAAGCTAGTGGATTATGAAAATAGAGGATACGTCGTGCTTCCAATCTCCCTCCTCTTTCGGCGCCTCTATCACTCTCGATCTTTTAGAAGAACCTCGTGGCGCATGTGTCTGTTGCAGTGGTGATGACGGAGTGCTTGAAGCTCGACGGCGAGCCTTCCGGATCGAGCAGCTAGGTCTGGGTCTCGCTTGAATCTATAGTCACAAAAAAAAAACTAGAACATCATATTTTTTTTCAAACTAAAGAAAGGGAAAAAGACGTCAGCGGTGCGACAGATCTGCGGTGACTGATTGACCTTCGTCTTTGTGGTCCAGACCAAGACAGAGAACTTCGAGGACACACTCGAAGACGTAGACGTGACAGGGAATGACTTCGAGCTTGGAGAACGCGCTTCGAGCTTCGGCGTCGCACGAGATTGCCGGTGCTTGGAGAACGCCATCATGGGGTGAGGTAAGAGATTGTGGATCTAAGATAACCCAGGGGGCAAGAGAGCGTGTACGATTATTTGATCTCTTGCTCTCACTTTTTGTTGCGTTTCAAACAGGCGTGCGTTATGGGCTTGTGGCTGAGGGCGTGATCTAAAATTTTTAAAAGTGTGGATTTGAATTTTTTTTTTAACAAAGGGCAGGATCTGAAATTTTACCGTTTTTGACGTCCCAATTTAAATTTGGGACGCCAAAAAATCAACTTTTGACATCCTTTAATTTTTGCTAAAGGGACATCTAATATGTCAAAATTCTCACACATAATTATAAAAATGCCACTGCCTTTAGTTTTTACTTCCCTTTTTTAAAAAAGGACGTCTCTTGGGAAAGTAAAATCATTTTTTTTTTGTAGTATAGTGGATCTACTCAAATTGAGCGATTCCGTCGCTAGCCACTGACCTTCCTCCTTCTCCTTGTAGGCATTTAGTCCTTTTTACTTCTCCTTTTTTATCTCATCAAGATTTCTGTGATCCTTAATATAAGACATATTTACTTAATTTGATTAGATTAAGAAAGTTGGTTAAGTTAGTTAATATAACATATATTTTCTAAAGCACCCTAATCATTTTTTTAATTTCTACATTCTCTCCTCTCCTTGATTATAGCTGAAAGAGCGGGTGAATTAATAAAAAAATTGACAAATATAATAACTATGTATTATATTTAGGACTAAAACCAACTCTCTGTGTTATATGTTTGTGTTATATGTTAGTGGAGGAGTATATAATTTTTTTTCGGTCGAAACCGGAGGAGTATATAATGCCTATATAGATTAAACACATTTTCAAACGTGTAGCAGAAAATCTGACATAAAAAATATTTTTTATAAGAATCTACAGACAATACGTTATAAATAAAAAGTTAACTCTACAGGTAAGAGAGCAAACCGAGTAATATATGTCGGACATCTACAATCGATCAATATTTAATTTTTCTTAGCAAACGCGCCATCATCCCGTGCTTTTTCCCAACCGATCACTTGAGTTATTTACTTAAAGATGTTGAAAAACTGAAACGTCTAAGTGTATTTATTTTGTTCTAAAACTAGTTAATTGCAAGATTAACGGGGAAAAAACTCGAGCAGCATCAAGCAACGAACCCCAGGATCAGGTTGAGGCAAGCGGTGGCGTTACATAATGAAGGGACTTATTGCATAAAAAGAAAAGGCCTTTTAGTGAATAAATATCTCTAACCATAACCCAATCCGTTTTCTTTGATTGGGTCACGATAAAATGTCAACAATATTCCCAAAACCCCCGCCTTCAAATTGGGCTCATTACAAGTATACGTTATTCGTTACATCCATGATTTATCAAACGACGCCAGTCATGTCTTTATTTGTATGTATGTTCAATTCTATTCCTCGCATGTCTCTCTGCTTTCTGAGCTGAATATAGTCTTCTCCGCCAATTTTTGGTACAAGTTTGTGTGCTTCGTCCTCACTTCTAATTGACCTACTAAGCCCCGCCGGTACGTACGTACGTGTTAAAAATGTCTAGCCCTCATCCTTCTAATTTATTGCTTGTGAAGTTCTAGTTTGCTTCCTCCGTTCTGTGCTCGTATTCTCTTCTGGGTTGCTTTTCTCTTTTACTTCCTTAACATGCAAGAATCTTCAAAGGATATGGAATATAGTTTGATTCGATGAGAACCAGTTCAGGTTTTTCTTTTACGTATACCTAAGGGATAATTGAGGTTTCTTGAGTTCTGAATTAAATTTTGTCTTCAGGAAGCGAAATTTTCGTTACACATACACCAGAAAAAAACGAAAGGTATTTCCGTATTTTTATCTGATAATGTTAGCTAATTCAGTTTAATGAAAATATCCATTTTAATCGGGGGAGAGAAATTTTGGCCAGCAGATCCTCTGCACTTCTCAAATCATGCAGCTCGCAATCTCAGACGTCCACGTACTGAAGAAACGCGCGCGCTGGATCCCACCAACGGTGCACGTCGTATGCCTTACGCAGCTTAACGTACGGCTGAGTGGTTGGGGGACGAAAGGCCATAACGGTGCGTTTGAGCTGATGAAGATCCTTGCTGGCCGCACCGGAAAATACCCAAACCAAACGCACTGTTTTGATCCACAAAACGTTGCGTTTGAAAATTAAAACGGGCGCCATGAGGTGGAATAATAATCCTGCGCCTGCTTCAGTGGATGGCTCTGTGGACATACCAGGGACAATTTTTTTACAGTTTTTAACACATTAACAAAACATTGTGATCATAATAAAAAGAACAATCAATTATATTGATAGTTTACTTTTTTAACATTTCATGCATGTAATAATGTTATTAATGGAGCCAAAATTACCTAAATGTATATTAGCTGTCTCTGCTGCACCTTTGTCTCTTTCCAAAATCCTAACCCCTCTGCTTTGGGCTTTATATATATAATACTCCCCTCCGCTTCCCAAGTCCCACACCCACACCTCTGATTCCATATGTTTTGAAGCAGGTTTAATTAATCGGAGCCCGGTGGCTCCCGCTTCGTCCCCACCATCATGAGCTCCACCGACGGTGACTTCATCGGCACTGAGAGTTGCATCAATGACGTAAGCGACAATGGCTTTGGTGACGTGAATATTGATCAGCCGGGCCCGCCAGTATTGAAGAAGCAAGGCAGTAGTAGAAAGAAAAGCGAGAAGAGAGAGTTTCCTCCCCCCATACCCCTCCTGACTCGCACGCATGACCTTTCTTTTCACATGCCGTGGGAGTTGAAGAGGTACCACACCAGCGACGGCCGTCTGATTCTCAGGGAGGAAGAGGCCGGCTACCACCACTTCTTCCGAGCCCACAGAGCCAACGGTCGTCTTACATTGCAACTTGTTGTTCCCGTAGACCACATGTTCCCTACAGATCATAGCCCTTGTCTCACTGCGCACTACCATGATACTCCTGAGCAGATACAAGAATTTGAAGAAGCTACTCCGAATCAGACTGGTGATGATGATGAGACTGATGACGACAGAACTGGTGGAGTTAGTGCAGGTGGTGATAGGTTTGGAGATGAAAGCCCCAACGCATTACTGGAGGTTCAAGAAGGGCTTCCCCGGGCAACAAATTGTAATTTCAACTTTCATAGAGTTTCATCAGCTTCATCCTGTTTGTTTGAGACGCCTGGTGTGAGTCCAATTAGGACGGTTCTTGGTTGATTTTTCTTTGTAAGCAAATCTGGAATCCATGTCCCAGAGGAGACACATACGGTGAGAGGAGCAGCCAACTGGCCGGAAACATATATAATAAAAGAAAAAAGAAAATTGGGATCCATTGTTACCCTTTTTGATTCACTTGTCTATGAGGCTAGTTTCCTAGTTAGGTGGTGAAGCATGCAGGCGCCAGGGTGTAGTCCTTGGCCTTATTAAGTAGTTTGTTTTTCCTGCATTGTTGTCATCAGTTCATTATCGTCAATAATAAGCAATTTTGATCCTACTTTTCTTATACCGTTCACTGCCAACTCATTTTGCTTCAGGGTTTATACAGTAGTTTGAACTCTTTGTACATAAGAAATGCCTTAACACGATATTTTAAAATGATTTGATAGAATAGCTATTTAAAAAAAAAAAAAACTAACTCTGAGAATGTACACTGGGACTAGGTGAATGAATAAGCTGTTTTATAAACAAGGAAAATACAGGATGAGATTGCTTGAGGTGGGATAGGATGGGAAAAGGCCTTCAACTTCAATCTCAGCCCAGAATTGACTAAGGTTTATTGGAGCACTGACCCCAGATCTCGAAAAGCACGCCTTCATAAATTCAGGCGGGTGTTGAACACTTGAACTGTTGATGGGGACTGTACCGATGCTGAGGAAACTATGACCTGCAATGAATTTAAATTTCAATAAATAAATATTCCCTGTCAAAGTTTAGGAGTATTAATTACCAATTCGATGTGAATCGGATGAGTCTATAACAATATATAAACCGATCATAAACTATCAAATAGAGTATACTATTATTAATTATTCTTATTTACTATCTTTATTAATTATAAGTATATATAGAAAAAATAGGAAATTTTCTAATAAAGATCGGGAGGAGAAGTAAATAGAAGAGGAAGATTGAAATAGAGTGTACCAATCAAAGAGAGTATGTGGAGAGGACGTAGAAAATGGGGAATAGGAAGAATGCAAGCTGGCATGGGGGGAGAGAGTGAAATTTCCGAGGGAGGAAATGGGAGTTGGGAAAGCAGGACTGCACACAGTGTTTGATGAGAGAGGGAGAGAGTTCCGTAGATGAGGTACAGCTAGCTTATCCAGGAGTACTACTTTCAATTCCAATTTGTGTCAGCCCTCATCATTGGCTTTCCTCGCTCAATATTGGCTCTTGCACTTTATATTATTCCAAGTTTCCAACACACTTTGACCCCTTCAATTACACCTGCCTCTCGCACTGTCTAAAACTTAAGGCATTTTTACTAAAATTATTAGAATTTAAATATTTTAACTCATTTAATATATATTAAATTTATTGTTTTTAAAATTTTACTCCTGTTACAAATGTGGGAAATTAAGTTTTGGAGAAGATAGAAAAAATTATGAGAAATTATATTTAACCATTAATCATTATAGAGGCAAAGAGTCCCTTGATCAAGTATATATTCAAACTTGGAAGCTGGAATTCAATCATACTATTTTTGTTTAAAATTGATTTAGTGCTTAAAAAGCTAGTATTGTTCTTATTTAGTATGTAACTCACTGATGCATTATCATTAAATTCATTCTTAATTGTAGACTGCTACTATTTTAGTCTTATTTATAAGTCTATTTTGATTAAAAATGTTGGTCCTTATTATAAATTTAGTTTTAGAGTAATAAATGCGTTTTTTTTTTTTTACTTTTTTTCCTTATTAACTACCATAAACAAAAATAATTATTTACATTAACTTTTGGAACCAATCACAGGTAAAGGTAAAATTAAAAATTTAACTCATAATTAATGATTTAACTAACTCTTTTTAGTATATGAGAGTTAGTTAATTTGAACTTATCAATAAAACTATTGTATCATCTTCAAACCTTTAAGTATGGGAATAAAATCAATACGAATGATTAATTTTTTTTAAAAATAAGTGAGTTGTCAAAATTTTATTTCTAACCTAATTGGGAAACAAGATATTATTGCCTTTCCCACTTAAGATATATTCCTTCTTGTCTTTATTATAAGGCACCAATTAATAAGTTTATTTGATCCTTTTTATAAGGCACTTGCTTGTTCCCAATGAACATTAATTATTCTTTTCCATGTATGCCCCTAATAAATAAGGGTAGTGGGTAAGAATAATAATTAATATGATATTAGAATTTAGTGCAATTAGTAGGGGTAATATTGGAAGTTATTTAAATTGTAGGCCAACTTTATTGATTTTAACTGTTTTTATTGATTTGTAAGAATTATTAGTTGGTGCCTTATAATAAAGACCAGAAAAATACCAATTAGGTAGTTGTAGCGTATATGTTGGGAATTGGGATGGCCAAGTCATCTAACCAAAATCATTTTGACATTTTATGCGGGATTAGATTGTTTTCTTCAATTATTTTCTTTTAAAATGTAAAAGAGAAAGGAGGAGTTTGCCAAAAAAACAAAACAGAGAGAAAGGAGGAGGAGGAGGTGACGCTTCTTAACCAATGATATCAACACAACCAGAAGTAAATTAAATCAGCATCCATATCTCAGATTCCAAGGTATATATATACGCGCACGCGCACTGGATTGTTGTTGTCGTGGCTTACAGCGATTTGAATCCTCCAAGAGTATAGTGCATGCACCTGGCACTTTAAACGGCAGGGCCCCACCGCCGATTATGGCCTTATGAGCATATAGCCGCGAGAGTTACAACTGATTTGGATGCTACTTCCCGATTGAGAGGTGTTCATACTCTGGAGCGTGAAATATATTTGAAGATGGAATCTAGTAAACAATTTTTTAATTGACCAGAAACAAGAAAGTGGTGCATGGAGCAGACCTGGTACTTTACTCTTGGATTCTTGATATATTCAAAAACCCAACAAAGTTGTTGTTGGATGGATGGTGTGTTCAATCTTAATTAGCCCCCGTGTTTGTTTCCCCTGTTACGCCTCAGCCTCCTCCCAACCCTATTCCTAGTCTGTGAATAATATTCCCATCGGAGTTTTGTCGGAATGAAAAAACCAGCCGTTTCAGGTTACCATTGAAAAGACCTCCATACCCCTAAGGCTTCATGTGGGCCTGAGCGACACGGGGGCATCTTAGGTCAGAATAACCACTTAGGAGCTAAAGTCCTCCTAATAAGAAGGCACGGCTGAATAAAAGTGCCTTGTGTGGAAATAATGAGCTCAGTCCGGAGAGTTTTCTTTCATTTTCCGTTCTTCCTCTACGGCACACAAAATCCATTGATGCAGCGTCTCATCACCGAGTAAGGGATCGATCTTTCCTTTGCCCTCATCATGTGATTGTCGATAACTCTATATCTTGCGTGTAAATTTTCATATAAATTTGTTGCAGTGCTGTTTCATAAAAAGAAATGTAGAGTTCTTAATGTCATGAACATTACTTTAATAATTATTTCTTTATGGGCATATGGGAAACGTATATATGTTAAGAATGTCTCTTTTTATGGAAGACGAAGCCAAAGGCACACACGAGAAGGGTGGTATGTAGAGGGCAAACTTAAATCCTCCACATACATAACAAATTCTCACCACGTCTATGAATCTGTTGTAAACCAATTTAATGTTGGATCCTTGATATATACTATCTCATATATGGGTGACCACATATAAATTGCTTTTCCCTCAACCCTCATTTTAACACATTATGAGATATGCCCATTACCAATGTGTTCCAATTTTGTTTGATTTGTAGCCGGCTTGGATTTTTTTTTTTTTTATAATTTTAATTTTTGCAAAGTGTGCAACCACAGCTTCCAAAACGGGGACCTCTCTCAGAGAAGTTTTTTGCATTCACAAGGTCTCGAAATCGAGACCTCTTACTTAAGCGACCAAAGCTTCTTTCACTTAGATCAACTTCTGCTGGTAGCCAGCTTGGAACTGATTCAACACTTAAGCATTGTTTTCGAGTGAATTAGGAGTGGCTGTTATGGGGCCTGGTTAGTATTAGTGTTGGCCCATTGTATTTGTGTTTGATTTAGTTTGTCATGTTGTATTCTGTTGGCATGTCAATTGTGTAGTGTACAGTGTAGGGGTTGACACAAGTGGTAAGCGGCTTGTCGCTTAAGCAAAGTCTCGGGTTCGAGCCTTGTAAATGTAAAAAAAACCTCGCTGAGTGACTCTCCCACCAAAGCCAAGTGCGCGACGCGCAGTGGCAGACCTAGGTACAAAGTTGGGGGGCAAGTGCCCCCCAATTATTTGAGATTTTTTTTTAAAGAAAAAAATTAATACATGTTTGAATGATAACACCCTTAAATTAGGTGTTCACCCTTAATATATCAAGGCTACACTTTGTAATGGGATGAGGGGTGAATGGTTGAATGATTGTTTAGTGCCTTATATTGAAAAAAGATGCATTTGATAGCATTGATAATAACACAATTATGATGGAATTCCAAAAAATAAGGTTTAGAAGGATAACATTATAATTATTTTTATTGTAATATACTTTTTTTATTAAAATGTATGTATTTGAACTTATTGAGTACCCACCCTTCATTGTTATTTATGTAGCTGCATTTATTTCTAACAGTACTTAGCCTTGCTTTTCTAAATAACAGGTTTGTAAAATAATTGTCTCTCTTATTACATTATCAGTATTCACTTGATTTCATAAATATTATTTTGATATATTTTTTTCTTTTTGAATGCATCTAAAACTTTCCTTAAAAAAAATTTTTTGGGACCAATTGTGCCCTCCTTCTATAATTTTCTGGGTCCGCCACTGGCAACGCAGGTCGAATCCGGATTAGTCGGAGTGAAGCCCCAGTGAACTGGGTGGGCAACCAAATAAAAAATAAGAAGATAAGGTGGTTCATGATTTGGGCCCGTTCTGGAAGGGCAAAGGCATGAGTGGGCCCAGCGGGTTTTTGGGAGGACCAAGTTCAGCCCATAAGTCCTGTCATGTAGCCAAGCTTCTTCTCCAGAAGTATATGTGATAATGTGAAGGAGCCGCTGAGTAGAATGGCAGGGCACGCCTAATTGTATGGCATTAATATTTTCTGCCTGAAAGAATATCAATCCTTTTCATCAATTTTCCCAATATCTTTAATCCTCACAAAATATGTTTATTATATTAAAGTCAGTGTTAGTTTTCGAATGAAGAAATTTTAAATAACATAAATAGTGTGATTTCACTAATTTGTTAAAAAGAACACTAAACGATTATTCTTAACTTGTTCAAAAATATGAAAAGGGGAGAGGAACTTCTCCATAGATTTCTCTCTTCATTGAAGGTAGATTAAGTTTTAATGGTAAGAATTTAATACTATATAGAAATATTGTTATAACATTAAATATAATAAAAATCTACCATGATAAATAATATAAATCCTAACTATTAAAATTTGATATGATGAATATATTTAATAGAAAGAAAGATCAGTGACGACGTTCCTTTCCTATTAAGAGGGTGATGCCGGGACAGCTGGACTGACGTCTGACGGGCAAGGGATAATGACGCCTGAGGGAGACAAGGGAAGAACAATGAGCATTAAAAATGATATAATAATAAAAAGGCGGCAGAAGTATGAATCATGCATGTTTGGCCAAAATTTAAAGTTAAACTTTTATAGGTTTAATATAATATTTGGCTCTCATAATTTATCTTCATTTAATTTTGGTCCATGCAGTAAATCATATGTTTTCTTCATAAATAAAAAAACAGTAAACCATATGTTTTGATGATCTCTTAAATTTATTTTTATTTAAAACGTTAGTCTCCATAATTTAATAAAAATTTAGATATTGAGAGTTTATGGTTTGAAATTATAAGAACTAAAACTAAAACAAATGCAAGTTATAATGATCAAATATCATATTAGCATTTTTTTCTAAAATGGGAGTAATTTAGTAATGTTATAAAAATATGGTGCGCATAGGGAAATTTTTTTTTAGATTTCAAGAGATCAAGAAAATGTCAAAAAAAATTCTAAGAGAAATTCAGATGTCAGAAAAATCTCATTAATAACTTCATCTACGGGATTAACAACTTTCATATGTGGGATTAACAATTTTTTAAAACTTTTCTGACATCTGAATTTCTTTTAAGATTATTTTAACATTTTCTTAATTTTTGAGACTTGAAAGGAATTTTCCCTCTATAAAGGCAGACGGCAAGAATCGATGGTCCTCTCTAGAAGCAAGTCACTGGGAGTGGAGAATGGAGATCCCCACAAAGGCGAAAGAAAACGTGTAGCACGAGCAACGCATCATCCGCTAACCGAAACCTCTCTAAAATGTTATTTACACGTATGCCTGTTCCCTGTTCAATCACATGCACAATTGTACACTTTTATTTAAGGGTTAAGGTGCAAAAATAGACATGTGCTTTTCTCTGAGGAGTGACCAGTAGCAAATATTTTTTTCAGGTACAAAATTAACTATGTGGTTACAAATTAGGTGCAAAAATAGCGTTTGACCGTTAAGTTTGACTTTTTTTGCTGACTGGACGATGACGTGGCGTTTCAAATATTTTTTCAGTATCCTTTTAGTACCGGTCAATACCTGAAATATTTTTTCAAGATCCTAAAATAATTTTTCAAAATTATGAATTTTTTTTTTGTACCAATCAGTATCCTGAAAATACTTTTTAGTACTACCAAGACTCAAATATTTTTTTCAAGATCCTTTTAGTACCGATCAATACCTGAAATATTTTTTCAATATCCTAAAATTATTTTTGCACCTTTGAAATGCCACGTCATCGTCCAGTCAGCAAAAAAAATCAAACTTAACGGTCAAAGGTCAAACTTAACGGTCAAACGCTATTTTTGCATCTAATTTGTAACCACATAGTTACTTTTGCACTTGAAAAAAACATTTGCTACTGGGCGCTCCTCGGAAAAAAGCACATGTCTATTTTTACACCTTAACCCTTTATTTAAATATGATCATACTAAGAAAAATATAGTCTGTTTTTTTAGTAGTTGTTTAATCAAAATACTCCTCTGGCCCTAATTATAAGACACAGTTGACTTTTTTGGAGAAATTAAAGAAACTAATTAAATTACTTTAGAGTATTTTTATTTTTATTTTTTTCTTCAAAGTAATTAATTTGACTAATAAACTAATATATAATCTAAAGATACACAACTTATAAAATGATTAAGTAACTTATTTAGCTTCATTAATCTCTCCAAAGGAAGTCAACTGTGTCTTATAATTAGGACCGGAGGTAGTATCATATTTAGTACCCATATTTAATGTCCGACAATATCTCAAACATGATTGCCTCTAATAAAAAGATACATTTACCTAGCAAAAATAAAAATAATTTCCGAGTTTGTTTTTTTCATCTCAAAACATAATATTTATAGAATCTCATTAAAATCCTATTGATTTAGTTCTTTTACATACTATTTTTTACTTTTTTACTTTTTTTTTCGTTTTATTTTTTATTTTTTTTATATTATATTTTTTTTTAATGTACCTGGAGAGGTTTTCGGACTACCTTTTTTTTTGTGTTTTCTATTATTTCGATTTTTTTTAAAATTTTTTTCATTTGTATCTTTTTGATTTCTTTTTTTTTTTTAAAATGTACTTCACGAGGTAGTCCGAACACCTCGCGAGGTCCCTTTGATTTTTTTTTTCGTTTATTTACTATTTTTGACTTTTTTACGTTTTTTATTTTTATTTTTTTAAATGTACTGGCGAGGTTTTCCGACTACCTCGCGAGGTCGCCAGCTTCTTTATAATTTTTTTGTGTTTTCTATTATTTCGATTTTTTTAATTTTTTTTCGTTTTTATCTTTTTAATTTATTTTTTAAAATGTAGTCCCTTGATTTTTTTAATTTTTTATTATTTATTTTTTTTTTACTATTTTTTATTTTTTTACATTTTTTTTTATATATGGCGAGGTTTTCAGAATATCTCGCGAGGTCCCTAGCTTTTTTATAATTTTTTTGTGTTTTCTATTATTTCGATTTTTTTTAGTTTTTTATCTTTTTAATTGCTTTTTTTAAAATGTACCTCGCGAGGTAATTTGAGTATCTCAGGAGGTCCCTAATTTATTTTTATTATTTTTTCCTCTTGTTTTAAAAAAACCTCGCGAGGTCCCATGATTTTCTATTATTTTTTTTCGATTTTTGATTTCTGATTAGTACGAGTGTACGACTACCTCGTGAGAGTCTTTTTTTATTTTGTCCTTTAATTATATTTTTCCTTTTTTAATTTTATTAAATTTATATAAAAAATCCCATTTTTTTTCAATTACCTCGTGAGGTAACGATCCTTTTTTTGTTTTTTTATTAATTTTTTTTAAAAAAATTATTATTTTTCAATCGCCAGTTAGTTCCTAGTTCCTACCTCGCCAGGTATGGGTCTATTTTTTATGTTTTTCCTTTTTGTTTAATCTTATTAAATTAATTTTTTTTCTTTTCCCATTTTCTTTAAACCTCGCGAGGTACCGGTAGTTTTTTTTTATTTCTTTCTATTTATTATATTTTTTTCATTTATTTTATTTTATTAAATTAATTTTCCATTTTTTTCCATTTTTTAAATTTACCTCGCGAGGTAGTCGACTACCTCAAGATTTTAGTTTTGTTTAATCAAAATATTAAATTGAGTATCCATATGCCCGACAATATCTCAAACATGTTTGCCTCTAATAAAATGATACATTTACCTAGCAAAAATAAAAATAATTTTCGAGTTTGTTTTTTTCTTCTCAAAACATAATATTTATAGAATCTCATTAAAATCCTATTGATTTAGTTTTTTTACAGAATCATTTTTTTTCATGAATAAAATTACTAGCAGTAATTATTATTGACTGTATACATCCTATCAATGAAATAAAAATAAGTTGTTAAAGATTAATGATAAACCACAGTAACTAATAACTTTATTAGGCATTGAAGGATATGATATATGTTCTTATTCATAGTAAATAAATTCTTGATACTTTAATATATTCCACTAATAAAATTTTTAAACAAGAAACTCTTAGTAATTTTTCTCAAGAAATATGCCTTGTGTTATACCTTTGGTTAGTCCTTATTGTAAAATCCACTTTATAATTCAGTATTAGTTAATGACATTAATGATGAATGGTAAAAAAATAATAATTACATTGTAAGTTAGTTACAATAAATGTTGGCAAGATAATAGTTACGTCCATTATTATCAAACTCGCGAGTTAACTCTCTGAATTTAGTGTTTTTATGTTTTTAACTTACAAAATTGAGTTGAGTCATTGGTAAGCTCATTATCATTATAAATTCGGTTAGACTCGCGAGTTTACAATTTTTACGTTTCCAACTTACAAAACCGTGTTAACTTACCTTTAAACGTGTATTAACTTCTTTAATTTGATCATGTTTAACGGTTTTAAATATAAATTTTATAAAAATTTCTTTGTTAGATATGATAAATTATGAATGTTCATGGATTTAATTTCAAATATTTGAATTTAAAAAATATTTAAATCAAATTGTTGTCATTTTTTATATTTTAATTATATAATTATAGATTATTAATATCTATTTAGTGAAAAAAATAAACTAACAAAACTTCATGATTATCAAATTAAAAAAGATCTTAAATACTATAAAACAAAACAAAACTTCAGTCAATATTTTACCTGGATCTAAGATTGAATTATTTGATCAACGACTCAAATAATTTGCTCACACGTTTTTAGCCATAAAAGTCTATTACTTGTATTGTAAACTTTAATTTTATTTTTGTTAAACAGTTGACAAAAATTTGGTAAGAGAGTTGTCGCGGTTGTAATGTGATGACATCACGGGTCACCTGCTTGAGTGCTAACTGGGCAAAGGAAGGTGTTAATTTATCATCAAACTATAAAAATTTATTAAGCCTGCCACCTAAGAATGTAAAGCCTTGCTAAATCCTTCTGAGTCTTATGTTTGAGTTTTAAAGAAAATATTTGTGTTAGAAAGGACAATCATAAACCCTAAACTTAGGTACGGGGATAAAAAACCTGCCCTATTCAGAAGCTAAAACTATGAATGATGTACGTAATGTTTTTTTAATATCTTGCTATAAGATTAAACACGTAAAATTAAGTATATATTTTAAAATTAAGTTATCATGTCACTTTTACTAAAATTCTGGGTTGAAATGATGGGATGGAAAGATAAGCTGACCTGTTGCGGTGCAAATCGTTTACGAATGATGACAAGGTCGTGAATGAGGGAGCCACGTGTTTTCTAATTATCCCAAGTGGGTCCCACTGGAAAATTGAGAGCCCACCTCACCAGAAGCGCCCTTCATCCACCTTCACGTCCTCGGACATGGCCATTCCTACGCCAATTCCCTCCACAACATTTCAATTACATTTTCTCCTTCTTTGCCAGGTTAGATTTTATTTTTCCTCTTTCGTTCTTCTCTTTTTATTTTTTGTATTTCCACTTCCATCCTCCTCTCTCGGATTTTCTCTATTTTTATTTTGCTGCCTGTCTTTCCCTCCTCCTCTGTGTTTGATTCCCGCCATCTCCCGTTTCTCCTTCCTTTGTTTCCCGGTAATTTGATGTGAATTTTGATTCTGGCCTCTTTATCAATGAATTTGTGAGTGTAATTTACAGTCATATAGACACTCCGTTCCAAAATTGAATTGTTTGTCAGTTTCTGAACGTCCATGTTTTTCGTCGGGAATAGTTTTTCTTTTCATTGATTCAGTGCGCCAATTACTTATACTGCGTTCGTCAAGATTTACCTGAGCCCAGGTTGATGTATGAGAAATAGGGGATCCGGAAGGAAAGAACTCCACTGTTGCTCGGGAGGTGTGTTATTTTTGCCTTGGTTGAATCTGATCTGACTTTTCTCACCAACTACGGCAGACTGAAATTGTGAAATATAATTTTGGTTCCTTTTGGCTACAGATCGCGACTACGTGGTCTGGGATCTATATCTCCTGATGGAGCGAATCATTCTTTTTCTTCTCCCTTCCTTTAACTGTTTTGGTCGGCCTGAAGGGCTGAATTTTCTGGTTTTACCATTTCGAGGAGTTGAAAATCTGTGTTAGGACATCGAGAGTATGTGTATGAGTTTCTTTTCCGTTTTTTTTCCTTTTTTTTTTTTTTGGGGGTGGCCTCTTGAACTTTCACGGAGGGCTTATATGGTTCCGTTGATCTTTACTTTGTATGATTTGCATCTTGCTATTTTTTTATCATTTTGTTTTTACTTATTTTGAACCTATCATTGCCCTTTCGGTGTGTGCTTGTTATACGATTTCTCCAAAAAAGGTCGAAGGGTTAGGGAGGGTTCACTTTAAGCTTTTAAATTAGATGCTTTCATTTTGGGTCGAATAAGAACAAAAGGTTTGAAAGTTTCCAGTAAGTATATTTGTATTTGGATATCTTATTAGAATTCTGATACCTGCATCTATTTTACCTAGAGCTGTATATCTATGGCGGATACTGTCTAAAATTGTTGCATTAGTTTGATCATTGGAACCTCTGGGTGTGTGTGTGTGTGATGGCGTGCTTTTTGGCTCATTCATGTTGCTCGTCTTCTCCTTTGTTTCTTTCCATGGACATAATGATACTCCCGTACGTTGGCCCTTAATTCTTCCAGCAGTTGGACTCAAAGCCAACTTACTATAATAATGATTGCTTTGTCCTCATGCAGATACTGAATTTTGCCTATTATGGGTTCTTTTTTTAGTATGGCGAATACCAAATCCGATAGAAGTGAGGATGGCGAGGTCTTTCAGAATGAGACCTGCAAGAGGAGAAGAATGTCATCTAGCTTTGATGAGGAGAGTCCAAGATTAATTCCAAATCTTCCTGATGAGTTATCACTTCAGATTATCGCTAGAGTTCCTAGAATTTGCTACTTCAACATGAGGTTGGTGTCAAGGAAGTGGAAGGCTACTATCATGAGTTCTGAACTATATAAATTAAGAAAAGAACTTGGAACAACTGAAGAGTGGTTATATCTGCTGATCAAGATTGGAGAAAATAAGCTTATATGGCATGCCTTAGACCCTCGTTCCCAGAAATGGCAGAGACTGCCTGCTATGCCCAGTTTTGTTAATGAAGAAGAATCTAGAAAGGGTTCATCTAGGCTTTGGATGTGGAACATGGTGGAAGGTATTAGAATTGCTGAAGTTATAAGAGGTTTGCTGGGACAGAAGGATGCATTAGATGAAATGCCCTTTTGCGGTTGTGCCATTGGAGCTGTTGAGGGATGCCTCTATGTTCTAGGTGGATTCTCTAAATCTTCAACGATGAGATGTGTTTGGCGATATGATCCGATACAAAACACATGGATCAAGGTGACCTCTATGTCTACAGGCAGGGCATATTGCAAGACAGGCATCTTAAATAACAAGCTTTATGTGGTTGGAGGAGTTAGTCAGGGTCAAGCTGGATTGATTCCTCTTCAGTCTGCCGAAGTTTTTGATCCCTCTACAGATGCATGGTCCAATGTGCCTAGTATGCCTTTCTCAAAAGCTCGAGTCCTGCCCACTGCTTTTTTGGCTGACATGTTGAAGCCTATTGCCACGGGGTTGACCTCTTACATGGGAAGGCTATGTGTCCCACAAAGTTTGTATTCATGGCCCTTTTTCGTTGATGTAGGCGGAGAAATCTATGATCCTGAAACAAATTCATGGATGGAAATGCCTAATGGGATGGGTGAGGGTTGGCCTGCTCGGCAAGCGGGCACCAAATTGAGTGTTGTGGTGGATGGTGAATTATATGCTTTTGATCCGTCTAATTCTCTGGAAAGTGGAAAGATCAAGGTATATGATCAAGGAGAAGATGCATGGAAAGTAGTTATAGGAAAAGTCCCTGTATATGATTCTGCAGATTCAGAGTCTCCATATTTGCTCGCTGGTTTCGATGGGAAAATTCATGTCATAACAAAAGATGCCAATCATGACATTGCTGTTCTTAAGGCTGACCTGCGCAGTAATTTGGATTCTTCTCCTTCAATTTCATCTCTTCCACCCATCTGTAGCCATGAAGTTCCAGAATCAGGTGCTGAATCTGATGCGGTTGTTTGGAGGGTAGTTGCCAAGAGGGATTTTGGGCCAGCTGAATTGGTCAGTTGCCAAGTGATTGATATTTAGTTAATACCAAGTTTTAAGTATGAAGTTCTATAACATACTAGTTTACTGAAAACTAAATGAACATGCGACATGGTTGCTAGTTCATTTTGACGAATATTTTAATAGTTGTATGTATCGTATAGGCAGTCTATAGAAATTATCACCTACGATGCTCCGAGTGTAATGCGCTTATCTTGTTGCTGGTTAAATTTACAGCGGAAGGAAGGAAAAATGAGATGAGTTCATTTTCTACCTGAATTAGCATTCAAATAATGTCGTCATCAAAGCTGTTTTGATATTTATTCCGGTAGTTGCCAAAAGAGTCTCCATATTGTTACCTAATATTAAATCTCATCCATTAAAACATAATCTAACGGTTGTGGCATTAAGTGGAGAGAAGTGGAGACAACCCTCTCCCCTAGGGATCCCGTGGAACAAATTTAGACCGTCTATTTGGTTTTGTTGTACATGATATTCATTTTTGGCACGTGAAGTTAATTGCAACTCTAACAAAATTATAATAAAAACAGAAAATATATGAAATACTTGCCCTTTTATATTTAAAAGAAAATTTACATATTTGAGAAAAAAGTTTATTTTTAATATACTCCCTCCGTTATAAATATAAGATTTAATTAACTTTTTTAAAAAAATTAAGGAAACTAAATATTTTTCTTAACATATGTTGTATATCATTACATTATATATTAGTCTGTAAGTCAAACTAATTTTGAAAAAAAAAAAATTATAGATATAACTATTTTAAAATAAGTTATTTAATTTTCTTAATCTCTTAATAAAGTTAATTGGATCTTATATTTATAACCAGACATAATGTTTATTATTTTAAACTAATTTTAATCACTTTCTTAAAATATTAATTTGGTTATCAAGCCGTAGAACTGAGGGAGTTTTTTTTCTTACTGCAATTTATCCATATATATGTATATATATGTGTGTACACATACATACATATGTATATATATTAAGTAACATGACAAACGATAAACCTTATATGTATACATAAATATATATATATATATATATATATATATATATATATATATATATATATATATATATATATATATCGTTGTCATGTCACTGACATAAGGTTATGTCAGTCACTCCAAAACTACGTCGTTTTGGGGTTAGAGGAATTAATGAACTCTCAAAACGACGTAGTTTTGAGTCAGGGGAATTAATAAAGGATTTTTTGATAAAATTCATATAATAAATAATAAATACTAAAACAAAAATACAAAAACACCCTTCATTAATTTCCTTAACTCTTAAAACGACGTAGTTTTAAACTCACTTGACATAATCTTATATCAAGTGACATAACGATAAACGATAAATATATATATATATATATATATATATATATATATATATATATATGCAAATTATATATATGGGTGTGTATAAAAGAAGTTGGAACACTTACGTAACATACGATACACGTTGACGCGAAATTATTGAAGCTGACAGTAAGAATTCCAAATGAAACGTAGACCATTGGAGAGTGGGAGGGCTCATTATACTGATGAGATATTTTGTATCAACAGGATCCAAAAATAAATATATCAAAAAAAAAAGGATCCAAAAATAAATATATCAAAAAAAAAAGGATCCAAAAATAAAGACTGCTTCTGGTATTGGGAAAGATATAATGCTTCGGGTCTTGGATGGAAAAGCCAGATGAAAAATCAGAAGTTGAGTTCGATTTGGGAGTAAGTGATAAGGGACTTGTTTCCCCACCATCATATCGTTGGTTCGAGGCATGCAATAGAAAAAATAAAAATGGTGTTGGGAGCTTTTCCTCTACGACCGTGGACCCATCATGGAGCGAAATCTGAATTAGTCGGAACCGAAAGTTCCGGTGAACCGGATGAGATACCAAAAACAAAAACAAAAAACCCCCCGAGTTGAACCCCTTGTCCTTGGGTTCAACTGGTAAAGGGGTCGGACACTCACCAAAAGGGAGAGGGTTCGATCTTGGAGTTGGTCAAGGCGTTGAGAGAGGCATCCTAGAGGTCTACGAAGCAACGTTAACTCATGCTAAGGTGGAGGCATGTGTCCTCTTAGTCCTAAATTCCTTGCGAAATGGGCTCCAAATGCCCTGCCCTTAGACTGTAGGTGAGTCCAACCCCTCACCTAAAATTTTTTTATCAAAAAAAAAAAACCCATGTTGGTTTTATCTCTCAAACTTATAATCATTTTTAAAACTATTTTTATGAATTGCATATACTAAGAGAAGTTCTTATTTATAAGAATACTAACAAAATGAGTATTTAAAAAAAAAATCAATACATTTATTATAAATAACTAATTTACTTAATTCTTTAATATCCATAAATAATTTATCTACAAGGTAGGGAATGGCATGTTTCATGGGCGCCTACCAAGCACACCATAGTGGTGGACCCCAATCCCAAAATCCCTTCACACCTAAACGCGACACCAATTTAAGGACGACGATCCTGCGTTGACGCACAGACAAAAATCACAAAGGCTGCCTCATGTTTCATTAAATTCATCTGTTTTTATATTTGAAGTACTCATCTCTCTAATCATTAATATAAGATATATTTATTTAAATTGATTAGATTAAAGAAGTTAATTAATTAGTTAATATGACATCAATTATCTAGAACACCCTACTTATCTCCCTTAATTGTCTCATTTCATCTTATCTTTGATTATTGTTGAGAAGCATTAATGGGATAAATTATGAAAATAATGACCAATATAAAAACCGTCTTATATTTAAGGTCAAAATCAACTCTCTACATATCTCTACATATGTCTTATATTAAGGACGAGGGAGTATTTAATTAATTTTCTGGCTAAAAATGTATTTAGTTAATTTAATTTTTTTGAGCAAATTTAATTTTATTAATTTCAGTATATACATACATATATCTTGTCTCTGATGAACGCCCATTTCGTGCAACTTTTTTAATCGTCCCATGCATGTAATGGATCAAGCAAGAAAAAAACGTTCGTGAAATACGAGTCAGAAGCAAAAACCTCTTCATCTTCCAATAAATTTAAATAGAAATGATCTTTGTATGAACTTAATTGTTTCTGTACAGCACCGAGACTAAAACCGGGATGTTACAGGGCACGAGCAGAGGACGGAGCTATCTTATTTACAAAGTATTTATGGGCGTCTTGACTTGAAAAATGATGATATGTATATGGACCCTATATATATACCATATACCTTATCTGATAATAAGCAGGGAGGGCTATAGGGTGGGACCATGAATGATGAGCTAAATGCAGTTTCCCATTGGCTACAAGGAAGGGTCCCTCCTGGGTGTCCTGGAATTCTTGAGAGTCATCATGAGTTTTTGTCTTTCACCTTCAACTTCTGCAAACTGAAGACTTAACTGTGAGTAACGGTCATGCATCTCTTTCAGTTCCGTCTCCACAGCAACATGTCTTGCCTTTAGTTCCAACATGTCTTTGATTAACTCATTGATATCCCTGAAGCTTCGGAATATTGCTTCCTCGTCATTGTGTTGTTTCAAGAAAGAACTGCAGTGTTGGGGGAAAAATATCACGCCAAACGTTCAATTTCCGTTTCCTTTTTTCCAAATGTTTCTATCAATTTCTAACCATCCGACAGCAAACAATGCGATGCTATGACAGAACATAGCCTTAAGTCCCTTAATCTAAGCACGGAACCAATAAAAGGAATTCGATTTATTTCATCATTTTGACCAAAAGAGTAGATAAAAATCACACTTACCAGCCAAGATGATGTAATAAACAGTGACCAGATCAAGAATGACAAAACAAGACGAAAGATACAGTAATTCCAATATGACAATTAAACAAATAGCGATCTAACTATAGGCTTCTCAAGGTTAATATCGAGCAAACTATTTTTAGTGACAGCAAAGAAGAATGTACCTCTGAAATTGTAAGCTTGATTTCTTGGCCTGCAATGCTTCAGCAAGTTCAATCTCCAAAGCAAGCACCCTTTCCAATGAATTACCACTGACGGAGATTTCATTGAACACAGGGAATATATCTTCCAATTCTTGATTGGCCTGAACAAAGATCAAAATAAATAAGAATGTAAAGAAAGACATGTTTAATTGTGGTCCATGCAGATAGAATCCGTCACCTCATGGAGCTGCATCAATTCTCTTTGCAAGCCTGGAAAACTTGACTCAAAGTTACAATCATCTACCGAAGTGAGTAAATTCTCATTCCTCATTTTTTCCAACTACAATTGGAAGACAGAAATCAGATCACATGTTTTAGCCAGGAAAGAGGTTAGACTACATTGGTATTCGACAGAATTATGAAATCAACAACTCAGTAGGAAAAAACAAATGCTATTTACATTTCCTCACATGCGTAAGATATTGGAAGGACGATACTTCTATCACAAGTAACTAGAACTATAAGAACAATGGAAGAAAGCTAGAATAATGACAACAACAAACTTATTCACACAAAGAAATACCTCATTATTCAAATGGTCTAGGCTAGATTTTAAACTTTCAGATAAAGCGGCATGCTTCTGTCCACCAAGTTGCAAGTTCTCTTCAGTTTCAACAGTTTGGCATCCATTTATACCTCCAAATGCAGGAGCTTCCTGGCAAATGATTACCCATAGCATTATTAAAAGGCTTGCCAGATATAAAAGAAAGCCAACATTAAGTATGCAACAAGAGGAAATACTTCTCCTGAAGCTAAAGGCTTTGCTTGCCTTTGGAGCAAAAGAGACATCAAAGCAGAAAGGAAAAGGGTGAAAGGGGGGGAAGAATAGTCTTGTCTTCTGATAACTTTTTACTTAGTTCCTTACTACCTTCAGCACACTCCCCTTGTTTTACTCAACTTGAAGAGATACACATTTAATCATGTGAGAGTAAGCCATATGACTAAGTCAAAATGTTATCTCGTGCAAAGGAGTATTCTATAATGCAAGAAACAGATACAAGGGGCATTGAAGATGCCAGACTAACGCGGTTAAAACTCAGATGATATATTTTATATTCCATAACTTATCGTGGATAAAAACCAAAACAATCAAATCAAAATCATTTAATAAGAAGGTTATATATAGGATTCTCTACCAATACGACATTCAACCATAATTAAAAGGGTAGCCTGCATTAATTCAGACTTAAACATCCAAGGATGACAGAAATCTCAGAATGAATCTCGTATTAAATGACATAGAACCGATGGCAAAATAATCTATATAACCAAACTACATTAAATCAGTAGTGTTGAGCGATAGAGTATAGAGCTTATTAACAAAATATAATGCATTTTCTTAATGTCTTCCTATGCACCTGTTCCTAAACAGAGTACCCCAATTGATTTACTCCTTTGGTCCTTAATATAGGACAACTTTGAGGACTTGATATTAGTCCTAAATATAAGAGATAGTTTTCATATTTGTCAATCTTTTCTGAATTTGCCCCTATTGATGCTCCCTCAACAATAGTCAAGGAGGAGAGGGAATAAGGAAATTAAGGAAGATGACTAGGGTGTTTTAGAAAACACATGTCATATTAACTAACTTCCTTAATCTAATCAAATTAGGTAAATGTGTCTTTATATTTAGGATTGGAGGAGTAGACAGTTAACAAATTTAAAATTTTCTAGATTTAAAGTAAATTTGCCACATAGGATCAGCATAAAATCTTGGAAACAAGGTTATTTCTTTTCCATTAATATCTAATAAAGATTATGAGACATACAATGACAATGAAAAATGTGTCTTTACTATAATTATATCACTTACCTCAGGTTGTGCGTTGATGGGCGTATGTGAACTCTCCAGCTCTTGACTGCACGCTCCACAGGTAGATTTGGCTTCTTTGGGACTTGATGGACTAGAGATTGGATCCAAAGATGAACGATCTTGAGGAACTTTATCAACAATCTCTGTCCCAACAGTAGGAATGTTAGAAATTAAGTTTCTAGCCTGAAGCTTTTCTTCAATGGGTTCATCAGACGGGCCAGTCCTTTTCTGTAATATGTTGTCACCTTCCTTCAGAAGTTTGAGATGAGATCCAGCACTTTCAATTAATTCCTTCATCAAGGTAAGTTCAACAGCAATTTTGGACTTCTCCTCATTGCATTTTAGAAGAGAATCTCCAAGCTCTTGCTTTTCTTGCTTGCAACATTCAAGGCTAATCATTGAGCATTCCTTTTCAGCATTTACCAGGTCATAAGCATTTAACAAATTGCGTTTTTCAGAAAGTACAGCTTGTAACTCAGCTTCCATGTCCAGGATCTTCATTCTCAGTTCTTCATTTCTTTTTATGATAGAAGCTTCAGATTTCTTTCTATTCTCTATATCATCAATAGCATCTTGCAGTTTCCATAGCATTTCCTCATTATGCTTTTTTGACAAGGAAAGCTGCTGTTTTAGTTCTTGCAGCTTTGTTTCATACTGTTCCTTGATAAATGCAATTCTCAAGGACTCCTGCATAGCAACTGGTGGTCCTTCATGCCCTCTTCTGTCACGAGCATTGAGACATTCAGCATCAGCCTTGTCTTTGAGCTCCTTCAAATGAATGGACAAGTTTTTGAACTCTTCCGTCTTCAACACCTGTTCAGAAAGCCTCTTGGTAAGTTCATTGCATTGGGTCTGCAACCTTATCAGTTCATTGTCTGATTGTTTTAGCAACATCATTGCACTTTTCAGTTCATCTAATTTGGACTGGAAAACTATGCATTTTACTTCAACTTCTTCCTTATCGAAAAAGAGGTCTTCAATCTCTCTGCTACAACTTGCCAACAAGTGCTCCAGCCTTTCAACTTCAAGAGCACCATAGCTTTTAAGCTCACAAGAAATATCAATGGCATTCTCTGCCCTGATCTTGTACTCTGAAAGCTCTTCATTTATTGCATTGTTTTGGTCAATTAGTGCTCTACTCTGAGCAGTGGAGGATTCTAACTCTAATTTTAAGCAATCCACACTTCTCAACAATCTTGCATTTTCTTCAGTGTAAGTTGATTCTCTGGATAGAAAGCCATTTAACTCAGATTCTACATCAAGATTCTTCTTGCGAAGCACTTCAACTTGGCTGCAAGTTGAGTGAAGCTTTTCAGCAAGATCCTCAATATGTCCCTCCAACTGAGCTCTTGTAAAAGTCATAATGACATCTGTTGCTATTGAAAAATCATGCAGTTCAGATAACTGAGTTTCCAGAAAACTAATGGAAGAAGATTCTCTTAAAACATCTTTAAGACGTCCATCAGTTTCCAGTAATAGTTTGGAAACTCTTGATTTCTCTGTTTCTAGGTCTGCAACCATTTCCTTGAGTTGGACTAGTTCCTTTTTGTTTAAATCAAAATCCTCCAGCTGGCATTGCTTCTCATGCAATACTGAGGTAAGATCTGTCACTGTTTTCTCCAATTTTTCTCTGAATGTTTTTTCAGAGTGCAATTCATCATACACAGAATGCAAGCTTTCTTTCAAAGCATTAAGCTCTGAAGAAATCATGGAAGATTCTTCAGCTTTCATCAGTAAAGACACCTCTAGAACTTCTTTTTCCTTGGTACTTTCTGCTAAACTCAGCTTACACTTTTCAAGGTCACCAGATAAAGTGTCTAGCCCTAAAATTTCTTGAGCAAGGTCATTATTTCTCATATTAAGTTGTTGTAGCTCAGCTTCCAGACGATCAAGAACAGACAGAAGTTCCTTGTGATGCTTCGAGTAAATTTCTTCAACATCTGAACTAGTCTTCAGTGTGTTAACAACCGCTTCAAACTCTAACTGAAGTTTCTGCAACAGGGCACTTGACATGCTTAGATTACCTACCATCTCTTGCAAATCATGTTCAAACTTTTGTTTCATGACTATGAAATCTGATTTTGCAGTATTTAAGGATACTTGAGACATATGCTGTTCATTCACTAAAACTTTATTCTCTTCAATGAGTTGCTGAATCCGATCACATGCAGTATGCTGGAGCTCGTCTAACTGCAAAATAAGACCATCTAGATCTTTAGACTTCAAATCCTGACAAGCAGATGTGCTACAAAGAGAAAGGGCACTGTAACTATTTGCATATGATGCAATCAGTTTTTGCAATTTGATGCACACAGAGTCGACCACATTGTGCAGATGGTCCTTCAAAGAAACCAGCTCATTGAATTCACTTCTGCTAGCTTTTAACTCTTCCTTCAAGGTGGATATTTCATTGTGAAGAATGTTATTTGCTTGCCCCTCTTTTTTCACTAAATTCTTCAACTCCAAGTTTTCTGTGCTGCAGGCCACAAATTTACTCTCATAACTTCTATACTCTATCAGATGAGTTTCCAATTCAATGATTTTCTGAGAAAGAATATGGTTTTCATGAGCAAGACTTTTAAAACTTGCTTCCAAAATTTCATGCTGGTGAGCAATATCATTGCTTCTAGCTGTGCAACTGGCCTTGTGTTCATTTAGGGAGTGAATATCATTCATGGCATTCTGCAGCCGGAGTGTCAATAATTCCTTGGACTCTGTTGAGAGTTTTAACTGCTGAGAGAGTTGATCAACGTTTTCTTTCATGAGTTGAATGTCAGCACTTGCTTCAAGCAACATTTCTTGTAAAGCTTTTGAAAATACTTCCAGGTATATATTCACAAAATGCATATGGCAGGCTTCTTCTTCAACCTGTTTGTACAAGCCTTCTTGTAAGTGGAGTGATTGTTTCAAATCCTTTAGTAAAATACCTTCGCCTAAATGATGTTTGTTTAATGCAGCATTCTGATTTTGACATGGTGATTGATTTGAGGTGAGGCCTTCCTCTAAACCTTTCAGATGATTTAATGTTTCAGGGCAACTGTCAGGCAAAGGAAGTGAAGAATCGGAAAAGGCTTGCTTTATGAGATTCTCATTAGTCTCATACATAGAAAGAACCTGGCAAGAAAGTAGTTCAAGGTCTTTTTGCAACTGACCAACGGCAATAGAATAGTTCAATCGGGCCCTTTTGAGGGCTGCTTCTGCAGAAACAGCCCTTCTTTCAAGCTCATTGTTAAAAGAATTCAAAATTCGCTTGTCCTCATCAAATTTTAATGTCTGCTCTTTCATATTTAGGTGCATTCTCTCTATCTCTGTCTTACTAGAAGAAATTGTGTACAGGCAAGCAGAATGTTCATTCCTGAGGTTCTGCAGCTCTGCCACCATCTGTCTTTGATTCTGCTCAAGTTCCTGAACAAGAGCTTCGTAGTAGCACTCCATCTGGTCCATTTTCCGAGCAAGGCCTTCCCTTTCAGTTTTGGACTCATCTAGCTCCCTAATAAGTTCAAAAAAATTTGCTCTCGTTTCAAGGGTAGGATCTATAGTATCAGATTCATGAGACACAAAGCCAGGGATGCTGATGTGATGAGCCATGCCTTCTGATTGAAAAAAATCTGGCTCAGTTCCAGCTCCTGCTAAAAATTGCTCGCCTTTATGTGAAGCCATCTCTTTGCTATCTCTTCCTTTGGAAACAGCGATCCCAGGATACTCTTGTTTAAGGACTTGCAAAACCTCAATGAGTGCTTCTAACTCTGAGTCTAGAAACCTCCTTTCTTGAAATCCCATAGACACCTTTGTTTGAATTTCTCTCAACTTATCTTCCATAAGCAAAAGCTCTCTGAACCCTTTAAGCTGGGACTTCTGAGATAACTTTTCCTCATCTGTCTCAGTTGGTTTTATCTTTGAATATGCAAAGCTTAATTTAGAATTTTTAAACTGTTCAAAGTCATTTTTAAACTCCAAACACTCTGATTTTAGTACAGCAACCTCTTTTGATAGTTCTTCTCCAGAAGAAATCTCAGCAGCAAGTTGCTCAGCAAATTTTAGCGTTTCAGCACCTATTTCATCAGAATGATTCTGCAAAGAGCTTACCTCCAGTTTTAGATCAAGAATAGATGACTCAATTGCTTCTAAATCTGCTTTAAGCCTGCCAGTATCTTCTGAAACAGCAACTATATCATTGGCAGTAGTATAGTCCACTCTCCAATCCTGGACCCAATCACTGCCCTGTGATGGAACAAACGCATCTCCTTTCTCAGGCTGAGGACTTTGACTGAGGGATAATCCACCCAAATCACCAGAAGTTGTGCATTTAAGACCATCTAGTTCGTTTGTGGAGAACGTATCATGCTTCTCAGCATATATGCTCCCTGAAGTAGTAGAAGAGCCATCAAGTCCAACAGCTGAGTCAGCACACTCTTCATTCATCCCTGCCTCTCGTTCAAGTGAAGAAGCAAGAGGGAGCCCTTTAGATTCTTTCTTCAATTGCACTCCTGCACTGACCTGTTTTAGTGACAAAAGAAAAGGCGCCATGAAAATGATACTCACACATTAAACTTTAAAGAAAATTCAATAGGCATGATCAGTTACTCCAATGCTAGCTAGATGATATAATTTCTTTTTCATTTTAGAAATCACCAAAACAACAACATAGATTTTGATGATAAATTATCATTTCAGGGGGCAAAACGGCATTATTGTATGTCTATTTCCTTATAATGTACTAAGTACTTACCATAGTATCCTCTAAGTAATTTATAAATGCACATTCAATCAATCATCAATAATAGCTGGAATAGCAGAACCCACTAATAGCAGAAAACAATTATGTAAATATGGTTTGAGAATAGATAAGTTACGGATTATAAAAATAAAAATCTCAGATGTGCAGACAACAGGCACTACATAAAATCTCTAGGAATAATACCTTACATCTTAAGCTAGGCAGAAAAAAAGAGTTATAAATCTAGGAGTACTTGGATAAAAACTAAACAAATCACAGATGCATCTGATTAGTGCATATGTACTGACAATACAGTTTCAACATGACATTTTTTTGCCAGGAGAGTACCTGAGCAAAAACGAATGAGGAAACAACAGGGAGTAAAATGAAAAAGAGTCATAAATTGAGTCTAAAAATAAAGATGTTCAAGGAAGAGTTGTGGCGATCATGCTTGGAGCAAGTGAGACTGACGGTTGGTAAATTAGGCATAGAAAATATATAGACAAAAATATACTTGTGAAGGAGAGGAGAGGGAGCATGAAACCTTATTTATATGATTATTGACATTCTGATCTGGAGATGACTCCATGCTATCAGCAGATTCATCTTGAGTGCCTTGGTCAGAGTTTGTTGGCAGACCCTTCTCTCTGAGTTCCCTCTGCTGCTCAAATTCTCTGAAAGTAATATCAATCTCAAATAAGTGTGAGCTACTGTTGGCAAAAGCACATTGTTACATACCACATATAGTACCTGAAACCAGTTTTGGATGTGAGCAGCTGCACAGTGACCTGGCTTCAAATAAGAAAATAGACAAAGATATTTAAGGAATACCAATGATATATCAGGCGGTAAATATATTCTCAATATACATATAAAGTAAGATGCCCTTGCCATGGAACTCAAATGCATTAAACATGGAACTGTATACTATGAAGCCATAAAAAGCCAAAATTAATAAAATGAAGGAAAATGAGGTTTAAAAACTCTCACATGTAGTATAGTTCCTGCCTCACATCCATTGAGCTGCAAAGAAACAGCTGTAGGCTTCAAGGCGTCAACAAAATCAGCCAGATTGATAGTGGCTTCTCCAAGGATGCTAGACCGCGAAGAGCCCTAGTGTAAGAATAGGCCGAAAATGAAGTTAGTGCAGTTCCATTGAGACAAAAGCCACAGAAACCTCTTTTATTGTAAAGACACAGACAACACGGGCATTTTTTATGGTAGCAGGTAATAATAGCGAGCTCTCTGTAAATATATGCTATTCAAATTTCACAATACAAGAGTTGTCACGTTCTTAGCATATGAGTCATAGTATTAATTAAATTTGATTCCCAGTATAAAAGTCATTCATACTTGAAGGTTTTGAAAGAGAAATTCATTAATTAGTAAATAAGGTTGAAATATTTCTTTGGTCATTGCATCACAGAATTAGAGAATATAATCAAAATATGGGAGCACTAGACTATGTATACCACCCAAAAAATGGCATACACATGAGTAATTTATATGATAAAGGCAATTATGCAAATGACATAGTTAAATTTTGATGATAAGCCAGAATATAATTACGATATAAGGTCATAGAAGAACATACCATTCCAATAACAAGTTTATAAAGTTTATCATCATATTGTCTTGTTTTAAGGTCTTGAAGAAGTCTTGTAGTTTCATAGATTGGGTCTGCCCACTTGCAGGTTCCATTTCTCACATTTGCTTTGGTTGTCTTTGCTATAGCCTTCCCAGAGTCAGAAGGGATAAAAGATACAAATAATTTATCCCATCCAGATTGCGGAATCTAGACCATGAATATAGAAAGCTTACTATCAGCACTTACATAAAGAAAATAAATTAGATGCATGAAATTTTAAAATCCACAAAGATAAAAGGAATTGGCTGATGGCAAACTTACATGAGTGGCATGGAATTGAAGCCGAAAAACAACCTTTACTTTTGTCTTCTCTATCTTCCACTTTGTGATTCTTGACATTTTTCAGATAATCAATTGATCCTAACACGCATTATAGCATAACTTGAGGGCCCACGATCAATTCCAAGACTAATTAACCACTTTGATTATCATGCATGCAAAGCAGTAATCAGTCTCCTGAATGCAAGAGAAACAGAGCACAATCGTCAAATTCTTAGAAATAAACCTAAATAGCTATTTGAAAACCTAACAAACCAACTTATAATCCATTGATCCAAAACTATGACAGTAAATAACATATGAAGGATTTACAATGCATTAGATGAATTACACATTTGTTACAGTAAGGAGACTTGTGCCCCCAGAAGTGAATAAACAGAAAAACGAATGGCATCCAGGAGGGATGACATAAACCAGTGAAAGACCAGATAGAACAAACACATTACGGAAATGGATGGCGGGGCAGATTCGTATTTCCGATAATATCGATTGTCATGAGTCGTGAATCATGACGAAACCAGCAAATTATTGGGCCGAAAAGTTCTAGTAATTCCTAATGCTGTACTCCAGAAGGAAAAATGTTGGTATTATTTTAACCATCATTTGTCTGTGAACACCGTGTTAATTAGGAAATCCAATTTGCTAAATCGCCAGAGGAAACAATTGCATATGGCACCAAAGGCCGCCTTGTAAATTCAACCTTCAAGTTGGAACTTGTGATATAAAATAAAGGAGTTAGATCTCCAAGTTGAACCATCGCATAATGCGTTTGGCTGCAAAGAAAGTTGAAAATCAAATTTGAAAGTTAAGCCTATTCTAACACGAGGAGAGTCTATGTCTATCCAACCGAGCTTCAAGACTTCCTGGTTTCGCGCGTTACACAGTGTTCAGTAGCTGAAACAGTTAAATCCCGCATTTCTTCCTTGACTCCTCTTTGTTCCCCGAGAGCGCGAAGAAGACCCAACAGAAAATGATCAGACTACGACAAGATTTGAAAATAAAAGTAGAACCACGCATACCTTGTTGAAAGAGTGGAAACTTCCTCAGAATGCCAGCCTGAAATTTTTTTGCCAGAAGTCAGCCAAGAAAATTCGCGGATCGAACGCAATGGATTCAAATTTGACCTCGTAGATAAAGACGAATATCAGGCACCCGAAAGCTGCTTCGGACAATGCCACCATATACTTAACCCGTAAAAACTCAGAACCCAAAGACTGACAAAAAGCAAAGAGTGAAAGAGAATCCTAACCCAAATGCTTCGCCGAATGTAGAAAAATAGGTAGCTAAAAAGAGTAAGCACGGTTTTTCCCCAGCTTAAAAATTGTTACCAGATACTGACATTCCCTACATCGAAACGGAGCCAAAACAATAGAGAAAAATGCGATGAAGAAGAAAACGCCAAAAGGATTGCGCAAGCAAAATGCCACGGTAAGAACTGAGAAGACAACAACTGCCAGTAGAAAGCTGACAGCTAAAATCGATAACTTTAAATTAAAATATTAAAACAATAATATTTTAATAATAGTGGAGATTAAGTGAAGGCAGTATAGTGTGGGCACTATTGGGTAGGTAAGCATCTGCGGATCTGTAGCTGCTTAAGAAGCAAGAAACGGCAAGGAATCTTTGGACGGAAGGCTCTGTGAGTGACCGTCTCCGAGTTCAGTGTTCGTGCGTGAGAGAGTTTTTGGTTCGTTAGGATTTCAAGATTAGACGGTGGCGTGATGAAGCAGTAAATGTGGAGTGAGCGCTATTATGTTATGAATAAGGTGAAATGGAGCTATGATAGCTTAGATGGTCCATCAACTTCATAAACCCGCCATAATCTCTCAATTATATCATCTAATTGCAACAAATCATGATCATTGGTTGGTTGGGCACTTGGGCTCGTGATAATGTGTCCTCATTTTATTTTTCCATTCAACTTTTCTAGCTGCCTCACGTTGAAATCGGTGGTCATATCTGCGTCCCACGTAGATTTTTCCCTGTCGCCCTTTCTTGCCTGTACTGAATTTGGACTTGGTGGTCTTGTGAAAGACTGTCTATCTAAAGTCCTTGTTTTGTGGCTAGATTTTTGGGATTAGGGGCAGAGTAGTTATAAGTCCCGCCAATCTAAACCTGTTTACGATGTAGCAGCTCAAATAAAATGTCAAGACAAATTTTAAAATGCTTTCAGTTTCATGTCAAAATAAACTCTGTGACAAGTAAAATATATTTTCACCGCAAATTCCAACAATTTCTGACTAGCTCGTCAATTATCAATATTATAGTAAGAAGTGATGGCGCTTTTGGTGTGGAGTTATTTATAAAAGTTGGCCTTTTTTCGTTGTTTGTTTTTATGGTCATATGCGCTTGACTAATTAGGTGAGGTAGATGGAGGATCGTTTGGACCTCCATCATAAAACGTTCAGCCCCTTCAATCTTTTTAATATATTATCTCCGATCTTAAATATAATATGAAATTTATAGTGCAAATTGCATCCTAATAAAACAAAATTTATGAGACGAAGCAAGCTATAGGATTTTTTTTTTTTTTTGGGTACATAAGAAGAGGCTGTTGCTCTTAAAAATAAAAACTAACTAGAAGAGGCTATTGAGAAATTTATTTCAATAGTGATTGGAGCCAGTAGCTTTTCAATTGTGATTTACGGTATACGAGATAAATATATAAGAAGAGTTTTGTTTCAATTTACGTAAATAAGCACTTTCACGACCCCAAAAGTGATCCCAAACAAATTTAATAGTCAACCAAGGTCTGAAGATCAGATAGACACACATCTAAAAATATGGCGCTTGATAAACCTTTTTTTAACTAAAACATCATCAACTCTATTTTATTCCTTAAAAACAAATTTCACTTGTAATTTTCAATCCAACTTCATCATATCCTGTATTTGTAAAAACATGAAACTGCCAGTATCTCTTGTGCCATTGGACAGTAGCATCTCAACAAGCTATGGCAGGATTTATAATCAAACAAGGTAACAAAATAAAACTTGGTTTTTTTTTTTTAAGAAAAAAAGGTGAAGAAGATTCACTGATAAGGAGGTGACAAGTGGGTTGGGCCAAACAATTGTTAAACGTGAGCTCGAGTGCCCTTAGATTTTGGATTTGTGGGGGCTGGTGAAGCGTAGTGTCGGGGATGAGAATATTTAATTAGTGGTCTCAGATGAGCGACGACTCAATTGGGTTTGTTATTAAAGGGGGCGTCCTATATGTTAGGGTGGGACTGGCAGGTTACTCTGAACTATATCCCTAGGGAGTTTAACCGTGTTGCGGATGCCTTAGCAAAAATAGACATTTTTAGGTCGGAAATTTTAGATACTTGCCCTACTGATTTGAGATATTGGGTAGAGCAGGAGAGTTTGAGAATTATTTCCCCTTCTATGTAATTTCCTTTTGGTAATGCAGGCTCCTTAACCATCTTTCTTATAAAAAAATGGTTAATGAGCGAATTGGCCAACAAACTATCACTCTAGGAGCGCCCAACACAAACAACTATTAAATGGACCTTAAATACCAATAAACTTTTTAAAAGGTGAACTTAGCACAAAATCGTTTATTCACCGTCCACGTCCGTTAGTCAGCTTTTTCCAACTTTGCATCCGTTGAAATCCCATGCTTCAGCCAGTCTCTCCTCTCTGTCCCTTTCCCAAAAACTCATCCTCTTTCCCATGCTTTATTTTCACTCCCCTCTCTCACAGTTCCTTGCCATTTTCTCATCAACCAAACGCCCTTGACAACGTCTCTCTTCATCTCTCTTTCACTTCCGTTACCATCACTTTTCCCTAGGAAATTTCACTTTCCTCACCTTGTCGGACGCAATGGCCTCCAACGATTCTCCCGGTCACGGTCTTTCGCAGCTCTCTTAAAAAACTCCATTTCTCGGCTTGAAGCTCTACTTCGTGATCGGCATTTTCCTTCTAATCGTACTATAATTTTTGCTTCTGATTTTTCTCTGCTTTCACCATAGTCGAATCTCGACGAAGCTTAAATTGCACGTGAAGCACAGTTCAATGGTTCATAATCAGAATACTACTGGAACCATATTACTTGGAGTAATAACATTGGTACTTCAAGTAATGTCGCTGCCTTTTGAAAAAATAGCTCCAGAACGTGATTACTTGAAGTAATATCTATTGTTACTTGAAGTATTAAATATAACTTGAAGTAATAGTCTTGTTACTTCAAGTAATTATGTGAGCTAGAGTTTGGAGCATAAATTTACTTCGAGTAACAACCCTGTTACTTGAAGTAATTTTAACACTGTTACTTCAAGTATCAAGCCAGCGTCTGGGACTTGAAGAAATTTCTCAAGCATGAATTACCTGCGATGATGCATTTCATTATATTTCAAGTTCTTAACGGACGTTGACGGGAATTAACGATTTTGTGATAAGCTCACTTTTTAAAAAGTTTGTTGGTATTTAAGATCTATGTAATAGTTGTTTGTGTTGGGTACTTCTGGAGTAATAGTTTATTAGTTAATTCGCTCCTTAAAAAAAAAAAAAAAACTCTATACTTGAGCATTGTGATCCATCATGCCACACAGCTATGCCAACATACCTTTATCACGTGACTAACCCTCCGTCACGTGCATGCCATTCACCCCAAACAAAATGTCGCGCTCATGCTTCTCTTTCGTCCCATTACGCGGTTCTTTATTTTAAAAAAACGAGGTTTGAATTAATGAGCTAAAAGATAGTAAAGATTAAATGGAAAAGGTCAGATCACAAAAAAAGTAAGGGCAGATAATCCACGGATTTTGATCAGACGATACATAAGACACGATCCCAAGGACCCCACCCTTCACGAGCTGCCCTGACATTACCACAAATCCATTTATTAGAGGCCCAACACGCCCACTGGCGTTCTTCATAAGTCGTAATAAAAGAACTTGCGGTGGCCCAATAGTGGTTTAGCATTTTTTTTTTTAAATACAATGGGAGGGGGATCGAACTAAGGACCTAGGGGGAAACAAATCCCAATATCACTGCACTACTGATAGTGATTTAGCATTTGGCCACCCACTTGATCTCAAAGATTCAAAGCAATGGCCACCCACTTGATCTCAAAGATTCAAAGCAATGGCCACCCACTTGATCTCAAAGATTCAAAGCAAAAGCCCTTTTTAAAAATTATGCATAGACACAACGGAAAGAGGTTTGGGGGGAAATCGTCTCAAAGCAACAAAAATGGATTGGTCCCAAAAAATTATCCGAAGAGAAAGTCAAAAAATAAAAATCGTTGCCCGTCCTCGATCCGAAACTAAACTAATGTTATTTTATGAAATTAAAAAAATTGTTTTACGTCCATATAATATTATGTTCATAATTAAGGGTTCAAATCAAGTTTATATTCGTAAAATTGTTTTACGTCCATATAATTTTATGAGATTTAAAATCTTTTTTTTTTTTTCGAGACTACAGATTTAAGCGAAACCCTCTGACACGTAATTTAAAACTTCGAGTTGCGAGCATCACATGACATCGTTTTCTGTTAGACAAAAACAAATAGTAGTAATAAATTCGAGGCAGCTCCGTGCCTCCACCTGGAAACACTTGCCGGAGCATGTTTGGATCACGTTTGATCTTTTATATATGTATATATATATCGAAATCAAATTCCCTTCACATACTTACCGCCCTATCCCAAACAAGCACAACGCCATCAATAACGACTTGGTTTCTACTTTTTTTTTTTTCCGCTAAAATTGGCCGTATTGCGAAATAATTTGATCGATCAGCAGTCAGCATTCAGGAGTTTAGAGCAAACACGGTGTGGTTGTTTTGTTTCGAGCTAGTTTTATGGCAAAGACTTGTGGTCGATCGGAAGTTAGCCCTTAGACGCTACATGGTAAATATGTAAATGGTGATGTAACTTTTATACCATGATTTCATTCCCGGAATAAAAAAAGATATCCAAATGAGTTATACAACTGTTAAACTGAACTAGGAAAAATTTTAAATGAATTTAAAAAATAAACATATTAACTACTCTTTTAATTCTTATTATAAAGACCAACTAACATGTATATTTGATCATTTTTATAAAGCGTTTCTTGTTTCCCAATTGCATTAAATATTTTTTCCCATGTATACCCACAATTATAGAGGTAGTGAGTGAAGTAATAATTAATATAATATTAGAGTTTAGTGTAATTAATAGGGATAATAGTGAAAAATACTTAAATTTTAGGACAAATTTAATGACTTTAATTGTTTTTATTGACTTGTAAAAATTGTTAGTTGGTTTCTTAAATAAGGATCAAAGAGAGTATTTACTAAATAGTATCAAATAACCTTGAAAATACAAATAAATAATAACCAATAATTATAAATCAAAACAATATATAAGATGATACTAACATTTTCGGTATCTCAAACAAGAATTTTACTTTCCTCTCACGGCGATGAGTAATGAAACAAATATTATCTTACTGAGAGAAGATAAAAATTAGTTGGGAGCCAAATTTGTGGCCAAATAAAATATCATATAATAAATACATACATATACTAACATATTTTATAAGATCAGCCGGGCCAGCTGGGGCCAAGGCCCCAGCTGACCATGAAGACCATCCGCCACTGGTTATACAACTGTTAAACTGCAGAAAAAGAGAAATTGGATATACAAAGAATAGAGACTCTACAACCAAAAGAAAGGAAAAAGACCTCCAGATTAACGCATCAAGATATATATATAACAGTAATTTTCATCATCCAAAGTATGAAAGAATGATAAAATCCAGAGAACAAATAATGACTAAAAAGCAATCTCCTACTAGATGGCGGTGAAACAGAGCAAGAGGACGAAGCGTGAGCATATTGCGAAATTGGGAAACCATTAGCCGCCGGATCAAATCAAATCAAGAATCCGGTTCAGGTGGTAGGAGCCGAAGTCCCCGATTCGTCATCGTCGTAATCTGTTACCCGAGCAACTTTGGTGCGATGCTTCTTAGACGGCCAGAATAAACATCCTCCTGATGTTCTGGGCTGGGAGCCATGGAGTCGATGCTGAGCGTTCACTTCTTCGAGCTTCATTTTCTCCTTATAAAGTTTGCGCTGAACGTATATTTCAGCGAGGCTAAATCCCGCAGACGCCATGGATATAGATGTTAGATACGTATGTGGGTGGTGGGTGGTGCTTGGGGTTTAGCAGAGGCAGTGGTGGATTTATACTGGAGACGAAGGTGGAGGGTTTGATTGGGGAGCAAGGAAAGGATGTGTGGGCAGCTTCTACGAGGGCGCTGAGTCTGAACAAAATACTAGTCTTCTTGTGATGCGAGGTGGAATTTAATGGCGTCCTAAAGTTTTTTTTTTTTTTTGATAAAATGGCGTCCTAAAGTTGATTTTCCCTACTTGGGTCTGTTTAGCCTCAAATTTGTGGGACCATTTACTTTGCATTCTGTTTGCCGCCTTCCTCTTGCCTTCTTGGCCACCAAGGAAAGCATATTCTCTTTAGATTGAATTTTTCTACAGAAATATATTAAAACAATGTGATATATGAAGTCAGCTACGAGTTGCACAGAAGTCTCTTTAGATTGGGGCGGCAACAACGTTTATTATCTGAATTTTTCCTTGATCATCAATTGAGTTGTTTAACTTTGACTTGAAATGAGTCAGTTCCTATAATTTATTGATTCAGAACAATTCAATCATTATCTTTTTTGACGTAATATAACTCAATCCCCATAATTTCTTAATTCGATAAAAACATTAAATATAATGACTAAATTGTGCTGACTCAATAGAAATCAAATGGATGGTATAGAGGCTACAAGTTATATTACCCAAATTTTATTTTATATATTCATAAAAGACATAATGCCAAACAAAAATAGAAGGCTTCATCCATAACCCATATTACATTGAAAAAAAATTACTCATAGGTATTGGATAAGAAAATTAGATATAGATAGGTTCTTTGAAAATAGGTACTCCCTCCATTCTTAATATATTTATCTAATATGATTATATTAAGAAAGTTAGTTAAATTAGTTAATATGACATGTGTTTTTTAAAACACCCTAGTCATTTTCTTTAATTCTATTATTCTCTCTTTTCCTTTATTATTGTTAAGAAATCATCAATAACAATAAATTAATAAGAGATTAACAAATATAAGAAAAATATATCTTATATTAAAAATCAATACCAACTTTTTAAATATGTCTTATATTAAGGACTGAATGAAGTAGTATAAAGGAATTCAATACCATAAATTACATCATTGAGTGCATGTTTGGAAAATAACAAAACTATGGTTTTAAAGGCTTTTTCCTGCAAATCAATAAAAAATTCTTTTCTCATACTTACCTCATAAATTATAAAAGTTATTTTTCAAAAATTAGTGGAAACATTCACTAACAAATTGAAACAGAGAAGTATCTTCCAAGGCTTTCCTCCAGTTTATGATCTGCAAAATGCTAGGGTTATGCTGGATGATCATCCGACAATTTAGTGCAACTTTCTCTTGAACCTAACTTCTTTCATCCAAATGGTCCATCCTTCAGCAGAAGAAGGTGGCGTCTCAGGCAGAGAAACAAAAACTTAGCGATTTGGAATGGATAATAAATTTCACTTACAGACATTGTTCAGATAGAAGCAATCATATCAGCTTTTTGTAACAGAAATGACTCCCAGATTATTGAATAAAATTAAGAGGATTTAAGGAGATACTTTGATGAACCACTATACTCCAAATCGATATTGACAAGGATGCAAGGAGTGATGATATTGATGAGTAGCATGATGATATCTTTGCTGTGACTAATATGATCTGTTTCATGAACAAACGCTAGAGTGGATAAGGAGCCCCGGGATGAGTCCAGTCTGTTCAGAATTTGAAGGAAATACTGAGCACTGAGCGAATATGTGGTCGATAGTTTCCTGACTAGAGCATCCAAAGGAACATAAAACTGAAACATCAAGGTGATGCTTATGGAGTACCTCACCAACCAGGCAAAGCTTGGAGTATCAGCTTCCAAATAAAAGGCATATACATACATACATACACACACATATATATATTTCATTGCTAAATGGAGTTTCCATATGAAACCCCAATTAGGCTATGGGGAAATGTTATTTGATACTCTCTCATGTCTCTTACAGGGATGTTCCTTAATATAGGGAACAAATTATTTGTCTTAAAATTTTAACCTGATTCTTTTTTTTTTGCCCTCATTAAATATATATTACTCGTTATCTCTCTACAATAAATTTTCATATGTATTTCTCATGCACAATCTTTCTAAAAAATATAATTGAAAAGAAATGTACAAAAGTTAGTACATATTTATTGTTTTTATCTAATATTTTGAACTACATGATGATTTTAGTAGTTATTTCTTATGCAAAGGATATAAAAAAGAAATGCCATCAACCAACCTTTAAACCCAATTTGACATAATCAGGCAAAGAAAAAGCAAATCTCCCAGGGGAAGCAAATCAATGAGATTTTTAAGCAACAGAATAAATGAAGTTCTGATCATTTCAGCCTTATTTTTCAAGATCAATATTAACACAAGATACAAAGAGTACTCCATAAAAAGCTTGGAAAAAGAGGGGGGAAATACAGCCTCGTATTAAATCCATGCCCACCCTAGTCTGAAAGTGGCCATCATCCATGAATGTTATTTCATGTTTTGACCACAGTCAAACTGAATGACCATAAAACCTATGAGTTATTGACTGCAAGAGCAGCACCATGATCGGATTACTTTAAAGCAACTTAACAGCACTCAGTGAGCTAGGCGCAGTGGAGCTTGAAACCATTCAAGTTTGAGCAGAATGATCTAATATATTCATAGAACCCGTGAGTTGTTTCTCTGAAAAATGAAAACACTTCATTCGCAGAGTACAGAGGATTCAGATTGGAATTAAGTGTCCCATGTGGAGGATTTTTCCTTTTGGGTGTGATGATCTGCAATCCGAGAAGTTGATTTGCGCTTACTCCTTGAGAAGCAGAAGCAGCATCCAGTGGATTTCTTGACAGGAGAACCAATAATGGCGGAGCTGTTGGTTGTGTTCTGTTCTTCTTCAACCTTCTGTTTCTGCTTGTGCTGCTTCATCTTCACATATGCCTCAGCAAGATCATATCCTGACAGAGCCATGTTCAACTGATTAATTAGCGGCCCTTAAGATTATTAGAGCCCAAGAGAATCCCACAATAATGAGCCTGTGACAGGGGATAATGGGGATTGGGCGTTTTATAGGCCGGTCCTGCTTCCGACTGTGCTTATTCGCGTGGGGATCAAGCAAATTGGTCCACCCACTCTGACCTGTGACTGTGAGCCCTGTGACGTTCTTCCTTGGAGCTTTTTGTTATGATTATCTTGGTGATCAAGCAATTGCTGGCGGCCTTCTCCGAAGCACCACCTTTTCTATAATATTAATGAATGCTAATAATCTATTGTTTTTTGGTAACATATCGGATATAATTTTAATATATTACGTATAGTTTAAACTCTTAGTCAGAGGTCTCATGTTCTGTGTTATACTTTGATTGGTCCAAGCTTAATGCGGTGGTATAATTTTAGTGAAACGTCTTACTCGTACTTTTTTGGAGGACCCACGTTGACCGGTTCAGACCCATACAATTCCTGTAAAAAATTCACTACAGGGAGACTCCTCACCTTAATATTTACTCTCTCGCAATGAACCTACCACAGTTTTGTCAGTTAAAAATTGCTGAATATCTATACCCTTTTAAGATCTGTGAATATAGACAAGTAGTAATATTTATTCTCCCCTTCAACAAGTAATTATTAGATCGGTAGTAAAATTTCTGGCTTAAAGGAATCTAAGGATTCATGTCATTGAGCATGTGCACCTTATATATCTTCAACCAATACAACTCTCATTTAAATGTATATAAATATTTTTGAGTTTACATATAGTTGAAGATAGATTGCACCCAATTAAAAATAATTGCACCTAGATCTATAAGCAAATTTCATATGTACCTTGAGTAATAAATTTTGCAATGGATGACTTTCCAAAAAATTTCCCAGTTCCATTAAAAAATGACAGGTATTAAGATTGTTAATGTTTATCAAATATTATTAAATGTAAACATATTTAGTTTAGTTTTTAAAAATAACATTGATTATCATGAAAAATTATCATTTAACACTCTAACTATTAGATTATAACCAAATTGAATATTTTATAAAATTAAGGGACTTAATTAAAACTTTATAAAAAGTTATAGGATGAAAAATCCACTTTTATCATTTGATTTATTAAATCAGAGGTTACATTCTGGCTAAGATATCTGTACCGTTTATTTATCACACGGCGGGTTACATTCTGGGCCAAGATAGAGGTTAAAAAACCATAGGCCACATGGGGATAGTACTGGGTTCTGGCAAAAAAAAGAGAAAATATGGGGATAAAACTGGGGACTATAACCAACAACTATTGGGGGCAACTGGTAAGGAATTTGCTTTCTCACTACCACGTCCTCGGTTTGAGGAGTAGAAATAGAGAAAATAGTGTTGGGAGCTCTTCCCCCACAATTGTGGGCTCAACGCGGGGCGAAATCTAGATTAGTCGGAATCGAACGTTCCGTAAACCGAGTGGAAAAAAAAAAAAAAACTGGGGACTACAAACTGGTCGGTACAGGATAATTTTGATCTAAAGAAAATTTCTCAGCCTCGTTGAAGCTTCCAATATCTTGTCTCTACGACCAAATGCACTAACCCTAATAAACCCCTCGCCGCCGGGTCCAAATCCTTTCCCCGGGACGGTGACTATGTCCGTTCTCTGTAGAATCTTGTTGAACACGTCCCACGAATCTCTCCCCGGAAAATGCACCCAGACGTAAGGTGCGTTTTTGCCTCCGTACACCTTCAGCCCCAGTGATTCAAACGTGTCCACCAGAATTTTCGCATTCTCCTTGTAATAATTCACAGTCTTCCTCAGTTCCTGAAAAAGCCAATCGATTTTCAATACAAAACAAAAACAAGTGTCAGGAAGATGGTATTAATATCCACCGGAAAAAGCAGGGGAGAGAGGAATATAATGACTAACCTTAAGACCTTCATCAGAAAGGCAGGCAAGTCCCCCAGCTTGAACAATATTTGATGCACCATTAAAGCTGGTGCACACTAAGCGATTATAATCTTTGATCACGGGATATCCATTGGAGTACAATAATTGCTCGGGGACCACCGTCCAGCCTAGGCGGACCCCAGTGAAACCAGCAAATTTGGAGAATGATGAGATTTCAATTGCCACCTGCACTCATGTGGATTCATCTTTTAAAAAAATATAGCTCAAACGGCAGTTGTTTCAGTGGCCAGCGCCTACTAAGTAATTAATGTAAAGCAATCAGCAACCTCTTTGGCTCCTGGGATTTCAAATATTGATCTTGGGCTTTCATCAGATATGAAAGTAGCATATGCCGAGTCATATATGATTATGGACCCGTTTTCTTTTGCAAAATCCACCAGTTGCTTCAGCTGCTGCCTTGTTGCTGCGTTACCGGTCGGATTGTTCGGAGAACAGAAGAAGATAACATCAGCCCTTGGAGTTGATGATAAGTCTGGGAAGAAATTGTTCTCTGGTACACACTTCATGTACACTATGTTCCTATATCTCTGAGTTTCTGCTTGGAACCTGCCTGCTCTGCCCATAATTACACTTGAATCTACATACGCCTATCATGAACATATCCATCAATCCAAAAGTGCAAACAAGGATTATAGCTCTTGTGCTTTACCAATATAAACAGATCTAAGTGAATCATCAAAGAGTTACCGGAAAAGTTGGGTCCTGCACAGCCACCGTCGAATTGGATGCTAGAAGCATCTGGAAACAGGGATGGAAAAGTCAGTTACTTCGCACAGATTACAATAGTAAAATAAAATCTCTACGTTCCTAAATAATTAACATCCTTTGACCTGTATGCGTGAGATATCGCACTGTGCACCGTCGGAGACGAAAACCTCATTCTCCTTCACGCCTGAATTCCGGTAGAGTCTTTCAGCTATTGCCTTCCTTAATTCCTGAAACAGAGAATGATATCATATAAACAGGGATTCCTAATGGATCCCTCTGGATGCTGCTAGCATCATGGCCTTTCAATTCAGCAGCCTACACCAGAGATAAGCAGGACAAACAAACCAAATCAGAGATCTAATTCCCTTCAAGATGACATACTATTAGATTAAAGTTGAGTAAATATCTTTTTAAATCCAGTCTCTACAATAAGGTTATAGAACATGCAAAACGGTTACTAAGTGGACTGACCACCAGCAGAATTAAAAGATCCGGGCTTCTGTTTGAAGAAGAAACATAATACAGTTAAGTTATATGTATTTTACCCAGTTTCCTTGTTCTAGTCCATATCCAGTGTAACCGTCAACTGTTGACAAAGCAAGTGCTTTCTGCAAAACAATACAGAGTGGTCCATTAGCTTAGTTAAGATATATTCCTCAAGAAGTGCAGTTTGTCCATCATCAGTTGTTCAAGTTCAGTTTGTCCATCATCAGTTGTTCAAGTTCAGTTTGTCCATCATCAGGTGTTCAAGTTCAGTTTGTTCATCATCAGCTTTTCAAGTCCAGTTTGTCCATCATCAGTTGTTCTATGGGAACTTGTGAAAAGTGAAATTCAAGGCCGTTTAAGGCATAAAAAGCATTTTCCGTTGATGTTATCGTTATTTGTCCTAGTTTCTATGGGACAACCCCAGCCCATGTTCCCTTAAACTTAGACAGAGGCAGTTATGTGTTGCCACCAGTTACCTCAACCATAGCAGAAGTTATGATATTTGGAATTGGTTCTGTGGTATCACCAATACCAAGCTTAATTACTTTCGCATGTGGATTCTTCCGGGCATGTTCAGATTCCCGCATGAATATCTGGTCAAGATACCACAAATAATGAGAAAACTGAAGCCGACTGAGATGCAGACTCTAGTTAAAAATAATCACGAGGCTCAAACAGCGAAAGATAGCGGTTACTGGTTAGCTTGATGAAATACTCTGAGTAATTACATATCAAATTAATTTAATTTTAATCTCGCTCTAAGGCAGGACAGTGAATTCCAACCAACGACATGTCACTAGTATAACTACTCTCATGGAAACCAAAAACTGACATGAGCGGGTCAGGTAGGTAGTTCAGAACTCATCACTGACCTCAGGAAACAAGTATTCGTTCTGCAGGTTCTCCATATGAACACTGCGAGGGATTCCTGGCTGCAGATCTTTGATTGAACGACGCGTGTCAGTATGAAAATTTGTGACTAAATCATGGTAGTCTTAAAATTAAGATAATATACAAATATATATGAAATCATATCAAAACCATCTTGACAATGTATTGGCGAGAGTTTTTTGAGTATACAAACGAAAAAATAAATAAATCAGAACAACGTAAACATACCTGTAAAAATAAAATTAGAACATGAATAGGTTTTAGTGAGCACATAAGTTTTTTTATTTTTTATTTTTTTTGGGGTGGGGGGATGATGAGGAAACTACATAAATATAATTTTGGGGGAGTTTCACAGCTAATATAGTAATATGGCTCACCAGTTTTCCTCTCTCTGAAAGACTTCCAACTGTACGTGATATACACAAAAAATGTGAAGGAGTTATAAATTTATAATAGTTATTGTGGGAATAATGAAAAGTAACAAAAAAGAAATATGGTGGGAATATGGGCATATGAATGAATATATCAACCTGGGAAAAGTAGTGGTGGGCTGTGCTGAAACAGCACGAGGGATGCAGATGGAAGCAGCCATTATCTGGCAGGGCATTGCCTGAGTTTTTCAACACTCGGTGGAGAAGAAGAAGTTTGGTGTAAGGAAACTTGAGCATGAAGGACACAGGGCAAGTAAGTCGGCTTATATAATATTGGGATGGGACTGTGGAACCATTTTTCCTACTTATTTTTTTGGATGAATAGGAGAAACTTTTTCCATATGAATAGTCCAGATTTTTTTTAAAAAATATTTTAATGGATAGAAAATTTAAAATAAAAATAATCTTTTAAAAATTATTTTTTCATTTAAAAATCGATATTTTTTAAAAAAAAAATTTAGACCATACAGATGGGATCTAGACGATTTATATGGAAAAAATTTCCGCTACTCATCCAAATTTAGATAGTCCAGATAGAAAAAACTTTCCCTACTCATCTAAATCTGGACGGTTGATATGGTAAAACCTTCCCCTACGCTAAGATCCTGGGACTGTGGAGATATGAGAAGGGTCGCGGCAACCGGCAAATGACAGAGATTCCACGAGGCCAACAAAGGTGGTCCCAGTCCTCTTTCTGACCGATGTTTTCCATTAATTTTTATGAAGATATGAATACCCACGTCCCCACCACGCGCCTGTGGTTTTAGTACTAGTAGTTTCATTAGGTGTCGTGTTCTCTTTTGATGCCGAATGCGTGGCTAGCTACTGTTATTTAACTTTAATAATTACACGCTCATATATTATATAAGTCATTGGTAGCTAGAGATAAGTGCATGGCTACCATTCGTTAACTTCCACAATTATATAATACTCCCTCTTATGTAGGGGCGGAGCTTGAGACAAAAATTTGGGGGGCCAAATAATGGTGGAGGGATACGGAGGCAATGCCCCGAAATTTTTTCTTTTAAAGGAAAGTTTTATATACATTAAAAAATAAAATAAAATAAAATAAACAAGAAAATAATATAATATAAAAAAATGCACCACAAACATTGGGAGGCAAGAGGCTTTAATTTATGTGATTGTGAATCTTTGGTTCAACCATAGACTTCATGTAATTGAACACCACAACATTGGAAGGTAAGAGGCTGAGGTTTAGAATGAAAAATCAATAAACTTCATCCACAGGTGTAGTGTAAAATGGGTAAAAGTATACTAAAGAATACACCACAAAAGTAAATTTCACTAATAAGCTAAAAATTTCAGGTAATTAAAATGAAATATAGAAAAAAATGACAAGATTAACATAAATCATATAAGACTCCACATAGAACACAACTTGAATTATAAGCCCCAAAGATATAAAAAGAGGGGGAAAATTGGGGGGCCAAAATTTAATTTTACATTATATTAAAAAAAGTAGCGTAAAAAAAGTCTACGCCACTGACACAAAATGTGTCAATTTGTGTCCGTGACGTGAAAAAAATTCACGTCATTAATGGCATGAACCTGTTTCATGTCACTAGTGGCGTGAACCTGTTTCACGCCACTACCACTTAGTGGCGTGAATATTATCTACGCCACTAAGTGGTGTGGAGAGGAAATCAGACCCACTTAGTGGGTCTGATTCCCTATATATATATATAAAATTAAATATAATAATAATATAATTATTATTATATATTATTATTATATGTATTTTTTTTTATTGTTCCCTATCCACGGCCACCTAGTGGCGTGTATAATATTCACGACACCTAGTGGCGTGAACTTTTTACACGCCACTTTAGTGGCATGACCATTTTTTACGCCACTAGTGGCGTAAGCATTAGTTTGGTAAAATATTTGGAATGTGCTTTAGTTAGGTAATTCTTTTAAAAAAAATATTTTGGTAAATTTCCCCACGAAACTCTAATATTATATCACTCTGGTTTTATTTATAAGTCCATTTTGACCAAAAAATTTGGTCCTATTTATAAGGCCATTTTGACCAAATAAATGAGATTGTGACAATTTTGCCCATATTAATTGTACCAATGAAAATTAAGAGAGAAAAAAAAGTTGAAAGATGCCTAATCATAAATGAGAGTAAAGTTGAAAATTTACTCCATAATTATTGAGCTAACTACTCTCCTTGTTATGTGTGATTTGGTCAAAAAACACTTATAAATAAGACCAGAGTTGTATTAATTATTACTCTCACTCACTCCCTTTATTTATTAAGGGCATACATAAAAAATAATAATTAATACTCTTTAGAAATAAGTAAATATCTTATAAAAAAGATCAAATAAATTTATAAATTAGTGTTTTATAATAAGAACAAGAAAGAGTATAATTATAATTGGTTTGTCCAGGTGTGAACGCGCTTGAACTTGACGTGAAGACCCCGAGTTAATCAACGGAAAATACATATCAATTTTTTTTTTTTTTTTGCTCAAGAAAATACATATCAATTTAAAAGTTAGGATTTTGAGTTAAGATATGTTTTTCCAATGTATGTAGTGCCTTGTCCCACACCCTCTCATCCATTTGTTTACGTCACATTTGCAATAAATATGATCCTGCCACAACGTGACATCTCAACTTTTCTTATCGTCCACTTTTTATTTAAACCATCAGATCAATTTTGACGATTTAGATTAAATATATGATAAAAATATTATAATATCAATTAACAATAAATAAATCTAAATAGTGTATATCTTCACACTTTTATTAAAGTATTATCTCCCGTCCTAATTATAAAATATAGTTGACGTTTTTTGGAGAAATTAAAGAAATTAAAGAAATTACTTAATCAATTATATTCATTGTTGTGTATCCTTAGATTATATATTAGTTAAACTAGATAGTTTGAAGAAAAAAATAAAAATATATTAAAATAATTTAATTAGCTTCCTTAACATTTTCAAAAAAGTTAACTAGGTCTTATAATTAGGACAGGAGGGAGTGTTACGGACCTATATTAGGCCTAATAGCGGTAAAGCCCAACAACAAAGAGATGTGGTATAACCAATCCCATTTATTAGCAAGGACGATCCTAACTACCCCTTGTCCTTGGGTTCAACTGGCAAGGGGGTCGGACTTCCTCACCTCAAGGGAGGGGGTTCGATCCCTGCGTTGGTCAAGGCGCTGGGGGAGGCATCCTAGGGGTCTGGAAAGCAGTGGAAACGCTGGTAGAGGTGGAGGCATGTGTACTCTCTGTCCAGTATGCCCTGCGGACTGGGCTCCAAGCGCCCTGCCCTTGGATTGTGAGTGAGCCCAACCTCTTTCCTAAATTTTTTTTAGCAAAAAAAAAATGACGATCCTAACTACCCCAATAATCTAGGAATATCTCCAGATATGGTTAGGCAGTTCGGATCCTTAGGCCGAAGATTACACCAGGCCCAAAATATCCTACCTAAGGTACACTCTATAAATACTGAGGTCAAACTCTAAGGTACACACGTTCTAACCCTGAACTATTTACATACAGTCACACTGTGCACACACCTCACCCCCTTGACTCAGAGCCTAGTTGTGTACAGTGATCTCATCCCAGCCCATCAGGCTGGACATTTGTGTTCTACACCATAACAGAGAGTATTATATATTATTTTTTTACAGGATATTAAATCTCAATCCTAAGTTGATCAAAAGGTATAATAAATAAATAAATAGGGGGAAATGAAATTTCCCCCATTGTTCCTGCATAGGTGTGTGGAAAACTTGGCGTGGTGGCAGGTCATAATCGCGGGAATCTGGTTAGAAGGGAAAAAAAGTGTTCATAATTCAGGAAAAAGACAAAATGATCTAAGCTTTTCCGTGTAAATTTCTGGAGGGAAAAAAAAAAGGTTTGCATGAGTTATAAATATTAATTTATAACATATTGGTGTTATAAAAAAAAATTTAAATGTAAAATTTAAAAATATTTAATTTAAAATACTGAGAATAAAAAATATTTTAAGATGTAGTATATAATTTAATATAAATAAATAAAATATGTAAAAAAAATACCCCGATCCCAAAAATTAAAGGATGAGTGCGTAAAGACTGGAACAAGCAAATAATGGAATCCGTTATTTGACGTGAGGATTTGAAGTCGTGGGGTTTGGTAAATGGACCGACTGGCTCTTCTGATGTGCAGACTTCGCTATCATATGACACGTGCTCCAATCCGCAAGAGTTGCGAGTTGCGAGAATGATGAGGCCAAAAAATAAATAGTTGCGAAAATGAAAGGAAAGCGGTCACTCTCAAGCAACGAAGAAAAGTTAGTTTGGTTAGCCAGGTGGCACTCTAAACTTTGGGCGAGTGGGGAATCAGCCATGAACCAAAAATGCCCTTACGTGTACATTTTTCTGCAATTTTAAACAATTCACTTGAAGACTTGCACTAAACATGCAAACGGCATCGCAAGTATGAGAAGGACACATTATTATATACTACCTCCGGTCCTAATTATAAGACCTAATTGACTTTCTTTAGAGAGATTAAAGAAGCTAAATAAATTACTTAATCATTTCATATGTTGTGTATCCTTAGATTATATATTAGTTTATTAGTTAAACTAATTAGTTTAAATAAAAATAAAAAACTCTAAAGTAATTTATTTAGTTTTCTTAATCTCTTAAAAAAAGTCAACTAGGTCTTATAATTAGGACCAGAGGAAGTATAAAATATGAGACAGTTTCAAAAAGTTGTCATCTTATGTGCAATTTTTAGTTCTGTTTGAAAAAATTTAAAGAATCGGATATCAAAATGTATATAAAACGAGATTTGCGTAATCAAGTGAAATTAATTTTCTAGTGCGCCGCTTCTGGACCCGAATAGTCATGTTCTGCCCGATCGCATCAGCAAGTGATAACTTGTGCATGCACGGCGAAGCTAGCACACAAGAATTCTTGTTTAGTCCTTTTCTGTTCCTTGTTGATTACTTTGTCCTTTTTCCCAGAGACTCCCTCCAACCACACAAACACACTAAAACAAAGAGTCCACATTTTGTGCTTATTACGTGTTTATACCTCTAGTTAGAGGTATAAGCTTATTTTTAAATTTTTTTTTTATATATTATATTTATTTATATTTAAATTATATACTTTTTTTTGAGATTTTTTTTTTCACCCAGTATCTCAAATTAATTAATTTTCATAATACTGGTGTTACAGACCAATACAGAACTGGTAATTAATTAATTTGAGATTCTGGGTGCAAAAAACATCTCAGAAAGTAGCATATAATTTAAATATAAATAAATACCATATAAAAAAAAATGCTTATACCTCTTATTGGAGGTATAAGCACATAATAAACACCTAATTATAAGCACCAAATTAAATGTGGACTCCTAAAACAAATGAGTATGTCCACCGTCTTTGACTATATGTTAAATATTATTCCCTCGGAGTTTTAATATAAGATTAGATTGATTTTTTTTAGATTAAGAAATTTAATTAAATAAACTAATTAATAATAAAACATTTTGTGTATCATTTGATTATATATTTATTTATAAAGTTAAAATAATCTAACAACAATAATCCCAAATATATTGCATAATTCTATGAGAAAGAGTAGCATGTCAGTGCTTCTTCTAACGGGAAGATGAGACACTGGGATAGTCTGGGAATATTCATCACCCATCAGGAAACCCTCAATAAGAAGCAAATAAGTGTATTTGAATGTTACTACTCTAAGACCCAGCTATTTACAACCTCCTATAAAGATTTATAACAATTTACCATCAATGTAGACATAGGCGAACCCAGGTATAGCATTAGGGGGGCGAGCGCCCACCCTTAAATTGGGGATTTTTTTTATAAAAAAAATAGTACATGTTTAAATGATTGCCCACCCTTAATACATCAAGACTGCACTTCGTAATGGATGAGAAATGAGTGGTTGAATGATTGTTTAGTGCCTTATATTGAAAAAGATGTATTTGATAGCATTGATAATAAATCAATTATGATAGAATTCCAAAAAATAATGTCTAGAAGGATGACATTGTAACTATTTTTATTGTAATATACTTTTGTTATTAATATATATATACTTGAACTTATTGAGTGCTCACCTTTCATTGTAATTTATGTAATTGTATTTCTAACAACACTTAGCCTTACTTTTCAAAATGATAGGTTTGTAAAATAACTGTCTCTCTTATTATTTCATCAGTATTCACTTAATTTCATGAATATTTTTTTTGATATTTTTTCTTTTCTTTTTTATATTCATTTATTTTTTGATACATTTAAAATTTTCTTTAAAAAAAAATCGGGGGCAGCGAATGCCCCCACCACTGGTGTCCACCCTTCATAAAATTTCTGAGTCCACCCCTGCATGTCGGTAACTCTAAACTAAATCTCTATCCAAATCATGTGTAGGCTACAACCAGGAGATATTTTATCAAAAAACAATGATAAGATAATATCTAGATATAATCTACATTAAAAAGATGTAGTCATAAATAATAAAATATTTAACATATAAATCATACAAATTAATTTGATATAAAAAGATAAATATAAATATTTTATAATAATTTATTTAACTTTTTTAATTTCCTAAAAAAAAAAAAAACCGTATACTTGTACCAATGCTTTAATAAAATCACGTAAAATTATTTGTTCTCAGTTTTTTTCAGTTATTGTTGGTTGTTATAGATGTCTTTCAAGTTTCAATTCAATAATGGAAATTTTACTGATCACGACTGCTCATTTGTCCCATTCGCCCCGTGAACATCACGAGGGCCCTGCTAGTGGACCACCTTTCGATGCAAAACTTGGAAATTTGCGTTTTCTAGATATGTATGACTATATATCAAATAATTCAACATTGTTTTTGTAGAGGTATACTTCTCTTTTTATCAATTCACATTACTATCTGATCGGATCACCTAAAAAAGGGTGGGTCATGATGAAGCTATATTGGGAGTAGGGACTTGGGAGGACCGCATATACAAAAAATAATTTTATTTATTCAGGATAAAATAATAATAATAAATTAAAACTTTAAGGACCCGTTTGTTATAAAGAAAGTTTGGGGAGGGAAAGGAACTTTAGAGGAGGGAAAGGAAAGGAAAGGAAGATTTGAAAGATGAGGGAAGATAGCTTGAGTTGTTTGGTAGGAAGAAAATGAAGAGGGAAAGTTGGTAAAAAATTAGGAAATGTCTATTTTACCCTAAAAAAAAAATTAATTCAAAATAATAATATTTTTTTTTCTAAAATATATTTTTTTAAAAAAATATTATTGTTAAGTTCGAACTTTTGAAGAAAAAAATTTCGCCAAATTTGAACTTTCCCGCCAAGTTTGAACTTTCCCGCCAAATTCGAACTTCCCGCCAAATTTGAATTTCAGGTGTAAATCTGTCAAAAAACCATCTTCCTGGGAGATGGCGCCTTTCCTTCCATTTTCGGATGGAAAGCACTTTCCCTCAAATGAGGGAAGATGGACCATCACTGGAAGATGCTGACTGGACTTTCTGTGTAACAAACAACCAAAATCCATGGAAAGATTGTGATCTTCCCTTTCCCTCCCCAAGCTTTCTTTGTAACAAACGGGTCCTAAGAACCAAAAGTTTTTTTAAGGGAAAATCCATACAGGGGTCTAATTAAGGCCCAGAATATCATAAAAGGCCCCAACAACTTTCAGATCCTAAAAAAAGGTCAGGGCCTTTTCTGGGATAAACGTTAACAACTAAATCAGCCCCATTAACAACTAAATCAATACCCATTAACAACTGAATCAGTCGCATTAACAACAATATTTTAACATTTAAATCAGTTACATTAACAACAATATTAGCCTCGGTTAACAACTATATCAGCTTCGTTAACAACTAACGTTTGAACGAAAAATCCTAGAAAAGACCATAGGGCCCTTTGTGGGATCTGAAAGTTGTTGGGGCCTTTTTTGAGATTCTGAGCCTTAATTGGGCCCCTGTATGGATTTTCCCTTTTTTTAAATATAAGCAAGTCCAAAATAAGAAGGGAGAATTTCAAATAAATACCATTTGAATTTGCAAAACCCCCAGAAGTCTGTTGAATTTGTAAAAGACTAAGAGGTACAAAGGACCTATGAGGGATATGTAAATTCGGGTGAAATTACCTTTTTACCCTTAGTTTTAAATAAATAAAAAAAAATTAAAAAAACCCTCCAACCCCCACCATTGCCGGCGGCCGGCCAGCGGTGGTGGTCGCCGAAGGTGGCGGCCGTCCATCCCGCCGGCGGTGGTGGCCGGCGGTGGTGGGGGTTGGAGGGTTTTTTATTTTTATTTTTAATTTATTTAAAACTAAAGGTAAAAAGGTAATTTCACACGAATTTGCATATCCCTCATAGGTCCTTTGTACCTCTTAGTCTTTTTACAAATTCAACAGACTTCTGGGGGTTTTACAAATTGAAATGGTATTTATTTGAAATTCTCTCAAATAAGAAATATATTAGGGAAACTTAATTTCAAGTCTAAGGGATCAAGAAAATATAAAAAAAATCCTAACAAAAATTCATATGTCAAAAAAGTCTCGTTAACAATTCTTTCGGTATGATTAACAACTCTCGTTTATAGGGTTAATAACTCTTTGAGACTTTTATAACATCTAAATTTTCTTTAACATTTTTTTGATCTCTTAGAACTAAAAGGAATTTCCCCAATATATTATACTACATCTTATATTAAGTTGGTCTTAACATGCTTACAACGTATTCAAAGTATTAAACCACAAGTCTTTACCTTTGAGTATGGAGGCCTTCAAGCCATGTCAAGTACTTTAGCCAACCTTTGAGTATGGAGGCCTTCAAGCCATGTCAAGTACTTTAGCCATGGTGGCTTCCGCACCGCGGCGTCGGATTTCGACGATTTTATCCCGCATTTAAATTGTCAGGATCTCATGGTGTGGCACATGAAAATAAAACAAATTCATAAGGGCTAAAATGGAAATAAATAAACGGACAATCCAGAAGAGTGCGGAGACTTGAGGCCGATGAAACCACCCACGTGTCTGGTCTTCTGAGGAAAAACGATTATTGCCGACATCATCATTGCTGTTAGGTTACTATTGAAAATAACGAGTGGGTGTTTTATATTTCCCCTATCTTTATTATAAGATACTCCCGGTCTTAATTATAAGACATATTTAACCGAATTTGGGGAGATTAAGGAAAGAAGTTAAATTAGTTAATTTTACTCATTTTCCTAAAATGTCCTTATATAAATTTAAAATGACCTAAGTAAAAGTAAATCAATAACTCCTACCACATATCTCTCCAACATTTTTTTTTCACATGCTATCTAATTGAAATAATGGTCTAACTATATATACATATATATGTGTATACATAGAGATACACACACACACATATATATATGTGTGTGTTTGTGTGTGTACATATAGACACATATAGGCACACACACCCCACACACATATAAACACACACACACACACACACAAAGATATACATGTATATATGTGTGTGTGTTTATATTTGTACACACACATATTGACAGACACACTCAAATATACATATATGTACACACACAGTACAGACACCCACATATATATATGTGTGTGTGTCTATATATATTTGTGTGCACACACACATATATATTTGTATATAGACACACACACAAAATATATGTGTGTAAACACACACATATATATGTAGACACACACATATATGTGTGTGTGTTATAGTCAGGGGCGGACCCAGGAAATTACAGAAGGGGGGCACAATTGGTGGGGGGATTCGGGGGTTCGGGGGCAGCGCCCCGAAATTTTTTTTTTAAGGAAAGTTTTAAATGCATTAAAAACAAAAGAATATAAACAAGAAAAAATATATATATCAAACAAATATTTATGAAATCAAGTGAATATTGATGATGTAATAGAAGAGGAAATTATTTTACAAACTTGTCATTTAGAAAAGTAAGGTTAAATATTTAGCTTAATGCAACTATATAAATTACAATGAAGGGTGGACACTCAATAAGTTCAAGTACATATATTTTAATAAAAAATTAAATTAAATTATAATAAAAATAATTACAATGTCATCCTTCTAGGCCTTATGTTTTGGAATTCCATCATAATTTCATTATTATCAATGCTATCAAATACATATTTTTCAATATAAGGTACTAATTAATCATTCAACCATTCATCTTCATCCGATTACAAGTGCAATCTTGATTTATTAAGGGTGGACACTTAATTTAAGGGTGGACAATCATTCAAATATGTATTAATTCAAAGAAAGTACATAAATAATACTAATGCTAATGAAAATTTGAAACCATTATATTCAAGTTACTAATTCTAACTCCTTTAACTTGAATTTTTTTTTTTTTTTTAAAAGCCCAAATTTTTGGGGGGCACTTGCCCCCCCAACCATGAACGTGGGTCCGCCCATGGTTATAGTGTCTATAGATATTTGTGTGTAGCCACACATATATACATACATAGATACACACACATATATATCTAAAAGTTTCGTTGACTGGAAGAGTATACACGTCCACATACATATACTCACAAAAAATTAAACACATTTGAGAGAATAAAATAGGGGTGTTTTAGGAACAAATTGACAATTATTAGAATGTTGTCTTATAATTAGGACCGAAACCAACTCTCAAATGTTGTCTTATAATTAGGACCGGAGGAGTACAAAATAACAATTCTCACAAAAAAAAAACATCTAAAGTCAATAAAATTATCCTATAATTTAAGTAATTTTTAATATTATCCCTACTAATTACACAAAACTCTGATATAATATTAATTATTACTTTCACCCATTACCCTTATTAATTATGGGCATAGATAAAAATAATAATTAATGTGTTTTGGAAACAAGCAGGTGCCGTATAAAAAAAATCAAATACAATTGCTAGTTGGTGCCTTATACTCCCTCTGATCCTTATTATAAGGTAACAACTAACAATTCACACAAATCAATAAAAACAATTAAAGTCAATAAAGTCGTCCTAAAATTTAAGTAACATGAAATTTAATTTTTTAAATCCCCCCCAAAAAAAATTATATTAAGTAACTCTTCCCCAAATAATACATTTAATTTTTTAAATCTGTATCATTAAAGTAGGGGTAAATATAGAAATATTTATCAACTGAACACTTTTTTAATGACTAAAGAGAAATGATAGTTTTATAATAAAAATCAAAAGAATATGATTTATCCTAGAACCCCAAAAGTTAATTCTTACAAAATGAGTCTCACATATTTATAGACATAATGTCCTATGATAACTCAGGCCATAAACACAAGTTGGCCCATATACAAATACATTCAGAACTCTATCCATATTAAAACTAACAAACTAATATATGATTTTCGAGAAAAAAAAAAAAACTAATATATGATAGAGAATTTTCCCCTTATTTTTTATATTTTTTATATTAATTGTTTGTACTAAACTCCGATATCATATATGAAGGGAAAACATTTAATATTCTTTTAAAACCAGAATACTCCCTTTGGTCCTTATTACGTGAGAAAAAGAAATAGTCAGCATTTTCATGAATCACGTGGCTTAAGGTAGTTGCCTTTGAAATATGTTATGACATGTTTACCTAATTTGATTAGATTGAAAAAATTAGTTAAATTAATTAATATGACGTGTATTTTCTAAAATACCTTTAGACATCTCCCTTAATTCCTTCATTTTCTCTTCTTCTTAATTATTGCTGGAGGGGAATTAATATGAGTATATATATATATTTTTTAAAACTACTCTTTTAGTCCTTAATGTAAGACATATATGTGGAGTCATAGGCGGATGCAGGTTCAAGACTTGGGGGGCAAGTGCCCCCCCTTAAAATGACATTTTTTTAAAAAAAAAAAAGGGTTAAATCCAAATACTAGAGAATCCTTTTTGTATCGCAGAATCAAATAGCCAGCTTCTCTGAATCAAACTTTCGCCATTTGCTTAATGCCTTATATTGAAAAAGATGTATTTGATAGCATTGATAATAGGGCAATTACGATGAAATTCCAAAAAATAAGGTTTAGAAGGATGATATTGTAATTATTTTTATTGTAATATACTTTTGTTATTAAAATATATGTGCTTGAACTTATTTAGTGCCCAGCTTTGCTATTTTTAACAACACTTTTGCTATTTCTAACCGTACTTAGCCTTATTTTTCCCTTTATATTCTTTTGTTTTTTTAATGTATTTAAAAATTTTCTCTAAAAAATTTGGGCGCCCCCCGAACCCCAATTCTCCCTGCAAATTGTGCTCCCCCTTCTGTAAATTTCTGGATCCGCCCTATGTGGAGTTAATCTTAATACTAAATATAATATATAATATTTATATTTTTCATTATTTTTCTAACTTATCTATATTGATGCTTCCGCAACAATAATCAAAAGAGAGAGAATGAAGAAATTAAGCTAGATGACTATGATGTTTTAAAAAATATATATCATATTAACTAACTTCTTTTATACAATCAAATTAAGTAAATATGTGTTACATTAAGGATATAAGAAAATAAAAAATATATCTTATATTTAAAATGAAGAACAACGCTGTAAATATATCCAAATAAGGGGAGTATACGAGAATATGTTTACTGTGGCTATATATTTGGCATTAAGTTCTCTGCACGAAGCAGGCCAGATCCCTAATTATTGCGCGGCTGAAATCAATTTTTTTCAAATAATATACTCATCGTTGGCAAAAACAAAAATGATGGAATAGTAATCATTGTGCAGTCCAATCACATCCCAGGATTGCGGCACCATTACTAATCATCAGAATGCTTACAATATTTTCTTTTGTCGACTTGGTAATAAAAATATTAAAAAATCATATGATTTTAATAATGTTTTTTTTAATGAATACAGGAAAGCCGAAGCTTGAAAAGATGAGATAAAGACTAGGCTAAAAAGTCTAACTCTTAATACAACAAACTAGATAAAAAAACTAGTTACAGCAGGCCAGTTGGTCCTTTAAAGCCATGTGTAGGTATCCTCTAGGAATTGTTGGAATTAGAACCACGTCAGCATCAACAGGATCATCGTGGCCTTCCTTGGCCATATAGTCAGCACATGAGATGTTATCTCTTGGAGTATAGTGCAACTCCACGTTCCAGTCACTGAAGAGAAGGTCTCTAGTCTCCTTAATAATATCTCTGAGCGGGTGATCAGCATGGCAGCAGTCTCTCATGAGGATACTAACAGCATAAGAGAATTGGAATAAATAAGAGCTCTCTGCATACCCATTTGTTGGCCCATTTTTAACCCTAACATAATGACGTATATTTTTGCCTCAATAATAGTATGAAGGCCGAGGGACTTATAGAACTCCATCAACCAATGACCTTGGGAATTCCGGATAACCCCACCACATGCTGCTTGATGTTGATGACGCACTGATCCATCCACATCGATGCATACCACATTTTCAGGTGGTGGGGTCCAAGACTTCTCCTCAAACATGTGAAAATGGAAAATTTGGTGAGATAGATTTTGATTAGTAGTATTTTCCATATGAAAGTATTTACACAAGTGGAACATCTCCCTGGTATCTTTGCTTTCACTCTGAAAGAGGAATTTGCATATGGATGTCTAAAGAATCCAACACCCCAGGCTGAAGACTCTTTGGCCAAGAGAAGTTATGAAATCTTCCTTTCCTCGCACTACTACAAAAATGCTAAAAAACGACCTAAATAAGACCCAATTAACGACCCTTTACTGAGGGACGTCTTGGAGGGGGTAGAGGAAAATTTTGAAATTGGTGACCGGATCTTAAATCAGGTCGCCTTATTAAGGTTAATAAGGCAACCTGATTTAAGATCCGGTCGCCTTATTAAGGTTAATAAGGCGACTTGACTTTCAAATCAGGTCGCTTTTAAGGATACCTGATAAATATTGAGTTCGCCTTAAAGGCGACCTTATATTGAATCAGGTTGTATATTGTTTTCAATTAAGGTGACCTGATTATAATTTCAGGTCGCCTTAATGAGTTCATAAGGTGACCTTATCTTAGATTCAGGTCGCCTTATGATAACAAAGGCGACCTTATTTCAAAATCAGGTCGCCTTTGTTGAATTTTTTTTTTAAAATATAAACTACATTTTAACAACAAACGTGCCTGACTTGTAACAATGAGATAGGAGATATCCAGAAACCACCAAGCAACTCAAGAATCACACTAACACAATACATAAACACAATATATATATAAACCAAACTTGCATATTTTGAATAGACAAAACACCAAATAGATACAAATGAACAACGGTAGCAAATTAAAGAATCACTAACACAATAACATATTAATCATGCTCACTACTAACTAGGCGCTATGTGTTGAAGAAGATGTCTAGATATCATGTCTCGAACCGAATCGATCTCATCCTGCGAGTACGGATCCTTAGTACCCAAAACGTAAATTGGGGAAACAAGGTATAAGATAAACCAATTAAGTGAAGGAAATAATTAACAACTCAAGTACAACAACAAAAATTCAATAAACTTGAGAATCACAGAGCGATTACGTACGTTTTGAAAACCTTGAATACGTCCGCTATTAACGATGGATTGCATCCAACTCATAACGTAATATCCGCACTCGGTGCTCCCTGGTTGTTGATGGCACTATAAATCAAAGGCAAATTGTTAAAAACGAATAAAGGCATATCTAAAGCTACTGTGTCAATGAAATAACTTGAATTGAAACTACTCACCGTCGGTTTAAACCACTTCGGTCCACCCTGCTCTTTTGCATTGATAAGTTGTCTATACGTCTTGAGGCCACTATCATTAAAATGGAAATTAACATCGCCCATTGTTAGACCAACATAAATTGACCTCCTGGGTAACGTACTGCGAGCCGAAGCCGTGCATCCAGGACATAAGTATCCATACGAACTCGCTCGCGGTGTGCGGCGCATAATTCACTAGGACACTATGAAATGAAATGATAAATGTTATTGAAGATATTAAACAAAAAAAGAGTACTAACATAATTAAAGGGTTAAACAAACTTACAGGATTGCAAGTTGAAGAAACCGTATATCTAAACAATCCATCGTCAAAAACTCCATCAAATCTTTCTTGTCAAATGTTATCGGATATGTCTTTTTGCACCGACAATGCCCGAGGCATCTGCAAGCTTATGAGGCCGATGTCCTTGTACATCTCTCGCAATGTGCTAAGTACGGAAATAAGCCCGCACTTGTTCATCCTATGAAAACATAAAAAAACATTATGAGTGAATGAGCAATGAAAATCAATCGGGAAACAACTCACACTCAATCAGTAATGTATTTCCTACCATCGCAGGTGTCGTCCACATCTCAATAAGATGAGCCGGCCAAAGGATGAACCATGTGATGGCAGCGCCTAGTGTGGTAACCTCCTCATCATCAATCGGGACGGCTGTCTCTTCTTCCCCCTCTCGCACACTCGTCACAGTCACCCAACGTTGGTTTTCTGGAATTTGCTTGTTGTGGTGTTTGTCTTGTTCTGGGTAAACAAGACCATCGGCGACAATCCGCCGGTGTGGGTCATCCAAATATAGAGTGCAAGCTATACCTCCCTGCGGAGTGTGAGACAGTCCGCCAATAACTACCTCTGGAGGGGGAGAAGGTCCGCTAATATGTACCTCGGAGTGAAAACTATCTTTGCCTTGGGGATATTCGGGGATTCGTCGGTTGTACGTTGCTGTTGTACCATAGCTTGCATTTCACCCCGTAGTTGTGCCATAACATCTTTCATAAGGTTTGCTCGAATTCTGGCTTCAAGCTCCTGCTGGCTCTCTACGTCATACAAACGTGAACGTCGTCCGAAAAATTTTGCGACACTCACTCCCCTCGAACATCATCAGGGTAATCCGGCTTCCCAATCGCCGTTGACAAAATGTCCTGCCGTGTACCCGGTGTGAATGAGCCTTGGCTACTCTGCTGCTCAAGTGAATCCTGTACCATAAGATTTTTCATAAATAATAACTAAACTCTTATATAGTATGAAACAACTGAGGCTATTTAATACTTCTAATTCAACTACTTACGATCTTTGAGGCAACCACAACAACATCTTCATTGATGTATTTGTCCCCCTTCATCCTCGCAGCTTTCCATTTTTTCTGACGAGGAGGACGCTGGGGGGCCTGGATAGCAATGGAAGGATCGGATTGGGAAGCTTCCTTCATTCGCTGCAGCTGATCGTACGAATTCAAGTAGATTCAAATTAAAGATAAGATATGACGAAATTTTACTGAAATTCAGGATTCTGCCGGACGCCACAAACTCCCTCCAGTCCTCCAGAGAAATGAAATCATAGGTCATACATGGATCCTGGTCCCTCTTTGGCCCGCGAATATACTTTTTTGTCAGCTTGTTCTTAAAATCTTTCCAACGGAGACGAACTTCGCCCATCCAATGCTTCTTCATGGCCTTAGTGTTAGGGACATCAAATGTTTCTTTGCAAGGTGAAAGAGAAGATATGACAGAAATCAAGTAATAAGACTAAAGATACAAATGCAGATATATTGAAAGTGAGATACCAAAATCTGTGTCCAAATCAAATCCTTCGTCTTATCAGGAACGAACTTCCAAGCTGAGTAAACAATACGCACTTTGCTTCGAGCCAGAAAGCCTAAATAGCTAATGAAGTTGTCTTCCTCTCTGCCAACTGGATTCATATTTTCATCAAACTCCACATGCAGCCTCTTTTTCGATCTGTCACGGCGAGCAATTAGCTCACCCATGTGTGTGCTACCTCTCCCCTTTCTCACAACGGGCATATCAACCCTATCTCCCGATGACTCATCTGAGCTAGACATATTCCTGTTCATCAAAGACCAATCATTTATGTTAGATAGGTTTTTAAATAATAAACATATTAATAAAATGAACCAACATGTTAAACGACCACAAAAAGAACATAGTAGTTAAACACATCATTTTGTAACTGAAGATCTTACTTTACATGGTGTCCCATATTCCTTCACAATGATCCTTTCTTGCAAAGATATTCTTCATCATCTACCAATTCTACTTCACGTGTTGTAGGTGGATTTGTTGTGAAAGGGAGTGTATCGTCACTGTTCAAGGATTCTTCACCATACTTCCGTTTTTACTTTGAAGTACAATGAACATTCCTTTATTTGCAGGGTCTGTAACATAAAACACTTGTTTCGCCTGACTTGCTAAAATGAATGGCTCATCTCTATGACCAAGTCTTTGAAGATCAACTGAGACAAATCCAAATTTAGGATCTATTACAACAAAGATTATTGCTAACCCACTTACATTTCAATAAAGCAACTTTGAACTTGCTGTAGTTGATCTCCCATATTTCTTCGATCACTCCATAATAGGCCATTGATGCTACCACCGGGTTTTTGTCTTTCGAACTCGAAAAGTGCATGGATTCACTTCAACCATCACCCCACTATTTTGCACAAGACTTGTCATCTTGGTCTTTTGTGTAGAAAGAATATCCGTTGACATCGTAACCGCTCCAAGTGATGACTCGAAAAGAAGGCCCCAAAGCTAACCACTCGATTGTATCCGACACTCCGGTCTCGTGCAATACCTTCTCACCGAACCACTTTATGAACGTCTTCTTTTGCTCATTCGCTATCTCGCATGTCACTCTTCCTTGGATTCATATTCTTCAAACTCTTTTTGTGTTCATCAATGTATGGTTGAACTTCTTCCGTATTATTCAAGATGTACAGTGTGCTTGCAACACCTCTTCACGAGGCTTATTCTTCGCTTGATTCCTCGAGTTCCCTCGCTTATCCCCTCGTCATGCCGAGATTGTATCGTCGGCCCGATAGATAATCTTTGCGAACTCCATAGCCTCTTCAACTACATATCTCTCAACTATTGAGGCTTTCGGCCGATAAGGGTTTTTAGAATACCCTTTTAAGATCTTCATGTATCGCTCGAAAGGGTACATCCACCTTAGGTAAACTGGACCGCACGCCTTACCTCCTTACCAAGTGCACTATCAAGTGCACCATGATATCAAAAAGGCGGAGGGAAATGCATCTTTAGTTGGGACAAAATAATATAACCCTCATTCTCCAATTCATCCAACTTTTCAATGTCAATGACTTTGTTGCAGATATCATTGAAGAAAATACTCAATCTTGTTATAGTGGATCGAACTTCATCTTTCATAATGCCTCTTATAGCTATTGGTAGTAGTTGTTGCATCAACACATGATAATCATGGGACTTCATTCCCACTAACTTCAAATTGTTCATTGAGACACACTTTCTCAAATTAGAAGAATATCCTTGTGGCACCTTAATGTCATATAGACATCCACACAAACTTTTCTTCTCCGCTTTTGATAGTGTATGAGTTGCTGGCTCCATGTATGCCCTCTTACCATCTTCCATTACTCGTGGATGTAACCTTTCTCTTATTCCCATGTCAACCAGATCTAGTCTCGCACTAATTCCATCCTTAGTCTTCCCAGGTATGTGCAAAAGAGTACTGACAAGGCTATCACAAACGTTTTTCTCCACATGCATCACATCAAGACTGTGTCTCACATCAAGACTACGCCAATATGGAAGATCAAAGAAAATTGATCTCTTCTTCCATATATTCTTCTCACTCGCCTTCCTTTGCCGCTTACCCAATATGACATTGATATGTTTCACCCGACTATAAACGTCCTCTCCGGTTAACGCCTTTGGAGCCGTATTCGCTCCGGTAAGCCGTTAAAACGCTTTCTTAACTTACGATATGGGTGGAACCGATGAAGAAACCTCCCGTGGCCGAGGTAGACCGTTTTTTCCGTGCTTTAGTTGATGGAAGTTTGTGTCTGCTTCACATATTGGACATGCTTTATGCCCTTCACACCGTACCTCGACAAATTTCCGTATGCAGAAAGTCGTTTATCGTGGTAAAAATCATTGCACGCAACTTGAAGTGCTCCTTCTTATATGCATCAAACACATCTACGCCTTCCTCCCACAACTTCTTCAAATCCTCAACCAAAGGCGCCAAGTACACATCGATATTGTTCCCGGTTGTTTTGGTCCGTAAATCATCATAGAAAGCATCACATACTTGCGTTTCATACATAGCCGGGAGGTAAGTTGTATATTACAAGGAGAACCTGCCATGCACTATGGGTGCTGCTAAGAGTTCGATACGGATTGAAGCCATCTGTACAAAGCCCCACCAAGGTTTCTTGGCTCACCGCCAAATTGAGGGAACATTTCGTCTATTTTCTTCCATTGTGGAGAGTCAGCGGGTGCCGAAGATATTTTCCATCGGATATTCTCTCATCAGAATGCCATCTCAACTTCTTCGCCGTTGCTTCACTAGTAAAAAGACGCTTAAACCGTGGAATTATTGGAAGATACCACAATGCCTTCAAAGGTTGCCTTTTTGTTGTCTCGCTCTCCGTAAACACTAACTTTCTTCACTTTGTATCGTGAAGTTTTACACTTCTGACAATTACCGAGGCCTTCGTACTCGCTTTCGTACAATATGCGTCATTAGGGCAACCGTGTATCTTTTTATACTCCATACCCATCGTAGACAAGATTTTCTTGGCCTCATACATACGATTTGGAAGTACATTATCAATCGGCAACATATCACACAACAATTCAAGCAATACGTGAAATTGCTATCGGTCCACCCACAAGTTGCCTTTAAGTTGACCAATTGTAAGGTCGCAGCCAACCGTGTATACTTAGTACACCCAGGGAACAAAGGTGTCTCTCGCATCACTCCGCACGCTTTCATATTCACCCGACAGTAAAAGATTCTGGCTCAACATCATTAATCATTTTCTCCATTCCATCATCATCATCTACCTCAACTTCATTTGCATGGGACGCACCGGTACTTACTTCCTCACCATGCCATATCCACGTTGTGTATCGAAGGTGTATTCCATCACAAAGTAGGTGGTCCCTTATATCAAGAATAACCCTTCGACTCCCATTTAAACAATTAACACATGGACAATAATACATCCCATTTTTTGTGGCCACATTCCTTCTAGCAAATTCAATAAACTCTTCCACCCCATTCTCATATTCTTCACTAGTTCTCAATGCATTCATCCAACTATGACCCATTTTATTACCACCTACGACATTTCCAACAACAAAGTTCATGTCAATTTCAAGAACGACATGTTTTCTTTTAAGTAAATTTCGGCAAAGATTTCCCTTAAAAGTAAGACATCCCAAAATTTCAATAACAACCAATTTCAGCTTAATTCAACAAAACTTACTAACTAAACCAATTTCAGCTAAACAATTTATCAATTATGTAAGATAAAGAAAGTATAGAGCCATAGAGTCAATGTTTACTTAAAGTAAATGTGCTTTTTACAACAAATAAAGCTAGAAGTGTTTTGCATTGAATTAATTGTTATCGAGTATTACCTTTAAGGACATTGGGGCCTTAATCATAAAGCGCACTCCAAGAGATTACGATGAATATAGAAGTTCGATAGGGAAGAGTAACGAACAAAAGCAATAAGAAACAGAAAACAAAGTAAATCCATCCCTTAGCTAACTTCAGAATATATATGAAGATAAACAATTCAACATGATCTTTAGCCCATATTTTCTAAACAAAATGCAACCCAGCCCTAAATTGGCAACAAGCAATCTTCCCCATTGACAATCTTAATTCATAATAAGCAAGAAAAATGTTAAGAATCTCAAAGAAGAAATAATCAATATGGAATCAAACGAGAACAAAATATAGAATCAAATGTTAGAAGCCCGAGATTGATGGGTAAGTGAAGGACACTAGAACAAAGGGGTTGGGACAAAATCACAAAGTCTCACACAACAGCAGTAGAACGAAATCACACAACAGCAATAGAACGAAATCACGAATCTTAAGAGTAACGTGCGAACAAGCTTACTTGGGTTTGGTCTCTTCGATCGGCGAAAAGGCGGAGTGAGCGAGAGAGAATCGTGATCGCGACGACGGCGGAGACGAAGGAGACGACGGCGGAGACGAAGGAGACGACGACGGAGACGTACGGCAAGGAAAGCGACGAAGAGCGAAACGAGAGTGAGTATGAGAGGATTTCGCGGCCGTGTCTGAGTATGAGCGTGAGGGAAAATGAAGAGGCGCGAGTATATTAACCTAAAAAAATTGAATATAGGCGACCTGAATCATATTTCAGGACGCCTATATTTTAATAATGGCGACCTGAATCTGATTCAGGTCGCCATTATTAAAATATTGGCGACCTGATTCTGATTCAGGTCGCCAATATTATTAAATTTCCTAATTTCTATTTTAAGAAAATCCTCGGCGCCAAACAAAAAATTCATGGCGCGAAGAAATTTACTCATTAAAGACGTCCTGAAAGTTATGTAGGTCGCCATAAATGAATTTTATTAAAAAAATTAAATTCCATGGCGCCAAACAAATATTTCTCATATTTTTATGGCGCGAAACAATTTTAGACGCCCCGAAAAATTTCAGACACAAAAATCAATTTAAGAAATCCTGATTTCTTATTTAGGACGTTGAAGGCTCAACTTCCTTAAATATAATTACAATAATGCCACCGCCTTCATTTTGGACGTCCTATTTCTAAATAAGGACGTTTTTTAGGGTAGTAATATCCAATTTTTGTAGTAGTGTCGGATTGTGTTTAGTATTCCAGTTGAGCCAAGCCTGCAAGATACCTGTAAAAAGCTGGGAGAAACAGTTAGGCTTTAAGATTTCTTTCCACAGGTTTCTTGCTCTCTCACAATCTCTGATCACATGGACCACACTTTCCTCACTATTACACTGGAAATGGCAGAGGCTATCGCTAGTAAGGCCCATCAAAGACCAAAAGTTGTTGATACTTACTCCCCCTCGACCTGAGAGGAAAATATAAGCAGATTTAACAGAGAAACAACAATATTTCGCAGCTCTCCAAGTAAATAGATTGGGGGAGCTATTACGAGGTGGGTGCATTTTAGAAATAGTATTGATGATACCGAGGGAGAGAATCCCCTGCCACCTATTAGTGTCCCATCTTCCGTTCGCCAAAAGTTGATCCCTCACTGCCTCATCTTCGTTTATTAGAGATGGATTCAGAGCGAAGGCAACAAGGGGGCGGTCAAAAGGAAGCTAAAGATCATACCAGAATTTAGTTTTTGCTCCATTACTGACCTTTTTCCTAACCGCGCTAAGAAAATTATCCCAAACTTCGACAATAGCTTTCCAAGCAGGGGATGAATTTTTCTTTCTTGAAACATTAGGCATAGATAAGTCGTCACAATTATACTTGGACTAAAGGCATTGAACCCACAAGGCTTGCCTCTTCATCAAAAGACTCCAACAGAGCTTCATAATAAACGCTTTATTTTGGCGACGAAGATTTTTGAACCCAAGGCCCCCTTACTTCTTAGCTTGAGTGATTTTATCCCAAGCAATAAGGTGCATTTTTTTTTTCATATCTTCATCTTAAGACCAAAGGAACTTCCTTGAGATCTTGTCAATTTCGTTAATAGTACAGATAGGCAGAAGGATAGACTGCATATAGTAGCTGGGCAAGGAAGAAAGCACAGATTTAATTAGAACCGAACGGCCAGCAATATTCAGAAATTTGCTTTTCCACATAGAAAGTTTCTTTCGGGCCTTTTGCACAATGGGGTGGTATGTAGCTTTTGTAACTCTCTTATGGATAATCGACACCCCTAAGTACTTCCCAAGACCAAAAGTGATTCCAATCCCAAGCAACTGACTTAGCTCTTGGGCTCAATTAAAGTTAACATTGGAAGAGCAAAACATTCGGGATTTGTTTAAGTTGATTCTGTGTTCCGAGACTTCACAAAAGCTTTGCATCACTTTGCGAACTTCAACCATCTGACTACAGGAAGCTTCAGCAAAAAGAATGAGATCGTCAGTAAAGAACAGATGGGAAATATGAGGCCCTCCTCTTTTAAAAGTAAATGGCTTCCATCGCTGGCCTTCACACTCAGATTTAATAAGGTGATCCAGACGTTTCATACAAAGGACAAAGATATACGGACTAAGAGGATCACCTTGTCTTACACATTTAGAAAGGGATAAAACTCGGGCTTTCATCACCTTGTCAATTTCGTTAATAATGTGTTCTTTAACTTATGAGATATAATTAACCAATCTACCCAAACATTTTTTTTTTCTTTTGCCATCCAATATTTAGAGTTTCACATTGACTAATTTGGATTCAACTCGTGTCGCACACTTGACTATGGGGGGTGAGTCTCCCAACGGGGCTTTTCTGCATTCATAAGGCTCAAACACGAGACATTGTTTAAGCCATACAAGCCATTTATTACTTGTGTCAACCTCGATGTTTATCCATACTTCACTACTTGATAAAATTGTTGTAGAATCCGATTATGTTTCTGTTGTTAGATTGCTGAATAATTTGCAGGTTGATGCCAGAGCTGAATCCAATCTGCTGCACCAGATTGCTAACATCTGTCAACAGTTCACTAGTATAGCTTTTGTACATGTGTTTAAGGAGGGAAACTCTTGTGCTGATGTACTTGCCAATTTTAGTCTCAAGCATGACGGGGATAGAGTTATTTTTTAGACTCCTCCCTCTGTTGTACTCAGTGCTTTAGACAGGGATTTTATGGGTACTGTTTACCCACGATGTACACTGTTACAGGAGTAATATAGGGCTGTTGCCCTCTTTTCTACCAAAAAAAAAAGCTCTATCTGTCTGGATTTATCTCAGACCTGCTGAAGCTGCCCAAAAGCCCGCTGACAAAATGAAATGGGTTAAATAAATATTTATCCAAAAATAAAAACGAAATACGGGCCAATGGTTGTTTAAAAAGATAACTAAAAGCATTGAAATTCATGATTTTGGCCCCCGAATGGAGCCGAACATCCTGGAGAAATGGACCAAAAATTTTATTTACGGGAGTTTTCTCCCAAAATTAGCATAAAGCAAATGGGTCAGTAATGGACAAAAAATGAAAACCCTGTAGGCCGAGCCCACCCAACACATGTTGGCCCATTTTATAAGAGATTTTTAATTTTTTTTAAATGGCCCAAGCCATTTTGGATCAACTACCCACCAGAGCCTACCACAAGGGCACAAGGCTTGTCTGGTATACAAATTACAATTAGTATCCAATACATCAATTAATATTATTATTGAATTTATCAAAAAAATTATTATTATTGAAACTTAGTGTGAAATTTGAGTGGTGAGGGAAAGTGGATGCAACACTCCTAAGTCGATAATGCACTGAGATCTGGCCCGAGCTGGAACACAGGAGGGACCCCTTTCATAAAAGCTACCTCTTTAATAATGCATCTTGCTTTTCAAATAATGATATTACCACTACTTCTGTCTCAAAACTGTTCCTTTCCTTTTGTAATTTTACAAGTAATGGTAATTGGTAGGGGTGGGCATGGGTAGGGCTGGGCAAGACCCCTGTCCGATGCCCAGCCCGAAGAATGAATGGGTTGCATTTTGTAGCCCGATGTCCCGCCCTGCCCAATAAAAGCCCTAACCATTTTCGGGTTGGGCAGGGCGGGCTTCCCCTGTCCAAGTAGTGATGCATTGCCCTTCTTCATGAAGATTCTAGTTCACACTTCATAGAATTTCAAAGCTTTGGAGATACATGAAGTATAATATAATATATTTATAATATATGTAGACATAATAATATAATATTTTTTAATAAAATAATAATATTTATTTAAATATATTTAATTTTCCGGGCAGGGCCAAATGGGCAGGGCAGACCCCCTGCCCAATGCCCAGCCCAGTCCAGTTATTGCCCCAGCCCAAAACTTCCCAAATTTTTTTCGGGCCACTTTTTTAAGGCTGAGCTGGGCAATTTTTTGTCGGGCTTGGGCGGGCGTACCGAGCATCTGGACACCATGCTCACCCCTAGTAATTGGTAAATCACCCTGCTGCAACATAATTTTTGACGGTATTTTTTGGTCGAAATGCTTATTTATCAATTAATATAAAATATAATTAAACAATAGGTGGCCATGATTTATAATTATAAACAGTGAATAATAACTTTTGAAGTTCTACGTCTCATCTCAAAATGGGAAATTTGAAAATTAAAGGAGTCCTCAATTGAAAATCTTAGATAGAGAAATTTTTCATATAGATATATATTTTTACCCTTAATTTATTTTTGTATTGACTTTGTTCTCATTAGTATAATGTATATTAAATATAGGCAAATTGGAAAGTTATTAAATTTTAAGGTGGAATTAAAAAAAGGGTTAATGGGTCTTTTTTCTTTAGAAGTTTTCACTGAGGGGCAATTTTGCCACGAAAATTTAAAAAAGAGAACAATTTTACCTTGATCGTTATCCTAATTAATTTTGACTGTTAGTTGACCAAAGATGCTAATCCATGTCATTTTTGTTAAGGTGCAAAATTGTATTGAAAGTTTTAAATCTAAACTAAAAAAAAGATAAAAGGGTTAAGGTGTATATTGGCTTTACGCTAAGAGTATTCGGCACAAAAATGTTTTGAAGGTACCTTATTAATCAACAATAAAAAATGTCTAGGGGTGATATTTGCCCATTTTAATTGTTCGTTGATATTCTTGTCCATTTTTTATTGTTGATTGATACTTAAGGTACCTTCAAAACATTTTTGTGCCAGGTGCTTTTAGCGTAAAACAGCGTTGGCCAATCTGCACCTTAACACAAAGATAAAATAGATGGCACATGGATTTTTGACGCAAATTTGTACCTTAACAAAAATGATGTGAATGACATGTGGGCTACCAGCTCGGTATATTTGTTCAGCTAACAGTCAAAACTAACTGAGATAACAGTCAGGGCAAAATTGCTCCATTTTTTAAATTTTAGGGACAAAATTGCCCCTGAAAAACTTTCAAAACAAAATTATCCCTTAACTTTAATTTTTTTTCTTTCTTGATTTATGTAAAACATGCCCGAAGTGTTTTATAAATAGGATTAGAAAAGTACTAATAATACAAGGGAAAAGTATTTCTCCAGTCACTGGAGATAGAGTTATCTCCAATGACCCCAAAACTACGTCGTTTTGAATTAATGAAGGGTGTGTTAGTAATTTTAGGTGAATTGATGAAGGATGTTTCGGTAAAATTTATATAATTAAAAAATAAACAAAATTACAGAAACACCATTCATTAATCCAAAACGATGTAGTTTTGGGGTTACTGGAGATAACTCTATCTCCGGTGACTGGAGAAACCCTTTACCCATAATACAAACACATAACAAGTGATACTGATTATGAGTTCCTAATAGTGCGGCTCATTCCATACAGTTGATGAGAGACATATCTAGAAATTAAACCTAAAAACCTGGATAAAATTAAATATGATTTGAAATTGAATAATCATTATTCTATAGTTTGTATAGTGATTCATAACACTATCATTAGTACAAAAAAGCACAAATTCAAGGATAGTTTTCATTAATATTTTGGCAATGTGTTGAATTTATTGACAGCCGAGTCCTGGAGCAGCGTTTGTGCCTTGTAAATTATTGGGACTTGGCTCTCATCCACTTCCCTTATCATTCTCTTCCCATCATCTTCTTCATCCTAACCGTTAGATTGAAATCTCAACGGTTCAGATTTAATCTTTTATAAAAATATTAATAAAAAATTAAATTATTAAAAAATGTTAATAAAATATTTAAAATAATATTTTTATAAAAGATTAAATCTGAATCGTTGAGATTTCAATCCAACAGTTGAGATGAAAAAAATGGTAAGAAAAAGATGATAAGGAAAGTAGATGGGAGTCAAGAACAAATTATTGGTGACCACATAAATCAGTTGTGATCCGTTGCGTCTTTAAAGAAGCCAGATCATCCAGACTTAAGTGGCCGTCCTTCCTCGCTTCATATATCGTCACATCAAGATGCATTATTTAATAATGGCAGTGTCTGCGGGACACCTAATCTGGCTACTCTTTTATTAACGTACGAATAACATGTCGTTTTTTATTTGAAAAATATTAGGAAAAAAAAAATACTACTACAACATCAAAATCTAACATCAGTGATTTTCTATTAAAGTAAGTAGTTAATTACTATAATTTTGCAGATAAAAAGATTAATTTGAGATTTTAAAGTTTAAATAGTATTTTTTTTATCGATCTCCCCAAAATTTTAGTAGAAGACATCAAAACTTTATATATTTTTATATTTAGTTAGTCGTCTATATGGGACGAAATAGAGTAATGGTTCCTATATAGGAACAAGGTGGTTGTGGCGTTTTCTGAGGTGTCTCTGATCTGGTCTTTGGAAGGATTTAAGTTGCATTAAGAAAACCACCTAACAGGTGTTGCCGCGTGTCCCACAGAATGCAGGTTAATTGAAGTCATCCTTTCTGACTTTAATACTGCCATCCTCCTGTTCTAATTATAAAAACACATTTGAGAATTAGTTTTACACTTTTACTCTTAATTATAAGATCAAATTTTAATTTTTATCAATTTATTCCTAAAATACTCCCATTGATACATTCTGAATAATAATTAAACACAAAAATAATTTAATAATGCACCTATATATTGTATAAAGTAAGTAATATTTACAACTTATTAAGGTCACATACACCTCAATTCTACTGATTTTTTTTTTTTTAAATAATGCACCTATATAAAAAGTCATTAGGAGACCGGAGATTATGGCCTTGTTAGTACTGATTGGGAATGTGACCAGATTTAAGCCGTCTTTGCACATTAATCAGTATGTAGCATAACTGCTTTATCAGTAGACACTTTGCCCGTTAAATCATTCATCAGTTGAGACTTGAGACACACCAAATAACTTATTTAATTTATTTTAATTTTTGTTTGAGTAAATACCCTTTTTGGTCCTTGGAAAAACACATTTGAACCTTTTTGGTCCCTGAGTAAAAAAAATGTCATTTTGGTCCTTTTTAGGGACTAAAAAGGACCTTTTTGGGAATTTCTAAGGGATTAAAATGTACAAAAAAATGATCAAAAGGACTAAAAGGGACATTATTTTTCCATTTTAGGGACTAAAAGTGACTTATTTTTTTTCAGGGACCAGAAAGGGCATCCGTGTTTTTTCCAGGGACTAAAAAGGGTATTTACTCTTTTTGTTTTTTATGATAACATAAAAAACGAAAAAGGAGTCATGATCATATAGAGGAGCCTATAATGATGGGGTCGTGTGAGGAGCTCCGACATGCGCAGAGTTTGACAAGCAATATATGAATGGTTAAGAACCTTTGTTACATTATATATTTTATTGATGTCATTCTAAGTTTTAAATAAGGGTATTTTAGGAAAATGAATACAATTAACTGATTTAACCACTATCATTAATCTCTACAAAATCTGGTAAATAGTTCCTATAATTAGGATCGGAGGGAATATCTTACTCTCCTTCCTTTTTCATATGGACGACGCAGATTATTGGAGACCTCCATTACTGCAACTTTCAGGCTCCAAATTTTCACCACATTTTCTTCCTTGTGATTTGGAGCTTTGCGATTCACGTGCTCTTGACGTGGGGCTAGTGGATTTAATGACCTTTTTTGTTTGTTTGTTTCCATGTGTGTTCTTGTAGCTTCAAGCTAAGTCTTCTACTATCTACTTGGTGTCCTTGAGCATGTCTCTATCTCTGCCCAGAACCTTGTTCATGTGGACGTTGTGACTTTCTGATGTATATCTATATGTGCTTAAATGCAGTTCTGAAGTGGTAGATGAGACGCACGTCCTTTGAACATAATTTCCATGCAGGACTTGTCAATTGTCATCATCTTCCCAACCAAAATACTTAATTTTTAGTATGATATATTTTGTGTGTTATGTATGATATATAAAGTTATCTTATACATTATATAGACACCAAATATTCAAGATCTCTAAATACTTTTGACCGCTTCATAGCTATGTGAAGCAAACGTTAGAATTAATGGACTGAACTTAAAATTAATATAATAGACATATCTATGCTTTAGAGACAGCTTGTGAATATTTTTTGAACAAGAGAGGTAGGCACTATATATGGCATAAGGTCATTTACGACCTCTACTTAGTACTTACAATGAAATTCTTAGGTTACTAAGCTATATAACCATTGACAAGAGCCTGTTAACCTTGAAATTAATAGACATACGGGTGGGATATGAGATAAGGAATATCCAGAGTTTAATTAGGAGATTTAGGGTTATTCATTAGAGATATCAAATAAGGATATTTGTCCATTTGATTATGGTTTATTAGATTTATTATTTTAATATCTGCAGTATCTCGATAAAATAGGATATCTAATATTCTATCATCTTATTTAGGATTTAAATTTGAAATACTATTTTATTATTTCTTAAGCTTTATAAATAGAATTAGCATTCTCAGGGAGCTTTGATTGACTGTTTAATAAAGAAATCATTTTTCCTCTAAACATTTTCTCTCTCTTCTCCCTTAGTTCGTCTGATTTCCCTCTCCTTCTTATTGTCCTCCCCCTCTTATCTCTCTCTCCTCTCCTTTTCCAAACCGTTTCACATCACATGCATATTCAAGTTGATCGACTAGCAAACAAGCTTTGAGAAGAATCAAATTTGAATTGTTCTATCATGCCAGCTGCTTGGTTGAAAGTGATCAAGATATCGCAAATCATAGCAACCCTAGCGGCCTGCTTATTAATTAGGCCCACCTTCTTGATTGATTATTGCAAACAAATATGATTTAAGAATCCAATAATAAGGAGCTGAGCGAACTAATTAACGTCGATAACAATATTATTGCATTAGCATACATGATCATCCCAGCAATAAAACAATCATGCATGTATTTTACATACAATTTATTCTATATTTGTACCCTCCATCGAGTTATTTCTTTTTGCAGCTTTTGAGATTTTATATTGCTGGTAATAGTCCGCGAGCCAGAGAAAAAACCTATGAAATAAGAGATCGAGAACACTGCTATATAATATTGTATTATGCTTTACACGGAGTTAAAATGAGTCGTATGTATAGCTTATAAATGGTGCTAATTTCCATCATTTTATGTTTATATAGATGTATACGTATGTAATATGTATAGGTCTAAATACTTCAAATTTTGATTTAAAATTGGGATTTAGTCAATTTTCTTCTTATTACGGACACGCACAAAGATATTTACCGATTCATAAAAAAAACTATTGTATCCCATCCCACCCATTTTCCATCCTTTGGCTGAACACGATGTTCGATGTATACGATAATTTAAGACACAATGCTGGTAAAAAAAAAAATTTAAACATGATATCTAAATTGAAGCTATAAAGATTGTAACAACGTAACCTGCTGAAGACGTCGATCTTTTCACGGCCTAACATCTATACAAACAGCGAGGGGACGATGTCTGTGTGCGTTGGTAAACTTTACACTACCTAGATGCATGGTATAAATTAGTACGGGTTTGTTTTATTTCAGATATGAAAAGGACAGAGCGAAAGATGTAATTATAAGAAGCAACTAACTATAACCGGCTTAGTTTACTCGACTCATGTCCTAGAAATAACCGGCTTTATATATATAAACCTTTTACTTATCTTTTCTATAATTAAGGACCGCTAAACTGTTCTAGCTAATTAACTCTTGCCCCACGGATATCAATCATTTGGACTATACTTTTTAATTAATTCATGCATGGTATGTGTTCTGGAGTAGAACACAGATGTTCAGCCCGATAGGCTGGTGCTTTGATATTGGATCAATGGACTCTTCCTGAATGCTTATGAGGCAAGCATCCAGGAGAAAGTAGGATCACTTTACACAACCAGGCTCTTCGCCAAGGGGGTGGGGTGTGTGCACAGTGTGACTGAATGTAAATAGTTCAGAGATTAGAACCTGTGTACCTTAGGACTTGACCTCAGTATTTATAGAGTGTACCTTAGGTAGGATACTCTGGGCCTCGCGTGATCTCCGGCCCAAGCATCCTAACTACTATATCATATCTGAAGATATTCCTTGATTATGTGTGAGTTAGGATCCTTCTTTATATTAGATAGGTTCTGATAGGCCTTATCTCTATCGTTGGGCCTCACTGCTATTGGGCCTTGTACAGGTCCGTAACAGTTGCCCCCAGCCCGGTAGCTCAAGTCTTTGAGCTGCCGGGGTGTATTATGCACCCGGACAGGTTATCCGGGATAGGTTGAGGCGCCCTTAGCTCTCTTGCGATCATACCGTGACCCGCCGGGTTAGGTTTCTTGGGCCTCGGCTTCGGCCCCCACTCTCTCTGGGGTACGAGGTAGTGTCGCGAGACTCAAGGTTCCAAGGTAATAACTAGAGGTTTGAGGATCCGGGGTACTCGCCATGGTCCCAGTGTGACTTCGGGGAAGTAATCCTTCTGCATTCGCCATCATTGCCTCCTGACACCTGACTCAATTGGATTGGCGACGGGTTACAACTGCCACGCCTAGCCGCCTCCGATTTTCGTGCGCATTTAATGCACCACTCACATGCCGTACGTCACCCCTGCTTTTAGGGTGAATAGTCTCTTGTACCCCTGTCGTTTGAGTGTCATCTGTACTTCCCTCCATTCTCCTTATTTCATTTGCATTTGGCATTCTCCACTTCACTTCTGAAAACTGCTGGCCTTGTCACACCAGAAAGCTCTCCACGACTCCCGGATTCTACAACTTTGCAATTCTCCAACTTTCAAATCTTCAGGTATGCCCCGTTCTTCCCTACATTTATCTGCTTTTACTTTGAAGTTACACTTATCTCTGCGATTTTTGCTTCTCGCTTCTTCCTTCCCCTGCCGTTAGTAGGCTTGTTTCTGGGTTTTCTGGGTGAGTTTCAATTAGCATTTCTGGGTAACTTCTAGGTTACGTTCTCATAACCGTATGCCTTTGCTCACGAGGGTGTACGACACTTCGTTTTATTCCCTTTTGGTTTTATAAATGGAAGATTGATAACAAAAGGGATGAGCAAGAAGAACTACGAAGATTGGTAGCAACATGTATGTGGCCTGAAAATAATGGGTTTAACATGAAGTATAAAATTAGTTATGTAGAAGATACACCACTAGATCTAGTATATTGGTATATCCCAACTTAAAATTTTTTGGATGGTTGGGAAAGAAGCTATGATGTTCATATAGTCCTTTTTTGAGATGTTCATGCCATTTTGTAAGCTTTTGTAAATAAATGATTAATTTCAAGATGGTACTTAATGGAAAAGGGTCCCAAGAATTGGTATGGAATCACTTGCAATTGTAATCTATTGTAAATGGATAAACACTTCCAGGATGTTATCTCTTGGTCAAATGTATATTTACCTTGTTCACAGGTCTATTTATCTTGTTCATACCTCTATTTCACTTGTTCATAGGTCTTTATGACTTGTTCATTATGAATCATACACTTGCAAATATGTTCTACTTATTCAACTTGTTCACATGTCTATTTAACTTGTTCATAAGTATTTACGACTTGTTCATTATGAATCATACACTTGTAAATGGGTTCTACCTATTCAAATTGTTCACAGGTCTATTTAATTTGTTCGTAGCTCTATTTCACTTGTTCATAGGTCTTTACGACTTGTTCATAACGAATCATTTGCTTGCAAATGTATTCTACTTATTCAACTCATTCACATGTCTATTTAACATGTTCATAGCTCCATTTCACTTGCTCATAAGTCTATATATACGACTTGTTCATAATGAATCATACACTTACAAATGTGTTGTACTGATTTAATTTGTTCACATGTCTATTTAACATGCTCATAGCTCTATTTCACTTGTTCATAGGTTTATACGACTTGTTCATTATGAATCATACACTTGCAAATGTGTTCTACATATTTAACTGGTTCACAGATCTATGTAGTTTGTTCATAGCTCAATTTCACTTGTTCATATCTACATTTAACTTGTTCAAAAGTCTATTGCAATTATAAATTGCTAATTAAACATGATAGGAACATGTACAAATATTTCTCATAGATGGTAGACATTAAAAGAGAACCAGAAGATTGAGGCACCGTTTGGATCAAAGAAAAGATAGGAATGGAAAGGAATTGAAATGAAATGGAAAATATTTTGCCTCAATGTGTTTGGTTCGCACTGGAAAAGAAAATAGGTTGATTGGAAAATTTTTGTTCGGTTGAAATAAAATAAAGTAGGAAAATAAGGAAAAATACCATTTTGCCCCTAAAAAAATTATTTTAAATAACACCACACACATTCACAAATAAAGCAGAGAGGAATGCACACTCTAGTGTGCACGGGAGTATTGAGTGTGCACTCCCATGCACACTCCCACATTGCAGTGTGCATCATGCACACTCTAGTGTGTGTGAGAGTGAGAGTGTGCACTCACGCACACTACACTTTTCTTCCTTCGACCGTCGCGATTCTCTTCTATTTTTGTCACCTCCCGTCCGTCTGACGGATTTGCAGTGACAAAGAAGCCACAGTCGGCGGCTTCTTTTTCCTCCTTCCACAATGTTTTCTGACGTCACTCTCTTCTCTCTCTTCCTGGTGTCATCCTCTTCTCTCTCTTCCTCCGGTCTGACGGATTTGCAGTAACAAAGAGGCTACCGTCGACGGCTTCTTGTTCCTCCTTCGTTTACCAGCGTCACTCTCTTCTCTCTTATCTCTTCCTTTCCCCGACGTCACTCTCTTCCTCTCCCCTCGGCGTCACTCTCTTCTCTCTCTTCCTCTCCCCCCGTCGTCACTCTCTGCCATGCCATATGATGAGGGCAAATTGGACTTTAGTCCATTTTCAAAGGCGTTGGAAAATGGTTTCCCACCATTTTTGGTGGGAACCCATTTTCATTTAAACGTGGGAGAATGGAGCGCGGTGGGAAAATGTTTAAGAAGGAAAATTTTCAAACGGCCGTCGCCACTAGAAAATGCCAATTTTCCTTTTCCCTTCCCTAATTTTCTTCGATCCAAACGAGGCCTGAGGGAAATTCTGAGATTTTGAAATTAATGTCTGGAAAATAGAATCAGAGTACAAAAGAGGATTCAATGATTCTAATCCAAATCCTATTCCCTGTTACGATGATGAAATGCATAGGGCTAAAGAAAATAATGCATAAGCTCATCACATTATAAGTCAGGTCTTACATTTGTGTAGTGATTCTTGTCAGGCCAATTCATTATATGATTAATTTTTGAAAAAATATTAGTGAAATCCCAAAGAAAAGAAAAAATATAAAAACAGTCTCAACCCTAAATCTCCTATCAAAAAAGTTTTTAGAGACTTTTTTTAATATTAATTATGGAATTCTAATATCAAAAAAGTCTAGTTATCAAAATGATTTTTCATGTTGTAAAAATAGTTTTTCCTGTTGTTAAAATTTCCCTATGAAAATATTGTTGTCAAAATAACTTTTCCTGTTATAAAAAATTTTCTGAGTTTTTCCTCCGGCGTGTAGAATTTTAAAAACCTGGAAAAATTTTGGCAACAAGAAAAGTCATTTTAATAACATAAAAAGTCAGTTTGACACAACAATATTTTCATAGGAAAATTTTAACAACAGGAAAAGTCATTTTAACAACAAGAAAAACCATTTTGACAACGAGACTTTTTTGATATTGGACTTCCATAATTAATATCAAAAAAGTTAGTAGAGACTTTTTTGATAGGGGATTTGGGGTTAAAACTTTTTAAATGTTAGGACCTATGATATTTTCCGTTAATTTTTTTATATATTTTATTCATTCAAACCATTAAACTCATAATTGTTATCTGCTTTGTCTGTATCTTCATTAATCAACATGCAAATCAGACCCAAATAATTTCTATGAGAAACCTTCTCTAACATCTCAAAGTATTTTAGATTCCAATTCATCCCCAGGATGCCAGTAAACAGCAGGTCCTTATGTTCAACAAGGATAAATGAGAAGGATAAAGAATTATTTATTCAGATTATAATCAACTCATACACACAGGAAGATATGGTACATTATATTATAAAACAAGTATTTGAAGAAAGCACACAGCTCGGGTTCTTCAAGGCAGGCAGAAAGGATTAATAGGAAGAATCAAATTAAGATTAGACATCATGAAGCCTAATGGATCCAGAAGTGAAGACAGAACATACTTTGTCCTTAAATTTCAGCAAAACAGTAGATTCCATTAATTCAGTCACCTCAGCAAATTTCAACAACCACAAGCAAACTAATTTCTCCACAAATGCTCAGTACGTACAAAAGGGGGGAAAACACTGCCTCTTTCAAGTGAAAAACCTAAATGATGGAGAAGAAAAGCAAAAGAACATCGAGCAAATAAGAGCACTCATGGAAAGGAGGCGATAGAAATTAAATTTGTGCACTTACTATCAGGAGGGGAGCAATCACAGAAGAAGCAAAAGGGAGAAACAAACTTCGAGAACGGGGATGTCGAGACAGAACAATCACCGATGAAGCCGGCAACGCACGTGGAGGTCGAGACTGAGCCGCCGACGCATGCGGAGGTCGAGACGGAGACGGCGACGCACCCACACTTGGTGAGGAGCCAGAATCGCATGCTAATCGGGTTTCCCTTCTTTCTTTGCCCTATTCGTTTCAAACAGGGAGGCAGATGGGCTTTTGCTCAATTCTTTGTCTAAGGTTATTCGGCCCCAGGTGCAGTGATTTTTCAGATCTTATGGGTGTCAATTGACATTAATTCTCTACAGTGCTACTTAAATGAAATTATTCCTAGAGTATATATCATGACTGAGATTTCCTTCGCATAGGTCATGATGATCACCAAGTCGCCACTCATCGATCACCACGCACGTACCATTCGCAAGTAGTGTTAATGGATCATGATATGCCATGTCGACCCAACAACGTGACCACTTGGCATCAATGGAAAGGAACAATTCCCCCTGCCAGTGCTTGCCGATATCTTTTCATTAATTTGTTTCACTTTGCCATTTGTGCCCCACCCACTTGTTTGTTTCCATACTTCTTGCTCCTCGTAGCTTTTGAATCTTTTTTTTATTATATTAGAAAGGCAAGCTGGAGTTTGAAGAAAAGTAGCAAGGGCTAGAACATGAAAGACTAACCCTCAATACAACAGAAGAAAGAAAAACTACAGTCTACAGGACAATTGGTCCTCCAAAATCAGATGACAGCACTCCCGAGGAATGGATGGGAACAGAACTACCCCCTCCCCATCATTAATATTGTGACCTTGCTTGGCCATAAAGTCTGCACATGGTATGATGTCCCTAGACGTATGCTGAAGCTTCACATTCCAGTCAAGTAAAAGGAGGTCCCTAGTATCCCCAATAATACTCCTCAATGGATGGTCAGAAGAGCAATCACGCATAATAATATTAATGGCATCAAGGGAATCCGAGTAGATAAGAATATCCCAAAACCCCAGCTGGCGACCAACTTGGAGGCCTAACATGATGGCGAGGATTTCAGCTTCTATCACAGTGTGAAGACCTAGAGATTTAGAGAAGCCCATCACCCAATCACCTTGAGCATTCCTGATCACCCCACCACACGCTGCCTGTCGTAGCTTTTGAATCTGGTGGGCTTCTAAGGTTTCTCCTTTTGTTTCTTTCTTATCCTTTGGTGGCTGGCTGGTGAACACCATATGGCGTTGAAGATAATTAATGGTTTTCTTAAGCGTCTTTGGGATTAAAAAAGACACATTCAGAATTGGATATTCTGTTCTTTCCAAGTTATTCTTAGAAGATGTCGGGTGCTAGGGTTTCTAATCTGTAATGAGTTAAGGTGGCAACCAGTAACATGCCCAGAATTATGGTTGAGAATTTCCTCAACGAGTACTTGGGAGCTGAGACTGTTGTAGCAGGAGAGCTTAATGTAAAACATAAATGTGTAAATCTGTGTTCTTTATCGAAGGGTTTTATATATGTAATAACATAATTTTTAAGAAACTTAGAAAATCACATTTTCACATTCTTTAGAGTTAAATACACTAATTTTTATCCATAATTGCAGAAGATCTTTATAATAAAAAACTTTTTCAAAGTCTTAATCCTCTTTTCTTTAGTTTGTATCTTCTTGTAATAGAAATGTCATACAACTTTTATAGGTAAGCAATGGGGACTTTTGTTATTTATATATTTTTCTTTTTTAAAAACAAATGTCTTTTTATTTTTTGATAACTGTACCTATCAATATTACACTTATCTATTTTATAACTTTTTATAAGTCCCATACTAATATTACTTTTTCGCTATTTTTGCATTAAGTCAAAATAACACTCCTTTTATATATCAGACACACACATATTTTACTTTCTTCCACTTGGGCATGTCACAAAGTGCCCCTTCATAATGTAAAGAAAATTTTATCATAATATGCAAACATAATGCTAAAGGTTCCATACATTGGTTTCATCTTACGTCATTATCAAAAAATTTCAGAAAATTTTCCCCTCCCACATAAAATTTTAATGTTGTCAAATAAGGGAGGATGCCAAAATCCCTCCATCCCTCTCCCCTCCCTTCCATTGCCCTCCAACCAAACAGACCCGGGTTTCGCAAGCCCGAGGATGGACCTGCGTGATTCACCGGAGAAGATAGCGTACCAGTGATGAGTTGCGTTGGTTATTACTACTTGTTATCTCATATATGAAGAATTAATTGTTGTGTCCTAGCTATTAATAAAGTGCATTTGTTTGCATCTTTTATGTTATTTACTGTCATCTTTGTAATGTGGCTGGCGCATATTATATATGTGATTTAACGCTTCTTTCTACTTGATTTCCAAAATTAAGGGTGCACCGCCAATTCAGACACTAAGTTGGTTTAGTGATAATGAAAGCGGCCTTCTTTCGATGATCAACTGATAAAAAAGTACCATATATAAAGATCACCAGCTTGCTTGCATATAATAAACGCTTGCTTGTAAGATATATAAGATCAACTGATAAAAAAGTAACATATATAAGATCACCACCTTCATTCGATGATTTAACGCTTGCTTGCATATATAAGATCACCAGCAATATAATAAACGACCCAGAGACGTTATTATTCGAAGATGTACCAGTAATTAAAAGAATTAATGAAACTTCAGTCAGCTGGTGCTTGCTCCAGTAATTAAAAAGAATAATGAAATATAAGAAATCATGCTATATACAAACTTAGTAGACCCACGAAGATTAACAAGAACAAAAATTATACTACCTCTAATCCTAAATAAGAGACCTAATTGACTTTTTTTGAGAGATCAAAGAAGCTAAATAAATTTCTTAATCATATCAAATATATTGTACATTATTAAATTATATATAAGTTTATCATTCAAACAAATTAGTTTAGAGAAAAAAATGATAAATTTAAATGTTTTAAAATAATTTAATTATCTTCCTTAATCTCCTAAAAAATAGTCAATAGAGTTCTTATATTTAAGAGCGAAGGTAGTGTAAAGTTTAGAAAGAATGATTTTTAGGTCTCAATTAAAAAAAATAATACATTGATAAATTATTGATGATAATTGGTTCCCTTATCTAATATTATATTCAAATCTACATGCAAGTCATTAGTTCTTAGCCCCTGGTCGGCAGATCTGTAGCCAGGCATACCTTGTGGACGAGAGAGAGCGAGACACTTGGAATTATGACTAGTCCACAAAACCCACATCACCACTCAATACAAGCTTAACTCTCTCTCTCTAGTCTCTCCCCGTTCTTTGCTTTTGTCGGTGACAAATGCTGTGGAATGGTGCAACTTTTATTAGGTTTGTATCTCTTTATTCTATGTTTTTCATTTGTTTTTCTATATTTTCTCTGGTTTATGTCTTTTTATTGCTATACTCCTTTCCGTCTATAATATAAATTATTTCTATAATAATTATTTAATCTATAATATGAGTCATTTGCAGAGCAATTTTAATGATTATTTATTAATTTTAGACCTGCACACTACAAAAAAAACGACCATTAGTAACGGTTAATATAACGTATTTGTAGCGGTTTTAGGCGTTACTAATGATATTTGTAGCGGTTACTCAAACCGCTACAAAATCCACTGTGGCAAGCTGATTTGTAGCGGTAGTCTAAACCGCTACTCATGTAATAAAACCGCTACTGTATTAGTAGCGGTTTTGTGTTACCGCTACAAAATGCTCTCAAGATGATGAATTTTCAAAAAATTGGCGCCCAAATTTTGTAGCGGTTGTAAAACCGCTACAAATATTTAATCCGAATTTAAATTAAAATTTGTAGCGGTTGTTGTAGCGGTTTTACAACCGCTACAAAATATTGAAAAATTGAAAAAAAAAATCATAATTTGTGTCCATTGTTACAATATTATATTGAATATTTTTATTATTTAAGTGACAAATTAAATGATAATAGTTAATATTTAAAAAACTGATTAACTTAAGTTAGATAAATATAAATATTATGTAGGTATAATATTGAGAATATGTAAATAATAAGGATTTATTATTGTGTTGTCCACCTCTGAGCAAAAAAATAATGTTGTACATTAGATGATATTTGATTATGTAAAGAAAGTTGATGATGATAGAAGGAATATTGAGGAAATATACTTAAAGTTCTGGATAAGGGAAAAAAAATAGTATCACTATTATAAGAAGGAAAAAATAAAACATTGAAATTTAAGATTTTGGAAGGGGTGAGAAAAAATGAGAGAAAACGAGAGAGAAGGGAGTCGGAAGAAATGAATGAGTGTGTGAGATGAGGTGTGGTGGGGATATTTATAGGGAGATATACGTAACATTTGTAGCGGTTGATGTAACGGATTCTATAGCGGTTTAATGTTTTGTAGCGGTTAAAAACCGCTACAAAAATTCATTAACATTTTAAAAAAATATATAATTTTCAAATTTTGTAGCGGTTACACTAACAACCGCTACAAATGAATGAACGTTAATGGGATTCGAAATATTCAAATTTCAATATTACACACTTTGTAGCGGTTGATGTAAGCTGTTGTAGCGGTTCACATTTGTAACGGTTTTTTTTTTTTTTTTTTTTTTTTTTTTTTGCGTTTTGTAGCGGTTTCAAAACCTCTACATAAATTCGTTTGTATTTTTTTAAAAAAAAAATGAAAATATCACATTTTGTAGCGGTTATACTAACAACTGCTACAAATATGGACATATTTTTTTAAAAAAATTGGCGGGATTTGAAATATTCAAATTTTAATATTACACACTTTGTAGCGGTTGATGTAACAATTTTTGTAGCGGTTCACATTTGTAGCGGTTTTTTTTTTTGCGTTTTGTAGCGGTTTCAAAACCTCTACAAAAATTCATTGGTATTTTTTTAAAAAAAAATTAAAATATCACATTTTGTAGCGGTTATACTAACAACTGCTACAAATATGGACATATTTTTTTAAAAAAAATAAATTTGGCGGGATTCGAAATATTCAAATTTCAATATTACACACTTTGTAGCGGTTCGCATTTGTAGCGGTTTTTTTTTTTTTTTTTGCGTTTTGTAGCGGTTTCAAAACCGCCACTAATGGCGCGCCATAAGGCGCCAAACTGGCGCCATATTTGTGACGGTTTGTATAAATAAACCGCTACAAAATAACCGCTACAAATTTGGCGCCAACTTCGCGCCATATTTTGTAGCAGTTATTTTATGATAACCGCTACAAATGTCGTTACGAACCAGCGCGCCACTTGGCGCGAGTCATACCGCTACAAATTTGTAGCGGTTTTGATATAAACCGCTACAAATTAACCGCCACAAAGTGGCACTTTTTTTGTAGTGGCAATTGATATTCAAATATGACTCCTTTTATTTTCTCTCTCTTATGTAATACCTCATTTAATATGCATAGAGTTAGAAATTTCTTTCAATTTAGAGTGAAGGTGCAAAAATGCACATGTGATTTACTCTCGGGAGTGCTCAACACCAATTTTTTTGGGGTGCAAAAATACACGTATGGTTACAGTTTAGGAGCAAAAGTCACACTTTTTGTTAACAGGAAAATGTTGACTGATAAAAAGGAGGATTTTGGCTAACAATGATGACATGGATGCTGATTTGGCAGATAAAGCAGTATCTGGAAAAAAAAAACACGTAGCGACGAGGATTTTGACTAACAACCATAGGCAAATATTTGAATCTGGAATTTGCCCATGGCTTTCACAGAAAGATAGCGATGAGGAGAAGGGTGTACGTCGCTCCAGGGCTTCCTGAAAGACCGGTCGCCGGAGGCTCCTTCACTCAGCCTTCACTTTCGCCGAAGATTCTGCAAGTCTAAGACGTGATGAGGTGAAGACTAAACGCCACGCCGGAGGCTTCTGCAAGACGAGTCGTCGGATGCCCCTCCGCCCATCAGTCGATTTCGTTGGAGGTTTTAGCAAGTCCAACCCTACCGTCCATCTTCGCTAAAGCTGGGAATTAGGGAGGCCCGGCTCGACAGGGCCTGGGGTAAGGAAAATATTTGTTTTTCAAAGTCCAACCCGATAGTACAAGTGTCAGGGCCGGCCTTACAGGGCCTGAAAATTACTATTCCAAATTTTAACTATTTTTCCTTTGATTTTTTTCAAAGAAATATAATTAGTAAATTGCAACCATTAAAGTTCTAATCTATCAAATAAATGTTATCAACATTAATATCTAAACAATATAAATCATTCAACAAATAAACACATTCATTAATTCGTAATAAAAAACAAATAAACACAAAAAATATGTTTTTTTTCTCCTTTTTTCAAAAAATATTAAACATAGGAATTGCTTTATGTATGCCCACGACAAAATACCTTTCCTTCTCGTAATTTTGTGTGTGTCTACAGATTCCTTCGGTTCATGCATGATTTTACTGACAGGTAAAAGTAATTATACTTATTTTACACAAAATATATTTATAATTTATTACTTATATAATATTGTAATATCAAAGTATGTGTTTATTTAATATGAAAACATCCATTCTTTAAAATTTATAATAACTAATTATGTGTTTTAATACAGAATAATAATAAACATAAAATAAGGGTTATAGTTTAAACTAAAAAAATCAAAGTAATTACAAATAAACACATTCATTAAGTGGAAGTCTAGGTAATTAATTGTTTTTTTAAAAAAACTACAGTTAAATGGGCCTAACAGACCGGCCCTACAGGGCCGGTCCGATTAAGCCTGAGGCTCTGTAGGGCCAATTTCAAATTTCTGGTCTATTTTTCAAGCCCGGGCCTTATAGGACCAGGGCTTAAACGGGTCGGCCCGATTTCCCAACTCTAGTCTTCGCCGACTCGGAATCTTCGTTTCTCTACTCAGATCTGGAAATCTTGTGTGTTTTTCATCCCAAAACTGGTGTGCTTCGTATTGTTAAAATCTGGTTCGTATTGTGAGCGTGAAATCTACTTAGTATTGTTAAAATCTCTGAATTTCTAAGCCATCTGGGTAGAATTTCCCATGCCGTCATGCTTGGTGGATGCTGGTTACTACCACTCTGCTTCTGCAATGGAAGCTTCTTCTTCTTCTTTCTGGTTTGATTTTGGGCTTGCAGTGATTCAATGGTGGAATAGTTCAATTTTGGTTCCCGTGTTTATATGTTCAATTTTGGTTCCTGTGTTTTTGTCTTTGTCAGTGATATTTTTTTTTTATAATTTCAACCCTTCTCAGATGTGGAAGGCAGCGGTGGAAACTTCTACCAGAGGCGACGTTGGCGCACTGAACTGGTGGAAGAGGTAACAAAATCGGTGGTTCGCGACGCCCTTTGATTGAATCTTTCGCCCCCTTTGTATTTCGATGGTGGTTTTTTTTCTTCAAATATTACTTTATCTATCAAATCAACATCCATGTCATCACTGTTAGTCAAAATCTTCCTTTTTAACAGTCAATGTTTTCCTGTTAACAGAAAGTGTGACTTTTGATCATAAACTGTAACCACATGTGTATTTTTGCACACAAAAAAACATTTGGTGTTGTGCACTCCCAGGGGTAAATCACATGTACATTTTTGCACATTTACCCTTCAATTTAAGATAAGTTTAATGAGTTAACTACCATTTCTTAGTTATGATGAATTGGTTAAAGTGACTTATATCGTAGTATGGAGGGAGTATCTTTTTTTAAAAAATTATTATTTGAAATTTTCATCTAAAATTTTATTTCAATCAATATGTTCCCTAGTTTATTTTTTCAATGGGTAGTAATTTTTTTCCTTAAAAAAACGTCAATTTTTTTTATATGAAAAAAACGTCAAATTAGTACTTATTATGTGTACAACATTTCCACATGGGAAAAAACATTAGTTAGACTTTTTTTGGGCCGGCGTCTTGATTTTGTATATGGTCTGATCTTCCGGCAAGAAATAAAAGGAATATGGTCTGACCAAAGACGACCCATAATATTATTTTTGCAAGCCTTGCTTCAGCCGAATAATACCAAGTAAACATTTTTTTGGGCCACACATAAGAGCATATAGTGTGAATTAAATGTTTGATGATGACCTTTCACCGGAAAAAAGGCCCATTTGGTGATTTAAAACATGAAAAGACAATCTTACCCAGGCCAGTTTTCAGTCATCCGAACGGAATCTAAGAGTGACACTGTGATAGTAACTAGAATCATTTAGGACAAAAGGGAAAAAAATAAAAACAAGAGTCATTAAGGACGACAACAAAACCCAACAGCATTAAAGAGCAACACCAAAATAAATAACCCTGCTGACAAATAACCAACCCCAATGAATAGGGAGGATATAGTAATGTTATGAATAACCCAATATTGAATACATGATATTAATATCAGCAAAAAAATATTCTCCAGTGCTTCTAAACAAGTCAAGCTTCACGTATTCATGTATAGTCAAAGGAGGATTGATTACATAAAAGATGAAATCAGTAAGTATAAATTTACTGAAATTTCATCTTTGTTTATAGACAATTGTAGGTAAGATGGAGATTGTTATGGATTAAATTATAAAAAACTTTTGAAATCTAGAATGAATATTTGTCAATAGATATCATTTGGAAATGTGCATAGAATTGAACAGTGTAGCCACCAAAAGAATACAACTTGCTTACAAGATTTACATTATGTTTGTTCCCTAGCCCTGAACAAAGTTAATGGGAAAACGTACGACCAACCACTTCCAAGCGTCTCATTCTTACTGGCGTAAAACAAAGATAGGCTCAATCTTTCAACTTAAATGAATGCCATTATTTGTTTGGTGACTAATAGTAAATTCTAGTAGCTGTGAGTCCGTACCATTAAGGGCAGAAAAGCTGAACACTTTAATTAGCAGGAAGCAGAAGCTGCGAGTTACAGTCAGATACCAGTTTTCACTTTCAGCCAGTAAGTTCCATTTATGAGAACTTCTCTACGCGCATTGGATTAATCGCCTTTCTTTCAATTTCTTTTTTTATATACATCTCATAAAATGAATAACGGAAAAATCATAAAATAGAACATGATCAAATTATAACTTGTTTTTTTGGCTGAGAAGTACCAACTCTGAAGAGGAATTGTGTCAATTAAAGTTGATATTATAATACTGAGAAATTTATGGAGCAAATTATATAAACTTCAATGATGTGACTAGGGGCAGCTTGAGATTGGGATTAGCATTCATAAACACTATTTTTTGGGGGCAGAAATTTTTGTGACAAATTATAAAACCTATCTCTCTTGCTTTATGGTATTTCCTTTCTATGCCTGCAGCTTGCCATTACTGTAAAAGCCCTGAAGGTGCCATGGCAACCATTCCACTTGTTCACAAAACCGGAAAGCTGTCAAATAGCGTTCTAGTGTTCGATTTTGAGGGCACCATGTTGAGATCCACTTCTTTGTTTCCTTACTTCATGCTCGTAGCTTTTGAAGCTGGCGGTTTGTTAAGATCTCTCCTTTTGTTACTTTCTTACCCTCTGGTGTGGCTGGTCGGAGAACAAAATCAGATGGGGCTCAACATATTGGTTTTCTTAAGCTTCTTTGGGATAAAAAAGGACACATTCAGGATTGGGTCTTCGGTTCTTCCCAAGTTCTTCTTGCAAGACGTTGGGCGTGAAGGCTTCGAAGCTGTTCAGAAATATCAGAGAAAGGTGGCGACTAGTAAAATGCCAAGAATTATGGTTGAATGCGTTCTCAAGGATTATTTAGGAGTTGACGCTGTAGTTGCCAAAGAGATCAAATCCTTCCATGGTTACTACGTGGGACTGCTTCAGGAAGAGAAAAAACATACCAAACACCTCCTAGATTCTGACAACTTTGTCGGCATAGGTTGCCAAACTAAGAACGGAGAACAAGAGCTTTTTTCTCGCTGCCAGGTGGGTATTTCTTTATTATATCTATCTATAACCCTCTGTTCTCTTTGGTTTTTGACAAGTAGTATTATGTGCAGGAGGTTTACTTGGTGAGTGATGATGAGAAAAGAACTTGGCAAGTCCTTCCAAGGGATAAATACCCCAAGCCAGTGATTTTCCACGATGGAAGATTAGCCTTCAGGCCAACCCCCGTGTCTTCTTTGGCCTTGTTCATGTGGCTACCACTTGGGCTTTTTATCAGCATGCTCAGATTCACAATTGGTATATCACTGCCGTTCAAAGTGTCAGGTCCAATATTGTCATTTTTAGGGGCAGGCACCACGTTGTCGAAAGGCGACGTTAATGAGAACGAAGAAAGTGAGCAAAATGGAACACTGTACGTGTGCAACCACAGAACCTTACTCGACCCACTTTATATCTCATATGTTTTAGACAAGCCCCTCTCTGCTGTCACATACAGCTTGAGCAGATTCAATGAACTTGTTTCACCAATCAGGACAATCCGATTAACCAGAGACAAAGAGAAGGACAGAGAGACAATGGAGAAGATGTTGAGCTCAGGAAACTTGGTGGTTTGTCCGGAGGGAACCACTTGCAGGGAACCTTATTTGCTCCGATTTAGTCCGTTGTTTGCTGAGATGACCGATGATATTGTCCCTGTTGCTGTGGATGTGCAGGTTGGCATGTTTTATGGGACAACAGCTGCTGGGAACAAAGCTCTGGATGCTTTTTACCTGTTTCTGAACCCAAAGACTAACTACTGTGTTAAGTTTCTGGAGAGATTAGAGCCATGTGATACGTGTCAGGCAGGTGGGAAACCCAGGATTGAAGTAGCGAATTACGTGCAGAGTGAGATCGGCAAGGCTTTAGGGTTTGGTTGCACCGGCTTGACCCGGAAAGACAAGTACATGACTCTTGCGGGTCACGACGGCGTCTGCAAGGGCCATTCAGGGGGAGTTTTGTCACCACACAAGGTCAGCCTGTTTTGAAACTAAGTACGTCACCCTTGTGGCTTCATTATACTGGTCTATAGACGCCAACTTCAATGTCAGGTAATTAGCGAATGGAATTGAAATAAGTTGCTGCATGTTACCATGTGTTAATCATGTTCGTTTAGTTGTTTAAATTAAACTTATTGTTATATAATATGTACGGAGTTCCCTTTCATGCGACTTGGGATGATCTTTTTAAAGTGTTGCATCTGTTTATTTATTTATACAAATAGAAAGTTGGCAAAAACATAAAAATACAAAGTAAATTAAACTTTTAATCGCCTTACCCTTTTCACAATTTTTTTACTGTGGTTATGAACCTCAATTCTTGTATCCTGTTGTTTAGTAGCATTTGCAGGTAAAAGAATATCACTGCGTTTGAATTGGTTGGTTGTTGGTTTAAACCTGTCATAATAGTCTAATAGTTACTCCTAGATAGTACAAGATTCTCCCAAATTAGTATTCAAGACAACTTTATTTCTTTTACAATTCATCTTTTCAATTATTTTTAGTATTTCAAATTTTTTTAATCATCGTCTTTAATTATTCAAAGCTACTCGTATTTTTTTATCATCACTCTATAAATTTCATATTCAACGTTGAAAAATTCAAAACTAAATATTAGTAAATCAAATAAAAATGATCATTTAAATTTAAAATAAAAATAAATAAAAAATAAGCACTAACAATTATTAAAGGTAACTTTTGACAGTATTGGTGATTCCGACATAAATGATGGTGCTTGTAAGCACTTTTGTCCATCCAAAATTTCTATTTCCCACCATGAACTCTGGTTTAGCAAGGTTCTAAAATTATCATTTTTCTAATTTGAAAAGTACTCCATAAATTGTCTAAATTGATATTCCCCGTACTCCTTATACCTTGTTATTATTAACAAATCAAATGCATGTTTTATAATACATTTTATATAAAGCATTAAATCCCCCCCCCCCAATATCCCTAATTTAAAACTTCGTAACTAATCAACTTAACTTTTCTAATTAATAAATTTTATTGAGTAATTTTGTAATTTTACAAGAAATAACTATAACCAACTTTCTTAATTTATGAATAAGTACATTAGATGCTGGAAAGTACAGGTTTTTCATGTAGGATGAACAACAAGCTGGAGCGCCTGATAACAGCCTGGGTATATTTGGAAAACCATGAATTGCATTATTTAATATCTACAACAGATTGCAGATACAAAAGACTGAAAGAGAGAGTAGAAATATAATGAAGAAAGGCTTTAAAAAAGAAAAAAATTGAACATATGGCATTCGATTGTATAGACAGATAATGGGTAGTATTTTGACCAAAAAAAAGATAATGGGTAGTACGAACCTAGAAACAAGGTTTAGAGCAGGCACTATGACCCTAGCAATTCAAAGCCCAGTCGTAAGTCTGATAAACGACTTTCAATTCAGAGTTGAAGAGCAAATCCAGTAACGCAGTTGAGTCAACTGGATTCAAGTAATTGGACACATGCTTCAGCACCTCCACATCGTCCTTCCCAAAATCCGTACTAAACCTGAATCAGTAAGCAAAATCTTTGATTAAGAAAAAAAGAAGGAAAATAGAACTCATTTCGATCCATATGTTAAAAAAATCCCAATATAAAATGTCAGATGCATCTTCGATCACACTCAATTGTCCATTTCATTTCAGGTCGTCAAATGGACAATTTTCATGCTTCTCCATTTTTTCCGTTTGCGCACCGCCGAAATTTTGATAATGTTTTCATGTCCCTCGGATTTTTCAGTAATCGGTAGAGTACAATGAATGTACAGGAATGGTGGCAACAACCTAGTTTCTATTATTCGTATTTTAACAGTTACGGTAGGAGAGGAATGTTTTTATGTGGTATATTATAGGGATTTCTTATTCATATTTTACTGCGAACCACTCTAGGAAATATGTGAATTTTTGCTAATGTTTTTGGCATTTTCCCCTCACAAATCTGTAAGGGAGGTGAATGAGCTTTCGAAGATGAAGTGAGAGCAAGAAGAAGAGAGTCAGAGAATATGAAACTGAGAAAATAATCTTTTGCATTAGATTTCAAGTATACAGGACATGTGTATTTATTAAGAATAAAACCCAGTTAGGTACAACTGTTAATCTATCATAAAAAGCTAACTTAGTTACAAACCAAGTAAAATACATAAGGTCTTTCAATTTGTTCATCACATTTTTAAATTTTCACTTTAATTACGACAAGAACCACGAAATCCAACTTATCACCTGGGCTATGAAAATTCTGGCATAATGTAAATCTACTTATCGTTATCGATATCTCTAAAATATTACATAAAACCATTCAGCAGTTAGAAAATGTATTTTTTTTTGGTAAAAAAATTTTAGGAAAGGGGTTGGGTTCACCTATAGTCTAAGGAAAGGGCGTTTTGGTTATGTTCTGCAAGGTATACTGGGTTAGAGAGTACATATGGTCCTACCTCTTCCCACCGTTTTCACTCCTTCACATCACCTAGGATGTCTTCCCCAACGCCTTAACCAACTTCAGGATCGAACCCCCTCCCTTTGGTGAGAGAGTATCCAACCCCTTTATCAAATGAACCCAAGGATGAGGAATAAGCAGTTAAAAAATGTTCCAGCCAATAAAGTATCTAATTTGTTATGAGGTGTCGGGCCAAAAGTAATTTAGTTATGGGAAAATCCATCTCTGGGCTCATATTGACAAAAAAATGTCAAAAAAGGCCTAAGAAAAAGCCACATATCAAAAAAGTTCCAAGATATTTTCTAGTATTATTTCATAAAACGTTAGTTGTTAATGGAATTGATATAGTTGTTAACATGTATTGATTTAATTTTTAATGAGACTGATTAAGTTGTTAGAATATTGTTGTTAATGAGACTGATATAGTTGTTAACGGGTATTGATTTAATTATTAACATTTTATGAAATAATATCAGAAAAGACCCTAGGACCTTTTTTGACATGTGACTTTTTTTTGGGCCTTTTTTAACATTTTTTTTTATCAATATGGGCCGTGAGATGAATTTTCCCTTTAGTTTTGAGGCGTTTTGTTTAAAGTCCCAAGCAAAATAATAGGCCTAGCAAGTCGACAATCAAATCCAGAACCAGGTTATAGAGGGACTTACCACTTAAGGATCTTACTAGCGTATGCAACCTTGGCATTCATATCAATTGTTAGCCCTCCACTTCTTAGGAATCTGCGGGCCGCATCCAGTAATTCCTCGTCGATGTCTCGAGGAGAATAACATCGAAGCGCAGGGCCAGATCGGGTACCACAAACTAAAGCGAAATGAACAAGAGGCTCGGGATAAGGGAGAGCCACCTGAAACATAAGGCAAGAAGCAGAGCACCGATTCAGTTGGATTGCTAATAGATAACGACATCAGTATGCACTCACGAAAACCTTGATTGAGCCAATGCCGTTAGTTAAAAGAATAACCAAGTCACACAAACTACAATCACATCTCTGCTTCAAGCAAAAAAGAATCTTCCATTTAAAAACTAAACAACAAAATTTTTGACAAATCAATGGAAAAGATAAATAGAGTGATTTTCCTTCTAGGCCTTTCCCCGTTATAGAGTTTCTTCTAACATCTCATTGCTTAAACTAAAGCCATTAGGCAGTACGAAAAAGAAACTGAAAACATCCCCAGGGGGATGGAGGTAATATATATTTGATGAACATCTCTTTCACTATCGGATGCGTTAAGAATATGAGAAGTTGGATCACTTACCCTTGAACGTTTATCTTTCGCACCAAATGGCTTCATAAGGCTATATGGCGGTCGCTGGTTTCCTCTCAAAATGCCATTTTGAATAGATGAAATTGAGTAGGTGCACCCACCTATGACATACTTGAAATCATCAAACATTTTCCTTCTTTCCAGTGCTCCGGCTGGATGACCCCATACTAAGATTGCATGGATAGCCATCATATTGTAAAGATTAACAAAGAAAGCAAGCTTTTCTTCTCTAGAAGTCTCCCATATTTCCACTCTTTGGAGCTCCTCGACTATTCTCAGATACCTAAAGTGACAATTTTAGTAGTCTTAATAAGTAAATAAGAGAGGGGGGGGGGGGACAAATAACAGCAGTTCTCTATTGCGTGGGACGAAAAAAACCAAGAAGGTTATGAAAACCTTGCAAATTCCTCACTTCCATGGAGACTTCTATAATCAATATGACTTCCATCCTCAGAAGCATAAGCTTCAAACATTGCATAGGACAGAAACCTCAGCCTTGATGCAATTTCTGCTATAGGCTTGGGCTTCAAAGTGATTATGCCCCTAGGAATGTTGTGACACTGAGACGCCACGATTGGATTCTCATCTAAAAATCGATACAAGTGATTACCATCCTCGAATAGATTCTCACTGCAACAAAACAAAACAAAAAACATTGAAAATAGAGCGAGTATGTCAGTTCCATAACTAATACTAAAAAAAAAATGTGGAGACCCCGGATAGAGTACTTCGACTTACTCAAGAACATGGTGAAAGAAGAGTTTGCTTGCAAGCTTTCGTGCAAATTGAACAGCCTATACAAATGGACAAGAATTAGAATAGATAGCAAAGGTCTAATGAAGCTACAAATGATATGAATCGAGTCAGTTAAAATGCACAGTCGATGATTTGACAAATCATGGAATGAAGAAACTTTAAGGATACAATTAATATACTTAACGCAGTTCAGCAAGGCCCGCATTACCATCATCCCCTTTTATTATAGAAATGTCCAATGCCCGCCCTCAATAGTGTGCCCAAATATACATAAACATGACTATAAAAAGAGCATGGACATTGCAGGCAGAGATCAAACATGTCAGTTAATTTCCCCCATGCAGAATTAGTCTAAGTGACAATTTTTTAGGATGTCGTAATCTATTTGCATTCCATAGACATTAGTATTAGAAAAAGTATGAAAGTAAGCGATACAAAATAATTAAAAATCTTAAACAGAACAGAAGGCTGATGCTTAATATTAAATGAAATTGTCAATCAATAGCTATGCTTTTACAACGAAGAACCTTAGATTTAATAAAATCATATCGTTTTGTCATTCCAAGTGATTCACAAGACGTCAAGAACTATAAGATTCTCAAACACAGTTTCCATACCCCAATTCTTAACAAAGTTTCATATTTTGAGAAATGCATCAGACCGTAATTTAAACTAATTAGAAACCATTCAAAAAGTAATTATGGTTCAAGACGAGTAATGTAATAGCATTAGACAAATGGTTGAGAATTAATATCAGCCTTGCCTCTTGTCTTTCCAAACACTGATCTTCTGATAAAAAGTCCAGAGCTTCTGAGCCAAGAAAACAGTTAGTGAACCTGCGCAATCTCCAAAATCGGTCCTTCACAACAATAGATTCTCTCATTTTTCGGACAATTAAAGCCATTTCATCTGGAGCTCGACTACTGGACACGTCATCCTCTCCAGAAAGCGGTGGTAATGGGGCTTCAAATGATGGTGCTTCATTAATGAGAAAGTCAATCTTTTCATTAAGCTTGCCAGACTTATCCAAGGCCTTTAGCTCACCCAAGCCCCCAATAAGTATTTCACTGAAAAACACCTTTGGAATAGAAGCATCACCAGAAATCTTCCCCAGCTCCAGCTTTCTGCTAGGGTACACATCAACGTTGATTTCAATATACCTGAGCCTTTTCATGTACAAAAATAGCCTAACCTTTTTGCACTCTGGGCAACCTGACCTTGAGTACAATATAACCCTTCCCTTCATAGCTATGGGCTGTGGAGGCCCTTCAGTTTTGTTCTCCACACTAACATTAGAATATATCTTAAAAAAATTTACGGGACTCAAAGCATGTGTCTCTGCTACTTTCTCCAAATCCATTTTGGACTCACTGTCTTTTGGTGATTCTGAAACATCCTTACCTTGATCATCAGAAATGCACATAGAACCTTTGTCTCTTTTACCTGAAAGGCGACGCATAAGAGTAGAGACTGCTATTAGACTTTTCTGCTTGATAATATTTTCAAATGCCCCTGCCTTCTCACCTATACCCTGATTCTGTTGATCAGCTTCCAAAGAACAGGTAGATTTGCCACTGCTAGCTTCCATCTCAGGATCCTTTCTTCCATCAAATACAAGATCCAAACTTCTATCCTCACTTAGGCATTCATCTGCCTTTTGATTCACTTCTGCTGTTACCAGGTTCCTATTGTTTTCCATCTCTTTGGCCAAATCATTTTGTAAAGGCTTACTATCCACATCGTCTTCTTGGATATTAGACTCCATTACATTCTCATCCACTTTGTAACTAGAGTTCACAATGTTGAAAAATTCGTTTGGAGTTTCAGATTTCAAGACAAGACTCTCAGGCACCTCATGACAAGACTCATCAATAACAATCTTGGTTTCTAAATTTTCTTCTTTAGATTTACATTGCAGACCCTTAACCTCGCCAATCCTCTTAGCAATATCAGATTTTCCAACCAGATTGTTTGCCATTCCTTCAGAAGTTTTAGACTTAAAGCATGTCATCTCATTTGTCTGAAAAGACCTATCATCCTGTCTGTTGTCTAACTTAGGAGGACCATCATGACCAATAATTTGAGTTTCTACCTCATCAAATTGTTTACCTAAATCTTCACTTTGAATTTTTAATTCATCTGGTCGCTGCATTTCAACAGCTTGAGATTGTGCCCCATGTGTTTCCCCGGGCTCTTTTTCCATGGGGCGATCAAGAGTTTGCATACTACGTCAGGAAGACACACTTCAGGCCTTTCATATGTTGTTCTCTCACTAGTATAACCCAAGGGAAGTCGAAATAAGTAAATGTCTGCCTGTTGATATTAATCATCGAAGCATCAAAATATAATCATAAGCATTCTCTTGACCAATGAAAAATAGATCTGCATATATAATGACATTTATTAGAGCAAGCAGCTTTGATGAGTATGCTAAATATGAAAGATTTTATGCAGAAAAAGATGTTCCAAATTGTAATAAAAGCTTACATACATAGACTACAGGAAATGGCCGGTATCACAATTTCCTTCCTTACATTTCTATGATCCATCTTTTTTGTAAATTAGCAATGAAAGAACATGAATTGTGAAAGAAAAACTCTCAAATATTCCTTCACGTGTACTTAAAGAAGTGTCAAGAAATAGACATTCGTACAGATCATCAGAGCGTTCAAGTAAGCAAAGTAAGAACCTATCTAAACTATGTATATCTCATGGGTAGGTAAAATATATTCATACGGCCAGCACTTTGTACAGGAGCTGTGTGAAAGAACTTGACACAACTTTACACATAATAAGAATTAAAGGCGGTATATGAGCCTGGAATTTCAATTAGTCTACCAAGGCAGTAAGTGTTGTGACACGACATTATAAAGAGAATAGAAAGATTAAATCCCGAAACAGGAAAGACAAAAAGGATATTGTAGAAGTAACATTTTCCCACAATAAATCATAATAACACCTTGTAAGATTTCATTGGTCAACTCAATCGGGTTTCTCAGAAAGAGACTCTAAGTTGTAGCATTGAATGAGTGATGGAGATGAATGCAAACCGAATTCATCTCCCAAATGCCCCGTAGAGTGTGGAGCGTAAATTGTATATGACAATGGTAGCGAGAGAAAAGAAGTATGGTACCGAGAGAAAAGAAGTATAGAGCAAAATATCACAAAGCAAGAAAAGAAACAAACAATTTGAAAAGAAAACTTACGGATCTGATGCTAGTTGGCGCCAAATTGGACAGCAAGGTGCAAAGAAAAGTTGATCAGATGAGGAATGGGGGAGAATGCGAAAGGAGTTACGGGGAGGAGGTGTAATTGGTTGAGCGTTATAGAATTCATAACGGAAAAGGGAGGGATTTATCGAGAGGTTATTGTTACCAAGTTGAAAAGCCATGCACGACATTGAATCGAGGACGACGGCCCTGTATTATTATTATCACGTTGATGCTTTTTTCTTTTTCCGAAAAAAAAATGGCGCAAAATAATTCAGCGAATTTTCTTGGGGATTGAACCCGACGTGAATCGAACACGCAACCTTCTGATCTGGAGTCAGACGCGCTACCATTGCGCCACGGATCCACTTATATTTTCTTCGCAAGTATTAAAATAAACTACAAATTAAAAAGTTGCCCAAACTTATTTCCCGCCAAAAATAACGACTTCTTGAAGTTAATCCCTATCCAGATAAGTGGACTACCCAAGAGAGGGCCCTTCGGAGTACAGTACAGACAGCTGTGCTGTAACTGTAATTGCAGAGGCAGCGACTTGTTGCTTATAGAGTACGCACCTCTCTCTCGTTCTCGCCCTCTCCACCCAAGTATACGGTCTTGCATTTTCCTGAAAAATCAATGACAGAAAGTTTTAAGGCATGGGAACGCGAATTAAGTCCTGGAAAATCATCAGCGAAGAGTTTTACAACGGAGCACGAGTTGATTGATGTGAAGGCCACACTACCCAAATTCTATGATGAAATAACCGATGATCACCAAGAATGGAGGATTTCATTTTCCAAATCGGGCTCTCGGCGCAGAGGCGACACTTGGATCATTTCAGTCTTCGTAATCTTACACGCTGGGGTTTTCATAGCCACCATGCTCGTCAATGACTGCTGGACTAACTCTCACGGCGATTGCTTTCTCAAAGGCCTCGGAAGATTATCGTTTCAGCTTCTTTCTGAGAATCCCCTTCTCGGTCCTTCCGAGTCCAAGTGAGTCTTTACGTCCCTTTCAAGCAGGCTTTAGGTGTCTTAGTGTGTTTAATTTGCGTGTACTTTCTTGATTTTTCCCTACTCTGATTGACTAAAATCGCCTCGTCAGTTTGAAGTTCCCAGAAAGATTCTCTCTTACTTGAATGGTTATATTCTCTGCCAGAATCTCTTGTTCCAACTGCAAGATTGGAATAGATTTTATTTTCTTCAATTTAAAATATAGGTTCGCGGTTTTGCATATGATTTGTAATATGAAGTTTTGTGTATTTGAATCTTTTTTCTTTGACGCTTTCTAGTTGTATTTTCATTTCTTCTTCTTTGTTCTTTTTCTTTAATTTTCTGTTAGGCTAACAAGAGATCAGATTGCAGTTTAGTATCTAATTTTCATTCCAGAAACCATTCGTTTGCCTCTGTATTTTACATCACTTTGGTAAAGTACCGGGCACAGCTTGACACTTAAGAAAAGGGTTTTTGTTGCAACAGTCATAAAGCAACAATTTCCTTATACTCTAATTATTTTGAGCAACATAAACAATAATGCAAACGTTCAATAATATGATCTACTTCTGAGCAAAAAAAAAAATGATCTACTAAATATTGCAACTGGCGAAGTCCATAATGCTTTTAATAAAAAGGTAGTGTTTATTTGCCCAAACAGAAATGCCGTGTTGAAAGGGGAGCACTAGTACACTACTGACAAGTTTCCTCTGCCCCAAATTATTGTGTGGTTCTAAGGAAGATTGAAGCAGATTAGAATTGGAATAAAACCTTCTTAACACTGTGGTAACTTACTGGTGTATTGTATCGTTGAGTTTGAGCATTAGCTCTCCTCGTGCCTACACTTGTCTCTTTGAAGCTTCAAAGAATCGATAGATATACAAAAAGATGATCGCAGTGAAGCTAAATGTTTTCCCTTTCGAATCAGCTTTGGCACTTTTTTTTTTTTTTCAGAGGACATAATTTGTTATTTATTTGGAGTTCAAGATGGATTTTTATTCATTGAAAATGTGTATGCTAGTTTTCACCAAAGCTAATGTTAGTGCAGGTTAGATGAAATGGGAGCTCTTCGACGAACCTTCTTGACAGAATATCGGCAAACTTGGCGTCTTTTCACGTTTTCAGTCTTGCATGCTGGAGCCATTCACCTTGTCATCAATATCTGCAGTATGCTTTTTGTGGGAATTCACCTAGAGCGGGAGTTTGGACCCCGTAAAGTCTACTGTTTCTTAAAGTGTTTTTTTCCGATTAAACTGAAACGAGTAGAAATATTGCCATTCGATTGTAATGCTAAATTTAATATTTACCTTTTATGCAGTAAGGATTGGAATAATCTATATATTATCTTCGTTCGTGGGTTCCTTGGTTGCTTCGCTTTTTGTCCAAAACATTCCAGCTGTTGGTGCCTCCGGTGCTTTATATGGATTATTGGGATCCATGCTTTCAATGCTTATTTGGAACAGGAAATATTTCACCAATAAGGTTCTTCTATTCCCCATTTCATTGTTTCTGCTCATTGGTCTGCATAAGTTGAGAATTAATAATCTTTTCTTGCTGAATGCAGATTGCAGTTAGTGCACTGTTAGTCTCTGTGTTTGTGTTAAATTTCACGCTTGGTTTGCTGCCTTACGTAGACAATTTTTCAAGCATAGGGGGTTTTATATCTGGTTTTCTTCTTGGATCTTCCCTTTTAGTCAGCCCTCAGCTGGCTCCAAATAAGGCAGGTGTCATTGATTATGGTCTAAAAAGTTACATCAAGCAAAAATTGAAGAGATATCTGGACAGACCAATTATGAGAATTGTCTCTCTCGTTCTCCTTTGCCTAATGTATGCTGTTATTTTCTCTGCTCTATTTCTGTTTAGTTTGCATGGCTCTCAACCCTCCGCGTTACTTGTCATTTTTCTCAGCGTGCATCATATCTTAATAAGCTATCTTATCTGTCTGCAGAGTTGCAGGATGTGTTGTCGCACTTCATTTTGGTATAAACATCAGCGACTATTGCCAGTGGTGCCGATATATTGACTGTGTTCCTTCTAGAAGGTGGCATTGCCAAAACACAGGAACATCTTGCGAGGTACACGTATTTTACTCTAACATCTACCAAACTAAACAATAAATGATTACACGGAAAAAAGAATAATTAGAGATGCACTTCATTGAGTTTAATGAAAGTATTAACTCCAGAATTTAGATGCCTCGTGCTAACGCTAGCTAGTTTATATTCTCGAAATGCAAATGCAGGCCATGGTGAACGATGCACAGCTGACATTGACTTGCACGAGGAATGGCAACTTCAGGATCTTTGATTATACCAATATTTCTACGGCAAGACAAAATGATTTGTGCACTCTGATATGCTTGTAAGGCTAGTTGATGGCATCTTGTGTACATTTTACCCTTTTCATCATGACACTAGTGTGATGTAAGAATTTGTGGCACCTGTCTTTTTGAACACGAAAACCACATGAACATGAATTCTTTTCATGCTTCTTGTTGTAAGTTGAAGTTGGGAGAAATAGACTCACTTCATTTCTTTCTAACTGGGAATCCTAATTTCATTCAGGCCATTGATTGTGTGAATGAAATTAATTCCGATTCTGTCACGTAACTAACTGTGAAGGGGACAAATAACGGCGTGCATCCCCCACCTAATCAATTAGTTGCGACATGAAAAGGATGCCCTTGCTTTCCTCGACGTCTCTTCCTTGTATAAAAAGTTTCAAAACAGTTACCATACCTTTATTATGTAGTATATATATTGACCTTCAACCAATCAACCGACATATAATTAATTCTTAGTTTGATTGAGGGCACAATAAAGCTATTCATTTGGAAGGCCTTATGGAGAAGCTGCACCTGTGAATAGTGAGTGAGCTGGAGTGGAGTCCGCCGCCTTTACAGTTAAAAGGCCATTCATTTGAGGCAGAGTGATGTGAATGAGTGGAGTGCCCTCCAAACTTTACAATCCATATCGTGGGCCTATCTCCACCCCAATATTATTTGTACTCCCTTCAAACTTCTGCACATAAAACTCCAAAGCGTCCTTCACTCCTTTGCCAAATTCCTGGGACTCAGTTTGTAATTACAGAGTGGGGTTCCATTTTGTTAATCCTACTCAATACCAAACCATCTAATTTTTTTTTAAATGAAGAGAAACAGCAGAGGGGGCTCCACTCTCGATTGATTTCGGCCAAAAATATTCAGGTATTCAATTGGTCCTTTGTACTGTCGGCTGCGAAAATACATACTACTGGACCAGCGTCTCTCCGGCCGAAAAGCATTAATAATGGCCCCCCAAATGCTTCAACAGTTCATCATACTTTCTTTATGTACTGAGAGTGGACTTAAGTCCCCTCTCAACACAACTTTAAAAATGGTTCTAAATTCCCATCCTCTCAGACCCATGATTTGATGCCATCAGGACAAGGCTTTCTTATTCTTGTCCTCATCCGCAAAAAGGAAAAGCCCCGTCTTCCGCGTAAAAGCAGTATACAACACATTTAGCAAAATTTTCAATCAAGCTTAATCTCATATCATAGTGTATTTAATATAACAAAAAATATATCATCGAGTCGCAGCCACTGGTTTGGAGGGCATATGGCATCTTTTCTTGTGAGTGGCATGCAGGGTGAGGTAAAGCCGTAAAGAATTGAAATAATCTACAAGTTTAGGGAAAACAAAAATCAGATGTCAAAACCATGATCACAAATACATAAAAAGCCTCCACGAGATGCCCCAATTCACAAAAGCCTACCCCCCACTAGTCACCATCGCCTTCCTTACATTACCATAAATGCTTTGCTTGGCGCTTTTGAGCTTTCTTCCAAAACTCTTATAATTATACAAAACCTCCCCTTTTAAGGCAGAAGATGGGGACTAAAAGGCAACATAAGTGGGAAGGAATCCCTCGAGTGCTTAAGCATTATTGCCCTCTCGCCATTAATCCTTGCCGGTCAAACAGGACCATACCCTATAGTTCCAGACCTACGAAATACACTAATAAATTTGATCGTTGGCTCCTTTCAGCTCATGATAATACCAAGCCTTCTACTTGTGCTTAATTACTCATCACACGCGTTCTAAAGCACACAGGCAAACTCAGTCCCACATAGGACCCTCAATTTCCTACTCTCTAACACACACAGTGCAAATGATCATGGATGGTCAACCATTGCTTTCGCAAATATACTTTGGAACCCCATTTAATACATCATTGTGGGGACTTCTTTCATTAAGTGTGTGTTCCTGTTTGCACGCACACACTTGGTCTTTATTCTCATCACCCTCAACTAATATTGAGATTAATCCATCCGTCTTTTCATTCTTTCCCACAGCAAAATATTCTATATAATAGTATTTAAGATCTCTTTCCGTGTACTCACATCGTTCACTGCTGTATAAATCACTTGCTTAGTTTATGTTATCTGTTGACATCTCACACTATCTCTTGCACCATCTGTTGAACTTTTTAGTTTGTAATCTGTGAATAATTGGTTACTTGGTGACGCTGGTGGAAAGAAATATTTTGCTTTATTAGAGGGATGAGAATACAATCATCGTCCAGTTGTTTTAGTGTTATGGGTGCCACCTGCCCCATATAATGTTAGCTACACTCTACGCTTTTGCCTTTAGCTTTAGCCCTTTTATGAATAACAAACTTCTTGTTTCTGACAGCTTAATTAGTGGGAACATCTTCCTCTCCTACAAAGACAAATATGCCCTTTTTCCCCTTTCGGCCTGATGAAACCCTTTTTATTACTTAATTCCCAAGAAGAAACTCTAATTAATTGGATCCATTCTTCTTTAATGATTTCGACCAATGTATAGATCATGCAGCGTCTTCTGTTTCTTTTTATTTTCTCATTTGGTTGGGGTGGGATGACACTTAATCGCTTTAAGTGAGAAGGATTCAGATCCATTGATCATTTTTAAACTCTCATGACTTTTATTATTAATACTTAGTGCCAGTTTGAATTGACGATAAAAGTTACCATTTTCAACTCGCATCAACATGGTTTTCAAACATTAATCCCCACAAATAATTTATTAGTGTTCTTTAGGGAGATTATGTGTGTATTTAAAAATTATAAAAAAAAATTGCAGACTCATAAATTGAGGAATCAGACTCTAAATCTTGGTCCATGCTCTCTGCAAGTCAAAAGCAAAAGCAACAATGCAGTACAAGTGACAATAAATTACAACAGAGACAAATGCTTAAAGGAGACAATCATGTGAAAAAAATCCCTGCATAGAAGCACTTGAATTGTCAATTTTGTATACTATTCATCTCAATACACTGTATTTTTTTTTTTTTTTTGAGCAAAGAGAAATACATGCACTGTATTTCTTTCAGGGCAGGAAACCAAAGGTAATATTATTATTAATTATTAATGGAGGGAAAAAAGGCGAGAACGAGAATCATAATGAAAGGAGGTCAAGCTCTTGTCATCACTCATCATATGTTGTAATTCTTGCCTCGACAGTATTATTTTTAGGGATGATCGCTTTTTGTCATAGAGATCTTAGGTGGTGAATTTCGCCGCCGAGAAATAAAATTTATTTTATGATTGCCAGTTATACATGTACATATTTCAGCTTGGTCCTTTTGTAAGCAAATTTTAAAATGTTATTCTTTTCTGCTTTAAGTATAAGATAGAGTTGACCTTCTTAAGACATTAAATAAGCTAGATAATTATATTAGATATTATGTATCATTAGATTATATATCAATTTATAAATTATACAAAATAGTTTAGAGAAAAAATAATAAATATAAATATTTAAAGTAACTTAATTAGTTTTTTTAATATTTTCAAAAAAATCAACTCTATCTCATATTTAAGATTAGAGGGGGGCAAAAATGAACTAACACTGTATAATTCTATATATTAACAGGGAACGGACCCACTAATTACGTTACTAGTAGGGCTGATTAATAACCTGAAGCCTAACAGAATGGAACGTACGAATGCGCAGAAAAATATACTCTATATAGGTTTGGTTGCATTAATAAATAATAGAAAGATTGATTTTCTTTATGCAAATAATTTCACCAGAATTAATGAGCGCGAAAAATTAAAGAAGATTGGTCGTCCCATGTAATTAACCCCAATATTAACTGAGAATTAATACCACGTGCAAACAAGCTGGTTTAAGTAGTTTTTGAGTAGTGGTTAGAGCCTTTAAAAATAGTTTTATTTCGATTTACTTAAATAAACACTTTTGATAACCAACGGTGATCACAAACATGCTGATTCCTCTCTGTCTCTCTGAAAATTCCCCCCTGAATTTTCTGTGTAGAGAATCATTCCCCTCTTGAATCATTTTGATCACTTTCTCAGCCACCCTTGTACGTATCTCAGAAAGCATCAGCAAAAGAATGAAATATTCTTGTACGCAAACTTGATTTCCAGGTGAAAATCAGGATGATGATGATGAAATATTAAGACTCTGATCACAGAAAATTCATGGATCCGTTCAATGGGTTTACTTTCGGTTTAAGGATGGGCCCACAGAAGAGTGTGTGCCAACAATGGCAGAACAAGAAATTATCGATCAAAAAATAAATATATTGGACTATTTACTAAATAATATCGCATAACAATAAAAATACAAATAAATAATAACCAAAAATTATAAATTAAAAGATAACATAATAAACAAAAATTCTATGACGTTTGGAATGAGACTCATTACTAGGTGCATCACTTTCAAAAATTATTTTCTCACAAATATCACTTTCTGAGATTATTTTCTTCTCAAATAACACATCTATACTTTTCTGTTTATTCTTACTTATCTTTTTCAACCTACAACAAATTTGGTGACCCAAAATATATATTGCTATTAGTGTTAATTAGTATCTTGTGTCACTAATTAAACATTAATTCTTATACTACTACTCAATCCACAAAACTAACACTTAAATGCGCATTTCACCTACCTCAAAACAAAATAATTGGAGAAAATAAAAGAAATAAAATATAAACCCCAAAGAATATTTTTAAAAAACATATAAATCTTATTCAATTTCAACTAAGCAAATAACCTATTATATTCTATTTTTAAAGAGAAATTCATTATAAAATCATAAGACAATCAAACAATAAATCCAAACCAATTAAAATTAGTAATTAATCATCCTCTACATATATATAGTCATCTATTATCAAAACTCAAGACTCTCCCAAATCATAACCCCAAAATTTTCACTAATTAGCACAATATTACCCTCATTAGAATAAGAAAAATACGTATAATAACTTTCATAAAAAGTGTGAGGTGAAAAGAAGTGATTTTAAGTACTTATTTAGTCCTTAAAATGAAGATGAGCAGTGTCGGATATAAGATGATACTAACATTTTTAGTAGGTATCTCAAACAAGAATTTTACTTCCTTCTCACAGCTTAATGAGTAATGAATCAAATATTGTCCTAATAAAAAAAATTATAATTATAGAAAAGATAAAAGATTAGTTGGGGTCAAATTATTGGCTAAAATAAAATATTATATAATACATACATATAAATTCATAAGATAAGAAAAAACCAACTGAAAGCAAAACTCCAACTGGCCATAACATGGCTCCGCTGCGCTACTGTGTGTATTGCAAATTGCAGATACATAATTGCAATGCATGCACGAACTCGTACATAATAATAATATCACGTCACATATGTAGACAGGGCTATTTAATTATACTCCACCTTGAAAATTGAAGGAAATTCCAAGAACTAGCCATCACCGTTGTTTTTTTGTAAATTTTATGGAACCCCACAGGTTTTTGTTCATATCTGAATGAGGAAAATGACACTTTTTGACTATACATAAGCAGGCAAGGCCTTGTGCACCACCAGATCCTAATTCAAGAGCTACCACTTCTGGCTAGGCAGTGGTTGGATTCCCAGAAGCCGTTTTGTTTGTTACTCAATAATACAGAAGGCAACTCATATATATTTTTAGAAAAATTGCACTTAGGTCCCAAATAAGAGATTTGCAACAAAATGATCATTTGAAATATCAAAATTACGGTGAAATATGTGGGACTTTTTTATAATATTTTGTATATGTGAAAAGACACAAATGTCCCCATGTGCTTGTGTTGACAAGTTCATAAGCCTATTTTGACTAGTCCATAAGCATGTTTAAGTCCATGTGTCTATGTTGACCAGTCTATGTCCATGTGTTGACAAATCTATGAGTATGTTTCTACAAGTATATTTGGCTGGGTTGACAAATCTATGAGCCTCCATAGGGGTAATTGTGTCTTTTCACATATGTAAAATATTCCAAAAAAGTCTCACGAGATTTCATTGCAATTTTGATATTTCCATTTATCATATTTTTCTTCATTTGGGGCCTAGGTGTAATTTTCCCTATATTTTTTTATCTACCTTGAAAGTGTCAGCCTTAATTAAATGCATTAACTCCTAACTCTAATGGTGTACCATACGGCCTCTCATACACCAAAATATAAGAAATATTAAAAAAAAAAAAAAAAAAACCTCTATTATAAGCGCCTGTTCTAATTTAAAATACAACATCTCAATCCATTTTATATTTCATGTTTATTATTTTTCCCAAACTAATTTATATAACTTAGTAATATATAATATTTTTTTAATATAATTATTTTAGGGATAGATTGTTATAATTAATTAATTTATTGCATTTTTAATCTACCCAATAGTTCCTATATATACTGTGTTTAACCCATTTCACTTTAGTGGTTCGATGGATAACGATCAATTTGACTTAATGAGGTCAGAATGTTGAATTATAGCATAATTCAAGTTGCTGAAATATAAGAGGTTTTTTAATGGAATATTTATAAATGCGTGTTGACTAAAAAAACAAATATATAAATGCATGGTTTAGATTTTATACACAAATTCAAATCAACTAAAGCGTTCTTAAGTATTTTTTCCATTTAAAACGTTAATTCTTATATTTTAATAAAAATCTTGATCATTTTAATTATTGAGAGACTAAAACCTATAGTTTGAAATTATAAAGAGCAAAATTATAATGAAGGAAAATTGTAAAGGCCAAATATTGTATTAACCCATTTATTAATGATTTTTAAAATGATCATATTTATATAAGTTTCTTATATCTATTATATCAATCTTCAATCACATAAGATCATGTGTTTTTTTATTTATTTATATGAGTTTACAATTAAATGGCAATGTTTTAAAAAAGATACAAGGAACTTGATATGACTATTTTTCTTTTCAAAAGTATACCTTTTGTAGTTTAAGTGTGAGTTGATTAGGGATTAATATTAAATGGAGAGTAACTTTAAAACTGATGATTTTTTTTAACTATATTTAATTTAATGAGGATTATTAGTCCTTGTAATATGCTCAAAAACGTTGGCAAAAAAAAACGCAAAAAAAAACCGTCTTACAATTTTTTTTAACAACAAAATTTTAGGAAAAGGGGTTTTATAATCCAAGCGGGCGCTTGGGCCCAATTCACAGGCATCTTGGATAAAGAGACATGCCTCCACCTCTACCAGTTTCCACTTAGTACCTGGATGTCTCCCCAATGTCTTGACCAACGAAGGGATCGAACCCCTTCCCTTGAGGTGAGGAAGTCCGACCTCTCCGCCAGTTGAACCCAAGGACAAAGGGTAAACCGTCTTACAATTTGAGAACGAAGGAATATAGAATTCTCTCAAATGTTTAAGAAAATATCTTAAAATGCTAATGTGAGATGCAGAAGCTTTTGAACGAAGTAAACTAAAAAAAACAGTAGCCGGCAAAAAAAAAAAAACAAAGAAAAAATGAAAGTGAAAAAAATGAAATAAGAGGGGATTGGTTGTCTGTTTGACATGTAGATTGAGGAATGGGCATATCAATGGCGTGGAACAATATTTTTTAACCTATCCTTAATTCCAATCCTGGCTTTCCAACGAAATCTTAAAAGACCAACATCCTTCTAAAATGTCTCATTCTTCGAAAACCCACGACCACCCCATCTCACTCCCTTATTTAATTAACATGTTTACTTTGCCCAACGCATACTTTAGATTGCTTGGTCCCCCACCTCCCCAACTCTTCAATAAAATATGCATCTTTCCTTCATCACTCCTACTAATAACAAATGTTACATAAAGAATCACACACGTACCCGATATTTTATTTTATTATTCCAAAGAGAATAAAGGCAATTAGTGAATAAAAATTAAAAACGATCGATCAATTAATACCCATCTGTCAAGATGCGTATACAAATGGACCCACTCACAATACTGAGCAATCATGACACACAGAGAGCTCTCTATCTCTTTTTCTCTACCAATACCTGTCGCTTGATGGGTAGTAAGGCCTACTTAATCAATAACATGTAGCGTTTGCGCATTCCTCTATTCAAGTTTATGCTATGAAATGACATATATAACTAATTTAAATTGAATATGGTAAAAAGGCGAGGGAACAAGAGCATGACGCAGAGTCATCCTTTTGTTATTTGGGTCACAAAATCAAAGAGGTGGTGGAGGAAATTAATTGAGTGAGAAGATTACATTATGTGGCCTAAAAAGACTGACTCTGTAGGTTAGAAAATTACGAAGCACACGAGTGAAAGCGACCACATCGTTCCTGTTCGCCCTTTTGGAAGATTCAACACAAGAGTATAAATCTAGGAATGAACAAAACTGCAAATTCCAATATAGATTAGAGTGCAAGACCAAGAGCCAATTCAGAAGCTCGAGGAAGAAATTAAGGAGAGAAGAAGCCAATGACCACTTGAGTCAAGATGGAAAAATGGAGGCTCCGGAAACAAAACCAACAAAGCCAGTCAAACCTTGCATGACCCAGAAAATCTCAGTCCCACATTGCACACATTTATATACTTAACATCAAAACCCACCTTCTTCTACCTCATTTTATGGAATTATATAGTTAATTTAATCAACACAAACCGTTTGAATGTTTTTTCTTTTGTCTACTTTGAAATTGCACATATGAAAACAACAAGGACAAAATATAGAAGAGTTTCCACGTTGTTGTGTTTGTCTGACCCGGCGCTTTCGATATCCTAGGATATTACTTGTATATCAATTAACCGTCTTCTTCCTTACAAATAATTATGTGTTTTCCATTAGAAATTCTTCGGGTTTTTTTTCTCGCCCTTGACCTCTCTCCTCCTTTCTGCTAATTTGAACAAAGAAAATGGCATATTACCAATCATCCTTTCCCCTCTGGAGGAAACACCCATCATTGCCCCCAACAATCCTTTTCAACCTTAGAAACCTGTGCTTCTAAGATATTCCCTCCCTTCCATTCTTCCATTCTTTTTCACTTTTCTTGTCCTGCTTTCTTATGCCTCTCTCACACAATTTAAATATCTCCCATCTTCACAACCTTTTCTCCCCCTCTTCCTCTCCCTTCTCTTCTCCTTCTTCTCATTCTCCTCCTTGCTTCTGTGCACTTTTCCTTTTAACCCCCTTTCCTTCTTTTTCTTTTTTCCCTATTTAATTCACATAACTCTCTTAGACTTATAATGGATCCCTCTTCAACCAACTCTGTTAATGGCTTCTACTCCTTTCTCACCAGAGGACTTGACGATCTCGAACGAGTCTACCTCTCCAATAGCTTCATGTCAATCCAATTCCTTCAAAGGGTGCTCTCACTTCTGCGATCCTTCCACACACAGTTGACCCTTCTCGTCCAGAAGCTCCATCTACCTGTGGGTGATAAGTGGCTCGACGAGTACATGGACGAAAGCTCCAAGCTCTGGGAAGCCTGCCATGTCCTCAAGTCTGGCGTTTCTGGAATCGAAAATTACTACTCTGCTGGCTTCAACATCACTTCCTCCATCGATTCTCATCGTCATCTAACCCCACAGCTCTCTCGCCAGGTCAGGTCGATCACAATTCTTTGTTTTCCTCCGCATAGATTAAAAAAAAAAAAAAAAAGACAATCAAACAGCGTTGGTATAGAGTTCTCGTTTTGAATCATTGACGTTTTAGCCCCTTCTGCTAACAGGTAGTTAGAGCAATCTCAGGTTGTCGCAGAGAAGCGGTGGGACTGGAAGAAGAGAATCGAGCCTTAATGGAAACGAGAATTCAACCGCTCTCTCTGCGTTTCGACGAGAGGGTGGCGATCGAATCTAAGCTGAACGGATTCAACGGGTTCAGGGGAGTCCTATACGCAATGAGAAACGTGAGCTCGCTGCTGCTCATGATTCTGCTATACGGCTCGGTGTACTGCTGGCCGGAATCGTCTAATTTCGTACTGGGAAGATACGAAGGCTGCCTGTTCTTCGGATCGGCGTTCATGATCTCGACGGCAAGATTACAGCAGCGGGTAGCAGGGGAGATCGGCCAGATCGACGGTACGCCGGGAATTCTGTTATACGAGTTCAGGAGATCAAAGGTGGCGATGGAGGAGCTAAGAGGAGAGTTAGAGAGGAGAGTATCGCAGGGGATGGTGATCGAGTGGGAAACAGAGAGTGGAATCAGAGAGAGAGTGGAGAATTTGAGAGGCTATTTCGGGATTCTGAGATCTGGAGCAGAGAACATTATTGGACAGCTAGACGATTTCTTTGATGAGATTGTTGAAGGCAGGAAGAAGCTTTTGGACTTTTGCAGTAATAGGTAAAGAAAGATGAAAGTGTGCTCATGAAATAACTCAACTCTTAGAAAGAAAAAAAAAAGGGAAAAAAAAAACGGGAAATAGAACCCACCCAAGTAGAAAAATCAATTAGTTGAGATTGGAGTTAATGTACTCTTAAACCTTTTTAGTGTTTTTTTAATCTCTCTGGTCTCTTGAGGTCTGTTACTACCTCTCTCTTTTCTTTTCTTTTTTTTTTTTTTTCTATTTTAACGGTTACTGTAGTCGAAACTTCGATGCCAAGTATTTCCTTCACAAGGCAACGAAGAAGATTCTCCAACTGAATGTCGGTTATAGGTTTCAGAAGCAAGTTGATGATTGATCAAATTATTTTGCAGGAGGGCTCAATTTTACACAAACTTGTGATTTTCCTGCATTATAATGTATTATCAGGGTCTGTCATAGGAAGGTAAGCAGTAAACAGGGTTGTGTCAGATAAATTTTAAAAAGAGCAGTAATTTTTTTTTCTTGGGCAGTGATGATGTTTCTTCATATTGGGGTCGTGTAGAGCAATAAAAGAGGGGCGATGAGTTGTTATAGTAAAAGGACTAATCATTTTAGTAGGAAAAGAATAATGCAAAAGGAGGGAGTGAGCACTGTGAGATTCCTGGAAGAACTTTGCTTTAACGTCAAAAGCATCTTCTTTTGCTCTTAGGAAGCTTTTGTCTGATTCGATTCGCTTTTGAAAGCAATGGAGATGATGATTACCATGATGATAATTTGTTCCTCTGCTTCCAAAGTTTGGAGGAAGTCTAGTAACATTAATGTGCGTGTCTAAGAAAATAAGTTTTTTGTTTTGTTTTTTGGGGGTGTCACAGTCTCATTCCACCTGTAATCGGAGCCCATGCTTTTTGTCCCTTGCCGGAAATTCATGGGTTGCCTCCTTAACATGGTTCCATACAAGGGCTGCTTTCAAACCCAAAACAATAAAATAATACAGAATCAGCAAACACGAAGAGAAATAAACACAGAGCTAAATATATTGCAATTAGAGGTGTCAAAATGGGCTGGACCCGACGGGCCAGCCCATTCAACCCCATCTTCAGCCCTCTTGTTTTGAGGCCCCCATAAGATGGGGCTTATTTTAGCCCTAGCCCAAGACAGCCCCACTCTTATGGGGCTATGATAGGGCCAGCCCGCAGGGCCCTCATTTTGGTGTTGAGCCAGAAGTGAAAGTGAAGTGACTCAGTGTTTCGACCAAAAAAAAAAGTGACTCAGTGAGGGACGGCGACGGCGGACTGCACTTTGTCGACGGCGACGGCGGCTGCCGGAGATTTGGACGGCGTCAGGGACCACCCTTCGTTATCGGCGACGACGTAAGGTACAAACTGTCCGTTCTCATGAGTTCTATATCTGTTCGTTCTCATGAGTTTATCAAATTCCATTTTTGTCAGTTTCCCTTTAAATAAAGCATTTCCTTCCCAATGCGTGAGCGCGAATAAAAGAGAAACAACCCAGAATCATGTCCGCACAAATCATGATTTCTATTTGCTTTGCCAATTGCACCGACAATTTTTCTGCCTACTCCGTTTCCTGGATCCACACATATATATTCTTGTCTGTTGGCCTAGTTTTGTTACGCGTGGCTTTTTAATTCTGATTTTCTTGTTCATTTTTCCGACATGCTTGCATTTATTTCTTGATAGTTTTTCATTTTTCTGGGTTGAGGAGGGTTTAGACTTCAGTATGCGGAGATGCTTTTGATTTAACTAATACTACGAGATTACCCTGCTGGACTTTCACTTGGATAGCTCTGTATATGGTCTTTCAAGATGGATTCAAAAGATATGCTCAAAAAAAATTTGGTGAAAATTCTAGAACTATATGAGAAGAGTTGTTTTAATATACAACGGAGCATTATGATAATGTATCCATCCTCTACTCAGGAATATTGTTTCAACATATTCAAGGAACCTAAAACTACTGCCCTCATCTTTGCATCTGGCATGATGGTATTGTCCTTTCTAGCGATTGGTACAATTTGTTTGATTGGGTTGTTGTTGTTGTTGTTGTTAACATGTGATTTACATGACAATTGTAGTGGAACTTTTGTTTGTAACTGTATTGTGCTGGTGTTGATTTCATTTGTTATAAACAAGTACCTGAATTTGATCAAGGGATGGGCTTCTGTTGTGCATGAATTATTTTGATGCTTTCAGTGTGTTCTCATAAGTCTTGCCTTTTCTGTTTGTAGCTGTTGAGTCTTGAGTGTGCATATTTCTTACGCCATCTAAATTTGAATGGTATGATTAGGTTTGTACAGGTGCTAAAAGTGAGCAATAGTCTAAATTGGCAACAAGAAAGGTATATCTTGGTCTTCACTATTCTCATTTATCATGTATATATTAGGTTGCTTTTCAAGTGGAGGCCTAGTAGGTATGATCATGTATATATTTTTTTACGGTTCAGAGCTAAGACTGGTCATATATGTTTTGATTTTTGGTTGTATTTTTGTTTGATTTAATGTTAGGAACTAAAAGAATCCCAAGGGGCATCAAGAATTTCAAATTGAAGACTAGAGAGGCATCAACATGTAAGTTAGATTCTTTTCATTGATCTTGTTTTCAATATTCAAATGCCATAGAACCTTTGAAGTAATGTGATTCTGATTGTGGACCTTTGAATTTGGATGCAGAACCACTGTGTTTAGCCACTCTCAAACAGTAGGAAATGGTGCTTCAACTTTGAGACTAAATGGTGCTTCAACTTCTCTTTTTTGCTATGTTTGGATTTTTCTATTCTTCATGTTAGTTTTGAGTTGGAATCAATGCCCTGGATAAGTCTACGAAATGACGATATGTGAATGCTCCACTGAAGTTTAATATGTGGCTCTAATGCTCCAACATAATGGGCTGTGCTACTCCCTAACATAGTTGTACATGAGAACAGAAAATATCATATAATAAATTCACAATCAAATATGTAAATATAAGAAAATAACCGTAATACATTATATGCCTGGTCGTCTCAACTTTTGAATTCCACCAGAATTTATATACAACGTATAAAATATGACAAAAATTGGATTAGAAGCATAGACATATGTGCACGCGTGATAATTGGTGATGTTTACAGTTTACCGAGCGAACAGTGAGATTAAGGGATGAAGAGAAAAAAGTGGTAATAATTTGAGAAAAAACATGGCCCGCGGGCCGGCCCTAATCCTGAGGGTTATAAAAAATTTTGGCCCGTGCGGGCTTTTTAATTTGCAGGCTTTTTGGCCTTCCTAACGGGCTGGGGTGGCCCGTTTTGACAGCTCTAATTGCAATCCACAATGGCAAAAATGGATTCAGCATACCTTAAGTAAGTGACATGGCCATTCCACAGCGACAGCTCATTATACGCCCTTCCTCGATCATGCTAAATAGCTTAGGCCGCGTTGGATTGTAACATACTATCTTCGATACTAAATATAGTATAAGGTTTATAATACAATTGGTATTACAAACTTTTCTCTATATTTAGAACTGAAAGAACCCTTCCCCAGGAAAGTGAAATTATAGGCTTATAGCCCAACGACTTAATTTAGAGTGTGGATTATAGGTGGGTACTGGATCATCAAGTTCGACTTTTCAAGTTTATGCCATAAGATTCGCTATTCAGGGCATCTTGCCATTTTCAAAGAATTAATAAAATAATTTCATATTTTTTAGTTCTAAGATACATCCATGATCATACTCTTACAAGAAACTAATTAGACTTACAAATAATCTAAAAATTGGCTGCTAAGCTTTCCTCTACCTTTTATCCCACCGTGGTGTAAATTTCCAGAAGATTCTTGCATAAAAATGGCGGGAAAAGTGCAATATTGTCACGACTCAACAGGCAGTGAGTTATGTGTGGGCATGGCTCGTGAGTGACCACAACATATTCTAAGTAAGTTTGAGGCTAGAGGGACTTACTTGTAAGAGTGAAAAGATAAAGAGAAACGAAGGAATCTCCGAGCAAAACGTGGCAAGCCAAGACGATAATTGGTAAACTTTCAGGTTCCAATCCAATGTCAAATCCTGGCGTTGCAAAACTGGGAGGAGGAGACATATTTCTCCTGTCTCCACCCAATTCCTCATGGCATCTCCAGCTCAATAATATCTTCATTAGTCAAAAGGCACCATAAACAATCCATCAAACTGGACCTTGGAGGGTTTTGTAGCCTAGTTTCATGAGGTAACACGATTCCGCTGATAAAAAAGAATATTACTTTCAGTTCTAAATATATAACATAGTTTGTAGACCGTATCCTATATTTAGGACTGGATGAGTATTTAATTGGCATATGCTCTTTAATCAAATGAATCAATTTTGTTAGGATATTGAACGAGGAAGAACAATAGATTACTGAGTTGTTTGGGATGAGTCAGACTGAAGTAGGCATTTGAAGAGACTATTATACCTTGCTTGTTACTGCGCCAAGTCTTCTCGTCCTCTTCAATCTGGCCATATTTACAAAGCTCCAAAATATATCCAAACACCCGTAATCTGATACTACTATTTTTCCAAATTCCATATGAAAGGCATATGTTGAATCAAGTTATGTATTCAGCATAATGACTAGTTTCAATGGTAACCCTGTTCCTTTTGGAGTACCTTTTTTTTTTTTTTTTTGCGTGGGGGGGGGGGTAATTTGATAACAAGCTGAGTAGGGAAACAGAGTATGGCTACGGAACCATTTTGGATCTCATTGTTTCTGGCGATCTGGAATCCCAGAAGGATCCAAATTGCCAGTAGCACACCAATATTTCATATGCTTAATTTTTTTCTTGTTTCAAATTCCTCAAAGTAATTGTTTTATGCATGGGTTAATTCCATACAGTCATACTTATATTTTATATTGAAACATTCGAGATGTATAATCACCACTAAACGGTTTTAAAGGCCGCCGATTTGCCGCAGGTATCAACACCACACTGTCTACACCAAAAAAAAAAAAAAAAAATCCCTCAGTAGCAAAACTCCTGGATTCCGTACATAATATAATACGACAAGAGTAATCAGCGTCCAGCCTGCTGCACAAAAAGCACACTACATTATGGAAGAATTCATTGCACATGAAAACTACTCTCATAGTGATGCTGCTATCTTAAACATTCAGACCAATTCAAACTAACCACCAGCCATAAAGTCACTTCTTCAGTAAAAAATTGGTTTCTGAGCAACAGTTTTAACATTTGAATCATTTCTAATTATGAATATGAATTTAATCCACTAAGAAATGAAAATACCTGACAGCTACCTATCTGCATGACAGAGACAGAACTATATTAAACTAGTGATGCTTTTTGGCATTGAACATCAAGCCTGTTGACCAACTTTGAGTAAGTTGAATAATCCAGGGGCTTGTCAGTACACTCAGATGCATTGCGAACCTAATTTCCAGTACAATCAGCAACATGCAAGCCACTTTCAACAGGCTGATTCATTTGAATTATCTTACCAAATAGCTGAAATGAACCAGCGCCAAGTTTTGTTGAGTTGCAGCAATGGGTCCCAACAATCTCTCTGCCAATGGAGTGAACTCTACTGTGGCTATCAGGTGACAATTGACCAGATTGAGAACAGCCAATGTGTAAATCTGTTGACACAGTTTTCAACTTTGGCACTGAATTGTTCACATAAGAACTAGCAGCACAAAGATGAGTATTATCAGTTATGTAGTTTGAAAATCTCGAAACAAAAAATAGATCATGCCTGGCTCCCTGCATGCCAGCAGGAAAAGTATTGTCCTTCAACAATGAGTGATTCAAGCGTCCTGATGTCGAGTTAGTGAATCTCATCGTAGTCAATGAGGGGTCTTCCCCTCTATCAATTGGCAACCCCCTATACTTAGTGGCTTTAAATTTCTTCGCTGGGGGAAAAGCTGCGTGAAGGAGAGCTGAGGGGGAAATATGTTCAACCTGCCAAGGGCTGACTCGCTTTGCATTCTGCAACACTTCAGGATCATCCCATGTAATCTTGTTCGCAGCCATAAAAAATGGGAAGAAGCAGATATTAGTCCACTAGATAACTTTTAGAACAATATCTTGCGTGAACTGTGTGTGTGAACACCCCCCACAAACAAAAATACAAAAATTCCGACATTATGCTTGCTGACACAAAAAAAGACTAATAAATCTAAAAAGTAACAAAACATTTTTCTTTCTGTTTTTTTTGGAGATTTTGATCTGACAAGCACAATAAAAAACTGAAGTAAGAAAACATCATATTGCTCTTCCAACATCGAAAGTCCAATTAAGGCCATTTATCTTTGGAGTTTTGAACAACCAAAAATATAAATCAATATCAAAATTAAGCATGATGCTATCATTCATGAAAACAATGCGCATTTTATGTCCATAAAAATAAGAAAACAAGAACACAGAACATTTCCCAAGAGAATCAGCAATCTACCAACATTAGAGGCAGAGCTTCTAGAGTATGTCGCTTCATTAATTTAAAGAAAAAACGTGAAAAAATCCAAATAAGGCAATATGATATTGGTAAATAATAGATATTCCTCCTTTTCTATCCTATTAAATATATTCAAATAAAGAGTCCGTCTCCATTCTCCCTCTTCCCTTTCCATTCCACTAATCGAGGGCATCCTGCCATTACACAACAATTTACATGTTATAAAACGGCTGCAAAATTGTTCCAAACTAGATATATATATCCAATTCGTTATCGGTATACCAATATACATAATAAAATCTATAGCAAGCTGTACTATGCATGAGAAAACATACATAGGCTTGGACTGTATTTTTAAGCTCAAAATTGAGGAAAAGCAAGATTTTAAATTTTTTTTGTAACTTTACTTTTTTAAAAATATCATCTAAACACATAAATTAATTTTTTGTGAGATGGAGGTAAAAATCGACGGGAAAGAATACCATGAGGGATAACTTCCAAGATAGTAACAAATTTACTATTTTTGGGAGTTTTTTCTCCCAGTATTCTTTCCTCGATAAGGACTTCTTATGAAACAGAAAAGTGATAGAAATAATAACATAATGTGAAAGGCCTTTGAAATATTAATCATATTTACTATTGGCCATTTCTCCTCTATCAAATACTCTCAACTTTAGACCCAGAACTATACAAGTACAGTGTTAGTGTACATGCCTTGAATCTCTCGAAAAAAGCACAATATGAGCTCCATCAAAAAGAGGCGCTAATCCTTGGGGGGAAATTCGGTGAAAGTGATCTATAGCAAGATCAGTTTTTAATTAGGCAGTAATCATAAATACAGAATAAAGAAATTTGTTTTCGCCAAAGTATGATGTCCTATCTCATCCTAAATCATATGAAGACACAGGACAAAACAGAACAAATCCAAATGCGTGCAATCTAGAATTCAAAAGATTACAAGGGTAGTTCGATTCCAGTAATTTCCCATTTCCCATTAATGACATAGTTGGTATATAAGATTTTACCAATACTAAAAGGTGGATCTTCAATACCCCTTGCCTTCAGATAACCACTAAGCTCTAAGAAGTTGAATTAAAACCCATGCCCCGTGCAATCAACAGTCTTAAAAGTATTTGGTGTAAGATTTCAATTTCCATGCACGATTTTCATCTCCTCAATGTTCATCTGAATTTGAATCTGGCACATTACAAAGCTCTCGTATAGGTTATCAGTTGCGATATTTGCCAGAGCAGTTAAATCCTCAGTAGGAAACTATCACCAAGCAAACTAAATATTAAGAGGTGAAAAAGGGCTGCTAACACACCTGAAGCATGCGCCAAGGAGAATCCGGCCAATGCCGGAGACCAAGAGGAGCAGATACCGAATAGACCGTCCCGTGAAACCAGGTAATCCTGGACGAATCCTCTGTCTCCATAGCCATTTTGACTCTCATTCCAGGAGTCCATCTGACTTTTAGCGCTTCCTCCACAACATCCGCCTTCAACACAAAGCCCGGCAACCCTGGCCTAGGATAATACACGATTATGAACGGCTTATTTTGTGCTGCCGATTCTGCGGCGTCCGCAACTGCCTTGGCAGACAACTTTCCCCTCCCATTCCTCGAAAATTCTCCGAAACCAGTGTGGTAATCTTCCAGCTGCTCCTCCTTAACCTTAGTTTTTACGCCACCAATGTCGGTGCAACTTCCGGCCCAATCGCCTCGATTTCCAGCACTGAATCGCAGAGCTCTACGAACCCCAATGGACATATTCCCCGCGGAATTCTTCATGAAAACCACGGAATCACCGGCGATCAACTTCTTGTGATTGACAAACTTATTCCATCCAGTAGTGAGCAAGTGCCGCCGTGGTGTCCCTCGATAAATGTGACGAAACTCCCAGACGATGCCGTGAACGTCAGTGATAGCCAATGTCTGGTTCGGTCGATCAGATTGTAAATCCAATGGCGGGAAGATGGAGTCAGCACAGAACCTCGGAACTGAGAATCCACCACCATTGTTGGCGTCAGAAGGCGTGAGAACCTTGGTAAACGACCCCACATTGTCATCGCCCTGTACTTCGGCGCATTCGCCGACGGGATGAAAGTGGTCGTGGGTGGCTTCAAAATCACTGAGTGGATGGAGGACAAGCTTGGCAAAGACCTCGTCAGTAACAGGGTCAGCGAGGAATTCAACCCAGGAGACGCGGCATTGAATGAAGGGCTTGGACAGGAGAAGAGGGGAGAGGGATGGAGGAGCCGAGTAGGCTTGTTCCAAATGGCCTTGAGGGAAGTAATAAACCCTGGAATTCAGGGTAGGGATTTGAACGGAAGTGCCGGCGCATGCTCGCCAAATCTTAGGGTGAAGAAGGCAAGGCTGTGGCGGCAGTTGCCAAGACGGTAGCAAAGGCATGCTTCAGGTGCTCAAAGAATAAACTAGAGGTGAGTGGATCTGTTGTCTTAATTCTGTTTTAGAAGAAAGATTGAAAAATTGAAGGGTCGCTGTGTGTGACTCTGTGGGAATTTGAAAACCGGCCTGTCCAATTCATTCGCGCGTAAGCTTATGAAAGAGAATAAACATTGACAGAGAGAATTCGCACCAACACGAAGCCATCCTCTCACATGATTTAAAATTTTGGAAGTGAAGAAATCCAAAATCTGAAACCACCATTCCCTAAATGATCTTTTCTTCCTTCTTTCCGTATTCTCTAACAGACAAAATTTTGGGCTAATCTGAGTTTTTTGTTGCCTCCAACTCATTTTTCTAGTTTTGTAGACTATGTAGTTTGAGGCATGCATTATAAGGAGTACTCTCTCGTCTAAATTTTACTACAAAATTTTAAAGTCTTTCCAGAAGGTTAAAGATTTAGTGGTTAAATTTAATTGGCAAATTAGGATTGAGTACGGAAATAAGTGTGGTAGGAAATTAAATGAAACTCCCAAAAATTTTATATATTAAGATTACATGCGCAGCAATTTTATACTATATGTCAACATGATCATTGAGAATATTTGGTAATTTAATGTAATTTTAATACTATGTATAGTATAATATATTAAGTAGTTCTTTTTACATAATTTTAGCAATATGATTTGAATTTGAATTCACATTAGTCAACATATGTTGTATAAATATCTATATCTTCTATGGAATAGGATATTGTCACTACCATTTTTTGTCACTACCAATGTCACTACCACTTTTTTACCGTTAGATTAGAATCTCAATAGGAGAAAGAAATGATAAAGGTAGATAAGATTCTGATCTAACGGTGAAAAAGTAGTAGTGACAATATCCTATCCCATCTTCTATACATATATTTATGAGATAAGATATTGTCACTACCAATTTTATGTCACTACCAAGTCACTACCATTTTTCCACCGTTAGATCATAATCTCAATAGGAAAGAGAAATGATAAAGGTTAATGAGATTCTGATCTAACGGTGGAAAAGTGGTAGTAACTTGGTAGTGACATAAAATTGGTAGTGACAATATCCTATCTCTATATTTATACCCTCTATTTTTAGCATTGATAGTGTTAAAGAGGTTATTTTATTATTTTATGTTATTTTCTAATCATTCTTTCATTACGTTCCTTTCACTGGATTAATGTGTGTTGTGATTAACGTGGTTTGTGGTCATAGAAATGGCATTTCAATTGTCGTTGGGCTTGGGTTCGAAGGTCTTACGCCTAAACCAGGTCCATACACTTGCACGTGATCCACGAAGCCGCAGAGAAGCAGACGAAATCCTGGGATTTTGGTTCGCAGTAATTAAAGGTGTGCATGACAACCATTCTGTTTTCAGAATTGTTTCTGAGATGAAACCGTTTTTTCTAATTCTATGTTTGAAAAGAGCTCTAAGAATCAGAATTATGTTTGTTAACTCATTTTATTTTTACTCCAAAAATAAGAATTACGTTTATTAACACATTTTATTTTTACTCTCAGTGTTTACACCCTTGTTTTTCAAACCCTTGATGCTGGCTACTCTTATTAGTATCGCTTTGAGTAGGAGTTTTAGAACAAACAGAGTCAAAGTGAAAGAAACAAACGGCCATCTCAAAAATACTACACTAGGCATCACTCCAGCTAATTTTGCGCTAACATATGTTTTGTAGAAAGATGTCCTTTTTTCCCCTTTATCTTCTTTTCTCCTCTCAGAATACTTCCGATGCAGCAAGTATTTAGTCACAAAATCGAAGCGTTTGAACATGAATACTGCAAAGTGAAATGTTCAAATGGCGAAATCCCAAAATGTAGCAAGTATTTCCGATGCAGCAAGTATTTAGTCACAAAATCAAAGAATGGTCATAATTTCTCCCAAAATGTTCAAATGGCAAAATCTTAGAAAATTTACACAATTATAGAATACTACAAGAAAGCAATTAACCCCAAGTTCCAAAAACAAGATAGCAAATCTTTTTAGAAAAGCAATTATATGATATCAAGCTACATAAACAGTAAATTTCATGATGAACGGGTTAAAAACAAAATTGAATAGAAACAAGAGAGAGGACAACAACATTATAAGGGTGTGCATGGGAACCATTCTGTTCCCCAGCACTGATTCTGAGATGAAACAGTTTTTTCTGATTCTGTGCCTGGGAAAAGTTCTGAGAATCAGAATTACGTTTGTTAACTCATTTTATTTTTACTCTGAGAATCAGAATTACGTTTGTTAACACATTTTATTTTTATTTATGTAATTTTTATATTCAAAAAATTATTTATGTGGTAGTGGCGGTGGCAGTGGTGGTGGTGGTGGCAGCGGCGGTGGGGGTGGTGGCGGTGGGGGTGTGTGGGGGCGGGGGCGACAGTGGTGGTGGGGCGGTGGTGGTGGTGGCGGCGGCGACGGTGGCGGTGGTGGTGGTGGCGGCGGCGCGGTAGGGTAGAGGCGGCGGTAGTAGCGGCGGTGCGGCGGTGGGGGTGGTGGTGTTGGCGGCGGTGGTGGTGGCGGCGGCGGCGGCGGTGGGCGGCGCGGTAGGGGTAGGAGCGGTGGTGGCGGTGCGGTGGTGGTGGTGGCGGTAGGGGTAGGGGCGGTGGTGGCGGTGGTGGCGGCGGTCGGGGGTGGGGCGGTGGCGATGGTGGTGGCAACGGCGACGGTGGTGGTAGCGGCGACGGTGGTGGCGGCAGCGGTGGCGGCGGTGGGGAAAGTATCCATTGCTTAGGGTGATTGAAATGTCTTCGCTTCGTCAATGTCACGATCAGGAGAAGGGGAAAAATAGATTCTGTCTTTGTGCCCTGGAACATAGAAGCATAAATTTTCTGCTTCTTTTTTTATTCTCCAGCACAAAAAAGAAACCGGTTCATCCCGTGAACAAAAAAAAACCAAATTTACAAAACACAATTCCTATCCATTTTTGTTCCTGAGAACAGAAATTAAGAAAAAACTCATTATGGAAGCATTACCATGCACACCCTAATAGTAGCAACAAGAGAAATACAAAGAGGAGGATTTGAGAGGGGTCTTTGTGTTTTCGATTTAGAAGGGAATTTTGACGGTGATTACTAGTGTTGATTATGAAGGAGACCCCAACACCGTAGCGCTCGATAGTGGTTTGGAATTTTTAAACGATTTCGATAGATCTAGAAAACGGCAAGATCGGAATTTTTTTTAGAAAAAACAGGACTTCACGACTGGGTGATGAGAGAAAGAGAGAGATCATGGAAACAATTGCTTACCTTCAATCAGACAATCTAAAACGGCCAAAGATCGAGCTTGTGAGAGCAACAAGCAGGGAAAAGAAAGATAAGAGGTGGGACGGGAGAGACGGGAAGAAAAAAATGATTCTCATTTTGTGCTTTGGAACAGAGAATCAGAAATTACCTGCTTCTTTTTTTTGTTCCCCAACACAGAAAATAAACCGGTTCATCCTGGGAATAAACAAAAAAACCGGATTTACCAAACACAATTCCTATCCATTTTTATTCCGGGGAACATATTTTTTTTTTTTTTTTTAAAAACTCATTCCATGAGCGTTACCATGCACACCCTAAATACTCCATATCCTAGGCCTATAAGGGTTACTAGAGATGGTCCTAATATTTCTCAGGATGACCTCTTGTTGTTTAGTGAAGCCTCGGTTGAGCAAGCTAGATGCCTAGATGTATTATGGGTTGCCTGGACTCTTTTTGTAGAGCTTTTGGGGAGAAGGTTCATTAAGTCCTTAATGTTCTTCTTGCCTAAGGTGCCTCGTGATTTAATTAATAAAATCCAGCGGATTACTCAAATGAAAATTACTTCTGAGATTGGAAGATATCTACGATTTCCATTGACTAGGAAAAGGAAATCTAGAGACACATTTTAGTACATTATAGATAGAGTTAATTCCAAGCTTTCTTCTTGGAAGGCAAATACTTTATCAATGGCTGGTCGTATAACGCTTGCAAAATCAGTCTTTAGTGCTATTCCTTTATTTCCTATGCAGGTGACTCAACTTTCGAGCAGGATTTGTAAGGAGGAGGAAAAGTTGCAAAGAAAATTTATTTAGGTAAAGTCCTCATGGTTTTCACAATTTAAATTGGTCAGCCTTGACCTTACCTGAGAATTTTGGAGGTCTTGGTTTCAAGAAGTTGGAGTCTATGAAATGATGTGTTTGGTTATAAATTGGCATGGAATTTAGTGATGAGATCTTGGGGGCTGTGGTCTAAAGTACTTTTTCACAAGTATGTTAGGAGGAATGATCATTGTTTTTTTGATTTCAAATCGCGAGATTCTTCTCTATGGAGGTTTATTGATTGTTACACACCTACCGGTCTCACCTTTCTGGGTGGTTGGTAGTATGATCCTTTATTTAATTCAACTTTAAATTATTTTCCTAGGTTAATTTACGCCATTCATTAGAATATAAGCAGCAGAGCATGCAACGGTTTGGACAATAATATACTAATAAGATGAAAATACGGAAAGATAAATTTTTCCTAGAGGGATTAATATACAGTCATCCGGATAATGGTGCCTGAACAGGCCAAAATAATATACTACAGTCATCCGGAAATTACCAAAATAAATATCCAAAAATAACAATCACCAACTTCCACCACTACACTAGTTCAGCTCCGAAGCCTTACCTCTATCTTCCTGCTTCAATGTAGATGAACTGCCAGAGCACTTAAAAGGGGTTGGAGTTCAAAATTGAATACCAGAGTAATGGTTAATCTTATATAAAATGTTTATATAGTGCATGTAAGAAAACCACGAATAAAAACACATTCAACCAACGTTTTTCAAGCTTTCATCTAGGGTTCCAAAATTTTGATCCAAGTTTATCCTTATACAAAATATCATTTTAAACACTTTAAACCCATCAAAAATACCAAAATAAACTCAAAACCATATGTATGACCAGCTGAACGAAATTCCTCAATTAATCAACAAAATGTCAAACATTCATTCTAGCTTCTTATCTTTTATATACTAGGTTTGATCTTTCATTCTAGGCCATGAACCCTAGCTTTAAATATTTATTCATACTTTTCATTGACCATTCAAACCCAAGATATATATATACTTTGCAACCTCAAATAACCAAAAGAAGACATAAGAAGGTTAAAAGGTGACTTACTTGTCTTTGACCTTTAGTCACCTTGAATCTTTAGCTGGAGAGTGAGGAATGGTCTGTCAATGTCTTTTTTCGAAGATTGTTGGCTGCTCAATGGCATGAAGATCCGAGATTACAACATTAGACCTTTATTGCCGGAAGAATAGAACAACAATGTGGTTGATTGGATGGCAAATGGTACTTGGTCTTTCACTCGCTTGGGGACAACTGTATCAAATAACGTGATTCAACATCTAATAGCGGTTCTGCCTCCTATGGGTCGCGCAGGGGAAGATATTATGATTTGGAGTAGTTCTAACAATGGCTCCTTCTTGGTTAAGTCAGCGTATTATGTGATTGAGTCACCACCTGCTCACTTGGCTTACCCTTGTTTTAAACTCATATGGAAATGGGCTGGGGCAGAAAGAATCTGGGTCTTTCTCTGGCTTGCTTTCCACAATCGTTTGCCTACAACTGAGTGTAGGAGTAAGTGGTAGATTCATCTCCAATTTGTACCTCCTGCAACTTATAGCCTGAATCAATTAAGCATATTCTCCAGGACTGTAATTATGCAGAATGTTTATGGAAGGAGTTAATTCATCCGAGCTTCTACACTTGTTTTTTTGCTGCAAATCTAAGAGATTGGTTTCATGTCAATCTTAGGAAGAAGATTGGTTTACAATTGGCCTCTAACTGGAGTCAAATCTTTGGGGTCACGGTTTGGTTCCTATAGAAGTGGCGGAATTCTTCTATTTTTGAAACAGATTTTCATAAGCCTCCTTTTCCAACAAGGACTATTCTGAATGTATGGCGTATGTATGTAGTCACTGTTTTTAATGAGGAGATAGCTTCTCCAGGGGTTTTGGATTCTTGTTCCTGGAAGGCCCCCCTTTAGGTTGGATCAAGATTAATGTAGATGGTGCTGTGTCATATTCTAAAGGTTGTGCTGGCTATGGGGGTGTATTCAGAGACGCTAATGGCTCGTGGATCACTAGATTTTCATTCCATCTTGGTAGATGTTGTTCTTATGAGGCATAAGAATGGGCAATCTTAAAAGCACTTGAACATACTAGCAGTATGAACTACAAATCGATTAGTATCAAATCTGATTCAATGAACCTGATCGACTCTTTGAACAACCTGGATGCTGGCAGCGCACATAGTCTAGAGTCGCTGAAGATTAGAGATCTTTTGAATCTCAACTGGGATATTCATCTGTCCTACATTGCAAAGCATGGTTTATCCTTTTCATGTTATTTTTGATTCGTGTCCTTCTTTTCTGAGAACTCTGATTCTCTGTGATTGTATGGGTTTTTACCCCCTGTTTCGTTTTAATGAAAAGACCTAGCCTACTTTTTTATCAATAAAAAAAAAAATACTCTATATCCTAAATATAATGCAAAGTTAATTTTCTTTGAGGAATTTAATAAATAACTTAATCATATCATATAATATATATCTTTGGATTATATTCATTTGATTAGTCAAATTAATTAGTTTGGGAAAAATAAAAATATTCTAAAATAATTTAATTAATTTTTTTAATCTCTTAAAAAAAGTAAATTTGATCTTATATTTAAGATTGTGAGAGTATATGATAAGCCAGCAAAAGGTTAATCAAGTTGGTAAAGAATTAAGGGTTAAAGGGAAATTTGGCCAACCAACTATTGACTCAGGAGCATCCAGCACAAAAAACTATTAAGGGTACCAAAAATACCAACAAACTTTTAAAAAGGAGCGTCCAGCACAACTTCGTTAACACCGTTAACAAAAAGTTAACCTCCGTTATCTAAGGTGCAGATTGGCCAACGAACTCTTACTTTAGGAGCGCCCAGCACAAAATTCTAAATTTTACTAAATTAAATAATTTTTTTTCTCGATTGTCATTATTCAAAACTACTTATATAGATATCTATGGACAAAAATTATCCATTCTTTAATTTTGTCAAAATTATAATTTGATAAAATAAATAAAATTTTTAATTAAAAATATAATTATATGATTTAAATAAAACTCAAGGTGTTTTATAATTTATTATATACGTTAAACAAAAAAGTATATGATTTATTTTTATAATAAAACTCACATAAATTTCTTCTAAAATAAAATAATAATTTTTATGATAAAAAGAATGTATGATAAATGATATGAGAGAATTAGAGTAAAATATGTAAAAGTGCACTTATTAATCAAATAAATTAGAGTAAATTTATGTATGTATTTTTACTCTATCATGTGAAAATTATTCTTTTCTTTCGATTTTGTCGTTAACTTAATATCATTATATTCAAGATAGATAGTGTATCGTTGGGAATAAGTTATACGGCAATTGACATAATTGAACTTTAAGAACCTACTAATCTAAATTTCTTGCTATAATTTAAAGAGAGAAACAAATTATACTTATAAATTTATATTAATAAGACTTATATTTAGAAATAAAATGAAAATGAAAATGATATTTAATAAAAATGAAAATTAAAGAATGAATAATTTTGTTCTGTTGATATCTATAAAGTTTTTAAATAATCCTAATCCCTATAAAATATTTAATTTAGAAAATTTAGAATTTTGTCTTTGGTGCTCATGAAGTAAGTTCGTTTGATTTAATAACGGAGGTTAACTTTTTGTTAACGGTGTTGTGCTGAGCGCTCCTTTTTAAAAGTTTGTTGGTATTTTTGGTACCTTAATAATTTTTTATGCTGGATGCTCTTGAACTAATAGTTGGTTGGCCAAAATGCCCCTTAACCCAAGAATTAACCTATAACTATAAGATTATGAGTTCCACTAACGCCGATTTGATACCAGGGCCTTGATCCCTACGGATACTGTACTCACCTGAATTTTTTTTGATAAAAAAATGACACGGGTGGCAAAACAATTTGTTTTCATCAACGCCAAAGGAGGGGGACTTCACCTGCTATCAACGAAACCGATACTATCCAAGGGAATTGCAAGACTCAGCGAGTCAGCGTAGTAATTTTCAGTGTTAACTCAGTTTCAAGTGCTCCTATCCGACGGCGGAGGCGGCGGAGGATGGAAAACGCCGACGTTTTCTTGGGCTTACATGATTTCCTGGAGCGCATGCGCCAACCATCTGCCGCCGATTTCGTCAAAGCAATTAAGAGGTTTTTACTTTACAACTATTTAGATCAAAATTTCCATCTTTCTGTGTTTTCGACTCGACTCTTCCAAGTTTTCCGTCTCTGTTTATTTCATTCAAATTTCAATGTTATTGCGCTTGTTGATTTGTTTTCGCAAGTAACATGTTTTAAAGTTTTTCTTCTTCTGGGTGGACTTTGGTGGTATCTCTAGCCATTTGTTTGCTTGCTATATCTATCCATCCAACACGTCAATGTTTTTTCCGAAATGCTTCGTGGAGTAGATCTGGACTCTGATTTTATGGTTTCTGTGAGGTTCAAAAACTTATGTTGCGTTGATCAACAGAATCATTAATCATCACTTATAGAACTCTCTTCGCAAAGTATATTCAGATAAGAAGTTGGACCTTGGAACCAATAAAAAGCTCTATCCTTTATGAGATCATGGGACTGTCAAGAAAATCTTGTGAGTGGGACACTTTCTTTTGCAGCTTTATTGTGTCATTCTCGAATAATGCACCAGATCCAGAGAGGGATAGTGCCGCTGTACAGCAATTCTTTACCAATATGGAAGCAGCTTTCAGGGCTCATCCACTTTGGGCTGGGTGCTCTGAGGAAGAGCTGGAGAGTGCTGGTGAAGTGAGTTCCAATTTAACTTTGCTTTCTTTCTGAATTTCTGTGAGTTATTAGGTGGCTTTGATTTGAGGCTTTCGTAGTAATAAGCATTTTTGCTGACATATATTGCCGTGGCCAAATTTGATCCTTCCCTTTCCCTTTCATTTTCTTTTAGTCACTACGCTATGAAGATCTTGTCAGCCTATGCTCAAGAGAAAGGGAAAGAGCTTAAATGAAGAAAACAAAATATAGATTACTAACAAATAAGGCCTTTTCTTTACACATTTTATCTGTTTCATTCTATATTGGTCAATGGTGTTAGGATGGGCCGGGCATTGAACTAATCAGGGCACTGGTTCACTAAACTATGGTTGAACCGGTCTCAATTAAAATTATATTTTTTAAATAATACATTTAGAAAATAATTTAAATGATCCTTCAAGGGGCAGAATGGTCCAGGTCTTTATTAAAATATAGGGACTTACGTTTTAGACAAAAAGAAACTTGAGGAACTAAAACTGAAATTAGGGTAAACTATATGGATCAAACATTATATCGACCATTTAAATTAATAAACTCTGTCCATACTTTTTCCCTGAATTTGTGGATGTGTTATATTTATATTTTAGTTGACAAGTGATTCAGATACGAAGGAAGTTGGGGTTACATATATCACTGTAATTTTCTGATAATTTATCTTGTTTGCCTCCTTGTTAATGCACTTCAACATTTAAGACATAGGCTTGCAATTTCTAGGAAGAAATTAATTTCAAGAAGATTTGTTCCATCTGGTTCTATTCAATTGTATCAGTTGTGCTGTTAAAATTAGTTTCCGGGTTCATGTGGCTTTTCTGGGCTGAAACTTGTCTACTTTTGCTCTGCCTCTGTGTACTTTATTCATTATGATTAGAAAGCAATACATATGGCTTCTCCTTGTAACTTGTTCTGATACTACTTGGCTTCATCTATTCTGTTATCTCTTTACCTTTGTGTTTCACTCGTATACAGGGGCTGGAGAAGTATGTCATGACGAAGTTATTTACCCGTGTATTTGCTTCACTTCCAGATGACGTAAAACTTGATGAGCATCTTTCTGAAAAGATGGCTTTGATTCAACAGTTCATTCGACCGGAAAATTTGGATGTCAAGTCAAATTTTCAGTACGAAACATCATTGTTGGTGAGTGTATAACTAATCTTTGTTTTCTATATAGACTTTGAATTTTGTTCTCATGTCAGCATTTTGTAAAACTTCCACTAAATGCTGTATACATATTGGATTTGATTCTTAAGATTGTCAGCCATCATGACTTCATCATAAATTTCAAATGCAGATTGTCTTCCCACTTCTCTGATCTCATAATTCAGTTTATCTAAAAAAAATTACTTTGTATTTGGTGAGCTTGTATATGCTGAGTTTGTTACAACAACACAAGCCCTATTCTGAGTTTGTTGGTTGGAGAAAATATATTTCAACAAGAATTCCTTAATTGGGTTCTATCTCTGGCAACTTAACGCATCATTTAACTTGTTATGGTTTTCCATGTCCCTGCACTTTGCTAATTCATGTTTTTTTTCAATAAAGTCCCTTTCAGACCTTACTGCTGCTGTCTTATTAATTATCATACTGTTTGCAGCTTGCTCAGAAGGAGCTACAGAAAATCAACATGTACAAGGCACCCAGAGACAAACTAGTGTGCATCCTTAATTGTTGCAAGGTTATCAACAACATACTGATTAATGCTTCTGTTGCTTCAAATGCAAATCCTCCAGGAGCTGATGAATTTCTTCCTGTGCTGATTTATGTTACCATAAAGGTAATCTCAACATTTTAGTGTTGAATGACTGCTAAAGATGGTGATTCAGCTTCACATAGCATGCTTTATAAATATTTACTAATATGTGTACCTGGAGCATTGATTTTTAATTTTGTCATTGTTTTTGGTTTTCCTCCATATGCACTAAACATTGAAAAATATAGCTTGTAGCTTTGTAAAATTATTTGAAGTGTCCAGAACAAGTGCTGAAAACAATGCAAAGTGAGAAAAATGCGCAATAATTTTATTCAAATTCATTGGTAAAAGGGTGAACTTATGTTATAAATAATAGACCTCTATAGTCTATATGGAATGGCTTAAACACCCAAGCCATCGAAAGACTCAAGAAATCCTAATTCCAGATTGGAAATAAACCTTTTGTCCCCTGCCACACGGACAAGAAAAAAGGGGAAAAATTAGGAAAGAATGTGGAAAGAAGCTACTGGTTTCATTATAATGGAGATATCCAAAGATCCAAGCAACTAAGGCCCCATTTGGTAGCCTCAATGGAATGAGAATCCTGTTCTATTGAATGACAACCAAGAAATATCTATGATACCCTTGTTATCATTACTTAATGGTGCATTTTTAATTATTTTATTCATCCAGTGGTCTGAAAGACATTTCACATTTATGATTTTTTTTTTTTTTTTCAATTCCATTCCATTTTGTGTATCAAACTGGGCTTAGAGCTTAAATTCCTAAATACTAACGATAAATCCTGAATTTAAAAAATGTAGTTTATTCTACCAAAAGTTGCATAAAGAAGAAGTCTTTGTAATTTCCTGATCAGGTTTGATTTGGATTTTGACATATGTTGCATACATCGGTGAATTAGTAATGAGAATACAATTAATTATGGTATGGGTCATATTGTCCAAAATCTTTATATTATAATTCATTTTATGCTGATTGCACATTTTTCTGCCATAAAGAACTTGGGTTGAAAAGTTCGGACTCCTCATGGAGCCAGAGTTATTCTAATGGCCTTCTTTCTTGAGATGTTTACGAAAAGTTCTCTTAAGTTTTTGTGTACTTGAGTACATACCTGAATGGTTTATTTTCTCCTGCCAACTTAAAAGTTAAAACTCATCTAATTTATATGGCGCCATAGGGTGGCTAAAGCATAAAAGCTATGCATCATAACCTGATATTCTCATAATTTTTTCCCTCCTGAGTGCCTTTTAATGTGGACCTGATTGTTATTATGAAGCTGTATATCCTTTTCCTTCTCTCATTAATGTCACTATGCAGGCAAACCCTCCACAACTTTACTCCAACCTACTGTACATACAAAGGTTTAGACGTCAATCACGATTGGTTGCAGAAGCAGCTTATTTTTTCACAAACATGCTTTCTGCTGAGTCCTTCATCAGAAACATTGATGCTAAAGCCATATCAATGGATGAAGCTGAGTTTGAGAGAAACATGGAATCTGCTCGTGCTGTTCTCTCTGGGCTGTCAACTGATTTGCAAGATCAGCCTAGATTACCCGATCAATATTCTGAAGCCAATTCAAGAGGAGATCCAGTCAAGGAGTTTGCATTACAAAGCACATCATCTGAATCGAAATCTGAAAATAAGAAAGTAACTTTTGCAGATCAGTTACCAATAACAAAGATTCCATCCCTCTCAGATTTGGAGAATAAAGGAGCAAGTATGCTTTTGAAGGAGGACGGCGTGAATGAAGTTTTCAAGGAATTTAGATATTTGTTTGCTCGTGCCGGTGATCTAACAGTCAGTGATGTGGAAGACCTGCTAAATAATTACAAACAACTTGTTATCAAGTACGTATGTCTTTCCACGGGCTTAGGTGTTCCTCCTACATCTCATCCTCCATCTGATACTCAAAACAATGTACAAAATATCGTTGAAACCAAAATAGATGCTTCAGATAGCAGAGCTGTAGAAGCAGATGAAAAGACAGAAAAGTCTCCGGATAGCGCAGAGGATATTTCTGATGGAGTATCACTTTCTAAGGAGAAAAATCTTGAATGCGATCTGCCCCAGGATGAGGCAGTTGCACCTCAGGCTGGAGGCAGTTTAGAATCCTCTAACTGATAGCGATTTTTCTTAAAATATGTTTATTTTATTCTTATTTTAGTTTTCATTCTTCATGTAATATTAGCTTTTGTTTCCCGTTCTGGGGTGTCTGCCTTTACTTTTCAGACGTGGTAGCAATACCACCATTAATATTAATGAACTCGTTTTCAAAATTTTGAACTCCAATGAGAAAGTTCCCGAGAACATCTGGGAGATTGACATTTGTTTGTAGTAGATGAAAAGAATGGTTGTAAACGCGTCAATTAGTTTCTTTATCAAGTTTTTGGTACCGTCATTAAAAACTTGCTTAGTCGTGACAAACTGTGAAGCTTGATAGAGTAATAAGTAGTTACATAACTAAGTCTTGCTAATTATGTAACTAATGGTTAGTCGGACCTAGTTAGCATGTGACCCCATAAAAATTGTACATTTGTATCTACTGCTATGATTAATGAGATATCACTATAGCAGGTCATTCAGGAAAAATATTCTCTCCTTTTCTTTGTTTTCATATCTCTCATCAATTTCATTTGAGCCGTTGATTAAGAAGATGAGAGAAAAGTTAAAGTAATATTGTGAATTTTTAGATTGATTGGACAGCTATGATTTAAAGATTATGAGAAATGATGATAAGAGAAACCCAACCCCCTACTCTCTCATCCTTCTCTTTCCTTAGAACACTTCCATCGTCCTTTTCCTCTCTGTCTCTCAACACCTTTACTAACTATTCACACTTGCAAGTTTGAAAAGAGCCAACCCTACATTAATTTTGTGAATTTCTGTTGTTGTACTGTTCAGGTAGTAGGAATAACTCTGGATTTAGCGATTTGTTTCATTTCCTTGCGTGTGAAGTGCTTCATGAGTCTTGATCATTGTAACAGGAAGTAGAGTCCACATTTTACAGATCAGATTCAACCAGTGCACGACAGAGAAAGTGCATATAATACATTGGACATAGATATGTTCGAGAGTTGTTTCTTCCACATATTCAAACTCAACAAGAGCTTGATTGGGATAGATCTGTTAAATCATGCATATCATATCAAGAAATTATCTTGTTCTTTGTTCGAAAACGGTGGATAGCACCCCTCCCTTGTCTACTCGCTTTTGAATTCTTCTGATAAGTCTTATTCGCTTAATAATGCAAAGATCATACTTGTAAATCTGCCTCCCCTCCAATTTGTTGAACCACATAAATTAACTAGTTTGCATAAATGGGGTCTTGGCTGGCCGTTAGTTTCAGGATCTGGGCCAATAGAATATTTGACTCGTCAGTACAAGCAAGGCTGTGATATGAAGAAGACTCTCAGGTTAAGTCTATCCTTAAGCTCACGCGATGGAGGAGATACCTTCAGAACAAAGTTAAATAATCTAAAGTACGTTCAACCTAGAGAGAAGGGTCACAGGCAGGCTTGTCCTCTTGTTTGAAGACAATCTTTGGTGATAGCTATGTTTTTAGGTGGTTCACTAACCTGATCTATGCCTATTTTATTTTATTTATTGTACTTCATCAATTATTGTTGGTCATCTTTATGGGCACTTTCCCTTGGACATGCCTCCTTTATACAAAATTTGCCACAGGGAAGTCTTCTGTTCTGTTGTTTTCCCCTAAAGTTTAGGTCATCCTAATCCCTATACCCTAAAGTAGATGGTTCCAGGAGCCCAATTTAATTTTTGAATTATGACCAAGTGCATGTGGATGTTGGAAAAAAAGTTGATTCCAGAAGCGAAATTTCTTTTGCTTCTTTTTGAAGTTATAGGACTACCATATAATTAAAGGAAGCCAGGAAGGAGGAAAAACTCATGTGAGTGGAAATATCCAGAGATAATTAATGAAGTAGTTGAAAAGTGGGGTCGCTTCAATTAACTCTAATTTCCATATACTGTTTGAGTTAGGGATAGAAACTGTTTTCTCAATACGATTTATAGTATATAAAATAAGTATGTAAGAAAATTTTTAATATGACTGTGCTTCTTTTAAGATTAATTCAAGCAGGTAGTATATGTTTTGGTTAAATGGAAGAATTAAGTCTAAAGAACAATTCAATCACGTGCCTCTCACGTGAAGACAGTTGTGGCGTGTCGGCCGCCGCGTGTGGGCTTTGTCCATCAGATTCAGGACACATGAACTTGGTATGCATATGGAAGTCACACATTTTATTTTCACCAGATTATTGAGTTACTATCTTGGACCAACTAAATTATATATATATATATGGAAAAAAAAAAACTAAATTCCTCTTTCATACTCTTTTTTTTTTTTTTTTGCAGATTAATAACTAGCTTGGGGTATCAACAATGTCTATTGATGACAGACAAAACTTGTATGGAAATTTTCTGCGTAAATTTTTTATTTATTTTTAGAAACTTCAATGAGATGATGGGAGTTTCAAACCCGTACTGCAACTTATATTTCATATTTGGGGACAAGCCAGCGTTGTCTAGATTAAGTTCAGAGAACTCATCACAAACTTCACAGCATCAATAAGCAGGATGCCAACTCTATCAGTCCCATTCATTTATCGCAAACTGACTTTTCTATTATTCTTCACTCTATTTTATTTATTTTTTATTTTTAAATTTCTGTGTCTCAAACTAGATATGAGCAATTGAGCAGTTCAATTTTTTCATTTAGATTATTTTCAATAAAATTTCCCACTTAAAATTTGATTTGATTTTTATGATTTAAAATAAAATATCAAGATTGCAAAAGTTATTTTGATTGTTTAAATGTTTTTTTTTTTTTGTACAAAATGTTTTAGATAACTTTGTTGAAAAAAACTAGTTTGAACTTGTAAGAGCAAAATAGATCCACCTCACCAGATTTGTCCCGATACAGAAAATTTGATCAATTTGATGCAAACGTTTAAAATAAAAGTGGGGCTTTTTTATATAACCGCATATGTTGTTTTCTATCTCTATACATCAAATAAAAAGTTTGAGATTAATTTTTTTTTAGTATTTATAACTATGGTACTCCCTCCAATCCTAAATACTTCTTCTGGTCCTAATTATAAGACATAGTTGACTTTTTTGAAGAGATTAATGAAGCTAATTAAATTATTTTAGATTATTTTTATTTTTATTTTTTCTTCTAAACTAATTAGTTTGACTAATAAACTAATATATAATCTAAGGATATATAACATATGAAATGATCAAGTAACTTATTTAGCTTCCTTAATCTCTCCAAAAAAAGTCAACTAGGTCTTATAATTAGGACCGGAGATAGTATAAAACAAAGTTGACTTTTTCTAGAGGTTAAATAAACTAATTAAATTATTTTAGAGTATTTTTATTTTTTTTCCAAATTAATTAGTTTAACTAATAAACTAATATATAATCTAAGGATACATAACATATGATAGGATTAAATAACTTATTTAACATCTTTAATCTTTAAAAAAAAAAATCAACTCTATCTTATAAATAGAACCGATAAATAGAACCGAAGGGACTATAATATAGCATCCAAATTGTAAGTGGTGTGATTCGAATTTTAAACCAAAGCTGTGACTTGTGAGTAAAAACATGAGAAATTTGCACGTCAAAAATATGACGTCCAAGCGTGGCACTGTGAGACTAAAAATGGCGTAATGGTGATGCCAACAAGAGTTAAATTAAATGTAAAAAAGAAAAAAGAGGATACAGAGATGATCCACAAAAAGACAAGCACAGTAAAATTGCTCCACTTCATGAATCATGATAGCAGTTTACTTAAGAAACGATGAATTATCATAATAACCTTCCCTGATTATTGGCTTCCGGCTGAACGTGGCTCCCCCCTCTAATTTATGCTTCCCTTCTTCATTATGTATCTTCTCTCTCTTTTGACCCTTTGACCTTATCATCATCTACAAATTTCCTCAACCTTTGCTGCAAATATTTAATTCATGAACTAAATCACCCAATTTTAAGCTGCTCTGTAAATTAGCCTACTGTGATGCCACGTAACATAGTAAATGAGTATTATAAGTATCGCTGTTGGGTCAACCAACATTAAGGGGCCAAAAATAAAGAGTAAGTATTTCCCCAACTTCCTTCTATAAAAGCCTTTTTTTCTTTTTTCTTTTTTTAAAGAGTCCAACAAAATGCGAAGGGAGTAGCATTAACCAAAGTTGAAAATTAGGTGGAGACATGGGGTTGGTCAGCGAGCCGATGTTTTTTAAGCCCAAGAGCGTGTGTATTTTAGCTTAATCATCCTGCTTGAGATCTAGATCTCAACACACACACAAAACAACAAAACAAGCTTATCTCACTAGTCCTCTCCTTTCCCATTAAATTTTTGTATTGACCATTGTTTTACTTTAATCACAAAGTACACACACATTTTTATTCATCTGATATGTTTGTTATAGATCGATAATTATACGTTATTATGACTGGTCAACGGCCCTATGACTGGTTCTTCATTCTGAATTATAAATAGAATGGATATTAATTATTAGCATAGTGAGAAAAAATATTATAATTACATTTAATCATGCCGACCTTTTTTCTTGTTTTCACCTTTTCCGGGATCAAGTAAAGGATCGCAGTAAGTACGCGTCGGTTTCCACAATCAATCCCAACTCTCAAACTCCAATCCCATTTTCCGTTTTGCCTTCCCTCACCAAACCATCTTCAACCCTCTCCCTCTCCCTCTCTCTCTGAGCTTTTCCGTGATTCATAACTGATATTGGGTAAACCACAAAAACCATGAGCAGTGAAAACCATCGCCACCATCACCATCACCATCGGTTTCAGCATCAGAAGCTGCATATCCAGGAAAGAACCACATTCCTTCCGATGCTCTGTTCCAGGCCTTCAATCAAAGATGTGAGCCTTCCACTGTGGAGGGACCCGCCGGCGTCTGTCTCCAACGACCCTTTGTCCCCGAGGATCGGCTGCATGGGACAGGTCAAGAGGAACAACAAGATTGTCGGCTTCCCTACTTCTCATAGACTCACCAACACATCATCCATTTCCCCTGCAGCTTTTGGCAAGTACTCCAAGCTTAAAAGGCTCTTCTCCGGAAAAGGCTTGAGCGCCAATCCGGCCACCGTTGCTGCCGCTTCTACTACCTGTGGAAGAAGGATTCGAGCGAGTAATACTGATAGGTTCAGGAACGAGAATGAAGCTTCGGTAGCTCTGAGCATTGAGAGTATGGATCCGCCATTGCCGGTGATCAAAAGAGCGCAGAGGAAGTCTGAAGAAGAAAGCCAGGTTGATAGTCTTTGGAAAAGAAGGTCTGGTGGTGTTGCATTGAAAAGTCTGCAGCTTCAACAGATTCATCATCCAAGGCCTCATCTTCAGCCTACTAGTGTTTGATCACAAAATCTCTGCACTCCAAGTGAAAGGGTAAGACAGATTATGAAAGCCTTTTTTTGTTTTGGGATTTTTCATAGTATAACATAATGTAAATGATCATGTATTGTTTGGTTTTCTGGAGTACATAAGATGGTGGTGATCAATACTTTTGGGCTTCAGCAATTAAAGTAACCAGAAAAATGAATTACTCTTGGGTTAAAATCATTGAGGCAACCAGGCATGAGAAGGATCGGTGTTTCTTAAAAGACGGCCACAATAGTGGGAAAATAGTCCAAATTAGAAGCAATTTTAGTTATAGATCTATGATCTATAATTCCTTTTTTTTTCCTGGGTTGTGGGGGTAGCGCCAATATCTATGATCTACTGGGAGAAACCATCAGGTCGGCAATTTCACATGGAGAAAGTCAGGTTCTAACGTCCTATTGGCAAAATCATATGAGGTCCATTAATGAGGGAGGAGGAGGACTCGGAGACTGGTCTTTAATAACGGCTGCAGAACCAGCCGTATTATACATGCGTAAGCAATCGGGAATTAGATTTCGTAATTTTCATCTCCCGAGCTGGTTCAGAATATATAGGTTTTTATTTTCTTTTTATTTGTTTTTTTTTTTTTTCCAGAGGTTCACCGTTCACGTTACAAGTTTAAACAACAAATGTTAAATGATGCGAAAGTTCCCTCTCTCGAAAAAAATAAAAGGATACGAAAGTCGTTAACAAGTTCCAAGTCAATGTAGGTTAAATTAAAGGACTAAAATGCTCTCATTAAAACTGAGTATAAGCTGGAAAAAAGAGTATCGATTTGCACGATATTGTCCTCTGCAATTTCAGAGGTTCATGACATATGACATAAATAGCAGACGTTGCTAAAATAAGGGGGAACGACGATCCACATTTGAGAGACAGGTGATCGACCAAAACTCCTCCTAATTCCAAAGTATAGATCACGTTCAACATTAATTGGTAGCATCCGGGAAGAGTAATTAAAGTGGGCAACCAACTAATGCCAATAATCATGAAGGGCTTATTCTTCGAACTGCTGTAGTTTATTTACAATATACTCTCAGCAGATACCGTAGACCATATATAAGGAATGTACATACATAGAAAACCCCATTACAAACAGATACCAATGTGAGATTTCATGTAACTTAATCTAATATTTAAACTATACAAACATCTACGACATCATATAGATCTTCTTTTGATTGATATGCCACCATCAACCTTGTTCTTTATAAAGGAGTCCTGATCAATTTGTTGACATCATAGCCTTAATAATGATCAAAGCGATGTTACGCCACGACACCAGGATTTATTGATTAAGGATAACGAACAGAAAAGACAACACAATCAATTGCCCACTAAGTCTATCTCCCCACCATTGTTATAATTAAAAAGATCTAACAGACTATACCCAGTAAGCGTCCTATATATTAGGAACACAACAGCAGAATACCAGACCCAGAATACAAATAGGAACGCGAGACTACAATTGGCCAAATGAAAAGATTTTCAATCAATCGTTTAAAATCCTCCAGCCTTCATATTTCCGAGTTGCCCCCATTGAGAGTTTTCAGTATATCGGGTAATTTAAGCTTCAACTAAATTATGGGCCTATATTTTGCATGAAATCTGAGGGGAGCCATATTGCTTATAGCCTTGTAAATAGTGGTACAATTTTTTTAAATAAATATTCTTATGTTATATATCGATAATTAAGACATTTCAACAAGGTACGGAATTCATCATTTAACCTTCCATTGCCTTCCATATCTAATTCTGATAAAAAAAAAAAAAAAGCTAAGAGACACTCCCCTGAAGAGAAATATTACCCTTGTGCTTTTTCAAAATATCTAAAAGAACCCTGGTCCAGTATCCTCTGTAGCTCAGCAACCCAAGATCTGAAAGGGATCCTTCCGGTTTGCCAACTTTGCCCTCCTTCTTGGAAAGTTCATATGCTGCTCCATATTTGAAATACGAGTACATTGATTTTTGACCATATGCTGCACTCTTCGGCGTCTCCAGTGTTCCCATGATCCTGACGGGCAGCAGATACTCTTCTCAGCACTTCTCTGCTCAGTGCCCATCCCTTTTCATCTTTAGATCTGACGGTCAAAATTCTAATTCAAGGATCCAAAAATCTTTTTCAAAATATCACAAGGTATTTTGAAAAGATTTTCTCTTTCCTATATCCATTGATCAAAATTTCAACGACCGTCGATTTTGATCTAAGAGGGTAAAAAGATTTCGGATTAGGACGAGATAACTGAGGAGGGATGTCTGGGCGAGAAACCAGACTCGATCCTGACCACACCCCAGCGGCTAGGCGGTGCAACGGATTTAGGAAAGAGAAAGAGAAGGGTTAAACTTACTTTCTACCTTTATAGTTCACTATAATTTGGGTTTTGGCCCTAAAATTTTAAACATTTGGTTTTAGACCCTAATCCCTATAGTTTTAAAAGCACCTTGAATTAATTTTGGGGAAATACAATTCTCATGTTGTAGAAGAAATATATTCTCATGTTATACACACATGAAATGGTAGGACCCACATCTTTTTTTTTTTAAAGATGGAGGTCCCACCATTTCATATGTGTATAGAATTTTTCTTCTCCTCATGTAACATGAAAAGTTTAAACTCCTTAATTTTACTGATGTATTGTTAATTTTGCTATGGATGATTAGAAATATGACATGGAAATAAATCATTTGATATGAATTGATGATTTGGATAAATTATTTAAAAAGAAAAAAGAAACTTCTTTATCCAAATCGCAGATGGCACAACCACAATGGACCCAAATCGCACAACCATAATCATCAGCCCATCAATCACCTCCATCGCTCATCTCCTCCACCAGTCACCCCACCTCAATCGCCGTCTTCGACGCAGGCACCCATTGTTGTTGCTATCTTTAGCACCCATCGTCGTCGTTGTCTCTGACACTCATCTTCACAGGATAGATGCACTTGAGATCTGGATATATATTTGGGTTGAAAAGTCTCTCAGTGATTTTACGATTTTTTCTAAGCAAAATTCTTTTCAGGTCACAAAGAATTAAGAAAATCTCAAAAAAATCTCAAAAGAAATTTAGATATCATAAAAGTCTTAAAGAGTTATTAATCCCACAAATAAAAGTTGTTAATCCTATAAAGGGAGTTGTTAACTTTTCTAACATTTGAATTTTTCTTGGAATTTTTTTAACAATTTTTTGGACTCTAATAAATTTTCCTTATTTTCTGCCTCTTGATTTTGTTAGTTCGGTGCTGCATCTTCATGCCATAAAGCTGACAAATTTATTTTGGTTTTCGAATTGGTTGTCTTATGTTAGCTCAAAAAAATTATACTTCCTCCGGTCCTAATTATGAGACATATTTAACTGATTTTAGAGGATTAAGGATAGAGGTTAAATTAGTTAATTTTACTAATTTTTTAAAATGCCCTTATATAAATTTTTCATTTCAACTACCTTATTGATTTCATATAATCCCTTATTCATATAAATAGGAGTATTATAGTAAGAAATTGACAAAAATAAAAAATTTGAAAATTACTGTTACAAAAATCAAAAAAGAAAATTTGAATATCAAGCATCTGCAATTGCCTACGCCGGTGCCCGGCTTAGGCGCAGCAACAGAAGAACCCTATGTTGTGCGATTTTGGTTCAGTTCAAGGATCTGTTTTTTTTTTCCATTATTTTTAAATAACTTATAAAGTTCATCAACCCATATTAATGGGTTATTTCCATGTTATATGTCCAGTGATCAGGGCGGACCCAGAAAAATAGTAAAGGGGGCACCATTGGTGAGGAGATGTGGGGGTTCGGGGTAGCGCCCCCAATTTTTTTTTTCCAGAAATTTTTAAATGTATTAAAAAATAAAAGAATATAAACAAGAAAAAGAAATATTTATGAAATCAAGTGAATATTGATGATGTAATTAGAGAAACAATTATTTTAAAACCTGTTATTTAGAAAAGTAAGGCTAAGTGCTGTTAGAGATGCAGCTATATAAATTACAATGAAGGGTGGACACTCAATAAATTCAAGTACATATATTTTAATAACAAAAGTATATTACAATAAAAATAATTACAGTGTCATCCTTCTAGGCTTTATTTTTTGGAATTCCATCATAATTGTTTTATTATCAATGCTATCAAATACATCTTTTTCAATATAATGCACTAAATAATTATTCAACCATTCATCTCATGTCCGATTACAAAGTGTAATCTTAATGTATTAAGGATAATTACCAAACAATCATGCAATCATTCAAACATTTTTTTTTAAAGTTCCCCAAATTTAAGGGGGGGGGGAAGTCTTATCTAATGCCTAGATCCGCCATTGCCAGTGATTGAGTCATATCAGCAGAATTATAGAGTCAGTGACACAACAGCAAAAATAACCCTGATAAGGTCTTTTAAAACTAGGGTTAAGGTGTGATTTGACCAATAAACTATTGGGTTAGGAGCATCCAACACAATTAACTATTAAGTGGACCAAAAATACCAACAAGCTTTTAAAAAGGAGCACCCAGCACAACGCCGTTAACAATAATTTAACCTCCGTTATCTAATGTGCAGATTGACCAACAAACTCTTACTCCAGGAATGCCTAGCACAAAATTCTAAATTTTACTAAATTAAATAATTTTTTTTCTCAATTGTCATTATTCAAAACTACTTGTATAGATATTTATGGACAAAAATTACTCATTCTTTAATTTTTTCAAAATTATAATTTGTTAAAATAAACAAAAGTTTTAATTAAAAATATAATTATATGATTTAAATAAAACTCAATGTGTTTTATAATTTATTATATATGTTAAACAAAAATTATATGATTTATTTTTATAATAAAACTAATTTCCTACATTTTAACTCGATGTAACTAATGAGTGTTCTAACTCGGTTGTAACATATTCTCTCAACTTTAATTCACTACAATTTAATTCTTATAGTTTTAACCATTTTATAATATAATCCTCTAATTTTATTGATCTAGAACATAAAGACTAAAGCAGGGGCGGATGGTCTTGATGGCCAGCTGGGGCCTTGGCCCCAGCTGGCCCCGGTTGATCTTATAAAATATGTTAATATGTACGTGTATTTATTATATGATATTTTATTTGGCCACAAATTTGGCCCCAGCTAATTTTTAATCTTCTTTGTAAGGATAATGTTTGTTTCATTACTCATTGGGTTGTGAGAGGAAAATAATATTTTTGTTTGAGATACTGAAAATGTTAGTATCATCTTATATATTGTTTTGATTTACAATTATCGGTTATTATTTATTTGTATTTTCAAGGTTATTTGACAAGATTTAGTAAATACTCCATTTGGTCCTTATTTAAGAAACCAACTAACAATTCTCACAAGTCAATAAAAACAATTAAAGTCATTAAATTTGTCCTAAAATTTAAGTATTTTTCATTATTATCCCTATTAATTACACTAAACTCTAATTTTATATTAATTATTACTTTCACTCACTACCTTTTTAATTATGGGTATACATGAGAAAAAATATTTAATGCAATTTGGAAACAAGCAAGTGCCTTATAAAAAGGACCAAATTATACTTGTTAGTTGATGCTTTATAATTAGAACTAAAATGAGTAGTTCAATATGTTTATTTTTTGGCTCGGGCTAAAAAAATTTTCTGGTTCCGCCACTGGACTAAAGTATGAAATGGTGAAAACTATAAAGAGTGAGTTGTAACGAGTAAAAGTTCAGAGACTAAGTTATAACCGAGTCAAAACTATAAGGACTGAGTTACAGCCCAGTCAAAACTACAAGAATTAAAAGATTAATTTTTTCAAGTGATTTTCTTTCAAGTTTCATGCATTTTAAAGGGATAAAATTCATTTTATTCAGCAAGATTGAACAATAATTTACGAATGACAATGATTTTAATTTTGATAAATTATCTTGATTTTTATTTAAAACTAAATTAAGGTTGTGACTTTTTGAGAATCTCAAATATTTCAAGAACTAATTATTATAAATACTATTGTAACAAGGAAAAAAACTAGGGTAAAGATGTAGTGAGCACTCCTAACTAATTTTGAGGGTGTAATTAATACACCAAAGTATTTAAGGATGCAATTTTAACCCAAAAAATAATTAAATTGGAGTAATTATGGCCCTCATCCTTAATGACGGTTAACGCCGTTTTAAAAAAAAAAAACCCGCCTTCTACAAAGAAATGCATAAACTCGTTCGCCGCCCGAGTGAGAATGCAGCTTGTCACACTCAAGACACCTTAATCGGCGCCTCTGGATGAATCTCAGGAAAACTTCTATTACTTCACATTTTTAATCTTTACAGTGCTCTTTCTCTTTCTCTTTCATCTTTCTTTTTATGACTCACTTAAGCACCTACGCAAGCCTTCTCCTCACTCGTAATTCATTTCTCTGCATCTTTCAGTTTTTGGTTCAAGAAAAACCTCCCAGCTTTCCCTATCTGTTCGCGTCATTTCCCCACCTCCGGTTTCACTTTCGTGTCATTTCCCCACTTCTTAGCTCTACATATGATTTATGTTTGTATTGGTGGTTGTATAAGTAGCTTTTGTGAAATTGAAACTTGTTTAAAATTATAGTAGCATAAGTAACTTTTGAGATAATTAAAAGAGAAAAATTAAAATCAAAATTACAAAAAATATGAAAAATGCTAGATTACAAAATTTGACCATGCTAAAATACATAATTTGATCAAATAAATATTACATAAGTAACTAGGAACTTAGGCCCTGTACAGTTTGGTATCTAATTGTGTCACGAATCTGATTCATTTCAATTGAAGATGGCTAATTCATTTCGGTTGAAGATTGTTTAGTAGAATCAGTCAAGGAAGACTCTTCATCTATACTAATATTTTCATTTCCAGCTTCCATGAAAGTAGCGTCTGAACCAAACAAAAAAAAGAAAAAAAAAATCCATAAGCCCAATTGAAATAATGAGCTTTTACTCAAGAAGCCAAGAAAGTTGGTTTTTCAAATAAACAACTCTTACCCCATAAAGCCTGATTTGGACCATTTTTCATCAAAAAAAAAAAAAGTAAAGAAAAAACTCATAAGCCTTATTCAAATAATAAATAAGTCTGATTGTCCCTCCCAAAAGCTATACCAAACATACACTCTTTTTACTATTTTCGTTTACAAATATTATACTCCCTCCCCTTGTAATTGTAATTGATGTGACAAATATTTATATAATTTGATTAAATTAAGAAAGTTGGTTAATATGATATAGATTTTTTAAAATACCCTAGTAATTTTTCTTCAACTCTCGTATTCTCTTCCCTCCTTGATTATTGTTGAATGAGTATTAACAGGGCTAAATTGGAAAAATTGACAAACATAAAAGTTATATATTATATTTAGTATCAAGATAAACTCTTAAAATATGTCTTACATTAAGTAAAGGACGGAGTATAGTTTTATTGCTCACTTTGGGCCCTAATTAAAAAAACAAATGTTAGATCCGAAAACTTATGTTACAGATCCCATGAGTAGGGCTTATGATTATTAGTAGCATTTAACAGAATGCACATGTTCTATGCACCCACAATTCAAGAGCCAATTCTTCTCAGCTTCCCACCGTGATTGGATTGCTCTGAATTTCAAAAGAGAGTTGGGGATGAAAATTATATTGAGTGGAATATATTCTGGGGTGTTTCCATTTGGAAACTTGGGACATGGAGGAATAACGCCATTTTTTATCTAATAATGTCAAGCCTTCGGACCCAGCAATTGTTGTCGCAACTGTACCCAGGTGTATGATAGAGATCTATCCTTAAATCCTACTTCTACTGTTAGCATTGAGTCGCTGGCAGAGGATTGCTTACCCAAGAGCAAGAAGAAGGCGGTGGTGGAGATATAGTGAAGACGGACATGAAGATTTGGAAGGGGTGAGTCAGGAGGGCCAGAGTGAAGCTTTGTTTTTTAACGGCGTTAGGATGAAGGCCATAATTGCTCCAATTTAATTCCTTTAGGAGTAAAATTCCACTTATAAATACTTTAAGGTTTTAATTGCTTTCTCAAAATTCACTAGTTGGGGTGCTTGCTTGTCCTTTACCCAAAAAAAAGACTAGTAATATCATCACGATTGCACAACGACAATAAATTTCATATCACTAAATTATTTATTAATTAAACTTAAGAAAATGCCACGAACTATAATGACATTGACGAGGATGGTGATAACTGATAACTGCTCATCCGGATAAAAAAATAGAACTGAAGTGGGCTCCGGTTCAGAAGGGAGTAGAGTCATCCACAGAACTCTGGTTGTCTCGCTGGTTGTTCTGGAATCAGTATCACCTGTTTGAATCAGTGGTGACAAAAATAACTTATTTTTAATATGATTTTTGTATAAGTAAGATATTATAAAAATTATATTGTAAATGTGATTTATGTTTAGATTGACGGTAATAAAAATTACTTTTTTCAAACTGAAACTTATTTGGATTATTATTTGAAAGGTTAATTGATATGGAAAATAACTTAAAAATGTATGAATCTTATTGAATACTACACATATATATTAGTTGTATATATTGTGATAACTAAATATAAAAATTTAAATTTAAATTAAAAAATAAATTATTATTGACAAAAATTCATGGGTGGGAGCTAAATGTAATAATGTGAGGCTAAAAAATAAATTGTCGTGGCATTGACCTAAATAATTTTTTTTAAAAAAAATTACCAAACTAAAGCTCTTTTGAAACTATTTCCCGAATTAAGTCTCACGTCACTGATGGCGTTAAAAATCTTCACGCCACCTGTGGCGTGAAAAACTATCACGCCACCAAGGTGGCGTGTATAAAAATAAAAATATTATATAATAATAATAAATGATAAAAAGTGGAATAATTTAAAACTCTACTTCATTTAATTTGAAGTCAAAAGAAAGAAAATAGGGAGTTGAAATAACTTATTAAGAACGCCTTTTAAAAGATTACGCGGTATAATTTGGTTATAACAACAGACCACAATACAATACAGGGGATCTATATATTTGTTATACCCCAAATATTTGTATATAACAAATATACAAATATTTGTATCACAGATTGTATAATAACAGTATTGATTTTGGGATCTGTGATACAAATATTTGTATATTTGTTATATACAAATATTTGGTGTATAACAAATATATAGATCCCCTGTATTGTGATCTGTTGTTATAACCAAATTGTACCGCGTAATCTTTTAAAAGGCGTTCTTAATGAGTTATTTCAGCTCCCTGCTTTCTTTCTTTTGACTTCAAATTAAATGAAGTAGAGCTTTAAATTATTCCATTTTTTTATCATTTATTATTATTATTATATTATATTATTATTATTATATAATATTATTTTATTATTATTTTTATACACGCCACCTTGGTGGCGTGATAGTTTTTCACGCCACAGGTGGCGTGAAACTTTTTTACGTCATTAGTGGTGTGAGACTTAGTTCGAGAAATAGTTTCAAAAGAGCTTTAATTTGGTAACTTCTTTTTTTAAAAAAAAATTATTTAGGTCAAAAAGCCCCAAGAAAGGTTGTCGAGGTTCTAAGAAGCAGAGAGAGAAAGCCCAACACTCAACATTTGAGCTTTTGAAAAAGCATTTTTTCTTTTTTGAGAATGGCTCGTTTGAGATAGTGGTGGTAGAAGTAGTTTTTGGTTCTTATGAAATTTTCCTGATGGATTTTTTCTGATGTGATTTGTGTTTGAAATAGCGATGCCATAAGTGATTTTTGTTTCTGATAAACACTTATTTGACATAGCTTTTGAGAAGATAGATGAGATGGAAAATGACTAAAAATGACATGAATCAAATTCATATATGTATATATTGTATAAAATGTGATAATTTAGGAGAAAAATTAAAAATAAATAAAAATTTGCTAAATAAAATAGTAAAATTATCATTAAAATTATATTGTTTTTATTAGTACAACCACAAAAATTTACCAGTAAATCAACTCGGATGGGATTACACGTAAACTAGTAAAGCAAAAAATGAATGAAGGTCGAATGAAGGAAAAACTATAGTTACTGATGGAGAAGCTATTGATGGAATCAGAAGCCTGGTGGTGTGTGTTCAGGGGAAAAAAAAAACCAGCTTCAAACTTTGAAACTCATCAAACAAGAAGTTATCCCAAACACTCAATAATTGAGCTTTCACTGTTGGTGGGCTGTCACTGGACTTATTTTAGCTTTTGAAGCTATGCCAAACATGCCCTTATTTTAGTGAAGGAGAAGCTTATCCAACACCTCCTAACTGGCTTTTTTCTATCCAAACGCTTGCTCACACACTCAGTAATTAAATCATAAAATATTCTGTATATCATTTAATATAAAAAAATTTAAAATTATTTATTTATTTTTCTTGATTTTTCAAAAAAAAAAAAATCAATTATAGCGGAGTGGGACTACCTTACTGCATCAGAGCTTCAGCTATGCACGCTCATTGCTGAATTGAGCAGAGTACTAAATTAATTAACCGAGTACAGCGACATCATCATCATGGACGTGGCGGAGTTATGGGCGATCTTTGGGCCTGGCGTCGCGGGGGCCGTCTTTGGCTCCGGCTGGTGGATCTGGGTTGACGCCGTGGTCTGCAGCTCCGTCAAGGTTTCTTTCCTGTACTACCTTCCTGGTTTGTTCCCCATCCTTCTCTATTATCTCTTTTTTTGTTGTAGTGTTTCTCCCCATCAGGGATTTAGGGTTTCAAAAATGCGTCTGATTATCATTTATTATCTAAAGGAATTTTTGCGTCTTTGGCGGCCCTGATGTTCAATTGCGTTAGGAAAGAAGACATTGATTACTCTCCCTATGACGAAGGAGAGTGGAGGTATGTGTTTTTTGCAGAGCCATCATCTGATCTACTCCGACTGATTAGCTGTCTTGTATTATAGTTCAAAAGCTCCTATTATTTCAATTTAACGAGGACAAACTCTTAACCCTAGCTGATTTTATCCACACTGCGTTTCTTCCCCTTCTAAATGGCTAGAATGCTTTTATTGATATAATATATATGTCTGCGCGCTGTGGTTAGATTTTTTTCCCCTTTGTCTACTTTGAGCCATTCGCAAAACGTTGGTAACCAATCTACTGGACCTTTCACTCGTGAAGTTTCTGTCTCCTACCCATTAGTTTGGCTTGGTACTAATTGAATCATCTCCCAGGCTGAAGAATTCAAGTTCAAATTCCCTTCATAGAAGATTAACACTAAGGAAAAAGGTTCTTGTTTGATCATTGCTAGCCATTAGCCCATTAGTGACTTAGTGTAACTATGTTTTTTGGGGCTTATAGCATATTGTCGTTTTTTAAGATATAGTTTCTGTGAGATAAGAAATTATTGTTGGAGATGCAAACTTGGAATCATCTATAGCTCAATGGTTGGTGAATATTTTATTAGGTTTGACTTTTGAGACCATTGTAATTGTGAACTTTTCCTTACTCTCTAATTAGTACTCCCTCTGATCCTAATTATAAGAACTCTTTTGTAATGCAATTTGCACTAAAAGTGTTCCTATAATTAGAACCGGAGGTAGTAATTACTAAGGCGTATGAATGTGAAATGCAAGGGAAAAGGTGAAGTTATATCTATGACATTGCTGCGTGTTGCCTCTTATATCCTCTCAACCAGAGTACGTCATGTGAGAATCTTAGAATATTTTATTCCCTTTTTTCAAGAACTGATCTGGTAATATTCAACTGATTATTTGACTTATAGTAGTTGATCAAATTTGCTCAGTCGATTTCTTTCTGTATAGCTGCATAGGACATGCTGGGACCTGAGCTAGGCCTAATTAAGCTTATCTCGTTCTTGCAACAGTGCCTGGGCTGATAATGATTTTTAAATAGAAATTATGCATATTTGAATGTGTTTTTGTCAGTATATGTTCCATGTTATTATCACTATATGATGAAGTTGGCAACTTGCCTTATTTCCATATTCTGTTCTTGGTTGTGTAGCCCAAAAGTGGCAAAAGAAGAACAATGCTACTCTTTGGTTGTCATGTGGATTACTTTTAATTACTTCTTGTTAACAGATTGAAGCTGTGGCTCTTCTTCGCATATGTTGTATCTTTTGTTTCTTTAGCTGCATCAGTTGGTCTACTCATACTAGATTCAATTGATAAATCTGCCCCTTCAGTGTGGACGGGAGCTGCAGGTGTTTTGCAGTGTGTGCTTGTCTTAATCAGGTAAGTGATGTTTAAAGCGTTTCATTATTGGTTTAAAATATTTTACTCCTTGCTGCCACAGAGAAATTCTTGCGTGCATGTTCTCCCATCATTCTAGATTCCCTCTATACAGATCAAATCCTTAATGTTATCTCCCTGTGCACCTACCTCTGGCACACTTCAGATATTTCTTCTTTACATAAGCTATAAGTTCTTTTGCGCAATGAGAGATGCTGTGGCCCACCCTTAGCAGCAACATTCATTTCAGCTTTTCTAGCTGATGTTTTGGGCTTTAATCTAGTTCATGCGATTCGGTTTGATTTTGAATAGCCTTATTTGGAGACCTTCGTAGCCCATATCCTTAGCTGTTAACCTGTTGCTTGAACTTTTGGTTGCAGTGGGCTAATCTATTGGACTTCTCATCCCGAATGAGGCAAACTGAGCCATTATTTTGAGTTATTCTAAAAGCATGTCCGCCATGCCCCTTCCTCTTGAAATGGATGGGAGATACCGGCTCTTGTGGATCTGTATATGTAAGTTGTGCATAGTCTTGACCCTTGACTCTTGGCTGCATCAGGGTGTGTTCACTTTGCTCGTTGCAAGGTTAATGAAAGATTCGACCAATTCCTATGACTATCAGTTGGGAATTGGATAATCGAGATGTTACTTTTTAGATTTTTTAAAAATAATTTGAATACGTGGCACGCACGTGTTCCCAATTTTACCCTCCACTTCAATCAAATTAGTAATGAGGGGCGAATACTCTGTCGGTTGGAATACGATTACTCTGTTTTAGAATCAATTTTTGTTTTGACTGAATTTTAGAATCAATTTGTATTAGATTAAGTTTAATTATACACCTTGACTATGACTATTAGTTTGATCTTGACTTTTCAAGAAACAACACCATGCCTCTAGTCCAGCTCACTTAAATTCCTTTTGCTAGCTAAGGAAAAAGCATTGATAAACCCTGATTCCTTATATCTTATTCTTTTTTCTTTTTTTGAGTTAATGGGGAGGTGTTAGTGGCTTGAGGTAAGTGGAATCCAACACGCATCCTCCGACTTATAAAGGTTATACATGTCATTAGGTTACAAAATCAATGGCCTTATTTCTTGTTCTATTTATAATATGCAAAATAACACCCATGTTTCTTGTAGCATTCTTGTTATTAAATTTTTTATAATTAATCCTAAATAAAATTCAAATAAAAGGCAGGGAACATTGGAGAAAAATCCTCCAAAATTTTGCTAGTTATGAGGATCTAGATCATCAGAGTATTGGTACTGTTTGTACTAGTATTTTTTATGTATAGAAATTTATCAAGTCCTTTAGCCAATAAAATTTTTAGTAGGGAAATTTTCCTGGTGTATCTTATAAATTATTGTTCTATATTCTACAATCATCATTCTATGCGCGTGCAAAGGAGATAAATATTGACCATACTTACAAGCATATATATATATGATTAATCAATACATAATATATTATATGATTAATCACTTGTTTGGTTTTCTTTTTCTTTTTATAAGTGTTTAGCTTTCTTAATCTCTCAAAGAAAGTCAATTATGTTTTATATTTAGGATTAAAGGTAATATATGGGTAAGCAACCTAATTCAATTTGAGCTGAAGTGAAATTATGATTTTCACTCGAATTTAAAATCAATAAAAGAAATCAAATTCTACTTTTTTTTATAAGAGTATTTTTTTGCCACAAATTTTGTTTAACCTTGATGATACAAGAAATTTGGAGGTGGAAATAAAATTTCGTTAAATATCTTATAAAAAAAATCGTTAAATAGTGTTCCCTTCCATTAATTCCACAACGTAAATTGAGGGGCATGTTTAAGTTGGCATTGAAAAAATATATTCATGTAAGTTGAGACAAAAATCTTCCCAAAAGCTTGTCTTGTATATTGAAATCATGTTGGAAAAACAACTTTTATCGCTAATCTAAACAGGTACTTATCCATTAGCACATACCAAAAAGTACTCATTTGTCTTTCGTAAGACATACATACAGTCCCTTTTCTTTAAAATTTGTACTCAAACAAGTTCATGTATCATGGAAGCGAAAGCTGGACTCTTTTTTATGAATTCGAAGTTCGGATGAATGCACATGGTGTATTGCCCTAGTAACAAAATGATTTCCATGTATAGAAATGGTGATGAGTTTGATCTCCAAAGGCCAGTTTGGCCTCCTTTCCGTCCCAGAAATTTGAATTAATTAATTACTACTCCCTTCGGTTCTAATTATAAGAGTAAATTTTGGAGTTGGTTTTGGTCCTAATTATAAGAGCAAGTTTTAACTTTTGTTAATTTTTTCCTATAATACCCCTATTCATTTTTAATTATTTATTATTGTTCCTAATCATACTTAATGCTTCGTAGTTGGAAGACGCGTACCATCCAATCCATTATAACTTTTCTTCCCTTCCCAGCCCAGCTAAAAACATGCCATAAATGAATATATATATATATATATATATATATATATATATATATATATATATATATATATATATATATGTCTTAAACATAAAATTGTTTTATCTAAAGGGAAATTAAGAAAATTAATTAATTATAACATATACGACAATACTTCATATGATATATCATTATATTATATATAAGTTTATAAGTTATAGAAATTAATTTGAATTAAAATGATAAATGTAAGAGACTAAATAAGAAAAACCTTATATTTAAGACTAAAATTCACTTCTAAACTAAGTATTATATTTAGAACCAAAGAGTATTTGTCAAAGTATAAAAAGATATACTCCCTTCGTTTTAAATTATAAGATATTTTTAATTAAGTTGGACCTCAATAAATTGGTTAATATTACTAAAAAAATACACGTTCTTTTCATGTTTATCCTCATTTCATACCAACACATGAGAATGACTGGTTTTAAATTTTGGGTAAGGGTATTTTAAGAAAATACACATAATTAACTAATTTAACTTCCTTCCTTAATCCCTCCAAATTCTAGTAATTTACTCCTATAATTAGAATCGGAGGGAGTATCAACTTGCATTTTTGAACGTTTTGTAGTTTAAAAAGAGTATTTATAAAAACATTTTTGAATTACCTAGTAAAAAATTCCTTACGTTAACAATGATATTCAAGCCCATATTCTTATAAATTATAACTCACATCTTTATCATCAAAATCAATAAATTAAAGTTGATTTATTCTGACTAAAAATGTGAATAAGATGCCAATAAAGGTTGGTTTTAAAGAGTTGACTTATAATCCACAAGGTCGTACGTTCAACTCTTGTGGTTGATATAAAGACCTTATTGGTGGGCGCATTCTAAGTTCGAAAGCATGCCTAGAGAGCCCCGAGATCCAACTCACCTAATCTTTTTTGTAAAAAAAAAAAAATGCTAATTACTCCCTCTGGTCCTTATTATAAGGTACCAACCATCAACATTTTTTGTCCTTATTATAATGCACCAACTTACTTTAACTAACTCATTTATTACTACTTTCCATTATACCCTCATTTTTAACTAATTTATTTAAACCTATATCATTAAAGTAGAGGTAAAGTTGGAAACATTTATTACTTTTAGACCTCATTAATGACTTAACCTCCATTCCTTGGTCCGCGAGAAATTGGTAGTTGGTGCCTTATAATAAGGACCAGAGGGAGTAGATGCTAATGCATTAGGGTAATTTGATCATAAATACATAGCTCTCAAGCAGCCTCAAATTCTCCTTAGTTAGGGTTTAGGATTTAGGTGTGGGAGAACACATTCCATCTGTCTTCCGTCCACGATATTTGAGCAACATTGAAATTCCTCTCCCTTAATATAGATTCATTCATATCGAAGAGGGAAGAGGGTTTAAAAATATAAAAATCTCGTACTGTTTTTTATTGCAGTGCTGCCTCATCTTCCCAGTTGCAATTAACAACGGCATGTGTTTGATGCCAAAAACTTCACTTTCTTCCGAAACACAGGAAAGAGGATATCGATCAGTAAAAAATGAAGAGGCTAATTAATCCATCTCTAATTTATTTCATGAGACTTTTGAATGACTGTACGACAATACGATGCGAACCCGAAACAAGAAATGAAGAGGAATTAAACCCCAAAAAATTGCGGAGATCTTGAAGAATAACCAATATCAACATGATATGAACTTTAAGAGTAGCTTCAATTTCAATTTTTTCCCCGTAAAACTAAGCAAAACTCAAACTTTATCTCGTAGAATCAAACCCTCTTGAAAGAAAAGGATTAAAATACCCTAAAAGATGCAATTTTCCCGCACCTTGCAGACAAAATAGCCCCTATCCTACCCCCTAGCCAACCAAACCTGTAACTTTAACCAAAAAAGGAAGCCAAAAAATATCCCGTTAAGCAGGCAGGATCAAGGCACCTGTAACTTATTGCAATATTTGCAAAATGCAGGATTCTAATCGAAACCCATCCTCCTCTTTTCCCAATCATCAGCCTTCTTTCAAAACAAAAAGAACATAACTTTCCATCCGCCACCAGCAATGAAAACTTGAACATATCAAAGATTAAACATTATATCAAGCTTGAGATCCGGAGTGAGAAGTGCTCAATTCAGCAGAAGCTCCACGCAAGTTGGTTGCATAGGAATCCAACAACTTGGAGAGATTGGGTTGAATGCCTCTCAGCTTGAACTGGAAAATAGTAGTCAACAAAGAATAAGAAAAGCAATCCAAATTGATCTACAATGTAATCCTGGACAAAATAAATTGAAAAACCAAAACAGTGATCAAGTCAACGGTTGTAAATGCCCTGAATATGAAATTTGGTTTCAATCCCAAAGTCAATCCCACAATTTGGTTGGCCAAGTAACTTGGCTATGAGACTCAACAACTTAAATCCTTGCTTAATCAATAATATTGTCATCCAAAAGCATAATAAAAGCTCAGTTATTCCTATTTATGATGAACTTGGTAAGGTGAATGTTGAAGTACAGTATGAGATGCTCACCTCCTGATAAAAGGCATTGATCTCCTCTTCTGTGAGGCCTTCGTCCTTACCTTCGTCCTCACCAGAATTCTCCTCCCAACCAAGAGAACGTAGAAAAGCAGTCTCTTCCTCATCAGGATATAATGCCGAACTAGGAACTGTATCATTCTTTCCGCTATTGGGAAGGCTCTGAACATCTTCACAGACATCACCATTACTGACACCAGCACCATTTCCAAGAGCTTCAGGGTTAGCAGGAGGACTAACTACTTCCCCAGTTATTGCATCAGATTTTTCCATGATGGGAGAATTAACCAAGGTGTCAGAATCAGGAAGAACTGATGAAGAGTTCATCAGCGTTTTCTTCTTAATAAGATTGAAGAAATCATTCCTGCTCTGCACTTGAGACAATGAAGGTTTCTTTTCCATAGTGGAACCTAATTTTAGGTCCATTGAAGCTGGCTTCCGATCTGTTGGAGATTTTACATTGTTGGGGTTCCGAGACATTCCAGGAGCAACTGCTGAAGTAACAACAAGTTGATTTCCAGGCTTGCTGTTAGAAAAATTTGTTTGGTTTGAAACATCCTTGGAGGTAGGGGAAACACCATTTTCCCACATTACCGATTTGAGATCAGTAAACTTTCCAGAAGTCTTTGGGGTATCAGATTTAACATTTACACTACGAAGAGATTGATTAGTGGTGTGCAATGAAAGATGCTGTGGCCCATTCTTGGCAGCAACATTGATTTCAGCATTTCTAGCTGATGTTTTGGCCTTTAATTTCTCAGAAGAATTAAGAACCTGACAAAGAAAACAATCATAAATATCACCAAGAATTTAAGAGAAATCAAATGCAAGATAGAAACATAGATGGCATTATGCCAATAAACAATGCGCAAATAAAATTTTAAAAACATTGTTCAATTTTACAAGACCAAATTTTCATCAAACTGAAAATGCGACTTATTTCGAAGACAAAGCACGTATCCATATTTAAAAATATCTCATAATAATAGGAACACCCACCAAACAAGTGAACAGTCATAGGGCTTGTTTGGAATGGTGATTGAAGCTTTCAAAAGCAACTTTTTAATCGTGATTTATGGCATTGGAGATAAGTATGTGAGAAGAGTTTTATTTCTGATTGCATGAATATGCTTATGATAAGCATATCCAAACAAGCACATAATATCTTTTCAGATCTTTTTAATCGTGATTTATGGCATTGGAGATAAGTATGTGAGAAGAGTTTTATTTCTGATTGCATGAATATGCTTATGATATGCATATCCAAACAAGCACATAATATCTTTTCAGATCTTGAACCCATCAATAGCAGTCCAGAATATGCATCATTCATATATAATAGTTGGACTACTAACCAGCATATGATCATGCTAGTGGTGCAGCAGGCAGAGTAAATATTCAAATATAACCAATTGTTACTCACCACTTGTCAGAGATGGTGAGAATGGGAATATGGCACGAGAGTCAAATCGAATGCATGCTTAATAAGAAGCAAGCAATTAACTTATAAGCGAGAGAAGCCAAAGTCTCAGTCGGGTATCAGGTTTTAATTAGCACCAAATATAAATGTGATTGTACTTTTTTCTGTTTGCGATAAATAAGGGCCTCCCTAGCCCCTTGACAAACTCCCAGTAAGTTAGCACAACAACAAGCTTTATCATACTAAGCAATGATTGGCTGCATGTATATAACAATTTCATTGTGTTTTATACTTTTATTCGTAACCAACATCATGAAAGAAAAACTCAAATTTTGCTTCATTCAGCGTTTCACTTAGCATAGGCAAGTCATTCAAGTCCTAATTTATTACAATAAAAAGCAACCTAAGTCTCAATACCATAATATGTAATCAAGAAACCTAGAAGCATGAAAGAAGGGGGGGGGGATCAAACTAATCCTGAGTGTTAACCGCAACAACAAAAACCATATGATAATGCAGGTGGGTAGTAGTCTGCCGCCCCAGTAAAATTCTTTTTTTTTTTTAGGTAGGAGTGGGGGAGAAGAACCTAATAAATTAGTGGCAAAGTTTTCAACTAAAATAACCAATAAACGGTCATGTGAGATTCCTGTACATGGAAGGCCACGAATAAACATTAATAAAACTCAATCCAAAAAGCCCAAAGCAATGAGAAAAAATAACACAGCAAACGCTAACATAGAAAATCAGGCAGCGATAATTTTAAAATTACACGAACAGTACCAAATAAGAGTGAAAAAGCATTAGTTCGTAACAAAGCACTACTTCACAACTTCCCACTACATTCTCATGAAGCAAGAATACTGACAAAAAATAATAATTCTAAATCCTGGGTATCTCTCTCCCTCCACCGAAAAAATAAATAAAACTAGCAAATACAAAGTACCACAAAAATGCATAAAATTTAAAGCAAATATCAAAATAAAAAAATGCAAGGACGTAACCATAACACAAGAAATCTAATTCTCAGAAAAAACTAAAACAGAAGAAAACCAGAAATATTTCAGGAGAAATTTCACATACCGAAGCTTTGGGCAATGAAGGTGTCATTGGAATTAGCTGTCTTGACTGCTTGATAGCCAGTTCCTCAAGCCTTTGGGCATTCACTGACACCTATAATTGAGTAAGACCTCATTAAATTTCAAAGCTAGAAATAAAATCATTATAATTATAAGAAAGAGGAAGCAAAAGATAGTAGCGCGGGCAATTGTCTCAACTACCTGAGGCGTAGAACGGGCACGGGATGGAGTCTGTGCCAATGCTTCAGCCATATTAAGACCAGCTGTTGCACTAGGAGTAGCAGAAACAGGATTTGAGGTAACAGTTAGTTGTGCTGTTAGAGATCCAATACCGCTGCTTCCAATTACATTAGGTACTTCAGCTAGGGCAGATGTCCACCCCTCTCCACCAATCAATGCTGAACTACCAACAGGCAGACTTTGGCTAGTAGTAGTGCACACAGTAGGAGATGAAACCCTCCCTATTTCAGGGACTCCCTGCTTATCTTCAGTTCCAAGGGATGGAAAATCCTTATCAAACACAGCTTTCTGAATGCTACTGCCAATAACACCCCCAGAAAGCACACCATTGCCATGGTTCTGGTAGCCATTGCCACCGGATTTAGCATCCACTGCAACTCTCCGAGGCAAAAGCTCACTTTGCTTCCTAGAAACCATTGAATGAGAATGCCGCAATGTATCCCTCTCAATCCTCCCAGAAAAGATGTTGGTCAATGGATCACAAGAGTCACGATCCCAGGGATCCCCAAAACTTGACCTCTCTTTCTCTCTATCACGGTCCTTGTCATGGTGATTTCTATTGAAACTACTATAGGCATGCTTTGCATAACCATTGATGGAACTCCTCCGAGAATTTGATGATGATGTGCGCTCAGAAAATGAAGAGCGAGGGCTATCAAAATCACTATTGCTCTTAGATGATCTATTTCTAGGCTGATGGGCGACAGAAGAAACATCTACACAACAACAATGACATGGTTATATTACTATCGTTATTTTAGTGCAAGCAGCAGCAGCAGCAATATAGATAACTCATAACGAATCCCTAAAATCAGTATATCTCTACATCTGAATGCAATAAAAATCAATAAAATGCTAACCTAAAGTTAGGGTATATGGTAATAATTCTTATTATTATTATTAAAAAAACCTGTGTTTGTAGACGAAGAAGCAAAATGGTGGGCTGAACTGCCAGCCCCAGCAACACTTCCAGCACTTCTCAACCATTCTGGAGCTAATGCAGGTTCACTTCTTTCCATAACGAACACTGAACATGATCAGAATTATCACAAAAAGCTTGTGTGCTATCTTCACCGTCTCCGATCTTGCACGATAGTTCTTCTATACTAAACTGCTGGTTCCAATTATAAAACTTCAACTCCTATATGACAATCAAGGATAACCTTCCTGATCCCAAATGTTTCAAGAAAAAAATAGATACACTGGCAAGACCGTATCCTCCCGTAGCTGATAAAAAGCCCAAACCCGAATAACAAGCAAAGGAGATTTGTTTGCCTCCAATGCAAAAAGGACTTTAAAGCCACTTTCCTTCCCACCCAAACAACGGTTACTCCACCAAATTATGAAAGATTTGAGCCTATAACTTCTCAGGAAAAAAAACAAGAGCCTGTGTTGAATTTGATGAGTTCCTCAGGAAACTACAGTGAGATATTCCGTCGTCTATTCCTCAATCAAACAATTCAAGTCTTGTCACGGTTGTTAAAGCACAAGATAATTCCCTGCCTTGAAATTCAGGCCAATGCTATGAAGAAGAACTTCTCTACGCATCCATCTTCAGAGAAAGATGGATTTCCAGACGACTATAAGACATTCAAAAGGACCTCATATTGTGAGGGAAACACAGTAGCACGACTACGACCACAATGAAAGAAGTCTAAAATTGCCAACACCCCAAGAACATCAAACTGTTCAGCCCCTATAAAGAAAAATTCCCAGGAGCTATATTCAGGGTCAACAGAGATAAAATAGCCCCAAAAAATATGAACGAGGCGATAATGAAAAACTTTCAGGACCAGAGAACTAGGGTTACAGGTAAGAGAAGAATAAAATAGGGATAAATTAGGAAATTAAAAAGGAGCAGATGGGATTATAAAGAAGGCGGAAACCAACCCTAGACGCAGTGATGGAAGATGATACGGAAAGGCAACCGTCTATGAGCGTGTAGAAGAATGCGGTGTCAGAAAGAAGCGGTAGTTCGGGAGTGGGCAGAAGGAAGAGAGCGAAAATCTAAAATGGGGTTCGAAAGTGAGAACAGGGGAATAGGGTTTTGTTGTGTAGGCAGTGGTGCAGCGATGTGAGGGAGGCGATAGATAAAGAGAGTGCGGAAGAAGCTAACTTCTGTTAGTTTTGGGATGTCAAGATTGGGATGAAAACGTATGAAGAAGAACCTCTTCTAATAAATCAGCTTTATTTATATTTATTTATTATTTATTTGATCATTCTATAAATCTAAAAAAATTGATAAGAAAATACTACTTAAATTTTAAAATATCAAATTAGTCTTGTTGTATAAAAAGAATATTGGTATTAACTATAAGATTATAACAATTGAGTTTCAATAGAAAATTATTAATTTAATATTTTAAAATTTAAGTAGTAATTTTTTTAAAAAAATCCAATTTATTCAAACCTTCTCTGCCATGACCCATCGTCCAAGCCAGTTGGGCCTGGACCACTTCTCTACTTATTATTATAATAATTTTTCCTTTATTAGAAATTTCGTGTAGCGCCTTCATCCGAAGGCTTACATTATCGATGCCTAGACTAAATAGAAACGGGTGGGATTTATTTTCCCACATAGATTAGATAGATGGGGTGAATTATAGACGGCATTTTTTGCGTTTTTTTAATGATACATCAATTTACAAGAAAACAGCATGTGAGTAAATGACAACAACGTCTTATCTTTAAGAGCCCCTTGCTTCTGAGCAAAAAAAAAAAAAAAAAGCTTGCTAGTTACTGGGAGACTCGTAGTATGAGCATCTGGGCTGGAAAGTACTCAAACAAGTCAATAACTTTATATGGGTTCACATTAGATGTTTTGGTCTCATGTGTTTTTTATGTGCTCACCCCTCTAATATTAGGTAGGGGCATTTTTTTTTTTCAAAAAAATTATTTATATTAAATTATATGTTGCATTTTGATTTTTTTTTTATATACAATATCTCAAATTAATTAATTTTCAGTCTTACACTCATAAATATTTTTCTGTAATACCAGTATCCTGAAAATTAATTAATTTGAAATACTTGGTGCAAAAAATATTTCAGAATGAAGTATATAATTTAATTTAAATAAAAAATACTTTTACCCCAGAATTAGAAGGATAAGCACATAGGAAGTATATAAGGAAGAAACACCTAATGTGAACCCCTATATGGACCATGATGTGTGCACCCTAACATGTGAGGAATGTGACATGCTGGAACGATGAATTGCAAGATTGTCAAGATTTTTCTTTTCAGCAATGTGGCCATTGAGGTAGCTGATGCATGTTTTGATTAGCGATAGAAACTGTTTTTCCAGCATGATTTATTGTATACGAGGTAAGTTTGTGAGATGAGTTTTATCTTGACTTGATTGAACATGTATTTCTAACATCAATCGAAACAAGCTTATAAAGTTCCAATGCAATAAAACAGTGTACTACGCTCTCAAAGCATAATATCAATATTTCTATCTCTTGAATCGTTGCTTGCTGGATAAGCAAGTCAGTCCACATATTTCTATTTGCCTATTCAAAAAAAATTATCTGAAGAGGCAATTCAATCTCATGTGATGGGATATCTAATAGTTAGTGAATCAACACAAATATGAAGATATTGAAAAACTAATAAAACTATCACAATAATACAACTAGCTAGTAACTAGGACACTTAACCATATTTGTATTTTCACAATAAAAACCTTGGTTATATTTGTCGTTTGACTAAGTGCCTGTTTGAATTGATAGTAAAAGTTGTTTTTCCAATGTAATATACAGTCTATAAGATCAATAAATGAGAAGAATTTTATTTTAATTTACGTCACGTGCTTTTTCATCACTAATTTAAACATACCTCAAATAATGTACCTTTTCCATGTTGGGTGGTTGTGTGAATTGCTTTTGATCCAACATTTTTATTTTAAAACAGGGTGTTGTTAATTTTTGCTCCATGCCCATAAATTTTTATCCCCAACGTCCCATCTCACACATTCCGTCCCTCTCTCTCATATTGAGCCTGAATCTCAAACATCAAGTATGGCATCAAGAAAAGAGTGGAGTTGTTATAAAATAATGGGTTAAGGTGCGATTTGACCAATAAACTATTGGCTCAGGAGCGTCCAACACAATTAACTATTAAGTGGACTAAAAATACCAACAAACTTTTAAAAAGGTGAAGTCAACACAACGCCATTAGAAAAAGTTTATGTCCGTTATCTAATGTATAGATTGGCTAACGAACTTTTACCTCAGGAGCGCCCAACACACAATTCTAAATTTTACTAAATTAAAAAAAATCTCAATTTTCATTATTCAAAACTACTTGTATAGATATCTATGGACAAAAATTACTCATTCTTCAATTTTGTCAAAATTATAATTTGCTAAAATAAACAAAATTTTTAATTAAAAATATAATTATATGATTTAAATAAAACTCAAGGTGTTTTATAGTCCATTATATCCTGAAAAAAATGAAATGAGTTTAATTTTTATTTTTATAAAAAGAGCTTAATAATGGATATCAACATTGATACTTAATAATATAAATCCGACAACCTGAAGATATATTTGTTAATTAAATGTTCTATTGATTATATGAATATGAGACTTGTTGAAAACAAAAAAAGATAATTTAAGAGGCTTGATGAAGGACAATTTAATAATAGGTTAAGGAGCAATTTGACCTACGAAAATTTTATTAACATTAAATGAATTTTTAACTCACATAAATTTATTCTAAAATAAAAATAAATCATATAATTTTTTTGTTTAACATATATAATAAACTAGAAAACACATTGAGTTTTATTTAAATCATATAATTATATTTTTAATTAAAAAATTTGTTTATTTTAAAAAATTATAAATTTGACAAAATTGAAGAATGAGTAATTTTTGTCCATAGATATCTATACAAGTAATTTTGAATAATGACAATTGAGAACAAAATTATTTAATTTAGTAAAATTTAGAATTTTGTAATGGGCGCTCCTGAGTAAAACTTTTTTTTGTGCTAGGCGCTCCTAGGGTAAAAGTTCGTTGGCTAATATGCACATTAGATAACGGACGTTAACTTTTTGTCTAACGGCGTTGTGCTGAGCGCTCATGAGTAAAAATTTTTTTGTGCTAACTGCATCTTTTTAAAAGTTTGTTGGTATTTTTGGTCCACTTAATAATTAATTGTGTTGGACGCTCCTGAGCCAATAGTTTATTGGTCAAATCGCACCTTAATCCTAAAATAATTCAAACTACATAGTATTAGTCACAGGCCCAAAACACATATATTCGTTTAAATTAGGCAAGTTAAGTCACAACCATGCGTATTTAGACCCAACCCATGATATAATGCTCAATAGAAAGTTATGATTGTGAATAGGACGAGTGGAGAACTCTTAGGCTTTGTTTGGTTTGAGGGGATTGGAGAGGAGGGGGGAGGATGGAGGAATTTTAGCCCCTTCCCCTTGTTTGGCAGATGATATTTTTTAGGAGGGGAGGGGAAATTTTTTAAAATTTTCCCTTCCCTTCCCTCAAAAACGTCCCCCCCCAAATCGAACGGATTTGGAGGGATTTATAAAAATTGGTGTACGAGAGGACAAAAATGTCCCTAGTCTTTTGCTTTAACTCGTCTGCAAATCTTAGAGGGCCCTCATCACCCATCGACGTTTCATATCCGATCACCTCTCTCGATCCCTCCAACTGGATCATTGCAACAATGGATCCCTTTTTCTTCACCTCTATCGTCGAGAAAGGGAAGATGCAGTTAATTGCTATGCGGAATTTTACTCTGCTTATTTAGGTAATCAACAAGTCGATGGCCTATCAATTTCGAAATTCCCTCTCAGTCATCTGTTCTTGGAAAAGTATTCTCGTGTGATTGGCGCTTGTAATGGACTGGTATGTCTGGGTTACTAAAGAGCGGTAGATGGTGCTAATCACATTATTTGGAACCCATCTATCTGAAGATATGTGGTGCTTCCCAAACCCAGAGTGATCTTAAGCGACTACATGGAAGAGAGGCATCACAGAGTATTTTTTGGGTTTGGATTTGATTCTAGGAATGACGACTTCAAGGTTGTAAGGTTTTTGAGTTCCAAACGCCAAGATACTCCTGAAGATGAAATAGAGAGACTAGTAATTCATTAAAATGGAATTCAATAGCACTTTTAATATCCAGTCCGTTAAGTAATTAAATAAAGGATGCTTAGAAAATGGAATTCAATTATAATATAAGTAAAGTTGTCCATGTGAAGATAATTCCCTCTCCTCCCCTTCTGAACCAAATAAGGTAACATTAAAATCCTTCTTATAATATAAGGGTACAGTTGTCAATGTCCAAAAAATTTCCCTCTCCTCCCCTCCTAAACCAAACAAGGTAACATTAAAATCCCTTTCCTCCCCTTCCTTCTGATCAATCCAAACAAGATAATTTTTAAATCCCTCCCTTCCCCTTCCCTTCATGAAAATCCCCCCCTTCCCCTTCCCTCCGTCAAACCAAACAAAGCCTTAAGGAGTTCAAAGATCGAGTGATTGGAATCACAACAAGCATCAATTGAAAATCAGTCCACTCTGATTCATTTTGGTCATTATCGAGTTTTATTTTGTACTTGATATTTTGTAGGTTTACAATTAAGTAAGGATGTCAATGGCATTATTCACTATATTGTTATCATAATGCAATCTAATTGACTCGACTGGAATAGTAATCTGGTTACCATACAACTAATTTATAATGACAACATCAACTCTTATCGATGATTATATAAACTTTCTTTTCAATTGTTTGTCATTCTTGGGAAAATTTTCACTTATACCTCACAAAGATCTTAATCTATTATTTTGTTAGAAAAGTTGTAGAATCTGCTAGGTAAAACGGGGTTAATACATTGAGTTTGTTGCCAGGCTTTAAATTGAACAGAGCTAACACCGTGTGGTTAAACCGTTTCCCCAAATGCATTGGAAGAATTTAATGCCAGATTTTGATGTGGCATACACTTATGAATGATGAGCAAAAACTTGTAGGGTATGTTTGGTTGGAGGTGAGGGAGGGAGGGGAGGTGCCCCTCCCTAGTGTGAAAAGTCAGATATGTCCATGATGTGACATGCTTCCAAAGTTAATGTACGGAAAAAGATGCAAAACGTTATGTAATTTTTAAAATTTCCCATGGGTAATTTGATCAAAAATTTTCCTCCCCTCCCCTAACCTTCCCTCAAACCAAACATAGGCTTAGGGAGAATGACGTATAAACACTATATGAAATTCTAAAACGCATTTATGTCTACCAAAAAAGGAAAAGGACAGAGAGGGGAGTAGGTAGGAATTTGGGTTTTGAATATTTGAGCAAAAGATCAAACTACCCTTCATTTTACTCTTTTCTCTCCACCTTCTACCAGAGATTGAGAGAGGAGCCGCGACTAAACGCTTGGGGACGAGAGAGAGAGAGAGTGATTTGGGGAAACATAGATCATGGAGCTCGAATTGAACGGCAACAGAGGAAGAAGAACACCACCTTCTTCCTCACCCCCGGCATCTTGCTTTCCACCAGAGAGAGTCGCGACACAGGGGTGTGGTGAACGCGATTCCAGACAAAAGAACTCATATCGGAATAGTGAAAAGGAGGAAGAATAAGGTGAATAGTCAAATGTGCTTCATAAAATTCGTAATGAAATTGACAAGTTTAATAGTGGTTTTGACTAAATTGTCTGTTGCTGAAAAAAAATGCAAGTCAGGATTCACCAGCATTTGTGGCATTTGACAAAATTCGTAATGGGATTAACAAGAGCAATAATGAGTTTGACAAAATTCGTAATGATTTTCACAATTGCGTTTCTTGATGGAAAAAAGTTAGACATGATTCACCAACATTTGTGGCATTTGAAAAAATTCATAATGAGATTTACAAGAGCAATAATGAGTTTGACAAGATTCGTAATGGTTTTTACAAGAGAAATGATCATGACTTCATGTTTCATCAGCAAATGCGTTTGTCAAAACCATTACTAAATTTGTCAATTCCATTATGAATTTTGTGAAGCTCGTTCTACTGTTCACCTTCTTATTTCTCAGCCTCTGACGAGTTCATGAGTTTTCCGGCAAACTTATGAATTTTCCAGCATTTATGGTATCTGACAAAATTCGTAATGGGATTCACAAGATCGATAATGAGTTTGACAGTATTTGTAATGGTTTTCACAATAGCAATAATCTTGACTTGCATGTTTTCACCAGCAAACGCTTTTGTCAAAACCATTATTCAACTTGTTAATCTCATTATGAATTTTGTGAAGCTCATTCTATTGTTACCTTCTTATTCCTCAACCTCTTGACTTACGTTTTCATCGGCAAACTTTTTTGTTAGAACTATTACAATTCTTGTCAAAACTATTACTAAACTTATCAATCCCATTACGAATTTTGTAAAGTATGTTTTACTGTTCACCTTCTTCTTCATCAAAGTCGACAACCACTCCTTCACCTTCCTCCTTCTTCACCTCTCTTCCTCGATAGAGACAATTTTCATCTTCACTGTCGCTAGCGAACTTCGACCACCACTCCACCATAACCACCAACAACACCACGATTTCAACCAAAGGGAGACCGAGGAGAGTGAGAGAGAGCTTGAACATAATAGATCTCATTCTAGAGCTTCCATTGCTGCGGGAAGAGGGAGAGAGGGTGAGGAGAGAGAAAGAGGAATAGAGGGCATAATGGTAAACTCATCAACATTTTAAAATCCCAATTTGATCCCTGTCACATTTGTGTCCTTTACAAATGTTAATAGACTTTTGAGAGTTTTGACATTTCATATGGTATTTATTTGAGATTCTCCCAAACTTTTATAAGGTGCTCTCAATATATTCCACTCAAACCAATAATTTTTTTAAAACTCAATAACTTTATCTTCAAATTTAATATTCCTTTAATCCTATTTATAAGTTACTTTCAACATATTTTATCACAACAACAAAAATCCTTAAACTTATACTCATGTACGGTTTCCTAAAAAAATGCCTTTGTATACTTCCACTTTCATGCAGGGGGGATCATACTCATAGAGATGAAGAATCATATGACATATTTAAAAGAGCTGCATCGGACATAGACAACAAGTTAATGATGTCATGCTAATTCAGTTATACATAATGATCTACATGAACGGGAGATTAAAAACCATTCAACCAATGAACTATTATGTTGATAAGTTTTGTTTTAGTCTGTCAAGTAAATGTATTCTACTTTTGATTATTTTCCTCTTTAGACAACTTTTAGTTCTTGTGAGCCATATTCACCACTGGTTTATAATGTTTTCAGTAAATGAGTATGGCATCACAAATGTAAAGAATGAACAATAAACCTGAATTAAAATTCTTTTATTTATCTCTAATATTTTTTTGTCAGAGTAACGATTTTAGTAATCACCAGAAAATTTAGGTACAAACACTAATAACTGAAGCCAAAAGAACTCATAGAAAATCCTATCATACAACCCCACCCACCAAAAAACATATACCTAGGAAACAAACAAAACAACAAACCTATCCATTATATGCAGCACTAAACTCAATATCAACTAGCCAGCACCTCTCTTCCTGCAACACTTTGATCTCATACCCAGATAATCATCATATAAAATGGCAAACATAGGAGATGTAGGCGCCATTAACCATTCACTGTGGCACATCCCCTTACATGCCTCAGCTGAAATAAAATCTGCAGCTTTGCAGCTTTGTTCCCTTGACGTTCCACCATATATTCGATGATTTCTCCTTCACTTGCAGTAGTTCTTTCACCACATCTACATCCTGCCATTCGCACTTACTAATATCCAAATCAGTCACCATATCAAACAAAACACGACAATCTATCTCAAAAGATACCTGAAAGGATGCAAGCTTCTCCCTTGTCCATCTCTAATTAGCAAATTAATATTTTGAGTGTATCATGAATAATAAATATTGTCCTGTGCATTGCATGGGGAAGAATACATAGTTTATATTAAATCTTTAAATTGGGAAAATCTCATTCAAATATTAAAAAAAGTCCTTAATAGATCTTAAGAGTGTGTTTAGTTTGAGGGGAGGGGGTTTAAACTTAGAGACTAATAATTAAGTTTTTCTAAGTCTCCTTTTTCATTCTATTCTCTCAAACAAAACACACTGTAATGAAAGAAATGTCAATGACTTTTTGCATGCGATGTACATGAACCACCCCTTTATAGGCTGCAAGTGTTTTTTAAAAGGGTGTAATTCAATATTACCAATAAAAATAGGTATTTTTTTTTTTTCTAAAATCAACACTAGCTAATTATTAATTTTATGTGCATTAAAGTCATTACATATTTATTATTTTTAAAGAAACACCTTGATCACGATCAGACAGAATAATTTAAAAAATTTAATATACCACTCTAATTCTATTTATAAGTTCATTTTAACTAAATCACACATACTAAGGAGAGGTAGTTAGCTTAATGATTATGGGATAAATTTTTAACTCTATCATCATTTATAAATGAGTATATTTCAACTCTCTATTTTCTTTATATTTTCATCGATACAATTACAATGTGCAGAATTGTCACAATCTCATTTATTACCTGAAAGAAGACTTATAAATAGGAAAAAGTGGTATATTTTTTTTACAGCAAAAAAAATTCAATATACTTTTTTGGGCAATAAACAATTCAATATACTTACTGTACTTGTTAATAATTTCTTATTTTTGATTCCTAAGCATACATGTGGAGGTAAGAAAATCCAGGTGGACAAGAAAAGCCACCCGGGCAAACCGAATTTGTCCACGTGGTACCGCGTTTTCGGTCTTTTTTTTTTTTTTGGCGCTGGCGTTTACCGGTTGGGTCCTTCTTAAGCTCAAATTTCCTTTTCACTGAAACCATTTCACCGCGCATCCCTGCGTCGGCGTTGGGGCTGTCTATGGTGAGCGTTTCCCCCCTCAGCGCCTCCCAGTGAAGCCTTGACAACCACTGTTCACTTAGCAGCGAGAGAAGCACAAGTTCAGATTTCTTCAATTTTTTCAGAAGAAGAAATCATATGGTCAAACAAGTTTCAAGCTCTTTCTAGATTCCGACCACAATTCCTGATCAAAACCCATGTCATGCTCTTAGATGGACTTGGTTCTCTATGCATCACCTACCTCGTTTTTTTGGTCACAGAAAGCAAAGCAAGGGCATGGACCCGAATAAAGGCCGAAGAAAACTCCGGCTCGATCGCCGCAATGCCGTCAAGTACGTTGAGTATGATGCTGGGTCGTCTTCGTCGTCTCTAGACAACTCGTGTGGATCCCTCTACACTCGATCAACGGAGTTCAGTGATCGAACCAGCTTCCGAATTTCCGGAGCTGAGGGCGAGGTTGACCGCATGTGCAGAGATTTGGGGTTTTCCGGACCTGAAGACTTCTCCATTCCGGCGGCGGCGTGGGAGGCTATGAAAAGTAGATCGTCTCCGGATATTACACCAAGTTCGAAGATGAACGAGTTAGAAGGTCAGGAGAACGAGAAATTACATGAAGAGAGTCCTGGAGCGGGTGACTTGGGTAACAAATTCGAAGAAAGGGTTACCTTTAGATATTTAGCTGAGTCAACTCAAGATGAGCCTGCTGAGACTAGTGGGTGCTGCATTGCTGGCGATGGTGTTTGCGGAACCAGTGTCGGAGTAGGTATTAAAGGAATCCGTCCACCGATGCTAAAGCCGCCGCCTGGAGTTAGGCATCCTGTTATTGATAAAACTTGCTCTACTTGGGACATTTTAGGGGGTTTAGCTCCGCAAGCTGCAAGACAAGGTTTAGGAAATTACGGGGAGTTGAACTCGTCCGATGATAACCAAGTAATAGGAAGGGAAGCAGAGCAAGGAGAAGTAAATGAAGAGGAGAAAGAAGAACCGGTAGTTGAAGGCAAGGCAAGTCCGAGTGGAGAAGAGGATGTTAATGCAACAAGGATTGCGGAGATCGTTGCTCAGTTTTCGGCATCGTGTTCGTTTACTACGTCAAACGAAGATGATTCTTCTAGCACTTTCACGGATCCTCCATCGAATAATATATCTCCCAACGTAAGATTCAGGCGCAGCATTACGAACTGGGAAAAGGGTGAGCTCTTGGGACGTGGTTCGTTTGGGTCAGTCTATGAAGGAATTTCTGAGTAAGTTTTCAAAGCTTGTTCAACTTCTCATTTTCCCATGTTCGTTATTACATGAGCCGTTTCCTGAGGCTTTTTTCCCCCCGGATAAAAAATGGCTTTGTTGTATATCGGTTCTTTTCGTTGTCGTCTGTAACTTTGTCTCCCTGTTAATGAAGGTAACGGAGAATACAATTGAACTTGCAGTTTCTTTATGTGTCTTCAGTCGAATCATAACACGAGGACAAAATCTTTGAACTTCACATTATTGGGTCATCCAAAAAACGTAGTAGGCATCTATAATTTTTCTTGGCCATACCAGGCATCTATAATTTAATTAACAATTTGATAACAAAACGCTTTAAGAGAGTACATTTAAGTTTTGTCCTTAATTAAGATCAATGTTTCTAAATCTCATTATTACTTGTTCATTATATAAAGAATGGGTTGGGCTTGTTGAGTGTGACAGGCTTTTGTCTTGCTACCTCTCTTTTGGACCAATGTTTTACTAGACTACCGTTCTTCTCATTACTTGGACATTGTCTGTTTTGTGGTTGCTATTGTGAGTGCATTTTTTAGTCAGAAGTGTATGCATTTGTGTCATGTGTCATCCGATTGTTGGAAGTTGATAACCCTAACTTCAAACGTTACAATGGCTTTTATTTTTTACAGTTTAAATCTTCCAGGTTCTGCATACTTTCAATGGCTCTTTGCTTCCTAGTTTCCCTTATGTGCAGCCTGTTTATTGGAGCTCCAATAATTGTTGACTGTTAATTACAATTCGGTTTAGTCTCTCAGAAATGCTATTTAACTAATTGCTATATTGCAGATCACGATTCCTGCATTTAAGCATCATTACAGAAATCTTGTTGTCCCCTTTATTCTATGCTGAAATTAAGGCTGTCCATTTTCTTACTTAAGTTGGGAACACAAATGAATTTTAAACAGTAAATGTGAACTGATGGAAATTTAAAAAAAACAGGTGAATGAGCTATTTTGCCTGGGCCTGGATCATATATCTTCCATATAATGGCAGATTTTGTTGAAATTGAATTTGTCTTGGATGCAATTTTTTTAGTAGGCATCCTTCTTCCTTGGTGATGTGGGACTTGGCTTAAATAATCATAAATGTTTTTCAATCCAAATTGTATCCATATTTTGTTTATACAGTTCAAGAGCAAAGCTACAGATAAATGAAGTTTTACTGTGTCTGCGAGTGGTTTGTCTGTCTGCCTGTAAATAGTGGTCAATTTCATTTCACTTTAAGGCTAACTGCAAATTCTTTTTTGGCATCTCTTGAATATGATTGTAGAGATGGATTCTTTTTTGCTGTAAAGGAAGTTTCACTACTTGATCAAGATGAACAGGGAAGGCAAAGTGTCTATTGCCTGGAGCAGGTTAGAGAAGCTCAATTTTCTCAATTTTTTATTAAGCATTGCATAAGTATCCTCCTGTTGGAGGCAATCCTGTTTGAGGCATTTCTGGATAAATTTTTATAAAGGAATTCTTCTTTTTTGAATTAAGATAAATTTTCTCACCTAAATATTTTGTTTTGTTGTAAGATAAACTCCATTTACTCTGTCATTGGTATTTCTCCTGCAAATTCGTTTCTCTCATTTTCCTTCCGTTCCCCCCTCCCCCTCTCAGGAAATTGCTCTTTTGAGTCAGTTTGAACATGAGAATATAGTTCAATACTATGGCACAGAAATGGTAATTTCTTCCTTTTCAGTTCTTCCTTTCCTTTTTATGTTACACTAATTGATATTATTCTTGCTGTCCACCATTGTTGTATTGCTTTTATAGATTGTGTTAATGTCATGGGTTGTTTGTTGTTTTGTGTTTCTCAAACACTTGCTGCATTTTTATTTATTGAGTCGAAGAAGTGGGTTGTGCTTTAGTGGCAGAAAGGGATTTATATTTTCAAATCTAAGAGACCTTAGTGTATGACAAAATCTGTGTAGTTCTGCTGCATTTGGCAAAATTTATATGATGCTTGGTTTAATTTAGCTACATTTGAAGCCCTTTTATTTTACATGCAACTACAATTAATAAAATGATGCGTAGCTGAATACAATACAATGTGACATAAAAAATAGCATTCCAACTCAATCAAATACCACTATAATGTGAGCTTTTGAGGTACTACGGCATGATCATTTTGTTATGCTATCTTGTGAAGATAACATTAGTTTCCTGTTGAGATTTGTTTGTTACATTGCCAAGTAACCATCAATTAGTTTCAATTGTGCTGATGCATTAATCACTCTGGCCGGTCTCAGATTTTATCCAGCATATATGTGGGGCTAAATGCTTTACGATTTTCTCAATAGATGATTTGTGGCGTTGTAAAGCATGTGGCTTGATAATGATCCTATCAATTAATTTCATTAGTTCTGTGTCAATCAAATTTGTTGTTTTCAGATTTTTCCCAGTTGTAAACAAGTGTTAACTAAAGGGTTTTTCTTTTTCTGTATCTGTCATCCTGTGTATGACTTGCAATTTTGTCCTATATGACTTCTTGTGGAGAACTGTGGTTTGTACTCTATATTCAGCTTCTTGCTTATTGCAGGATCAATCAAAGCTGTATATTTTTCTCGAGCTTGTGACAAAAGGTTCCCTTGCAAATCTTTATCGGCGGTACCATCTTCGAGACTCCCAAGTATCTGCCTACACTAGACAGATTCTGCATGGTTTAAAGTATCTTCATGATCGAAATGTGATTCACAGGTATTTAAAGAGTTGATTCTTTTGTAACATTGATGGGACCTTCCAAAATGGATGGTTTATTTAACTATGGAGAAGCTGTAATTCCTATATCAAAATACATAAAGAAATAGGAATTGACAGATTCAAGTTAAAAGAGAACGTAGACAAAAAGAAACTAATGTGTATGTTTATCATGTATGTGAAATTTTGAAATGCAGCTATCGTGTTTAGCTTAAACCTATGAATATGCTTAACTTTGTCTTATGATATTTTATATAGAGTATGCAAACACTTGATTTGTTTGTTAAGAATTGTGCATAGATGTTTTAGTTAGTTATGAGTTAATTTGAAAACAATTCTGATATGAAATCATAATTAGTTCTGTTATAAGCCTTAGTCAGTTGTTAGTGGGCCTGATCTTAATTAATTGGGCCGCATACTAGCCGTTAGTTAGTATTAGGCAGTTAGGAGGCTTAGGCGCTAAGGCATTAAGGGTCTCATGTCTATAAATAGGTTCCCCTGCCTCTTATTTCAAACTGATCAGATTGTTGTGTAATTTCAGTAGTGAGTAATAAAGATTTCAGAAGCATTGTTCTGTTTTTCTCTCTTCGCTATTCTGTTCTTCTCTCTTCTTCTTCTTCTAAAAATATCATAACAAGTGGCATCAGAGCCATCAGTTCTTGGCCACCTACCCACACTTCTGCTTCATCTCTCTGTCCTTCTACATGGCGCACACCAGAAAGCAAGAAATGGAAGACCGGCTACAGAATCTTGAGGGCAATTTGGCGTTGATGGTTCAATTACCACAAGCTGTCACTGATCTTCAAGAACAAAACAGAGCCTTGCAAAATCAAGTTGAGGGAATCTCCATTCAGTTTCAAAATTTGGCAGCAGCAGTGAACGAGATAAGAGTGGCTGTTACAAACCCAGGCAACCCTCAAGAACCCCCAAGAAATGGCCAGAACAGCCACAACCATGTGGTGCACCATCATAATCATGAGAATGGCAGACCCAAACAATATAAACTTACCAAGATGGAATTCCTGAGATTTTCTCAGCAGGATGTTTCAGCTTAGGTCTTAAAATGTAATCGTTTCTTTGAGCTAGATGGCACTCCAGAGGATCAAAAGGTTAAGATTGCGAGTCTGCACCTAGATGATGATGCCTTCCTTTGGCACATGTTGCGTGAACAGCAATGGGGAAACAACACGCCTCCATGGGAAGATTATGTTGCTGAATTGAAGGACTTTTTTGGACCTTTCTATGAGTCTCTGATGGGGGAATCACTACAATTACGGCAGCCCAGCATGTTACTAGAATTTAATTCAAGGTTCAATCTTTGTTCAGCAAAACTCAATCTTCCCGAGGATCTCCTGGTCGACGCATACCTATCGCTACTCAATGAAGATATTGCCGGACCAGTTCGTATGTTTTGGCCAAGAACGCTTAGAGATACAAGATCCTTGGCTCGCATGCAGGAAATATCTAACGAACGCCTTAAAGGGAAGAAGACGTCCGAAAACAGAGTAAAGGCATCGGGTTCTTCATTCTCGTCGTTATTCTCTAATTCTCGCGCCACATCAACCTCGTCGGTGGCTCCCTCTGAGTCGGACACCTCAGCGTCCTACAAAAGTGCCTTGGTTGCGGATGGGTCCTAGTGAAATAATAATTTCACTACTCTAGGGGCAAAGAATGCATCTTTCGCCAATCATAACAACAATAGGGTCTCAAAGGTTCTTTCAGCCGAGGAAGAGGCCAAACACAGAGCTAAGAATCTGTGTTTCTTTTGCCACGGAAAATTTTCTAGAGAACATTGGTGCCCACAAAGGCAACGCATGCAGCTTCATCTCATTGAGTTAGATTCTGCCCAAGAAGAAAATACCAAGCAAGAAACAGAGCAAGTGGCCGGAGAAGATGATTCACCACCTCTGTTATCCCTTCATGCAATAAATGGTGTAGAATCTGATGTAGCAATGAAAATTCCATGTTCAGTGGGTTGTAAGAACATTCAAGTCCTCATTGATAATGGGAGTACCAAGGATTTTCTTGATCTTCGTTTAACTAAAAGACTTGGTTGTCACAGTGATGGCACTGAATTTTCTTTTGTCCTGGTTGCAGGGGGCAGAAACCACCGGTTTACACTCCTTATTTGCCTCGTTCTGCTATAGTAGAGGCGGTTGATAGGATTTTTGCAGCTAGGGAGCATATGCTAGCTGTCTTGAAACACCACCTTCATCATTCAGCCAATACAATGAAGCAAAGGGCTGATTTGAAGAGGTCTGACCAGTCTTTTGAGATTGGGCAATTGGTTTTTCTGAAATTGCAGCCATATAGACAGATTTCAGCTGCTGCACGGAGCTCACACAAGCTTGCTCCTAGGTTTTTTGGTCCCTATAAGGTATTGGAGAAGATTGGACCGGTTGCATATAGGTTACAGCTGCCAGATGAGTCTAGAATTCATCCCACATTTCATTGCTGAAACTTTGTCCGGATCTTAGTGTGAAACAGCAGCATCCTACCAATTGTCCAGCTGTTCCACCTACTCTATATCCTGAGAACATTCTGCAGCATAGAGTTGGAAGAAAAAAATGAAGGATCATTACTGAGGTCTTAGTTCAGTGGAGAAGTCTCCCAGATGAAGAAGCTACGTGGATTTCTCTCTATAGCTTACAAAAGGAATTTCCAGAGTTTGTGGATTTCTCTCTATAGCTTACAAAAGGAATTTCCAGAGTTTGTGGATTTCTCTCTATAGCTTACAAAAGGAATTTCCAGAGTTTGTGCGGGCTAATCCTTGAGGACAAGGGTGTCTTTGAGGGAGGTGCATTGATATGAAATCATAGTTAGTTCTGTTATAAGCCTTAGTCAGTTGTTAGTGGGTCTGATCTTAATTAATGGGCTGCATACTAGCCATTAGGTAGGATTAGGCAGTTAGGAGGCTTAAGCGCTAAGGCATTAAGGGGTCTTCTGTCTATAAATAGGTTTCCCTGCCTCTTATTTCAAACTGATCTGATTGTTGTGTAATTTCAGTATTGAGTAATAAAGATTTCCGAAGCATTGTCTGTTTCTCTCTCTTCTCTATTCTGTTCTTCTCTCTTCTTCTACTTTCATTCTTCTAAAAATATCATAACAAAGTCATAGGTTTTTGATTAATTAACAGGTGATTAAGTATTATTATTATTATTGGACTAAATTGGTTCCCGATAGTGGTAGATATTATATTTATGGTATCAACTTTTGAGAGGCTGGAGATTCTCCACCAAAAGCCAAATCTTCCTTGCCTTACTCTTCACAGACCCCTCACAGTATCCCATCTAACAAACTTTGTCCATCTGTTAGCTCAAACCCTCCCTACGAGGTACACATAATTAGATGATTTCTGTTCTTGGCTCTTCTAGACTAAGCTCTGACTTCTGACCTCCTCCAATGTGTATTCCCCTCATGTTCAAATCCCTTCTTTTATATTTCCTTTCTTCCGTTATAGGTTTTCAAAACCATGGGCCCAGTAATTTTGGGTCCATCATATATAAACAACTTTGAAACGAATAGAGTATGATCTCGAGTTCATCTCATGATTTCTCTATCATTTTTCCTGCTTTTCTGTATTATTTATGTAATATTCTTGCTGTTTTTGTAAAACTAATGTGCTTCTTTTTCCAAACATATTTAAGGGATATTAAATGTGGAAATATATTGGTAGATGCAAATGGATCTGTCAAGCTTGCAGATTTTGGATTGGCAAAGGTTTTACCCGTCCTCTTAACTATTTCTATGCTCTTTTTCCTACTTTTATTTCAATTATAGATTCTAGATTCCTATATATTCTTAATTTTTTATCTCCCATTTTAGGATGTTGCTTACGATGAGTTTGTGTTTCAGGCTACCAAACTGAATGATATTAAGTCGTGCAGGGGGACAGCATTCTGGATGGCACCCGAGGTCTGCTTTAATTCTTCTCTTCAGAACAGAATTATTGGAATAATATTGCTCTGACTTTGTTAATAGAGCTATTATAGTGCGCATGCTTCTTATTTCAAAATGATTTTCTTGAACAGTCATCCATAGTCAGGATCTCTTATACATGGTTCTAGTTTAAACGATTTTATGATTGTCATACAACTACTTAAGTTGTATGCACTTATCATGTTATTGGCCTAAGTGCTTACTTTGCTCGTTATTAGTCAGGAAAATTAATCTTTTGGTCCCTATAGTTTTGACCAAGTTGTAACTCAGTCCCTACACTTTGACTCGGTGCAACTCAGTCCCTGAACTTTGACTCACTACAACTCGGTCCCTATCGTTTTGACCATTTTATAACTCAGTCCCTACACTTTGATTCGGTGCAACTCAGTTCTTTGAGTTTTGACTTGGCTGCAACTCAGTCTTTAAACTTTGGACCCACTGCAACTCGGTACCGGTAGTTTTTTTGAATATTTTGTGGTTACAAAATGGTCAAAACTAAAGGGACCAAGTTGTAGCCAAGTCAAAACTATAGGGACCAAAAGACTAATTTACCCTTATTAGTTTATATGGAAACGTCCCCCACCCTCTGTTTTTTTGTTTTTTGTTTTTTGAGGCGGGGGGAGGACAAAGGAGGGAGAGAAGAAATTGCGGGGGAAGCTGAGAACTCAAATTCACTCTTTATTCAATTCATCCAAAAAGCTTGACAAATGAAAAATCCTAATTGTATCTATAGAGTTCTAACCTTAACCCTAATTAATCTATATAGGACAATGTTTTATTCAAATCCAAATTAATCTAAATCCTAGATAAATAAAATAATCCAAAATAATCTAAATCCTAATCCACGTCAAATCTAAGAATTTTTAATAAACAAGAAGTCCTATATCTTAAAATAAAATAAAATAATGTAATTAATCCTATATTCCATTAGTATCATAGATATAAATTAATAAAATGCATAAAAGCCCTGCAATACTTAATACATTTTCTTGTACTTTTCAGTAGGTTAGAAAATCTAAATCCGAGAAACTCTGTAATGTTGCATGGGCATGCATTTTGTAATTTAATGCAATATAGAAGAGAGGAGACAGAATATTTTGGAAATCCTTGATAACGAGAGGATTTGTTAGTTGTTACATCTATTTATAATAGCATTAAGGAGGTTTATCTTGTGGTAGAATTGATTCGGGACTTCTATAATGTACCTGAATAAATTGAAGAATTATATTATGCATTATACAACACAATCTTCTACTGCTTTCATAGAAAAGCTTAATTTTATGATCATTTGAAGTTTGCTGAGGTTACATAGGCAGCTTAATACGTTTGCCAAGGTGAACTTAATAACTCAATGACATGATCTGTTTCCTGATCAACCTTTACTATGCATTTCATTTTGACTTCTTCACCTAAATCCAGTTTATTCACCTGAAGATTTGATCAATGATATAAAATAATGAAACTTATGTAGTAATGCTGCATTCTTTCTGGACTACATTGGTGCGGTGTGTTTTTAACAATAACTCACTTTGTTTTCATGAATCAGAAGAAACATTCCTTTTCATATGACACTGTAATCCTTGTAAATGGCAGAAGTTCCTCCCTTTGGGACGTTAGGTTTTATTTTAAATTTTTTAGAGCATAGCTGTTATTTAATAAGCTGCAATATGCAGGTTGTGAAAGGAAAGAATCAAGGTTATGGACTTTCGGCTGATATATGGAGTCTGGGGTGCACTGTGCTGGAGATGTTAACAGGCCAAATTCCATACTCTCATTTGGAATGTGTATGTCATTTTTTGCCACTTTCATTTCCGTTACAGTTAGCAACTCATACCTAGAATGTTTATAGCATCCCTGACCTTTTTATCATGTACTCGTGTTTCCTGCTGATGTTCCTTTGGCCTCAAATGCTGTTCTGATCAACAATTGCAAAGAAGATTTTATTTTATTTTGGTGATAATGAAGATTTTAGTTAAATCTCAACCAACGTTTACGTTTTCCTTTGCGAAAATTCAATTTAACCCCCAAAAAAAGTTCACTTCTGCAATTCAAGTTCAATTTGGTAGCTGATGTTACTCTAATTTATTATATAAATTAACTTCTCTATTTCATTGATATTTTGTAGCTTCACTTTCACATTTGGTAGAAATATAGACTCATTACTGGTTTAGTGGTGCATAATCCCCAGTCCAGTGTTTCATTGTATCCATTGTACGCATTTACATTCATAGTCGTGTCCCTAAATATGCCTCCAAGTCTCCCTGTAATGACTCTGACCATTCCAACTCCCTGGCCCCTGCTATAACTGATACTGAAATATCTATCACTGACTATTATAATTATATGGTAACAGCACCTTTTCCGTGTAAGAAACCCTTGTCTTTAAAGATGTGGTACAATGGAAGTGTCAAAATCTGGAACTGTTGTTGAATAACAGCCTTGACTACACATGAGCCCATTATCACAGAGGTTCATTTTTAGATCCCCTTTATTTTTGTCTTTTAGCAGTTATTGGAGCAATAGATCATTGTCCCCCTTTTTCATTCAATAGCATGAATACCACTGGGCTAATTCTTATCTTACTGATTGAGGATAGCCTCATCATCATTATTCTTTGTCATGTCCAAATGTCCTATGTACCACTTCTGGAAACGTATTACCCTGTGCCAGTTATCCAGTTATCAGCACCCCTTGAACACACCTCTAGCCCAAAGATTCAGAAGCCTTGAATGCTCTGCAACTTTGGCTTCTAAAATCTGAACATATGATATGGAGGGATCTGAAGGCATAATGGTGAAGGTCTTGGATACTTTGTTATATAAACCAGCATTGATGAATCCATTTCTCTGCGAAGGCATTCTCAAGTCTTGGTGATACTGCCTTCTGAGTCAGTTGTGACTTGTGATATGATAACAACTGGCAACCCCGATGTTCCTCAGTTGAGCTTGAGCTCATGCATAGCTTACTCGCAAGTCATGGCTATTGTTCAGGACTTCAGGTGACAAGTTAGCCATCGCTATTGTAGCTGTTGAAGCCCTCAAACAGTGGCCAATTTTAAGAACGTGATCAGATGTTCTTGGGGAATGGTAGCATGTGTCTTATTCTCCAGCTCCAACCTCAATTTGTGTACCTGTGTTATTACTTCCTCTAGTTTCTCCTTCATGATGTTTGCACTCATGTCTGCAAACATTTCTTGCATGATCATTTTGAACTTTCTCCAGAAGCTCCATCTCATGGGACCACCCCTGCTCTAATAGCACTTAGTGAAAACTTCCCTGTTGAATGGTTTCTTTTATTCAACAACAATAAATCTTTATCCCGCTAGGTGGGGCAAACCCACATTTATATAAATACATGGGTCCTTATATAATGACTGACTACCCCAATGCCCTACAATAACTGACACTGCTAATCTGATAGGTTCCAATGGGCCAAGAATACTTACAAAAGGAAGCAGAGGCAAAGTCAAACCAAAGACACATGCTTTCTGATGGTTTAGGTGTTGACTCCCAACCCTTTACTATTTTTGTGTTTAAGCAGACCTAACATGCTTTATTTCCTAGGATAGACTTTAACCTTCTACGAGGTTGTTTTTGGGGTCCTGCGCTGACCAGCTTGCTCTGTCTATTTAGTTGTTAGTTATGAGAGAAGAAGGGCATCTTTTGAATAGAGAGTGGATGGTGAAGAGAGTGCTAACCTCTCAAATTGCTAGTTCAGATTGTGTGTGAGTCATATTTCCATTTGTGTAACTTCCTTCTCCCACTGAGTTTGAAGAGTTCTTCATTATCTATCAAATCCAGTATTATTCAGCACTTATTTGTGTTAATCTTTCTGGTTCCTATCATAATCTCTATCACTGACTATGGTATTTATTTTTAACATATGGTTGCATCAATAAATAAATATTTAATTCTTATTTTATCAATATCTGAGATATTGCCTGGTTTTGAACTAATGAATATTTTCTTCTGAGAACAGATGCAGGCTTTGTTTAGAATTGGAAAGGGTGAGCGTCCTCTTGTTCCTGACTCTCTTTCAAGAGATGCGCAAGATTTTATCATGCGGTGTCTTCAAGTCAATCCTGATCATCGTCCCACTGCTGCTCAGCTTTTAAACCATCAATTTGTCCAAAGGCCTCTTTCCACATTCTCTGGCTCGGCATCTCCTTATATACCTTCCAGAAGGGGTTGAATTTAGCCTACCATCTTAAAGTACGAAACACTTGGGTAATAATTATTCCATATTAACTGATTTTGTTGCTCTCTGTTTCTTACACATAGCATCTGTATTTGCATTAAGATTGCCATGACTGATTGACTTTTCTGGGCGAGAAAATATAGTTGGTGTGCCTGAAAGGTGAATTCTGAACTTCATTATATGCAGCGGTGCAGAAGTCTTGAGTAGGGTCTAAGTCCAGTATCATTCTTATTTGGTAGGGGGATAATTATGCATACGGGAGACAAGAAAAGTAGGTAATTGAAAGAAATGAAGGTCATCTTTGGCAAGATGGATTTTTTTTTTTTTTTTTAAGTAAATGGAGAAGGAGAGGGACTTTGATGGAAATGTGATTTTTGGACAAAAAATGTGTAGGTTAAATAGGAAGAAATTAATTTTTTTTATTTATTTTTTATAGGAAGTTTGATATGAAATAATCACGAAAAAAAATTTAGAGTCGATGTGACCAAATGACATGAATATCCCTAATGAAAGTACCCAAGTTAAGTTGTAAAAATCATGAGCATTATTTCAATATAGAATAGAAGACTGATATTTTCAAGAGAAATGACATTTAATATTTATATAAAATGATATTCTTTTTCAATAATTTAAAAGGTAAAATATTTTATATCAAGTAGGGGCAAAATAGTCAAAGTATTTATCAGTATGGGCAAACATCGAGATAAGGAATCTCTTTCTTTCTGTCTTTTTTTTTTTTGGTGAAGATTTGGAATCTCTTTCTATCTTCTTGAAATCATTTTCAGCCTTATTGAACATGGCCTGTGTCTTTCTACTTAACGCATCTGCGGTGGAATTCTTAATTGGCAACTTGCCTTTGTATTTCTACTTGTGCATGTTATTGTACAAAGGTTTGCTCGTATATCTTCTTCCACTGGCTCATCGTATTTTGCTTTCTAATGACAGCTCTGTTCATTGAATGTGGAGAATTATGGTGTCCAATTTTCAAGTTGCTGGAGTTGGTCTCGGATCCACTATCGCTGCAAATCTGCAATTGCTGCTCGTGCTGTGCAATTTAGAGTTTTCCCTGAAATGATCCGGAGCTCCCCAAAACCAACTAAACAAGTTGGTTCTGATGAGCCTTTTCACTGAGGAGGATCGAACAGCTTCTTCCGAACCACTTGAATTAAGCTTTTGGTTTCTTGTTTGAGGGATGCTCCGTATGTATCTAATTATCCAATGATGGTAATTGATTTGTATGCTTTAGTAAGGCGGTAAATCAACTTCAAGCTGTGAAATGTTGTGGTTGAATTGGTTGAAGAGGTGAGGGTATTTGTGTATGGTTAGCCCGAGCGATTGTTGTATTGATGGTGTTATTTGTACATATTACCTGTGTTAGCATAATGCCATCGTTAGTGTATATCTACATCTCTTCAAAAAAGTTGTTATTTGTTAATCTTGTAATTAGATCGTGATCCATATTTTGTAATGTAGTCTTGGGTAAGCTAAATTATTTATGATTTATAAACAGTGAGACTTCCTATAAAATTTATATCATTATATATAGATATATACATTCCTGCTTCTCTTTTTTTCTTTGCAATGTTTTTTTTTTTTTTTTATTCAAACCATTGTCCGTCTACAAAGGGAAGTTTTAGATAGTGTCTCTAGTTTTACTTGGTGAGCTCGAGGTTTGTGGAATGATTTGTGTTTTATTAGCCCTGCCTTTAGTTAGAGGTGGTAATCATGAAAGTGTGTATTTTTTTTTTTGTTAGATCAAGGGTTTCTCTCTTGAGACTTAAAGGACAAAAAGTTCTTATCTCATCAGACAAGTGCACCCTTAAGGATTCAAAATAGTGTTCTCCTCCTAATGAGAGTGAGGTCCCTTACTATTTCAATTAACAGTTTATCAGTTGAAAGTGTGTATTTTTAAATGCATGTCGGTTTGTAAGTTTGGTTCTCATCGTTTTTGGATGAAGTATGCAATTTGGAGTTCTCATTAAAAAAACAAAAAAGAGAGAGAGTAAAAGACATTAACCCTATTTATTCTAACTTTGAAAATTTACATAGACACCCTTATATTGCATAAACCCCTTTTCCTAACTTTGAGATTCGGTTTCCCTTCACCTAACCGTTGTTGATCGTTAAATCACAACATCGACTTGTGATTTTAACTAAAATGTCCCTCCTTAGCATAAATATTACTACCTCCGGTCCTAATTATAGGAACACTTTTGTAATACAATTTACACTACAAAAGTATTCCTATAATTAGAACTAGAGGGAGTACTTCACAACCATTTTATTACATATCGTTACACAAAATTAAGAAATAAATTTAATATATATTTTCAAATTTTTTGTCATACTATTATTGAGTTGATTATGGGAGAAAGTTAAATTTATAATTATAATTTATAATTTTTGTTTAATCTGGTTTATTTATTAAAACTTATGATGTAATCTTTTAAATATTGGCTACAATGTTTTATCTCCTCGAGCGGGAAGTCTCAAAGCTTTTTTGCTAGCTTAGGGTAGAGGGATAGCCCCAGGAAAAGAAGAAGATACAGGTTGATCAAAGTCGGCTGAATGATACAATTCAAAAAATTTCATATCACACATTCCATTTCGCAAATTTCATATCATAAATGATAAATCACAAAATTTTCTAACTAAACCTTAACTTTATTTTCTTCAAATCAACAATTAAAGTAAAAATATAAACCATACAACTTTCACTCAAACCTCATTAAATCCATTAAAAGAAAAATGATTATCTAGAAGCCTCAAAATTTCAAAATCTGACAAATCCCTAAATTTTTCATAAAACAAATTCTATCCAATTAAAAGATAAGAGACTAGAAAGATAAACTCTATCTCTTACTTAAACCCCAATCTTTTATGTGAGTGTGCAATTGTTGAATTGCTTCTTCTAATCTTCTGTGACTGTGCCGCCAATGGCGGAAGGCCTTCATGGCCAGCTGGCCCCGACTGATCTTATAAAATACGTTAGTAGATGTATGTATTTATTATATGATATTTTATTTGGCCACAAATTTGGTCCCAGCTAATTTTTTATCATTTCTGTAAGGAATGTTTGTTTCATTACTCATTGGGCCATAGGAGGAAAGTAAAATTCTTGTTTAACATATCATCTTATATATTGTTTTAATTTATAATTATCAGTTATTATTTATTTGTATTTTCAAGGTTATTTGATACTATTTAGTAAATACTCCCTTTGATCCTTATTTAAGAAACCAACTAACAATTTTTACAAGTCAATAAAAATAATTAAAGTCATTAAATTTATCCTAAAATTTAAGTATTTTTCACTATTATCCCTATTAATTACACTAAACTCTAATATTATATTAATTATTACTTTCACTCACTACCTTTATAATTGTGTATAATTGTGGGTATACATGAGAAAAAATATTTAATGCAATTTGGAAACAAGCAAATGCTTTATAAAAATGACCAAATATACATGTTAGTTGGTGCTTTATAATAAGAACTAAAGAGAGTAGTTCAATATATTTATTTTTTGACCCGGGCTAAATTTTTTTTCTGGTCCCGCCACTGTGTGCCGCCTGTGCGAGGAGCTGAGGAACGAATTAAGGACCCGTTTGTTATAAAGAAAGTTTGGGGAGGGAAAGGAACTTTGGAGGAGGGAAAGGAAAGGAAAGGAAGATTTGAAAGATGAGGGAAGATGGCTTGAGTTGTTTGGTAGGAAGAAAATGAAGAGGGAAAGTTGGTAAAAATTAGGAAATGTCTATTTTACCCTCAAAAGAAATTAATTCAAAATAAAAAAATATTTTTTTCTAAAATATATTTTTAAAAATATATTATTGTTAAGTTCGAACTTTTGAAGAAAAAATTTCGCCAAATTTGAACTTTCCCGCCAAGTTTGAACTTTCCCGCCAAGTTCGAACTTCCCGCCAAATTTGAATTTCGGGGTAAATCGTCAAAAACCATCTTCCTGGGAAGATGGCGAACTTTCCTTCCATTTTCGGATGGAAAGCACTTTCCCTCAAATGAGGGAAGATGGACCCTCACCTGGAAGATCTTGACTGGACTTTCTGTGTAACAAACAGCCAAAATCCATGGGAAGATTGGGATCTTCCCTTTCCCTCCCCAAGCTTTCTTTGTAACAAACGGGTCCTAAAAAACGAAAGGCTGGAAGGGTTTTTAACTTTTAGTGTGCCTACGTGTTTTAATGTACAAGAAGCAGCATATATTTTGGTGGGCTCATCAATAGCAATCAGAAGATGAGAAGAAGCAACGCAAGGGCATAATGATAATTGGTGCACTCTTCCCATTTCTTTTGAACTCATGTTGAGAATCACGTTGGGCTCGTATGCTTATTTGATAACTATGCCTCATTCACCCACTATTTCGTTCTCATATTTTTAAGGAAAAAAAAAAATTAGGGGGCGGGGGCCCACCCTAGCCCCCTCCTTCCGCCCTTGGATACGATAACGAAAGCTCAGAGACCATATGTTCAACTTTTCTATCAGAAGTGGAAGATGAACCCATATGAATTTAGTTATAAACCACCTAATTGATATCATGGCGTAAATATAGCCTGATTATCATTCTTAGCGGAAAGATCCTTTATGTGGAACATGTAGGTCATTGCCTTTGATGATATTTCACATGGAAATGTCGTCAGATGCTTCTTGATGCTTGCTCTCCCGATTGGGGTTCATTGAAAACGTCTATATGAAGATTGAAGACATCCAATCTTAAATTAGATGAGGGTAGCTTACATATTGGAGAGCGCACACTCATTCGTGAATGGCTTCTTGCTTTGCTTGTGTATGAAGAATGTTTTGTAAAGCTTGTTTTTATTACTTTTTTTACTATTGTGATCTCTTAGATCTGCCGGATTTTGTCTTCTGTCTGGAACGTAAAGATAATAAGAAAAATATGGTCCTATGCTTCGTGCTTTTTAGTAAGGAAGTGGCTTCGCCCTTTCCTTTACTTTACCTGAATAGGTGCCTTGTTAAGATATTGATATTGTGCAGTATCGTCTACTGTAAAAATAACATCTAAAAGCAGGTTTTAGTAAGTTCTAAATGCCTCAAGCGGTTCCCCTTCTCTTCTGTCAGCTGAGTCAAGCTTTGAAACGGAATTGATTTCATGGGAAGACATGCGCCAATTGAGTGCTTTTTGAACAGTTCAGAATCAAAAGAAGGCGAGCGGGGCTCTCAATCTAAAGATTGGACTATCACAGGAATTTGATAATTTGATTCTTTATCTCTTTCTCCTTGCTAGAAGGCAATTTATGAGCAGAAGGAAAATAGAGGTAGAGGGCCCAAAGGAGAGAGGAGATCTTTGTTCTTATTGGTGATTAGGTATGCCTCCAGATCATAATGCATACCCTAGGCCAAGGGGTGCGACCCCCCGAGTAGCTCTTCATACTATGGGGTTATATAATCTCCTTAACCTTTCGATTGAGGGTAATATATTATAATTCAAAATTTTAAAATATATTTTATTAAACATATGTTTTTATAGAAAAGGAAAAGGGTAAAGGTGTAAAAATACACATGTTTTATCCTGAGGAGCGCTCAACACCAAGTGTTTTTTTAGGTGTAAAAATATACATGGACTTTCAAAATGAGGGTGAAAATACCATCTCTGTTAATCTTAATGATGTTGACCGTTAATTTGACCCAAAACGTTGACATGGAAGCTTACTCAACCAATTTTAGTCTAGCTGGCAGTACAGTAGGGCAAGAAAGAAAAATTTACTAGAGAAATAAAAAGGAACCTTCAAAGAAGACATCAATAAACTCAAACTCATGAATTGCTTGCATGTTCTACAATGACAAATTCTCTTTGAAGGTTCCTTTTGCAGAAACTATAGTAGAAACATTGTTTTTGGACACAGTGGGATGAGGGGATTGTTCAGCTTTCATGTTTTCATCCTCCTGAGTTTCATCAATCTTAATTCTTGCTAGAATGGTTTTCACCAGGATGAGGCGAGGGTTCATTTTTCATATTGCCATCAAAAGGAACAAGATGCATCGTGATATCAGTGAGTCAAGCAAAATCTAGAGATTTTAACCAATACAAACGAAATCCTACACGCACAGTAGCACACCAGATCTGGCCCAAAGAAGAAAAGACGCTCGCCTTTACGATCTCTAGATCTGGGCAGAGAAACTGAGGCTCTGGCGGTTGGAAGAGCAGTGATGATTGGCAAGCCTGGTCTTGCAGTAACCTCTAGCGAAAGGGATAGATGAGCAAAGGAGCGACTGGCCTTGCAGAAACCTCCGGCTCGGTGCTAGTTTGTCTCCTTGTCGCAACCTGGACTTGTAGGAAACCTTCAGCAAAAATGACAGATGAGCAAGGTAGCCTCCGACAACTGGTCTTGGACGAACCTCTGGTGACTGGTTTGGACAAAGCCTCTGGCATGGATCTAACACGATCTTAGCGTCAAAGAAGCCAAGAGCTTAGGAAAAAACAAATTAGAGCTGCAGATCTGACCCTAGGCCGAAAAATCTGAGGTAAGGGTAGCCAAGAGCTGCGCAAGATGAAGAGTGGGAACGAGGTATGGTGGAGGATGCGGCAGAGGACGACTGCCGAAAATGAGGTCGGTGAGAAGGAGGCAAGGTTGCGGCTAGGGGAGGCAAGGGAGCTGGAGCTGAGTCGGATCTATGATAGGTTTTGAAATTTTTATTTCTTAACATAATAAATTAAATTTTTAGTTTTATTTATTTTTTCACAACAACTAGGATATTATTATAGCCAAATCAGCTTCCATCTCAGCGTTTTGGGTCAAACTAACGGTCAATGTAACTAAGATTAATGGAGATGGTATTTTTGCATTCATTTTGAAAGTTCATGTGTATTTTTGCATCTAAAAAAACACTTGGTGTTGGGCGCTCCTCAAGATAAAACACATGTGTATTTTTGCACCTTTACCCAAGAGAAAATGACATGAAAATATTGTCAAAATGTGTAAAAGACAAATGAGGGTGTTGAATTTGAATAATTCTAAATTGACTGGTTTGGAATTTTGATATGTTGACAAATTTGTGAAATTACTTAAGTACCTTTAATTTTATATTTGTTTAATCCCTAAAACCCTTTGCTAGCAGGTGGCGGTGGCCCATCCTTGGAGTTTCAACAGCTTTTTTTTTTTTTCACAAGCTAAATTCATCAACATATGTATACTTAAAGTTGTTAATAGCGAAACTAAAATAGAAAACATAATACTTGTTGAAGATTTCCTGATAACTACTTTGTTTCGCTATTAACTATTTAAGTATACAAATTAACTACTTTAGTTTTGATATTGATTACTTTTGTTTCTTTATCTAAAATAGCCATTCAAAATAGTCAAATTTGAAATAAAAGTAGTCAATATAGATTTTTGAGTTATTAATATCAAAATTAAAGTAGTAAACAAAGTACTTGTTGAATATTTCTTAATAACTACTATTGTTTTACTATTAATTACTCATATACATATTGATGACTTTTGTTTTGATATTGACTACTTTGGCTGGCTACTTTAGACAGAAACAAAAGTAGTCCTAAATAGTTAATAGCGAAACAAAAATAGTTATTATGAAATATTCAATAAGTACCTGTTTATTATTTTATTTTTGATATTAACAATTCAAATATATATATTGACAACTTTTGCTTGCGAAATGCAAAAAAAAAAATAAAAAAAATAAAGGGACCGTCGGAATTCCAACGGCCGACAAAGGGTTTTGGGAATTTTTTTAAGAAATATATTAAGGGTACTTATGTAATTTCACATATTTGTCAAAATTTCACATCATTCAACTTGAAATTATTCAAATTCAACATCCTTATTTATCTATTATATATTTTAAAAGTATTTTTCTATCATTTTTCCTTATAAAAATTAGTCAAATTTCCGATCAAGAGAGATATTTTTTTTTTATATAAAAATTTTAGGAAAGGGGTTGGGTTCACCCACAATCCAAGGGCAGGGCGAAATCTCCCTTCCTCCTAGATGATACCGATGTTGGGCAGGGCGAGCCGTCTATTACACTCAGGCGTTAACCTAGGCACCTAGGAGCTAGGATGCCTCCTCCAACGCCTTGACCAACTCCAGGATCGAACCCCCTCCCTTTGGTGAGAGTGTCCGACCCCTTTGCCAGTTGAGCCCAAGGACGACGAGGGGTAGAGATATTTTTTTTTACACACTAGAGAGGGATAACCAGGAGAAGAAGGCCCAGCCTAATCCTAATGGGTTCAGGCCATCCTTTTCAAAAAAAAAAAATCGTAGGAAGGTAGTATGACTCTCGCGCTGGGCGCTGCAGATCGTCAATCGCGCTCATCATATTTGACACTGCGTATCGTCGTACCTCTTGTCGCAGGTCGCAGGAGCAGTTGGGGGATATTGTTTACTTCCTCTCATTTGCAGAACGTGAGCGCCAGGATCGGGGTGCTCTCCTCCTTCGCATTCCCCTCCTAACCGAAGGTAGTAGTCTCTCCCGATCTTTTATTTTATCCCTTAATATTCCTGATGGAACCAAGTTCTGGGTTCATTCCGCGGCTCTTTCCCAGTTTTTGTTTTGATGATCCCTTATACTTGTGATTTACTCATCCTATCATCATCACTGATTCCAATGCAATTCTGTGCCTATTTTTGTGATTTGTATTTGCATCAACTTTGAAATTTACATTTGTAATTAGGGGTTTTAATGAATCAGTGTAGTATGTTGCCGATCACGGCTTTATAAATTGTGGGGTTTAAAGTCCTTTTTTGCTAGAGACTTGAACTCGAAATGTCTTAGCGGGGCTTGAGATGTAGGAGTCTGTTTGGCATATGAACGATCTTTATAGATCATACTTGCTACTCGATTTCCAGGAAGTAATAAAAATGTCACCTTTCGTATTAACAAGCGATGAAAAACTTTCGTTATGGATCATGGCCATTGGATTCTTTGATTAGATGCTAATCAGTCCCTGAGTGGATTATTTTGGTCCTTTTGATAGTTAGAGTAAGCGACTGTGTTAACTTTTGGCCGTGACGACTGAGTTTATAAAATTGTGCCTTCCATCAGATAGATGTTGGGTTTATGGATCGGGAATGGTATTTTCTGTAAATAGTCAATTTAATACTGTTTGTCATGTTAAGTTGACTGTCATATATAGCATGTTCTGTGTGGTTCAACATATGTTTTGGTCTGTAATGCTTTTAAATATTCCGTGTGGTTGCTGAAAATTTGTTCATTTGTCATGGGTGATACACTGATATTTAACTTAGAAATGTTGATATTATTAATGACACTTCCTCCTTTATTAATTAGACATAGGAAGTGATGGCCACAATGCATTTCCCGTCTTTACTGTTTATTTTTTCTTCTCTTTTCCATTATATGGACTTTTTATTCCTTTGCTTCTTGAATTTTCATCTATATCATCGATAATTTGCTTGGTGAAATACTTTGGTAAGCAATTTTCTGCCAATAAAATAAATGGAAGAAAGATGACTGATAGATTTCATTTTTAGTTCTTATCTACTGAATTTACTTACAACAAAGTGCCTAATTGTAGAAGATAAATTATACGCTAATCTATGATATAGGAAGTTCTACTACAGGCTTGCAATACACCCACTCCATGCTACATTAGCATGCATCCTGTGTGGCTTATTTATGATCTTTACTGGCATAGTGGCATGGCTAGTAAGTTTGAATGATAAAAAAGCATGTGGTTGAAAAGAGTAGTGATAGTGGACCCTTCACTATTTGGCCTCCTTATATAATTTAGGAGCTTCAAAATTGAAGCTTGAGTTATTTACTTCTTCCTTTCTCATAATTTGCTTCACAATATTTAATGACATGGTACTAATTTTTTATATTCAATTTTTTTTTTGGTATGCTATACATCATTATTAAAACGAAAATGCATAAAGGGCCTGTTTCGTTTGAGGGGAGGGAGAGGGGAGAGAGAAATTTTTTCTCTCATCTTTACTAAATAGCCCATAAAAAATTTTCAATATTCCAAAAATATACTTTCAACAAAAAAGAATATTATTCTCATTAATGGCAATTTGGTCAATATACTCCCTAGGGATTCTTTCCCTCCCCTCCCCTCCCCTCAAACCAAACAGGCCCAAAGAGTTTCAAAAGAAAGAAAAAGATGAAGTTATGTTGCTTCATTTGATTACATTTTCTCTAAACTTCTTTACAACTGCCATGACATTGAAGTTAGTTGTTTACTTTTTTGTCTCTGACTTGTGTAAGCTTAAATTGGGTTAGGAGCTTATGCTATAGTTCCCTGGGAGTTATGCTCTCTTTTTGAATAGTTTAGATCTGAACTTTATGATCAATGCTCATAGCTAGGACCAGGGAGAAGACATTGTTGCTTAGATGTTGCTGCAAAAGCTGCATGAAAGAACTGAACTGCATTAATCTTCTATTTTTCCACTTGGGGGTAAAAGATGGGTGCGGGAAAAGCATTGGTTGGTTTAATTTACATATGAAGTAGTGAAGTGCCACAAATTCATTTCATTAGTAGTAAAGGAATGGATCTTAGACATTTAAATTATTCTCTGGGAACTTTCCTTTCTTTTGATTTATGACAGAATTTATCTTTCTTCTTTTATTTTGTATTCCCTCTCCCTTGCATAAGTTTCAGGTTCAGTTATCTAAATGGCTAAAGTAGGAAAGGTCCACTCTCAATGTCAGAGGGCAACTCCATATCCATTAACATCTCACTCCCGGAAGAAGGAGAAAAGCTTTTATGGAGCATCAGAGAAGCAAAACTGGGAAGATGCAACCTGCTCTGTCTGTATGGAGGTCCCCCACAATGCAGTCCTTCTGCTTTGTTCATCTTATAACAATGGTTGTCGCCCTTATATGTGTGCTACAAGTCATCACTTTTCCAATTGTTTTGAGCAGTATCAAAAGGCCTATACTAAAGCAACTGTTCAAAGTCTGCCACCGGCAACAAACAATTCCAATATGAATGCAGGTGAAAGTAGTGACAATGCAGAGGTGCCAGAGCTCCTTTGCCCTCTTTGTCGTAGTCAGGTAAAGGGTTGGACTGTTGTTGATGCAGCACGGAAGTATTTGAATGGTAAGAAAAGAGGCTGCATGCAGGATGAGTGCTCTTTTGCGGGCACTTACAAGGAGCTTATGAAGCATGTTAGGTCTGAGCATCCATATGCACGACCACGAGATGTGGACCCAATACGGAAAGAAAAATGGAAGAGGCTTGAGTATGAGAGGGAACGAAATGATGTGATCAGCACAATTTTATCATCTACTCCTGGGGCTATGGTTCTAGGAGATTATGTTCTTGAACCAAATGACCACACCTATAGTGATTCTGATTCTGAATCTGATTCTGAGTTTGATTCTGATTCTGATTCTGATTCTGAATCTGAAGAGGAATATGTGGATGGTTTCTTCTCCACGAGGTCGATTGGCTTAGGAAGAAATAGGTCTTTTCTGTCACGTATTGGTTATGGCCGGGCCTTTGAGTATGATTTATTGGATATGAATAATTTTGGATTGAATCACACTGCTCGTACAGGTTCTGCTGCTGCCTCCAGGCGTGGTTTCCGCAGGATACTCTTAGGAGAAAGGTCAAGAATAAGGCGAAGGCATAGGCTACCCAATGCAAGCAGGTAAGTTTATACATCAAACTGTGAAAAAACATGCGGAAAGGGCTGTGCTTCTGCTGTAGAAATTCGCCATGACCTCGGCAGTTGGCATGGCTTGTCTTGCTAGTAGGCCAATGAGTGTGTGTTGATTTATTGGCAAGGTATAACAGCTGACCCCACCTTGTGGATTTGAATCATTGCATCTGTAGAATGTTGCAGTATCATCTGATTATCATCTTTTAAAGTTTTTAAAACAGACTAAAGAAGGCAATTTTCAGGGTTCTTATTGCCTCTTGGTTAGGTATTTTAGGTTCAGGAGATCAGGTCATTGGACCTGTCATTTGATCATATGCATTGCTAAATTAAACAGGCAATTGGCGATAGTAGGGAAGATGTTCCAAATATTTTCCTCTTGAATTCTGCCCTCTAACCTTTTACTTCTTGTACAGCTTGGATTATTGTAAAAGTAATTAATTTATCTTTGCTAGTAAGTACTAATTGGTGTGAAAACATGGAATGGCTTTGGAATGATTGAGGTTTAATATATTGAGAGCAAAAATCGTAACGGAGGAGATTTGGTTGATTTCACTGGAGAGTGAGGTCAGTGTAAAGTGACCATTGATAGGAATGCCAGTGACTGGGATGATGATTATCTGCAGTCAAGAAAGTGATTAGGCAACAATCGCAACCATTGAATTAAATTTCAGTCCCACTTTCTAAAACTGGATTCAAGCATTTGCATTGGCTCCAGTACAGGGGTTTTTGTATCGTATGGGATCTAAGCAAACTTTAAATGGTGGGAGAAGAGTAGACACGTGTCATTATTTTGACGGATGGAGAATCCGATCCCAACAACAGAAGCTGGCGGCACCCGCCCCATGCATTATATGGTATATTTATATCACTCTGAACCCTTTTATAAGTGAAGTATACCCAAAAGTTTTTCTTAAAATAACTTGTAAAGTGATAAATGAGTTTTTGTTAATTTTACTGCTATCCGATTGAGCACATGGGAAAGAGAGAAGGGAAGAAGGTGTATATGCATAAATATAAAATGATGTTAGAAAAATTGTACATCATTTCATAAATAATGGCAAATATAGAAAACTTTATCCATTTATTGTTTTTTTTGGGTTTGCAAGAATGAGGTACAAATGACTTATAATAATAAGTTACACAGTGGTGCATATATACCGCACCTTTTTTTTTTCCGCCCAAAAACATATATTCATTTATTTGAGATCTTGCGTATGTTTCATCCTTTGTTCAAAATACCATCAACTTGTCTTATTATCCCAGTTGCACAAAATTGAAACTGAAACCACTAAGATATTGCGGGTTTTTCATGTTGCTTTTCTTCGAGCTATCCCAACGTTGTAATTTTTTTTTCTTTCACTTTGATTCCCCTCCTCAACCGGGGATTCTGCAGAGAGTTAACATTGTAGCTCAGCACAAAACTGCAACACGGGGATTTGTTCCCCTTTTCCTTCTCTTTTTGAAATTTAAATGCGCAAGTCCAGTTCTGGGGGAAATATTGATAAATCAAGCTCATATAATATTACAAAATGGTTCTTATTAATACGTGTGCTATTCTGCTAGACATGATCGATGAAACCGAATCTACGTCAAAACTTCTCTCGTTTACGTCAACAAGCTTTGAGTGAAACCTGACGCCAAATGAAATGAAAGCATCGAACCCTATCACGATTCACCCAACGTTATAGCTTAATTTTTTGTTTGCATGACATTTCTCTCAACGCACCCTTTAATTTTCTCTGCAAAAAGCAAAATAAGAAATTCATATTTCAAACAAATTCCACCAGCCCGAGACAATAATAGAAACAAAACGAAAATCAAAGCGAAATCTCGCATTACCAGAAACGCAGGAGAACTGGTTTTTCCACCGGACTTTTTCTTCCTCGATTGTTTTAATTCTGCCTTCTCAAACAGCGGCACTCGATCATATGCCCGCCGGCTATTCGACGACCGGAGCATTCGCGATGACAGCGGGCAGAATTGAAACCACGAGCAATTCTCCTCCTAACACAAGGTATGGAATCCAAATCGTCGACCGTTTCTATCTAACTTATCGGAATTTCCAACGACACAAACGATCGAAATTAATTACGGCGACAGCAAGGTCTCGTACCTTTTTTTTTTTGCTGATCAGGCTCAAGCGACTTTGGAGGTGGTTGGATTAGTTGTCCTTATTAGATAAAAGAACATTTTTTTTACTTTATCAAAAAATAAAACATTTGTTTTTTTTAATAAAATTGTAATTCTCGTCCTTATAATTAATATCATTAAATCACATTTTAATATCGATGTCGCTTGATTTAAAGAGGCTCAATGGATGAGGTTGAGTTTCTCTTATTGTCATCTCTCTTATTTTCTTTCTCATCATCTCATGTTTATTGTTAGATTAAAACCATATATATGATTTACATTCAATCTTTTATAAAATTATTTTTATAAACATAAATAAGTAAATTTAAACTCTTAAAATAAGATATATCCTTTATAATTGAAATCCATAAAAAATAAATAAAATTTAATTTATAAAATAGTATCATCATAATTTGTAAACATTCATTTCATAACCTAAAGGTAAAGATGAGATAATGAGAAGATAATAAATAAATAAAAAAAAAGATAATAAAAGTAACCTCTTTCCGATTGATGAGCTCAGATCCTTTCTAAGGTTTGATAATAATTTTTTTTTTTAAAAAAAACACTCATTTCCTAAGGGGCTGCATCTCGTTGGTTGGGGAAGAGAAAGAGAAATGGGTAATCAGAATATGATGACGGGCCCATATTGCGTGTAAATGTTTCGGATCATAGTTCCGCTTGACTGTTTCTTCCTTTAGAAAATATAGATGATACTCGCCAATGTGAGTTGGCATAGATGGTAAGGGATCCAGGATTAAGCCCTTAGGTTGTGGGTTCGATCCCCTCTGCCGTCGCTGGGATTCATTTGGTAGGCAATCTCATAAGTCCCCAATAAGTGCTCATAGAGCCCGGGGCCGTACCCTGACCTTGGTGGGGGACTGATGTCGAACCACTCCAAAACTTTTTTTTATCAAAAAAAAGGAGTTCGGAATGAGAAATTGAAAATGTTACTAGGCAAAATTCTCAATAAATTCTAAATAACGAAATTAAATACAGATAAATCTAAAAAAAAAAATCATATTTACAAATTAAACTTTCAAATTTATAGGTCGAGCTATGTCGCTTACAGGTCAAATTTAATAATTTATATTTATAAGATTAAATTTTACATTAACAAGTTGAGTTTGTGTTATTTACAAGTTATATTTGTAAAAAATATACCTGTATTTAACTTTCTCAGTTGAGACCAATAGATAATTTTTTTATACTTGTATCATGTTGACTCTTATAGTGTGTTGGGTGGAAGACTAAACTTAGAGGCTGCCTCTAAGTTCAGTCTCCCTTTAAACCAAACACACCTTTAGTTGTGTCAATACTTAGAAATAAAAGAATGGGACAAATACTCTATCTTTGTTATGTCAGTGTTTCTATTATGCCCATTTGAAAATAAATATAAAAAGAGTGGTAATAGATTATACTCCCTCCCCAATCCGGCCATCCTTAATATAAAACATAATTTTTATATTTATCAATCATTTTCTAATTTATCCCTATTGATTTGATGCTTCCCTCAAGAATAATAAATGATGAAATAAGGAATTAAAAAAAATAACTGAGGTGTTTTAGAAAATACATGTTATCCTAACTAATTTCCTTAATCTAACATGTTTTAGGAAAAATTACAAGTAAGTCCCAATTATATACCTTGAAATACCAAATTATATTGAAGTCCAAGATATTAATTATAATTATGAAATGATCATTTTGCCATCTTTAATCTTTGAATTGCCCACCTTCCATGAATCAGCTCACACTCGCCGAAGCTCTCCAATCCAACCTTTCTGGAATTAATTGGAACAACAATTAACGAAGGAATTAATTGCATGCAATTTTTGAGCTTAGAATGGATGCAAATTCCTACCAATTCCATTCACAACTTCTTCTTCATATGCCCACCTTCCTTTTTCGCCGTACTAGTACACTTTCGGCCTTTCTCATGTAACCAGACCCTCTTGTACGTCGTCGACGCCAGAGATAAGCTTTGACACCTCCCTGAGCAACTTTGCTGCTCCTCTTGCCCTAACTCACAAACACCGTCGCACGCCAATGCTGATTTCGGACTCCACACGCAATGTGTCTGTAGAGCGACAACGCGGCCTCCGACGTCACTTTCATCCGCATTGGAGGCGAAAGACGAACACGACAGAGTTTATCGATCCTCGAACATGAGCTTCCTCAGAGGAGGTCGATGGTGGTGTGGAGCCGGCACCGTTTCATTCCTCATGGAAATTGAAGAAATGGAAGTATCAGCGACAAGGAGCTTCTTGTCAAATTTGAGCTTTCTCCTTCGTTAGATATGAAGTGGGCAAGGCCCGATGGAAGATGGGATTCGAAGCCAGCTCAGTAATAGCAAAGCCCAGAGGAAAAGGGAACAAGGGAGAGAATAGCAAGGCAAACCATGGGATCGAAACCTTTCCTAATTTTTTTTGTATTAAAAAAAAAAAATCCAATGGATTATAGAAGGGAGAGGGCAACTTTGTAAATACCTTAGTCGATGGTATTGGCAGACACGCTCGCCAACATGCCTCAATTACATCCTCTATGCTTTTGTATAAATATTTTTCTCTCTCTTAAATTGGTTCTTAATATAAATAACTTTGTTAAAAAAAATTAAAATATTTTTTTACCCTTATTAAATATATAAATATTTATATTAATTACCAATTACCTCATGTTTACCAAGAATTGTATTTAAAAGAGAGACATATATGTCATTAATTCTCTTTCATTTAATCATTTATTACTCATTCTCTATTCTATATTCTTTTCATAAATAAGGGCATATTTAAAATAGACATTACATTTTTTACATATTTATTATTTTTAACTATAAAAAATAAAGGGAGTACTACTTACCTTTCAAGTACTTCTCTGGTCTTATATATAGGATAGAGAGAGAAACTTTATTTTTTAATATGAAAAAATTTAGGTGAAGATAGACACCGGTACCTTACTAGGGCCATGGCATGCCTTCAGACTTTAAAGAGCGCTTACAGAGGTACTTACAAATTGCCCATCAACAAGGCTCTCACATTGACTAGCAGGTATCGAACCTCCTTTCTTTTGAGACGAAGACTGACGCTTTAGCCAACTGTGTCACTCTTCATTAGCGAAAAACTTTATTTTTGATCCTATTGATAAGAAATATCATTAAAATTTTGATGTTAATGTATAATTTAACTCTTCATTTATTATTATATTAATTTTATTTTCATTTGGTGTTATATATATTAAATAGGGGTAGAGTTGAAAAATTGAATTTTATGGTAAATTTAATTAGATTTAAGGTTTTCCTTGACATAAGTGAAAAATGTTGAAAATACCCCACATATAGGATAAGTGGGGTAGCATTTTGTCAAATTGTGAAATTTTCAAATTCAAGGTTGAAATTAAACTCCAATTGCATATGGATTTGTTGATAGGAGTCAAGTTCCCATGTTGACATCGCATGATCTCCGGCGAGAAAAGTCCAATTTCCATGACACACATTGGCCACCTGCCACCTGACAATACATTTTTTCTTCTCCCTTTTCCAAACTTATTTTCTCCATACCCAATTATTCTCCACATCTTTTAACCTTTAATTGTGAGATTTTAGAAAACAGTTAAAATTAGTTAAAAGTAATAAATATATATATAATTTAATTTTTTTCAAAAGATGTCCTATTTATGAATAAGTAAGAGAGAAAGAGCAGTAATGAAAAAAGAAAGAAAGAAAATGTATGATAAATAAATGATGTAAAGGAATGAGAGTAGGATCTTTTAAAAAGGGACTGACCCATTCAAAAAATAGACCTTATTAATTATTATATATAGAGACGGGAGAGTATCATCTTAGTATTTGGATTAAAAAAAAACAAAATATGGGATACAGTCGTTCTTTTAAATTTTAAACCTCGATTTAAGATCGCTTTCTGTCTTATTTTTAATTATAATTCATTTTCTCTTAGGATATAAAACATGCGGTGTGGAGGATACAAGTAGCAGGGTGAACATTGATGTCATCTTCATGGAAGCAACAAGGTGATGCAAGCAAGACAACCATTAATAGCCACAAGCGACACTGCCATATATACACTGGCAGGGTCCCAAAAAATAAAGTTGAGTGCATAACATAATCAAAGTTGGTAAGTGTTCAATCCTGGGACAGAGAGGGGGAGAGAGGCAAATATCTTTAGCATACTTATTGGTTTTCAACTAAAAATGATAAATGCCTAGCTAGTAAGAATAATTGTAGTGATTGAAGTGGAAGTGCTTTAGCACGCTTATTGGTTTTCAACTAAAATGATTGCAGTAATGGCAAGTACAGTTTGACGTGTTTTGTGCATAAAATAGAAACAAATAAACGAATGTGAAAAGGACAACTTACTTTGGACGGAAGAGCTGCACTTATAGGCACATCCGAAGAGAAGGAAATTTAAAACGACTCGCTTATGCTGGTTGGTTGACATTTCACATTATCCTCGTTCCTCGTCATACATAAGAGGGGATCCAGGTTTTTGTTTAAACTATTCTTATTACCAGATCGAGAGAATTAATGAATAAACCAAAACTAATACCTATAGCTCCATGGTTTAATTTTCTCCTCGGTTGCCTGGAACTCTGTTCGTTGGATGCACAAAAGCGCACACACGGGTGTGTAGGTGTGGGTGTGTTTATGCAGATGACAGACAAGCTAGTTAACTTTAATTCCCGCCAGTGATTTTTGTCTCGGTGCTTTAGTTCTTCCTTGGAAGGGCTTTTACGAACTCAATTAATTAGCTCCAAGGCCTGCTTGTGTCACCACTTTCACTTTTGTAGGTCCCTTTTGTGTGGGCTGTACGTACGTATTCTCCAGGGAGACACAGAGGACCGATTATTTTTATCCTGGGGCCGAACTATCATTGTCGGATACAACAGAGGAATCAAAACTTACTTTGCAAATAATGCCTGAGAACTTCTTGTTAAGGTTCTGAAAGTTAATCTTTTCTTATTCAGCAAATAAAGGTGTTGGGTTAATGTGCTCTTTAGTCACTTAAGCCCAATCCCAAGCTTGTACCTTAAAGAGCAAGTGGGAGATTGTTGGGTTAATATGCTCTTTGGTCACTTAAGCCCAATAAGGCTTAAGTGAGACTACAAGCCAAAGAACCCTATGGCCCATGTGCATGCAAGAGTCTATCAGATCGCTGCATCCTTCCAGGTAATCAAAACGATGAAGGTTATACTTTTCCTCTATCGTGTCGGTAAGATTCGCTTCCGCGTTTCTGGTGGATTTCCTACAATTGGTATCAGAGCCAGGTTTTTATGCCTAACAATACCTCTGTATCATTTCCGATAAGGAGTATATCATCCACATAAAGTACCAAAAAAAGATATCGCATTACCTTGGATCCTCTTATACACACACGGCTCATCAGGACTTTTCTCAAAACCATAAGACTCAATGGCTTGATCAAATATGATGTTCCATGATCTGGACGCTTGCTTAAGTCCATAAATGGACCTTTGCAACTTGCATACCATTTCTTCTTGCCCTTTGGCTATAAACCCTTTTGGTTGCCGCATATAGATTTCCTCTTCCAAATTTCCATTTAGAAAAGCGCTTTTGACATCCATTTGCCAAATCTCATAATCAAGATTTTCTGCAACAGCTAAGAGAATCCGGATGGACTTAAGCATGGCAACCGGCGAAAAAGTTTCGTCATAATCCACACCTTCTTTTTGGGAGTACCCTTTCGCCACCAATCTAGCTTTGAAGGTTTCAACCTTCCCGTCCGATCCTCTCTTTCTCTTGTAAATCCACTTACACCCAATGGGTCTTACCCCTTTAGGTGCATCTACAAGAGACCAAACCGAGTTGGAATTCATAGAATCCATTTCACGATTCATAGCCTCAAGCCATTCCTGAGCATCAACATCTCCTAGTGCTTCGTCATAACTCGTGGGATCATCATCTTCATCAATGATGACATCCTGATTTGACTCACCCAATAAGAGATATCTTGCAGGTTTACGAATCAATCTCCCACTACGACTTTGTCGCACTTGATGTTGTGCATCTACAGGGGGTCCATATTATGTGGGTTAACAATTTCTAGATGAGGACCCTCATTAAGTGGATTAACTAATTCATGATTTTGTTCTTCGATAAGTTCATCATTATGCCAACCAACCTCTGGTTCCTTTAGGATAGCCTATAAACATGCATACTTCAGTACGCGAGTCCATTTTATCTGGTTTCTGTTGCAAGACATGTGCCGGAGCACCCCAAATCCGAATATGGTTCATGGTGGGCTTACACCTTTTCCACAATTCTATTGGTGTCTTTGAAACCGACTTGGACGGAGCTAAGTTCAATAGATACATAGCAGTTCTATTTCTCCTTTCAAAGAACTCCATTCTCGTGGGGTGTCCTTGGAGAAGATAATTGTGAAACTATCCCTTCTTTTGTCGTAAGACCCGAACTCTCCGAGATAGGTATTCACCCCTCGATCGATCGAAGAGTCTTAATTTGAATACCAAGATGCTTTTCGCCTCGGCCTTGAACTCTTGGAATTTTCCAAAAGCTTCGACTTATGACGCATCAAGTACCCTGTTAGAGTTAATATGACCCAACCTCAAATGCCAAAGATAAGTTTCATTTGAATCTTTTCTTTTCTTTGATGAATTAATATGCTCAACATCTCTTAATTCAACATGATTAACTTCACAGGGAACAGGATTAAGGAAATAAAGACCATTAAATTTTACACCAGAACAAATAAAAGAAGATGAACTTCTTATTGAAACCGAGGAATCAAACTGAATCACAAACCATGTTTATACAAACAACTAACGAAATTAAATTCCTCTTAAAATCTGGAATAAATAAACAGTCTTCTAAAACCAAAGTTCTCGCAATTATCAAAAGATAAAACAACTTGTCCCACTCTTTGTTGCAGAGACAAGTTCCCGGCCCAAGCTTCAAATCTCTTTGTCCTTTACTCACAGCAAGCTATGTTTGAACCACCGCAAAGAGTAACAAACATGGTTAGTGGCTCCGAATCAACGATCCATTTTTCATCGTGATTCTCCACTAAACAAGCCTCAATCACATGTAAATTACCCATACCGGTTTATTCAAACGTGGGCAATTTTTCTTCCAATGCCTGTCTGTCCGCACTTGAAGCACTTGCCTTTACGCTTCATTGCAACTGTTTTGGCAACTGGAATACCCGATTTCTTCTTTTTCTTGTTCTTGTTCTTTCCTTGGGTTTCCCTTAGGTTTCACGTAACTTTCACCAACAAACAATGCACTTCCTCGCTTGACTAGAGACTGCTCAAGACTCTCAAGCTCGTGCATCGCTTGAGTGAGGTCAAGATGCATCTTATTCATATTATAATTCATCTTGAATTGATTGAAGTATTCAGCAAGTGATTGTAAGAGAAGGTCAACTTTTACTTCTTGGTCAAACTTGACCCCATGGTCATCGCCTTCTTGAAGTTTGCTATCATTGTTAGACAATGATCCCGCACACTTCCTCCGTACATCACCGTCTTAGTGACTAAATTCAGCGCATTTTGCCTAGCAGAGCCGCTAGACGTAGCAAACATGCCATCAAGAGTCTGGAGCATTGTTGCTCCACTCTCAATCGTGCTTACTTGCTCTCGAAGGTGATCGGCGAGATCGGCCAAAATATAGCAAATAACCGACACATTCGCCTTCTCCCATCTTTCCTTCTCCCGCCGAAAACGAGTCCGAATTGCATCGACGCATTTTCAAAGAGCCGCTACTGCATAGGGTAGTTAGAACAAAGTTGAGCTTTTCATATTGAAGAACAATATCCAAATTAGTTTTCCATTGTTTGTAGTTTGTACCATCCATAGGTTTTTGGCTCAAGATTGTAGCTAAAGGATTGAATGAAGACATTTTTCCGAAATTAAGGAAAAACCACACTAATTACAAACTATAATTAACAACAAACAGATGTAGCGCTAGTAGATTCTAATAACTACTATTCGTTTATCGTTTAACAATCCATTAGTTATCTTTACAAGGCTTACGATGGGCAAGATACTTGTAAAACTAATATTGTTATTTTTGGGCCTTCGGCCCATTGCTGTGGCCTCGATGGGAGGGTTAACAATTTCACCAAAGTTGAATGTAATTAACCATTGTTTACTTTCAAAAATTATCTTTAGTGTCTAAGTGTTGCCGACGATGGGCCGTGCAAAACTTTACTAAAATTTTGAAAGTATTGGGGTTTAATCTAGCGAAATCCGATTATCCTTATCCGATGGGGCTTCAAATATAACCATTTCACTAATAAACCCACAATTGGGGCCCGTAGGTTTTAAAATTAAATGATTAATTTAAAACCTTCACCCATTCAATATTTTAAAATTTAGAATTTTCAATTTCCAAGAATTTGTTCAATTTTGAGTAATAACTATAATTTGAGTGAGATCAACCCATAAATTATTAGGTATCTAAAATCTAGTCATGATTGGCAGCGTGCTTCTCATGACCATTTTAAATAACATAAATTACTCTAAAAATACATTCTCTTAGGAAATTTCCGACATGTGATTATGCAACAATATGGCATCTTCCTATTCTATATGGCATGTTATTTCAAACATCATGTTAATCGCTCATATAATTCATACAATTCAATAAAGAAAATCATTAAACAATTAAAAAAAATAACTTTAATCCATGGCTTTCCTATTTAAAAAAAAAAAAAAAATTACAACTTTGGAATTACTCTTTCGTCCAGCCCATAGTATCTGTCTCAAGCCTCTTTAGGGTATTCATGAGCCCAAAAGCCCAAAGACCCAATTCCTGGCTAGAAACCCTAGAACACGAAAGAGGAACCCTAGCCTTTACTTCTGTCACGCCGTCAGCCGAAGTCATCTTAGCACGAAATTCCAGGGGAAGGACCGCCATGAAGAGACGACCTCACGGCCGCCGGAACCACCCAAAAAGGGTGTTCCACGCGCCCTCACGCGCGTCTCCTTTGTGGGCGCGTGACGCCCACTCTCAGTCACTTCTGTAGGCGCGTGGCGGCGCGTGGGAGCTCGTATGGTGTCGTTCCACCTCTCATTTTGTTCGTCTTTCCGTCCTCTTTCTAACGACGTATGGTTCGTCCAAATAGGAGGTCAAGAGGTCCACGAAAAGTGTCTGACAGTGTTGATTGCTCATCTTCTTGCAGTTTCTTGATCTCCAACTTTTACATAAATTCGAAAATTACATAGAAATTCTAAAAGAAAATGGAAAACAGCAAGGAGGAAACCTAATCATATGGGATTAGCCTCCTTGTTACAAATCAAGAAATACAGAGAGAATCTGACCATGGATTAAAGCGATTAACCGAATAATCTTTTTATCTATGAATTATAAACGAATAATTATACCCTTCAGGCATGGGATTCATCTCTCTAAGGAGCAATCTCCTAAAACTCCTGAGAAGAGAGAACGTATGAGTAGGATACCTTATGCTTCAGCAGTAGGTAGTCTCATGTATGCTATGCTTTGTACTGCACGTATATATGCTATGCAGTGGGAGTAGTAAGCCTACCAATCGATCCAGAGAGGAACACTGGTAGCGGTTAAACATATACTCAAGTACTTACTGAGAACGAGAGATTATATGTTGGTCTATTCAAGTGGAGTCTTGAAACCATTGGTTATACTGACTCGATTTCCAAGGAGATATTGACTCAAGTAAGTCCACCTCGGGATACGTGTACACCCTTAATGGCAGTGCCATTTGTTGGAGAAGTGTAAAACAATCATGTGTGGTCGACTCGCAATGCAGGCCGAGTATGTAGCCGCTTCGAGGCGGCAAAGGAAGTCAGATGGTTAAAGAAGTTCCTAACGGACCTTCGTGTGATACCAGTGTTAATTGTCCTATCACACTTTACCGTGACAACAGCTGGGCAAGAGTACGCCCAAGGAACCAAGGTATCACAAGAGACAAAAACACATACAGAGAAAGTACCACTTGATCCGAGACATAATTAAAAGAGGAGACACAGTGGTAGCAAAGATAGCATCAGAGGAGAACCTTGCTGACCCTTTTACTAAGAGTTTGCCTGAACGTGCGTTCGAGAGACATGTTTCATCTATGGGTCTTATGAGGATTCCAGATTTGCTATAGCTTTAGGTAGTTGTTATTTCATTTGTTATTTTGTGCCTTTTGAGTAAGACATTATGACATTGCAATTTTGTTTTTCTGAATGTTAATAAATGAGGTCTGTTTTCATTTATTTCGCACACTATTTACAAACTCAAAGGTCCGGATCAATTGTGGAGTATATGATCATATGGATACGTTCATAGAGGACATGGTCATAGGTTCTCACAATTGATGAATAGGTTCACGACTTGCAATATTTTATGAAATGGTTTTGTCCGAATCATTATAAAATATTGGTGTAAGTTAATACTTACATTGAATGGATCAAGGAGAGATTTGATTAAGGTTGTTCTTTCGTCATAAGGAATCAAATCTCCACTAACTATAGTCATGTAGTTGCTCTTAATCCTGAGTTTATTTTAAATAGGTAGTCGAATAGTTTTCATTCTTTGATTTACCAAAGGGTGAGGTTTGATCTATATGACGGCCAAAAACTCGGTATTTTGGGATTGAGACTATCTCGGTTATCGGTGTTTATGAGATAAACAACATGGAATTTATAGGAAATGTCCCCTTGATATGTTTCGGTACTTGGATATTGAAGACACCGCCGTTGCATGTAATCCATTAGAGAAACTATCACAATCAAGGGAATAAATAATTGATTGGAGTTACGAAAATCGGTCAATCAAATTATAGACATTCTATAAAGGGGTAATGCATATTCGTGTTATAAGTGTCATTATTCTTGGAGTTCACATTCGGGCTTTTAGTGGAGTAACACCGAACTAGATGATCTTCTGTAGATTATCATGAGCCTTGATAAATGACAAATGGTAGATCCCCCAGACGTTCATCATCTGAACGGTTGCCCACACAACCATCTCATTCCCCTCGAGAGATAGTCTGGAAGATCGATCATAGAGCGAGCTTGGACTGTTCGTGTGTTCTTGGAGAGTCTATCAGATCGCTGCAAGAGTCTATCAGATCGCTGCATCCTTCCAGGTAATCAAAACGATGAAGGTTATACTTTTCCTCTATCGTGTCGGTAAGATTCGCTTCCGCGTTTCTGGTGGATTTCCTACAAAAGGAACCGTAGGTCTGTTTGCTAGCCACCTGCAGATCCTCATATCTGGACGTGAATTCACATATATATCAGGCACGGCTTCATGATTATATTGATATCGACTATTTCACTCTAATATTGGCCCACATAAATCTCCGTTTCCATGATTTGAATCTCTCGAGTAAACAAAAATGGCGAACACACGTCACTAGGTTGGAAATCACGAGCGAATATGTGGGTACTGTATGGATCCAAGTATGAAAAGTCCCCCCAAAAAAATCTCCAAGTCTAAGTTCTATTAGTGTAATAGTGTGGGGTATAAATAATGGGTATCATCTTGTTAAAATACTAGTATCATCGTAGTGCCAGTTCCGTACCAGTGAATACTTTTCAATAAGAATCGGAAATATTTGTATGTGGCATATGGATTATAACAAGGAACAGGCCATGTGTGATGTATAATAATAGAAATTACGATTTATACATGGATGATTTTAATTTGGTTGCTAGCACATGATTAAGCGTGTATATATAATTAAGCGTCCCTTCAATGACAGTTGGGATGCAAAATCCATTGAATATAGTACTAGGAGCATACACACACACACACTATATATATATATATCGTAATCCGCGAAGAAAGATGTGTGGAAGAAAAGATGTTTGATGAGAAGACAAGAAATATGAAAGAGATATATCATTTTGGTTTTATTTATGAGTTTATCTTGATTAAAGAACTTGATCCTATATATAAGTTTAGTTTCATGTAATAAATGAAATTATAACAATTTTACCTATGTTAATTGTACCCATAAAGATAGAAAAAAAAAGAAACAGTTGAAAAATACTCAATCATAAATGAGGGCAAAGTTAAAAATGTACATCCTCATAATCATTGAGTTAATTACCTCTCATTGGTATGTGAGATTTAGTCAAAATAGACTTATAAATAATATCAAAGTGGTATGTGACTTTGATGGCGTTGAGGAGGGAAGATTGAAAAGTTAAAGCAGGACTAGATAAAAAAACGGAAAAGAAATAATAAAAATGATAATGGAGGAGAGGTCCTCATTGTGAGGAGCAGATTTTTATTTAGTGTCGTGTAGTTAGTATGAAATATATTATCCAGCAGGTTAAAGTGGAGGAGAGACCGTGAGAGCTTAATTTATTGAGATATTTGAATAATGTTGGGGGAGGAAAAAGAAGTGAGGATTTTCATGTGGCATAGAAAAACAAGAGAGAGAAGAGTTAAGTGGGGAGAGGGGCAGAGAGAGACTGGGGGAGGCATTACTGCGGCTCATAGCAAAGTGACCCTATGAAGCCTCCAAGGGCCAAGCTGCTGCTGCTGCGGCCGCCTTCTCTACGTTTCACAAACCAAGTAGTTAGGGGTGGAGCTTAGGACAAAAATTTGGGGGGCCAAATAGTGGTGGGGGACTTCGGGGGTTTAAAAGAAAGTTTTATATGCATTAAGAAAATAAAAGAATATAAACAAGAAAAGAAAATAATATAAAAAAATACAGCACAAACATTGGAAAACAAGAGACTTTAATTTGTGTGATTGTGAATCTTTGGTTCAACCATAGACTTCATGTTATTGAACACCACAACATTGGAAGACAAGAGGTTAAGGTTTAGAATGAAAAATCAATAAACTTCATCCACAGATGTAGTGTAAAATGGGTAAAAACATACTAAAGAACACACCACAAAAGTAAATTTCACTGATAAGCTAAAAATTTCAGGTAATTAGAATGAAATATAAAAAAAAAATGACAAGATTAACATAAATCATATAAGACCCCACATGGAACACAACTTGAATTATAAGTCCCAAAGATATAAAAAAAAGGGGGAAAATTGGGGGACCAAAATTTAATTTTACATTTTTTTAATTTTTTTTTTTTTTTTTTTTTGGGGGGGGGGGCATGGCCCCCCTAGTCCCATAAAAGCTCCGTCCCTGCAAGTAGCCGACCTCAGTTGGAGACTTTGGTGACCCCTTCATGCCCTGCCAAACTTGTACTTATATACTCCTTCTTATCATTATTATAAGGCACTAACTAACAATTCTCACAAGCCAATAAAAACAGTTAAAGTCAATAAAGTTGTCATAGAATTTAAGTAATTTCAAATATTACCCCTCCTAATTGTATTAAACTCTAATATTATATTAATTGTCACTCTCACCCACTACCCTTATTAATTATGGGCATATATGAAAAAAAAAATTAATGCTCCTTGGGAATAAGAAAGTGTTTTATAAAAATGACCAAATAGATTTACTAGTTGGTGCTTTATAATAAGGATCGTATATCACTCCTCCTCATGATTAGTATCTCTCCCTTTTTCTTTTTCTTTTTCCTGTTGGCCAACAAATTTAATTATCACTTTGGTCCTATTTATAAGTCCAGTTTGACCACATACCAAGGAGAGGTAGTTGACACAATGATTACGGGGTAAATTTTCAATTTTGCTCTCATTTATGATTGGATGCCTTTAAATTATTTCTTCTCTCTCTATCTTCATGGATATAATTAATATGAGTAAAATTGTCATAATCTCATTTATTACATGAAACTGGACTTATAAATAGGACCAATTTTTTTTGGTCAAACTGGACTTATAAATAGGACCATAGTAGTATGTTTTAAAGGGGGTTGTGTTAACTTATTTAGAAATGATTTTATAATATAAAAGATAAATATGTGAGATGAATTTATATTGACTAAAGTGAAAAATGCTTGTGAGAAAATAATAAAGAAATGTCGCGTTTTAATATTAATTATATTTTAATTAATCTTTAACATAAAACCCAATTGAGTTTTGAACCCCAAAAAAAACAATTGAGTTTTCTTAAAAAAATAATCATATTATTTAGTCATAGCATATATTGTATATCATTGAATTATATATTAGTTTATAGATCAAACAAATTAATTTAGGGAAAACGATAAATATAAATACTTTTAATAATTTATTTAATCTCTAAAAAAAATCAATTGATTCTTATATTAAAAAGAAATAAAGTAACCCTTGTGACACTTAAAAACAAAGTAAGCAAATATTATGAAAAGAAAAGAAAGAAATTGAATGATAGAAAAATGATTTTTAAAATGTGAGTTGTGAATTTCAGGCCACAATAAAAATAATAAAAAGATGGTAGATATGGAACTTTTTAGGGAGAATCCTTGCCAAGGCCCAATTAAGATCCAAAATTACAAAAAGGGCCCCAACAACTTTCATATACCAAAAAGGGCCCTAGAGCCTTTTCTGGTATAAACGTTAACAACTAAAACAGCCAAATTGACAAAAAAAAAATACCCATTAACAACTAAATCAGTCTTATTAACAACAATATTTTAACAACTAAATCAGTCACTTTAACAACAATATCAGCCCCGGTTAACAACTAAATCAGTCAAATTAACAACACAATTTTAATAAAAAATATCAGAAAAGGTCCTAGGACCCTTTTTAGTATGTGAAAGTTGTTGGGGCCCTTTTTACAATTTTAAATCTTAATTAGACCTTGACAAGGATTCTCGCAAATTTGTATTTGCAGTACTAGTAGTGTGGAGGAGGAAAATGCAGTGAATGAAGAGCCCCCATGTGTTGAGAGGAGAGGTTGGCCATTGGGGTGTCCGATGCGCCACTTCGCAAGAACGCCACAGAAAAATTGGCCCTCACCCTCCCACTACCCCCAAGGAATCTTTTACTATTTGACCCAATCTCCCATTCGCCACGCCCCTTCCATTTCTAACCCCTCCCCCTTTTTAATTTCCCCGTTTTGACCCCTCTTTTTATATCATTATTCCCCATCTAACCATCCATTCTCCATCTTTGTCTTCTTAACTCACCTTCCTTCACCCGGAACGGCGTTTCCTTCTTTATCCTTTGCGCTCCTCTCATCTATACTAATTAGATGGTCTATATTTAATTTTTTTTTACTTTTTTTTAAAAAAAAAATTATTTTAATCAATAAAGAATTAAAAAAAAAAAAACATAATCTCTTAACTATTATTTTTTTAAAAAATAATTTTATTTCAAAATAACTAAATAAAAAAATAAATCTGAACCGTCTAAATCCTATCTAGACTGTTCAAATAAGAAGAGCACCACCTGCCTATCCAACTTGCGCTTTTACTCCTTTCTTTTCTCACATATGTAATGAAAAACACTCCATCCAGGCATGCACGTGGAATTTGGCAGCTGGTAATATTATTCCTACCTTCCCTATTCGTGGAATTAATTAAAGTAATGAAGACGAAGAAGGCTACTTTTACAATTTAGGAATTCTAACAATTTTAGTCTTCTCCGGACGGACAACGATGTCTGCATTGCATCGCCACATCATTTCCTAACGCGTATTCCATTCCACGTCGACCACAAAAAATACCATTCAATTCAAGTTACTTTCCATATTCCAATCTCGCACGATCCTTTTTTGTTTGCTTGCAAGCGCGCACTTTTACATATATGATCATGAAGGGGGAGGTTACAAACATATATACTCTCTCTAGTCCTTATTATAAAATACCAACTAATTTTTCTCACAAACCAATAAAAGTAGTTAAAGTCAATAAAGTTATCATAGAATATAAGTAATTTCCAATATTACCCCTACTAATTGCACTAAACTCTAATATCATATTAATTATTACTCTCACCCACTACCCTTATTAATTATGGGCAGACATGAAAAAAAATAATTAATGTTCATTGGAAACAAGCAAGTGCCTTATAAAAATGACCAAATAAACTTGCTAGTTGGTGTCTTATAATAAAGATCGGAGTAACTTTGAGTGACCGTCCCCCAAATATATAAATTAATGACATAAAAACTCTTGCATATATATATATATATATACACCTCTATATATATATATCATGTTTCATTTATTTTTGTAAATTTGAATAAACTTAGTAAAATATGTTTTTCTTACAAAATAATGCTTTTGGTCATAAAATTTGTTGATAAGTAATCACTCTAAGGTGATAATCTTAGACTTTTCATAGTTGAGGCGTGTATAATGAAATGTACGTTATGCCACTGAGGAAATATTAAAAAGCATATTATAAATATATTGCAGCCACCAAATTAAAAAACTTATGGTACAACCTAACGTATGAAATCACAAAATTGAAGAAGCCTATCATACACATAAACCAGAAATGAATTACAATACCATTTCGTGTCATAAGCTAAGTCAGCCCGTGGATGCTGCTTCTTCCACCTTACTCTTCATAAGCAAAGCATTCCACATCATGATCTCTTCTTCCCTCGGCATATCGGGGAGATTATATTGTCTCCACCCACCCTCATCCAACACTTAATTAAAACCTACGTTGGAGAATATGTAACATTAATTAATGAGGTGAATCCTGAGCATATTGGTGGTGAGATTCACCCGACCGGCCTCTTGCTTATATATTTAATTAATTACGTTTTTTACCCAGACGTGTTTTTTTGACGTAAAATAGTACAAGTGGCTAGGAAAGGCAAAACATTCCCCTCCCGAAACAATCAATCATACATGCATCCACCTACTTTCTGTCACGAGGTGAGCTTAATCTTGGGGCATATCACAAATTACATTCAAAATATAATTCACCATGGACGACCATGCCTCCGATCGTCCAATCAGTAGAGACATCTATAGTCAAATCCGAATAACTCAAGTTTGGACGATACTTTTCGCGATAAGCTTTTCATTTTCAACTACACACTAGACCGTAGTAATATTACATCAACTCGGGTTGGTAGCCATATATCCCGACCCTTATACATGAAAATTTTTCCGAAAATTTTCTTTTCGACCAATTCAAACTCTCATGTCTCAAAACAGCCACGCTTGATTAGACCTGTTTTTTTTTTTTTTGAAAAAAATATTTTATGTTTTGAACTGTATAATTTGCAAGTAGAGTGGAATATGATGTGAGGGTGGAATCAATCAGAAGAGGCCAGAAGTCGAATTTGGCCAGACATCCATTTTAGTGACCCACAGCTACCTTTGCTGTCCAACGCCTTCTCGTGCTTTAATTTTCCACTCGCTGACTCGCCCCTCTCTCTATCACTCTCATCTGATCTCCTTTTTTTTTTTTTTCCGTCCGACTCTCTCCCTCTCGGAAAAAAAAAAGATGACACTAACTGAATAATAGAATCCCCAGATCGTTGCGTTGGGTGGGGTCGGGTCCTCATTGGGCACCCGATAGTAGTCCTCATCTTGGTTACGTCTCTCCCCGCCCCCGATACCCCTCTATAAATACATAATACTCCCCTTCCTTTCCCATCCCTCCATCTTCTCTCCCAAGTGATTCTATCGGTACTCTCTCAGTCTCTCCTCTCTCATGTGGGCGTAGTAAACCTCCACCACAAAAGCTCTTTTACCTTCTCTCTCTCTAGATAGATCTGTCGTCGATATTTTCCATGGCGGCTTCCATTGACAACCGTCAATACGGCGTCCCTCGTTCCTTCAACGTCTCCCCTCACTTCAACCTCCCTCCCAATCTCACGAGACCCGAACCCTTGTCAATGGACTTGGATTCCTCCAGCGACGATGAGAACGATGCCGACGAGTTGAAAGCACTAATGCGAAAGGCTAACTCGGAAGTGGAGGCCTCCATCTTTGATCCCCGAGACGATGGAACAGCCGACTCCTGGATCGAACGCAACGCTTCCATGGTCCGCCTCACAGGGAAACACCCCTTCAACTCGGAGCCACCCCTCACGCGCCTCATGCACCACGGCTTCATCACCCCTGTCCCTCTGCACTACGTCCGCAACCACGGCGCCGTCCCCAAAGCCAGCTGGGATGACTGGGTGGTTGAGGTGTGTGGCCTCGTGAAACGCCCCGCCAAATTCACCATGGACCAACTGGTCAACGAGTTCTCCAACCGGGAGATGCCGGTGACGCTGGTGTGCGCCGGAAATAGAAGGAAAGAACAGAACATGGTGAAACAGAGCATCGGTTTTAACTGGGGTGCGGCTGCCATTTCCACTTCCGTCTGGAAAGGGGTTCCGTTAAGGTATTTGCTAAAGAGGTGTGGGATCTATAGCCGTACGAAAGGGGCATTACACGTGTGCTTCGAGGGAGCTGAGGATCTGCCAGGTGGCGGCGGCTCTAAGTACGGTACAAGCATCAAGAGAGGGTTTGCCATGGATCCGGCCCGCGACATCATCATAGCTTATATGCAGAACGGAGAACTGTTGGCTCCGGATCACGGGTTTCCGGTGAGGATGATCATACCGGGTTTCATTGGCGGTCGCATGGTCAAGTGGCTCAAGCGCATCATTGTAACCCCACAAGAATCGGACAACTATTACCACTACAAGGACAACAGAGTACTTCCCTCCCACGTGGACGCTGAGCTCGCCAACGCTGATGGTATTTGGCTGGGCGTTTAATTGTAATTAATTTTTCTGGACACCATGTAGTTTTCTGTCTCAACTCTCAAGTTGTTAATTATATTTGAATGGATGCAGCTTGGTGGTACAAGCCTGAGTACATAATCACGGAGCTTAACATAAACTCTGTGGTAACCACGCCGTGTCACGGGGAGATATTGCCCATAAACTCCTGGACTACTCAGAGGCTGTATGTGCTGAGGGGCTACGCATATTCCGGTTAGTATTTGTTTTTTTTTCAAGGTTCAGAGAATATATGGGTTAAAGTGACGCGGAGGCCGTGTGTTGTAATAATTTGGGAAAATCCTTTTCAAATAACATGTGAAATCCAAAATTCTAAAACATTTGTTAAAAAGTTAAAAGGATACGAAGTGATTATAAGGAACATGATATTTTGAAATTTAAATATTTTTACTAAAATATCCTCATATATGCAGGGTACTTCAGTAAAAATATCTAAAATTTAAAATCTCCGATTCCCCTCAATCAACTTTTAATTTTTTAAAAGAAGTTTTAAGGTTTTAAATGAGATTTTTCAAGGGGCGGTAAAGATAATATGCATGTGGTACTGTGCAGGGGGTGGGAGAAAAGTGACACGTGTGGAGGTGACATTAAACGGCGGGGAATCGTGGTCAGTGGCGACGTTGGAGCACACAGAGAAGCCGAACAAGTACGGCAAATACTGGTGCTGGTGTTTCTGGTCGCTGGAGGTGGAGGTGCTGGATCTTCTGGGAGCCAAGGAAATCGCCGTCCGAGCATGGGACGAGGCCCTCAACACCCAACCCGAGAAGCTCATTTGGAATGTCATGGTACGTCCTTGACACATATCATTCCCTGGACCCAACGGATTTATCGTATTCTTAATAACTTGCCACTTAGGAGTTCCGATTCTTTTTCAGGGATTTCTAAATTGCCACATTACAATTCTTTCTACAGAAGAATCTAATATATTTTTGTACACGTACGTAAAATAACGGAACTTTGCATGATTTTAAATACAGAGAGCACGAGTGTTAGAAAATTTTTAAAAGTGAATTTTTACCAATTTTCTGTACGTAACACATTCGCTGAATCATCCCATATCACTTTCAAGAGTCTAGTTGGTGGGCCTGGGCGTCACAGATGCGTATGATTATTCACAAATGACCGGCATTAAACAAAAGTTAAAATTGTGGACATTAATTGAGTGTGAATATAAATGTATTAATATCAGTGACTGGAAATCTACATCAGTACTGTGGTCAATGTTCCCAATGCAAATACTATAATTCATTTGACTAATTTTTATCTCTAAGTCGTCTATTTTATTCAAACCCGTGGGCTCTGGGCTTTGGTGGTGCAGGGCATGATGAACAATTGCTGGTTCAAAGTGAAAACCCACGTGTGCAGGCCCCACAAAGGGGAGATTGGAATTGTGTTTGAGCACCCAACCTTACCGGGGAACAAATCCGGTGGGTGGATGTCTAAGGAAAGACACCTGGAGCAGACAACGGAGTCCAACCAGAGCCTCAAGAAGAGTGTCTCGACGCCCTTCATGAACACAGCCTCAAATATGTACTCAATGTCTGAAGTCAAAACGCACTCTTCCCCTGATTCTGCTTGGATCATCGTTCACGGCCATGTCTATGATTGCGCTCGCTTCCTCAAAGATCACCCCGGCGGCACCGATAGCATCCTCATCAACGCCGGCACCGACTGCACCGAAGAGTTCGAAGCCATCCATTCCGACAAGGCAAAGAAAATGCTCGAAGAATACCGAATTGGTGAGCTCATCACTTCCGGTTCCGCCTCCCAAAACACGTCGCCCAACAACTCCGTGCACGGCAACGGCAATACCATCAGACATTTGACCCCAATCTCAGAAGCCCCACCAATATCACGCAGCGTGGCCCTCAAACCACGTGAAAAAATCCCATGCAAGCTCGTCTCCAAAACATCCATCTCGCACGACGTGAGACTCTTCCGTTTTGGCCTCCCCTCCGACGACCAAATCATGGGCCTTCCAGTCGGAAAGCACATATTCGTATGCGCTACCATTGAGGATAAGCTATGCATGCGAGCTTACACTCCAACCAGCAGCGTCGATGTAGTGGGGTACTTTGATCTAGTGGTCAAGATTTACTTCAGAGGGGTCCACCCCAAGTTCCCCAACGGTGGGCTCATGTCTCAACACTTAGACTCTCTTCCTATCGGTTCTGTTGTGGAAGTGAAGGGCCCACTGGGCCACATAGAGTACTCTGGAAGAGGTCAGTTTTTGGTTCATGGGAAGCCCAAGTTCGCGAAGAGGCTAGCCATGTTGGCCGGTGGGACTGGTATCACGCCCATTTATCAGGTGGCGCAAGCCATCCTGAAGGACCCTGAGGACCGAACGGAGATGCACGTTGTGTATGCGAACCGGACGGAGGATGATATTCTGGTGAGAGAAGAGCTGGATGAGTGGGCTAAGAAGGAGGAGCGGTTCAAGGTGTGGTACGTGGTCCAGGAAAGCAAGGAAGGGTGGGAATACAGTGTGGGTTTCATCACGGAGGATATGCTGAGGGAGCATGCCCCTACAGCATCAGATGACACGCTGGCATTGGCTTGTGGGCCACCGCCCATGATTCAGTTTGCGGTGCAGCCCAATTTGGAGAAAATGGGGTATGACATCAAGAACAATTTGCTTGTGTTTTAGAGATCGAGGACCCACGAATGTCGCAGGGTTTATTGTGTATATGTGTGTAATTGTATCGAATAATGTCTTCTTCTTTTTGTCCTAGAATTTTTTTGTCATTTGAGAGCAAATGTAGAAAAAGTCTTATTTGCAAACATTTGATAGCTTTGTTATCTCCTTGTAGGTAGGTAGATATATATATATATCTATACGTCATTCATGTGTTTATATGAATGGGAGTGCCAATTAGTTTTGGCGCTGTTGGGTTCTACTGATTTATATAGCAATAATTTATTTCCTGTAGTTTAAAATCTTGCCCACATTAATAGTCAGGCTTGCATTATTTTAACTGTGGGAGTGTGAAGACATAATGTACATTATTAATGGAGGCGTACGTTCAAATATCGTCTGGATATATATATGTGGCATGCATAATAATAAGGGCGGGCGGAGGTGGAGATTCCCAATCCTACATCTATCTCTAATGCCTTTTTTCTTATTTTAATATGCATGTTGCATCTTGGACGTGTAATTTGCTACTCTTATTATAAGTATATATACGATCCACTACAGTAGTGAATAGTTAACTGTGATGACCTTATTATGATACTTTGAAACCAAGCATACAATAAATTACATGTGAATGATTTCTTTGCAGTAAACAACCTAGCTTGAGTTATTATATATGTGCGTCTCCCTGTTGGTGAATGTAAGCGACATATACCAATGTTTCAAGAATGGGCAGAATCTCATCTTATATATTGGCATACATGTGCTTGTTTGGTTCAATGGATTGGTGGGAGATAAGCTCGATTGAACTCAAAAAATTAAACTACTTGCAATTCTTGTTTGGATGATTTTTAAATAATCTCAATCAATCTCGATGAATCGTGATTTCACCCTCCAACCGCACGTTGAGCAAAAGTGATAAAGGAGTTGCTTATACGATTGGAAAATCCCGACGAAACTTCCACAAAAATAATTTCTCCAATTTACTCTTGAATCCCTTCTCCAAAATTCTTTCCAAATATTCTTTACACATATATTGCATATTATATTTCAACTAAAGTAGTTCGAATATTTAAACTTAACATTGATTTTGAAATTATTTTAATTAATAAAATTATATAATAAAAATAATATTTAAATATCCATGTCATTTATTAAATCATATTTAATTTTAATTATTAAATATTTAATTACATTATCATTAAATAAAAACATGAAAATGTAAACAACTTTATTGAAGAAATAAACTTAATAATATAATCTAGCGCGGTCGTAGCAAAATATATTGCTATCATATTTACCAATTTATTTTTCTATTTAAATATTAAATTCTGTGATAATGATAGATCATGTAATATGTTTTTTTAAATATACTCCAACATTTATAATATTTGTTTTGGTTGTATATGCCCCTTGTCATGACTACGTTTTGCGCTGTTTTTCGTTTCAATTTTATTTATTTTCTTGGTTGAATATAACTTTATAGAATCCCTAGCCTTTTAGTGTGTGTGTGTGTATATATATACTGATAGGGAATGCCGAGTGATTCCCTCGTTCCCTTGTCGTCTGTCGACACTCCACTCTCGATCCCAATTCTCCTTCTTAATTAATTTATACATATACTCTATAATTTCTTCTTAATTTATGATTACTTCCACATTATATTTTAATTTTTCCATTACAACCTTTTATCAAGTGTTATTCTTATTAGTTGATTATTCCAGTAACAGCTCACTGTTTTGCCTTTTATCATACTAACTATTATATTAACTTTTTAAATTTAAAGTATAATGGACTGAATGAATCAGGGTTGATGAAGATCGAATGGGAATTATTAAAAGATGAGTAAGAATGAGATGAATGGATAGAGACTAGAGAGGAGCTTGACCTTTTGGGTTGAGAGCGGATCAAGAGTGGGCATTTAGTATCATTTCATGCCCCGAAAGGTCACCTTCCAAGTTTCCACGAACCCCACCAGGCCACCACCTACCTCTTTCTCTCCTTTATTTCCTTTGTTTTTACTGTCAAGACACGCCTATCTCTTCCCTCCCTTTGCTTCCCCACCATGTATATCATATTACTACTGTTATTTGGTTTTATTTATAGGCGCTAAATAATTAAATTATAGCGAAAATTCTAATAAAGGACCTAAGAAGAATAATATTTATTAAGAATGACCATAAATTAAAATATTAAAGTAGAAAGACTAAATTGCACTTTACCAGATTTTCTTTATCCTCTCTAACTAAATCAGAATCTAATCTAGAGTGATTGATGAATAATGATAAATAGAGACGCAAACAATCAACAGATCCCTTCACCCTTCGAGTCTCTTCAAAACATCACCACCAAGTTCACTTCCAAAGGCCTCATCCTCTACAATGGCCACAGCATCCGATTCACCCAGTGTTTCACTTATTTGTCTCCTAGTACATTTGATTATTAGCCACAAGTTTTTTTCTCCCAAATAATTCTGAGAGCGACACAACAATTGTGCCTCATTCATTCAGGTTAGCTCCCACACTTTCTACTGCTACTGCTAGTACAATTGCTATTACTATTACTATCAATTTTTTTTGTCTCTCTTAATGAGAAGATAAACATTGTAGACCAGAGTTGCCTCTTTTCTCTTGTTTTCATCGTCGTAGTGAGAATATACCTACGAACAGATCACCTTTGATGCAGTAGGTTACTATATATATGATTAGATATGGATTTTGTGGGCGAATCCGATGGTGTAGCCGTTGGAGACGACGACATCCCTGAGGTTGAGGCATTTGGAAGTGAACTTGGCTGTGATGTTTTGAAGAAACTCGAAGAATGAAGGGATCTGTTGATTGGTTGCGTCTCTATTTGTCGTTATCTATCAATCACTCAAGATTAGATTTTAATTTAATTAGAGATCATATAAAAAATCTGGTTAAGGGCAATTTAGTCTTTCTATTTTAATGTTTTAATTTCCGGTCCTTTAAAATAATTATCATTTTTATGGTCCTTCTTAATAAATATTATTTTTTAGGTCATTTATTATAATTTTCCCTAAATTATATGGTTTAAGAAAATAGTTAAAATCAGTCCAATAACGAGAGTCTCTTCATTCAGACTGCAAGCAGAGTTGACATAAAAGAGAGAGACTTCGGGATGGGTGCCTTTGCCAGCCGAGTGAAGTTTACGAAGCGCTCTTCATCCAGTAATGTTGGAGGTGTTTTTGCAGGTAAACGTAATACTTTTGATATTGATTGTTACATTTTCATTATCTCATCCATTTAAATGAAGTACGGAAAATAAACTGACTTCCAAATGTTTTTTTTTGTAGATGAGCTTAAGAAGATGAAGGCGTTAGTGGATGAGCAAGCAGCTCAGCTGAATCTGCAAGGAGAGAAGCTGAGCCAGACAGAGCAACAGATGAGCTGCATCAGGCACAGGAGATGATGAAGCAGATGCAACTTGTAATCCAGTCCCTAATGAATGACAAGGGTGTAGGATCAGCTCCTGGTGATGATGATAATGATGATCATATTGGTACTGTTTAGACTTTTTTTTTTTTTAACTTCATTTTGTTCATAACATTATTATTTATATTTTGTTTTCTCTATGTAAACTTTTATGATTGTTGCTATATATTTTCATGTTATACAAGTATTTTTTATTTTGCAATTTATATTTTTATATTTTTTCTAATTTTATATTTTTTTTAATGAAATAAATTTTGTGACGAAAATGAATTTCTATCGCAAATTTGCGACGGAAATTTTATTTTCCGTCGCAAAAAATTGTTTGCGACAGACAAAAATCCGTCACAAACCATTTTTACGACGTAAAACCCCTGTTTTCACAAAACAATACTTTTTTGTAGTACTAGTTGTCCTAAGATAAATAAACGTCTTATAATTGGTTCCACACGAGTGGGAAATGAACACCCAGGATGTTGGGAAGATATAGAAAATAAAAAATAGAGGGCATTGTATGCTTTTCTAGCTGTAAAGTACAAACCATCGGATTTAATTTTAAAATGCCGTAGCCATCACAGAAATATATACAGATTTTGTTCATTAATTTATTCATCCTTGTTCAGGTGTAGTTGTTTTGAATTTGTTCCTATATTGTTATTGTTATATATACATATATATTGCTTTTCATATGCATGCTCGTTGGATACTCTGAACCATACACATATGGAAATCTTCGCAATGAGCCGACAAAGGTCAGAACTAGTGCTGCGGATTTATGAAATCACATGTCAGAACTAAAGTAGGAATATGAGATTTCTAATTCCGACCAAATGACCGAATTGCCATGAGTTAAGTTGTGAAACATGAAACTAAAGTTGTTAATGTAAAATCATATGTTATTATTGACCCCTGAAACTTGTGCCCTCAAAATTATCCCTGATTTTTTGAATATTAAGTTGTGAAACATAAAAGTAAAGTCGTTAATGTAAAATATGATGTTGTTAATATAGACCCTTAAAACTTTTGCCCTTAATATTATCCTTGGTTTTTAGGATATGAAGTTGTGAAACATGAAAGTAAAGTCGTTATTGTAAAATATGATGTTGTAAATATAGATACAGATGTTTTTATATTGACTCTTGAAACTTGTGTCCTCAAAATTATCCCTAGTTTTTAGGATATGAAGTTGCCAAACATGAATGTAAAATTGTTAATGTAAAATTTGTTGTTGTTAATATAAATATAGATGTTGATATTGACCCCTGAAACTTGTGCCTTAGTTTAGAACATTTTGGTCTTTTGCTAAGAATTAGAAATCCTAGATTCTTACTTCAGTGAGATTTGATTAATTTGCATCACCAATTTGTTTTTTCTTATTTTTAATTTTATTTTTCTGAAATTTTCTCAATAACAGACCTGGCGACGGTATATATTTATAATTACAGAAGGGCGTGCATACGGAATTACGTTGTCGGGTAAGTTTTGACTTGATAATTTATCACTTCTATCCTAATTATAAGTCTAAGTTAGTTATTTATCACATAATAGGAGAGTTAGTTAATTCAATAATTATGGATTAAATTTTCAATTTTACCTTAATTTATGAATGAGTACTCCCTTCAGTCCTATTTATAAAAGCTCAATAACTGAAATACGCTGTTAAAGAAAGCGATTAAAATTAATTAAAAATAATAATTATGTTTGAAAGAAACTTTCCTTTTCAAGTATGAAAGAAATATAGTAAACATAATTGTTGTCAACGTTTTAATTAATGCAGTGCATAGGGAAAAAGTGGAAAAAAAAAAAACTCATTAAATATTTAAACAACTTTTATCTCGGGTTCTTATAAAAAAGACCAAGGCAACTCAAATTTTAGGATTTTATAAAAATGATTGGAGGGACTATTTTTCAGCTATTTCTCCTCTTTTTTATTTTTAACCAGAGCAAAATTGTAACATTCCCATTTATTATTTTGAGAGTGAATTTATGATAAAGTGAAAGAAATTCTCAACGTTCCACATGTCATGATTTTTATTCCACATTTGACTGGTTAATCACTCATTCGTCCTCCTCCTCTTTAATGACAAGTCATTAGAGAGGAGGAGGACGAATGAGTGATTGAACCAATCAAAGGTAGAATAAAAATTATAACATATGGAATATTGTGGGCTCAATTAACACAGTGAACTAACGAAATCTAAAGTAGACTTCACGACATGGTGTCAAGTGCGCCTCATTTCAAACTTTATTTGTATTTTTGCCATTTTAAAAACTTCATGGTGTTAGTTGACTCTTATCTTATCTATAAGTTTTTTGTTAAATTTTCCTTTTACCCTAAAATTTTTTTGTAGGTTGTTCTTCTCAACGAAAACAATATTAATAAAAAAGTGAGAACAGATTTTAGAAAAAAATATTAATTATTTAAGTTTTAATACGTATTTTCTTGGCATGCCTACTAAAAAAATCTGAAGCCTAAAAGGAGCAGCACTGCCTACAGGCTACAGCGAGGCACAACTCCCTGGCCCCAACATAGATGATGAAAGGAAAGGACTATAGAGTATTCCAATTATCGCTGTAACGTACTCATACGAGGAGTCCACATTTGGTGTTTATAATTAGGTGCTTCTTATGTGCTTATACCAAGCATATTTTTTTTAATTTTTTTATATATTGTATTTATTTAGATTTAAATTATATGCTTCTTTCTGAGAGGAAATGTTATTTTACCCTCAAATCAAATCAATTCAAAATTAAAAATATATTTTTTTCTAAAATATAATTTAAAAATATAATTATTGTTGAGTTCGAACTTTTGAAGAAAAAAATTTCGCAAAATTTGAACTTTCCCCAATTTGAACGTCTAAATTTGAATTTCAATATATAAAAATCTTCCTGAAAGATGGCAAATTGCCTTCCATTTTCGGAGGGAAAGCATCTTCCTCAAATAAGGGAAAATGTCCAATTATAGTTCACATAAGAATTCTGTAATTATAAGCACAAAGATGAGATCTTTCCTTTTCCTCCCAGAAGTAAGGGCTTGTTTTGTAAGGGTTTGTTTTGTTCGAGGGAGAGGGAGGAAGAAATTTTTTCCCTCCTCTTTATTGAATAGTCTATATTTTTTTTTTAATATTTCAAAAATATATATTCAATAAAAAAAACATTCTTCTTAATAATGACAATTTAATCATTATCCTCCTTTTCACTCCATTCCCTCAAACCAAACAGGCCCTAAGTGACATCCAATAAACAGCCAAGCAGATGGACAGCAAACTGAAAAAAAAGAAAAAAGTAATTGAATTTTTTTTTTTTTAAGTCAAGGTATTCCACTTACACCACCAGAGAGATTGAACCTTAACTAGATACCACTCTGGTCCTATTTATAAGTCTAGTTTGACCAAAAAAGTTGGTCCTATTTATAAGTCCATTTTGACCAAATAAATGAGATTGTGACAATTTTGCCCATATTAATGATGATGAGAGAGATTGGCTAGTTGTGTTGGGAAAAGAAAAAGATGAGAGAGATTTGACAATAAATTTTAAAAGGTACCCATTCATAAATGAGGGTAAAGTTGGAAATTTGCTCTATAATCATTGAGATACCTAACTTTCCTTGGTATGTGAGATTTGGTCAAACTGGACTTATAAATAAAACCAGAGTGGTACTCAATACAACTAAATATTAATTGTGTCAGACTTCATGGTTAGTAATTGAAATCTTGAATCAACTGAATGATGAATGAAGTGAAGGATTTTTTCCCCAAAAATTGAACACAAACCTTTTTGAAAGAATCAAGAAAGTAAAAAGTAGTGAGAATCAAATAAGGCATAACCTCACCCTTTCCCTTAATTTATTTAAAGAATTTAAAATCATATACTCCCTTCAATTCTAATTATAAGAATACTTTTATACTGGTAATACAATTTGTACTATAAAAATACTCTTATAATTTAGAACCAAAACTAGTAATATATTGTGTGTTAAGTAAGAATATTTGATGGCTGAAGTGGTGTTAGTTTCTTGTGATGGAGTACAAAGGCAGATCCACTTGGGTTTTTGATCATGATCTACACCTGCCACCCTTCTCTGTGGTGATTGGAAAAATTGAAAATCCCTCGCTCAGTCAGCTATTGTCCACTGATAGGCAACCAAATCATACCGAAAATTGCAATTCCTGTTTAATCTGCCTGCCTCTCACCTGTTTGCAAGAGTGTTTGTTTCAATTTCTTCTAAACAAGTTTCAATTCCGTCTGATTTGTGAGATTACGTGATATCTACAAGAGGGGCTGGAGGTTGACGTGATGTGAGGAGTGATGAGTGAGGACAGTGTCACATCATTCCTTGTATCCATCAAAGGTCAATGCAAAGGAAATCTTCTGATCCCTCAACCCCATCTCCATCATACATTAGGTGTCTAATTTTTAGATACTTCTTATTCTTATTTGTGCTCATAACTCTATGATAAACATATTTTTTTAATTTTGTTATATATTATATTTATTTATATTTAAATTATATACTTCTCTTTCTGATTTTTTTTTAAACCCCGTATCTGAAATTAATTAGTTTTCATGATACTACAGGACTAAAAATTAATTAATTGGTGCAAAAAAAAATTTAAAAAACATTATATAATTTAAATCTAAATAAAATACAATATATAAAAAAATATATTCATCTCTCTAATAAAGATAGCACGTAAGAGACACCTAAGGATTAGGTACCTAATGTGGACTCATCATTCACATCCGTTCCGCTTTTTACTTCAACACATGATCCCAACTTTCTAACACTGAAATTTGATTCCTCAAATGCTTCTCAACTTTCTGGGTCACAGAGAAAGGAAATTCCACATCCTCAAATAGAGTAGAGGGGCACACATACATTTATAAGTTTATTTCTACTACAAACAAAGTAGCAAGCTAAGTACGAAGTTACAAACATGTTTGTCCGAGAGAACAACACAAACCTATGTTTCCAATTCGCCCCGGATTCTGTCATCTTCACCAGTTTTAATGCCAGGGTGATAATGGAAACATGAGAGGGGCTCTGGACAAAGCGTGAACAAGGGCTACACTGTACGAGAGATCCCAAAAGATCATCATCGTCACATCTTCTAGTCTAATACTAAACACAGTTCCGAAGGTCAGCTACGGGCCCATCACCCACACCTCGATACACTAAACTAGTATAGGGAATGATTAAGCAAGCTGCTTCAAAATTTTAGCTCGTACGGACGACGACGACGACGACGACGACGACAAGCTTTCATTCATTGTTTACGGCGCGCCCTGCTGGGCTTCTTTGTATCAGGCAACCCCTTTTCGAACTTGCCCACACTGATTTCCTTGATTCCATGATTTGCACCGTCACGGGCAGGGATGTATTCAACAGGTCGGAAACTTGGATGCCCGCATCTAAACACTTTCTCCTTAAACTTTGTCATCAACGCCTCTTTTCCCTGCGCAAAAACCCTCTTTATGACATTTTTTCACCAGATAAAATTCCTTCAAAATATTCAACCTAGGCAATACAAACCCAGAAAGAAAACCCACCTGAATCTGGGCTTTAGTGACCTCACACACCTTCCAGCCCTCATTGCCTGCCCATTTCTGTCCATTGAATTTCTGAAAAAACCGAAACGCGGCTATTGCTGATGTGAAGTTCACAAAGGCGTAGCCCAGATTTGATTGTCTGTTGTCTTGTGCATATTTCCTGAGAAAGCAAACATGCAGCAGTCATGCATGAGCCATTAACATGTGCAAGATATAAAAGTAACTCTCAGATACGACGGTATTGGGTCGCACTTACATGTAATCCATTGGCAGATACACGAAATCATACATGGAAAGCGGAGAAACCCGCAGAGAACTTGAATTCTGCTGGGAGCAGTGCTCGTCCAAGCTCGTTAACAGGTCTTTGCGCCTGACAATCCCCGTGAAACAGTGAATGAATTAGTCATTATAACGCCTAAACAGAACATGGAAGTAAAAACAAAAAGAGGGAGAGGGAGAGTTACTGAAAGTGATAGGGAATGTTCTTGATCATAACAGTAGTGGTTGCAGAGCGGTTGCATTCTTCCATGGTTGAGGCGAATGGAATGATAGAGTGACCATCCCTAAACACCTTGTTCCCTACCTTCCACTTGTTTCCATGTTCTCTCCTCGCATTTATAGCAGGTCGGCTCATCTTCTGAGACATGCACCTGTATGATCTGGGGGGTCTCTTATTAGTGTTACCTATAATTCTCTCACCCATAAGTTCTTGTTTGGTACACTCAGGAAGAGGAGCAGCAACCTCCGTTTGGCACATATTTGGACTGAAGAATCCAAAATTATGAGGATGATATGTATGGACAGCACGATGAAGCATTAAGGGCGATAGTGGGAATTGGTAAAGTGCAGGACTCCATGGAACCCCCAGTTGGGGAAGCCATGTCTTAAGCCTTGAGTAAACGAATTCCTTAGCTTCAGGGTTTAACGGTTTGGAAGCGAAATTTCTTGATGTTTGCTGAGGTAACTGATGAGAAGCCATGGGCGAAGGTGGGTTTCAAGCTTTTGCTGCAAGCTACACACAACTAGTTATTGCTGGTGCGGGTATGACATAAAATTCGACAGAGTGAGGGAGGCGAGGTTTTGAAGAGACGTGAGTGAGGAAGAGGAAGAGGACGAACCAAAAAAGCCGAGACAAGGAAGATTGGTCTAATTCCTTTTGCCAGAGATAGGAGCATATGATGAGTAAGATGTCCATGCCATTTCATGATATCCCCAATCTTCCTTAGAGGATGAGAATTGAAAAAGGACCAGAGAAAGATAGGAACTCATCATGGCTTGCATTTAATGCAGGAGGCTTGTTACAACTTACGAGAATATGGAGCCAACATTTGCTCTGGCGGCGTCTTATGCCTCCAACGCAACAAGTTAAGCTACCTCGTTTTATAAGGGAATTACTTATTTTTAAAATACATTACTTATTTATTTTAATGTATGTTCATAATTAATAAAAGTAATGAGTGAAAGTAATAATTAATAGAATGTTATAACTTAATACAGTTAGTAGGAATAATATTAAAAATTACTTAAATTGTAGGATAACTTTATTAACTTTAACCATTTTTATTGGTTTATGAGAATTATTGGTTAGTGTTTTATAAAAAAAACAAAGAAAGAAAGAAATGGAAAACTCTCTTTTTATCATAAACAGTGATTATTTAATCTTCCTTTTTATTAAGGGGGAATGTAATTCTAAGTACAAATAGAATATTGGTTTGTTTTTATATTATTTGATATTTAATCATTAAATTAATACTTATTGATGTGAGTAATTTAAGGGAGGGTTTGGCTTTTCCTAAGAGAAAACTTTTTAGCAATTTATAGTAAGTTCGTTTGGAACAGCCTAGTGTATTTAAAGTAGTTGTATATGAGATGAATGTTGTCTCGACTGACTTATGTCTATATAAGTATACTTATAGGCTTTTGAAAAGCTCAACCAAATATGCTAAATCCTGAAAAGCCGCGACGATTATAAGCTAAAGGACAGGACCAAAGAGGCAGCAACTTTTTCAAACGTAAGGGGGGATGAGGGAAGATCAGGCACACTTTAAACTTATCTCATGAAACACAAGCCAAACAAACATCCGACACAAACATGCCTTGTTGAGCTATATTACGAGCCAGAGACACATCACCACTGCTGCAATTGCAAATATTCAGAATGTTTCGCTTTTTTATAAGGGAAAATTATAATCAGGTCCCAATAACCAAAATAAATATAAAAAAGTCCCAGAGCACATTCCCTGTAAAAAACTCCCTAGGAGCTTCATTGATACTCTTTTTGATACTTATTATAAGGCATCAATTAACAAGTGTATTTAGTCCTTTTTATAAGGTACTTGCTTGTTCCCAATGAACATTAATCATCTTTTTTCATGTATGCACATAATTAATAAGAATAGTAGGTGCGAGTAATAATTAATATGATATTAAAGTTTAATGCAATTAATAGAGATAATATTGAAAATTACGTAATTTTAGAATAACTTTATTGACTTTAACTGTTTTTGTTGGTTTTTTAGAATTGTTAATTGGTGCCTTATAATAAGGATCAGAGTGAGTATTAATTTTGAGTGTGAAATTACCTTATTGTCCTTAGTAAAATGACAAGTTTATTTGTCTACTTTAACAAATTATAAAGTGACAAGTGTATTTGTTTATTCTGACAAATTTATGTATCTAGTTTGACAGCTTATAAAATGACAAGTGTATGTGTTTATTGTGACAAGTTTATGTGCCTACTTAGACAACTTATAAAATGGCAACTGTATGTGCCTACTATGACAAGTTTATACGCCTACTTTGGCAAATTTATGTGTTTATTTTGACAAATTTTTATGTGCCTATTTTAATAAGTGTATCGACCTATTTTGACAAGTTTATATATCTACTATGACAATTTATAAAATGATAAGTATATGTGTATATTTTGATAAGTTTATATGCTTATTTTGACTAATGTATCTGCCTATTTTGACAAGTTATAGAATGACGATTGACAAGCTCATTTATATTAAGTAAAATAGCTTTTGTTGACAAGTGCACGTGTTTATTTTGACAAAGCATAGAGTGTCGATTAATAAGTACCCGCACATAATAATATCACACAATATCATATCATATCCAAATCACAATATCATATCATATCCAAATATCAAATACTAAAGGTAAGGAGATAATTTCTCAATATCAATAAAGTCTGAGCTTTTTTATGGAAGAATTTTCTATGAGTTTTTCTTTTGCTTTTTTGTCTTTGGGACCTAAGTATAATTTTCACTTTTTTCTTATGGTCTCAAGCGCCTCTTTGTCCAAAATCGTGCAACAAACAACAAAGAATGTTGTTAGGCTTCTAGCCTTATGCCCTATGCCCTGCTCTTCGGTTGACCATTCTTCTTTCTATGGGGGCGTTGACCTTCCTCTTTGAGCTTTCTTTCGTCTTTCCATGTGGAAAGCTGAAAACCCATTCCTTTCACTTTTTTTTGTTTGCGCTTTCATCTTTCCCACCTGCCTCCATCTTTTCTTTTCCCACTGCCTCACCCTCCCTGTTTCATGTCCTATTCTACGTCACGCCTATTCTGGTCTCCTATTACTCCTATTAGTCAATGCATATTTCTTCTTCTTGCTTTCCCCCTTAAGTTCAGAATAGTTTGGGAAAATATTTTCTTAAAGATACATTTGGAAATTAGAAAAACAAATCAACATACTAATAACAGTTATTCTCTAAATGTACCTCTCTATGTAAACCCAAAAAAAAAAAAAAAAAGAATTCACATTTCATGTCGGGTGCTGTAAAGGTTGTTCTTGTAACTAGACCAAACGTGCATATATGCTTGTTTGTTTTTTATTTTTGCTTTTTATAATTTATGAGGTAAGTATATAATAGAAATTTTGTTTAGAAAAGGGTTTCTGTGACTATGGTTAGAATATCTTATGTGAGATGCCTAATAACTAAATAAATCAATGTTTAAGTAACTATGAAGATATTAATGAGGGTTAGATGAGGCTATATTCTCACACCATGATGACAAATGTTTGAACCTGAGTTGAGAGAAGTATTCATATTTAGTGACTAGTAGTAGTACATCAATCAAATTTTATTCACAATAGAAGAATACCTGTATGATACGAGGATATCCCAGTATAGTCCTCGTATATTGCAAACATTAGAAAGAGGGGTTCTTGAAGAAACGATAATTAGGCCCCAGTGAAGCCTATGCGTATATATATATATATTTTTATAAGAAGGGTCCATAGGATAGGCTACGGCCATCCCAAATTATTGGTGGCCCGATTACAAGTGTATTGAAACATCTTAAAAAGGCTCGGATATTTCGGGTAATTTAACCGAATAGGGCTTTACAAATAAATGAAGAATTAAAAACTAGAGCAGTCCAAAAGGAAGCTTAAATTACAGGCATTACCCAATTCTACATGTTTAGCTTGTACTATATTAATGAGGGTTAGATGAGGCTATATTCTCACACCATGATGACAAATGTTTGAACCTGAGTTGAGAGAAGTATTCATATTTAGTGACTAGTAGTAGTACATCAATCAAATTTTATTCACAATAGAAGAATACCTGTATGATACGAGGATATCCCAGTATAGTCCTCGTATATTGCAAACATTAGAAAGAGGGGTGCTTGAAGAAACGATAATTAGGCCCCAGTGAAGCCTGTGCGTATAATTTTTTTTTTTTGATAAGAAGGGTCCATAGGATAGGCTACGGCCATCCCAAATTATTGGTGGCCCGATTACAAGTGTATTGAAACATCTTAAAAAGGCTCGGATATTTCGGGTAATTTAACCGAATAGGGCTTTACAAATAAATGAAGAATTAAAAACTAGAGCAGTCCAAAAGGAAGCTTAAATTACAGGCCCATTGTCACATGAAATTAAAGGCTTCTGTTCCATTTCAAGTAGCCCAGAAATGGAAGTTGGCAATTCTATGTCCCTGAGCTGCCCACTGAGTTGTGTCCACTAAAAACCATACCTCTCACGCTTTCTTTCATTTTTCAAAAATAAAAAAATTAGTACCCATCTCTGTTGGGGGATTTGGATTTCAAGATAACCAGGCGTCACCCAACTTCCCACCACAATCATGAAGCATTCCCATATTAAGAAAAAAAAGAAAAAGAAATTGACAGGTGATTTATACATACAAATGATAACAATATAAATTGGAGGCTGTAAAATGGGGTTGTTTTGTGGCCATATTCACGACCCTCGTCCATGAAACCCCCTGTGAAGACTTTCTGTTTTTGTGAATTAATCATCCTCATTAGAAAATGAAGGAGGAAAATCATGAAAGGTGGTCACAGAGTTAGTTGGAAATTTCCCGAACAGAAAAGGGAGCTGAACGTACAACTACATGATGGTATGGCCCTCCTGTTGCTGGAAACTGAAAGCAACAGATTGGTTCTCCAATCAAATCCCAGATAACACCTATATTATGAGACCTTTTTCATGATAAGAGAAAATTGGATCACCTCTATATCTAAAACTCTCAAATAAACTGTATACTATTTAGGATAAGAGGAGTAGGCTTTTTCAGCCAACAGTTAGGCATCCATATTTGTCAAGTATTCCTGCTTAGAAGTCACTAATGAAGCTGCGTGATTATGGGCACTATACTTTCTTTTGATAAATACTAGTAGTGCATCATTATAGGACCTAGTGTTCTAGATAATAACCTTTTTAATAGTCCGGACAGTATGATTAAACCTTTTCAGTTTTCAATTATTTGTTCAGGGTTCCTTCAATGAGTTTATATAATAAACTATCAGCACGGACCATATAGTTGGGGGAGTGTCCCCCCATTAGAAACCTCATGTTGGGAATTTAATTTATATCTCTCTGCTAACACACAGGAATGAAGAACCTGATGGAACATCTTTCAACATAACGCGTTCAATGTGTCCCCTAATCACGTCGTCAATTTTTGACCAATCAGCCTGAACCTGATATGGAACGCAAGTTCTTACCAATCAGCCTGAATATGATGAGGCATACAAATGAGAAACAGCAGCACGATCCATATAGGACCATCTCATTGAATGACAAGTATTGATCGAAGATGAAGAAAACAATTAGGAGAGGATTAGATCTATCATAGACCCAGACAACTTCATCGAATGACAGTGACTTCATCGACCATCTCATTTTTATCCTTAAAAACAATATGTGTCGGCAGCTGAGTTTTTTAACTGTGTATCTAGAGCTGCTGAGAATTAAGGCTGGTCATTAAGAGGCCAGGGTCCTTTTAGGACCGGGTTAAGAAAAATGTATGTCTTTCAAGGCTCGGCTTGAGAGTATGCGGGTTAGGGTCGGAAGATATTTTTATGAATTAAAGTTTTTTTCCTACGTTTTTTTCAAATAAATATACTAATTAGTAAAATACAACAATTAAAGTTCCAATTTATTAAATAAATGTTGTCAACATTAATGTATATATAACACGCTTAATGCAATAAACAAACGCAGTCACTAATTTATAATCAAGAATAAATTATTGTTCACAAGTAGCTCACACAGAGCATAACAAGTTTGTCATTAAGCAAATGAGTACGATGACTATTATTTTCATCTTTTTCACTACTATTATCAATTTCAAAAACATTTGATTGTGCTTCACTTCGAATAGTTATCTATGCTTCATGGGTAAAAATATCAAGAACATCTTCTCTCACATCATAAATACATCCATAATATTTATCTGCAACAAATAATAAACCAAATTATAAAATCAAAATATAGTTATGATGTATTTGTAATTAAATGGATAAATAATTCTATAACAAATACAAAATACATATAAATTATTAAATTAAATTGTCAAGTCAAATTAACGGAAAAAACAAAAAATTAAAGGGACTAACAGGTTGACTCTTGGCCCTGCTGGGCTGGCTCTTTTAAATCCGTAGTCCTACAGGACCAGCTTTGTAGGGCCAACTTCATTTATAAACTGTAATTTACTGAAACAACTTTTAAAGGGCTAAGGTTTAAACGGGTTAGACCAATAGACTTGATTCTTTTGTGTACCATATATATTTTACTAGCCACATGCATTGCCTGCCTGTGAAGTCAATCTGTGAATATATAATTCACGTGATTCATAATCACCCTGTTGATTCATAGTTAATCACAGAGACGCAGTAAAAGGGCCAAATTCCAAAAGAACAAGGAATAAATGAAGTAAACGATATGCTGTGTATGATTCTAGCAAGAAATTAACCACTACTTTACCAGAAATGAATTTAACTGCGTCCTGGCAACTCATAAAAATAAACTTATCAACCGGATGCATGGAAATAAGCGGAGAACTAAAACTATAGTAGTAAAATAGTACTCCCTCTGGTCCTTATTATAAGGCACCAACTAACTTTTCTTACAAACCAATAAAAGTAATTAAAGTCAATAAAGTTGTCCTAGAATCTAAGTAATTTTCAATATTATCCCTACTAATTGTACTAAACTCTAATATTATATTAATTATTACTTTCACCTATTATCTTTATTAATTAGGGGTAGACATGGAAAAAAATAATCAATGCTCATTGAGAATAAGCAAGTGCCTTATAAAAATGACCAAATAAACTTGCTAGTTAGTGCCTTATAATAAGAACCAGAGCGAGTAGGAGGAAAATGAAGTGAGGACTTTCTAATATATATTCCCTCCTGTCAACTATATAAGTCGCTTATAGAAGAATTACTTGGTTCACAATATAAGTCATTTAAAAAGTAATTAATGCTTATTTGTCAATTTTACCCCTATAATTAATGTTTAAACATGACTCATTTTATTTTTCTGTATCCTTCAAAACCTTATTTAACATTGGTAAAGTTCAAAATTTTCTTTTAACTTAAGATAAATATTTTGAATTAGTTGAAGTGGACGCAGAGGGTATGAACGATTGTTAGGTGAGGGAAGAATAATGGGGATAGAAAAGTGATAAATGATGAAATACAAGTATGTCTCCCTCCAGGCAAGCCTAATGTTGGCCATGGTTCGAACTTTTTCCCGACATGTGGCGGCCATTCATTTAATCAACTCTTTGTCCTCCAACACAATGCCTACCTCCCCAACCTCACCATGACGTCGGCCCTTCCCTACATCGCTAGCTTATTAAACTTTCCTCCGTATTACTACCCCGTAATCAACACTTATTAATGTCAGATCTCTGATTCTAACAAAAGAAATTTATAATGTCTACGTACCATGCCCATCAGGAGATTTATAAATAAACATGAACGTACCGACTAGGCTAGCGATCGAGAGGGGTTGCTTTCTAGGCCTTATTAGTTGGTAGTTGCACTTTAAAACTCCAGCTGTAGCTATTTTCTGGCTTGTGTGGATATTATAGTCTCAGTTGTCAAGTGTTGATTATGACCCCGGCATGCCAGGTGTGATTGCTTTAATTTGTTGGGTTAAAGTATCCCCTCCATCGTCTTCATCATTTGACCCTTACGCTCAACTGATTCTTTTTTTTTTTCCTGACATAGTTGTGTTTCTCTTCTGTAAAACACTTTCGTAAGTACCAAAATTATTAGATTGGATTGACCCATCAGTCGAGCTGGATGTTTTCTCATATTATTAGTGAAAATAACAATGGAACAATTCATATATACGGCATAAGAAGATATATAAAGAGCCAACGGAAGCACAAGAAATATGAGAATTCAACATACTGGGTACTCCCTCATTACTCGAAAATATACAAGAAAATACGTGTGACACTCTCATGATCTCAGGAGGATGGCTATGGATTTATGTGATCCAAAAATAACAAGGGACATCGCCTATCTATATATATACAAAAAATGAAAGGTCGGGGGTTATCACACAATAATATATATGAGTACATGAATCTATTAAGCAACGACAAGTCTATGGAGATAGTGGAGATGGCAATCGACAATGTGCTCAGGGGACCAAATAGGATTGTGCCTGTCAGGGCTTATACCAGATGTGTGGTTTTTGTTAAGGACAGGGAAATCCACACACAAAGTGCTTTGGGTGTATGGAAAATGATTCTCCCTCCCTCTTATGATCAGCATGCCTTTCATATAGCACACTTACATATATAATGTGGTCACGTGCAAGATTTTGTAATGAAGATCCATAGATACTTCAACTGTCAGATTGCGTTTAATGGTCCAATGCGAGCGATCTTTCATATGGGAAGAACGCCAATAATGACCTACAGTAAATCTTGTTGGGAGCAAGTGTTACAGGATTTCCATTACATAAACCGAAAAGGACAGGAAATGATTCAGGATTGTCAAAATGAAAAGAAGTCGGAATGTTTTTTGAACACATATAGTACAAGAGGTGAAGATCTTAAATGATTTTGGCCTTTAACAATAACTTTTGTAAAGGGTGACCGTGCACTGCAAGATACCACCATGCTCACCTCTTTTCAGGCCACAATAATGATGCAGAGACTACAAGCTTGGCTAAATGTAGTAATGATAGTAGAAAACAAGAAGAAAGATGATTATGTTAGAGTTGAGGAGTAAATGTTTTTTGGTGGATGATGAGCAAAATAACCGGTAGCATTCATAACAACAATGAAACGGTTGGGGGGTGTCTGTCCAAGTTCCAAAGCAGTAGAATGATAGTGTGGGTAACCAATTGAAGTGTATGAACGACCCAGACTTTATTCATGTGAGGGACGGAGAAATAAATTGTTGGTGTTGAAGAGAAAAGTAGTGACAGGGAGAAAAGTAACGCAGGAAGAAGCCAAAGGGAAAATGATGACATAGAAAAGAAAAAGGCTTGTGAAGGGGCAAGTGTTTGGGTTGATAACCAGGCAAATCAGATATTGATGCTAAAGATCAAATAATGTTGTGTAGACTGTGTAGGGGCTAATGAAAAATATAGTGGCCTGGAGGGAGGGCATCGCCCACCTACATCTACATGTAGCAGAGTAGCAACAGTGTCTCCTCTGCTATATTAGGTACACACTCCTCTTTTCTCTTGCTTTTCATTAAATGGTTCTTTCTTTATTTTGGGGGGCTTCGAAGCTCGTGCAAGCCCCTCTTCTCTGCTACTTTTCTTTGTTTTGGTGTGTGTTTGGATTTGTGCAGACCGAATCATGAAACCAAGATCTGTTGGGCATCTGCGCTCTGCCTCCTTTCATTTACAGACATTTGTTGGTTGCCTCAGCCCTTACGAGGTAAGCCTACGCCTTACTTAGCTGCCCTCGTCTTTGACCCTACTCACACCCCCATGGTACGGACTCATCCTTGCTTCCTTTTCTGTGTTTTTTTTTTATCAGTATATTATATTCAAGTTAGGCGGGGATCCTTTTTACAATTTACTGATAATTAACTATAAATAAACAGGTATATGGCAAAAAAAATAAACATAAATTGATTCCAAAACCCTATTCATTTGCCCTTGAATCGAAAGTAAAACAGAGCAAGAGTTAAAGCCCATGCTGCGTCCATATTCCGAGCCAACTTGTTTCCGTACAAGAAAGACAACAGCATTGCATGTAATTAATTAAAGTGGCAAAGTTTACACCCGACGCGTTAGGCTTTACCTAGCCTGAAAGAAAATACGACATTTCCATTCATTTTTCTTTTCTAGTGTTGCTGCTATATATCATATCAAAACCCGATCCAAGTATTAGTAAGTTCTAATTTGTTCTTTTGGGTTTAACGCTGTCCTGTTGTGATTTGTGACTGGTTTCCCCACGTCGAAAGAGGAGAGCCCATGAACAACATCAGTTGTGAGTCGTGAACAGTGGTAAAAAACGGAGGCTCTTTTCCTCAAGCAGTGCGGTGGCCTCCCAAACTGTGGTACGGATACAATTAAAAGTTACGGCCACGTGGAGAATGGCTGACACCGGTTGCTTCGACGTGACTCTCATTTTAAGCCCTCTTTTCTTAGGAATTAACAAAAACAATAAATAAAGAACAACCAACACAAAAGCAAGTCAAAATTCATAGAAAAGAAAGAGAAGGTGGTGGAGAATGAAGAGGGTGCAGAGTAGAAACAGTGAAAAGAAGAGAGAGAAAGGGCCGCGCATCGCATCTTTCTTGTCTCGGCTTTCTCTGCTTTTGATGAAAAATGAGATGAAATATATGAATGCCCTCCTTCCCAGTCCCCACCCATCTGCCCTCTTCTCCGCATAAAGCGATTCCGTCTTTTGAAGCCGTCTCTCTCTTCCAACGCACATAATATACATTATACACTGAACCCACAAATTTACATTTTTGATCTCCAAGCTCGTCTTTACTCTACCAACCAACAAGAATTTAAATCTCATTGGATATCAATTCAATTCTTTGCTAGCTAATGCCGAACTGTACAATTCCTTTATTCCCCTCCCCCCAAAAAAACACTAGCTTCACCATCTATTCCAGGGAAACGTCTTCTGTTTCCACCACTACGACCACCTACCTTTTCAACCGCTAAATCACTCCCACTCCTTTTACTTTCACTCTTGGCAAAATAATAAATCAAAAAAATCAATTTCCTCCGCCTTCACTGTACAATATCTCCTCGCCAACCCCCCATCATGCCTTCACAGAGCTGTATATTCATTAAAGATACAGCAAAATCCAAATCGACCACCGAGATCTGGCTCTGCCCAATGGCAATCTCATCTGTCTCCGCTTTGAAGCCAAAACGGTCAACTTTCAGGTCCGGCCTCGGTCCAAGGTTTCATAGGGGAGGCTAATTTCCTCCATTTTGTCGAGGTCAAATCAGTTTGTCATTTGAACCCCTTGATGACAGATTTTTCTTTGGATGTAGCCACTAGCCACTAGCTGTCTTCGATGAATATTCTCCCCACGAAATCACGGAATCTCTTTGAGTAAAGCTTTGGATCCACGGCCGAGATTGATGACGGCTTGGCTTGCAACGACTTGTAGGCGTGCTCTAACTTCTTGCTGATATCATAATCCTGCAAAATATCTATGATCCCAAAATACAAGACCACGTCGCACGTCTCACCACAACGACTTGGGATCAAACGGTTGATTCCATCCAACAAGTATTGATCAAAATCACTCCTCCTTGCCATCGGCTCCGCCCTTGCCGGCATATTGGCTCCTAATCTAATCAAAGATTTCCTGAAAAAAAAAAAAAAACCCCACTGCTTATTTCAACATCAGGAGGAAATTCTCAAATACCAATCAAACAAACAATTGCCACAAGTTGTAGTTCCGGAATTTTTAATTTAAAAGTGAAAACATCTTCAGAATCCATTCCTTCCACAGCTTTTTTGCCCACAAGGGGTGTTCATTGCACAGCAATATTTTGCATATAGGGGAAATAAATCCAGAATAGTTAGGATGCAGAAACAAAATTCTGGAGCATAGTCACCCCTCGGTTCACATTTATTATCGATTCCAATGAATAATGAACCTATTGAAGAGCCACGAGAAATTGAACATTCTTATGCTGTCTAACCAATTAGAACACCCAGCTGGCATGTGCCCCACCAACTATTGTCATGCTCACGAGATCATCCAAACCACTCTCAATTACCCCCCCCCCACCAATCCAATAAAATAATACATCTTTCCGGCGATTATAAATTAAAAATTAGAGTTGAACCAGAATATGTTTCTTCATTAGGGGCACCGGAGATACTTTAACAAGTCAATCAAGATTGGAAAAGGTCATACCGGCCAGATTTAACTCGATCCCGATCTTGAAGCTCTGCTTCAAGGAAACGACAACCACGCATGAACTTCTCACTCTGATATGAATCCCGCCTGCCTACAAGAGGAAAGACACTCGCAATTAAATTTCTAATGCAATTTAATCCTCATTTACCAAGGAATCAGGATGCATAGAGATAATCAAATACCAGTTCGCAAAACAAATGGGGACAACCCCATTTTGTCATATCTGTTATCTTCACGTAGGTGGAGGCCTACCAAAAGGCTGTAATCCATGATTCCCTCTGCTTCCAAGAACTTACAATCCTGCTCAATTTGTCTGGTAGCCATGAAGTGCATATTAGCACAATTGTATGTCATTTAACTTAAAATTAGCTCAATGGCAGCATTCTCTATCACAGACGAAACAGAACTTACTTGATTAGCTTCTGAAACCAACATTGTTGTAGGCGAAATACAAAATTGAGATCAAGATCTTTGAGGGTTGTAGTTTCATCAATCTCCTCTTCCCGCTTATCTATCGTACGGCCATGAGATGATCCCTTCAAGTCAAACCGTCTATGGATTGGATATTCAGAGCAGAAAAGATTGCCCATTACAATAAACCGGGTCTGGTTTCCAATAACAATAAGAAAGTCAGGTACCATGATGCAAAAATCAACTCAAAACAAAACTAAAATATGCCCACCAAGCAAAAGCCAAACCTTTGGGCCTCCAATTGGTTTGACGCAATGCAATCCATAAAATTTTGTCAAAAGTGAGTTTTCATATTGAGAAACATGTTGGTAATAACCTCGAAGCATTCGGAGAAGCACCTGGAAATTAATCATAAAAATTAATAGTTAGTTAAGTATCCCAAGCAACCAAAGATTTATTATTGCACTATACATATAAGTGTAGAACTAGGTGACGATTGCAAGTCCATAGTTAAAAGTCAAACTTGGTTCTACCCAAAAAATTAAACTACCTGCTACCATAATGAAAAGGGGATAGCATATGTATTCGGCAAGCTATACAACTTATCCTCAGTACCATATAACCGAATGCATATGAAAGTATAAAATATAAAAAAGACAAATTTACGAGGTCAAGACATGGATTTCCAACCTTGACTTCCGATTTCTTCACTGTTTTTATCATAAATCTGTCGTCTTGGGTCAAGTAGAAGAGGCTTCCACTCTTCCCCGGAGATGAAAGCTCCCGAAGAGCATCATTCCCGCATATAGCTAACATGTAATCAACAGGATCCACCTGGAATAGCTTCCTCAATTGTCTGTAATTCAAATAAGGATTCGATCAACAACGCAGCAGAAGGCAGTGAATATCAATTCAGACCGCACGAAATGAAGTGACCATATTTAATCCACCTATGGTTGAGCATCATGCCAGCTATAAATATGCAATTAGCAGTTAAATATTATGTTTACAAAAATCCAAGAAGCCATACCTAAAGACCCTGGGGCAGTAATCTTTCCAGCGGAACTCGGCTGACTGATGTGGTGGAGTTATCTTGGAACCTTCAGGCGGAAATCTCGTCCAGAACTTCTCCTTGGGATCAAAATCACTATGTTTAAGTTCACGCAATATTGAAGATTCCTTCCCAACAGAGTACCTACACGACGCAGAAACAGAATCAACACAACAGAAAACCAGAAAAAAAAAAAAAAACCTTAATCGGGAAATAGTGGACGGCAAAAGGTTTTCAGACGCATTTCCACAGCTTTACCTTATACCCAATTGTAGATTAATCATTAACTCATAATTCTTATGCCCTTTGCATATTGTTTGTCCTGGTCGTTTCACCTCATTGGAAAAGCGGAGAGAGTTGCGCTGAAACTGCTTAATCTCAGGTCGATCAAATCCAGTTGCACGCTTATAGAACATGGATGCTTCCACATTATCGATTATATCACAAGTAATATCACCAGCCTCTCCATCGGATTCCCATATGCATATCCTCGGAAAACTCTTCTCACTCACGCTTCCTCTGGCATCATCCACGGAAGACGTCTTGCTCATTGTTATTGTAAAATTATCAGTCTTGAACGGCCCGTTGCCCTTGAAATAGTGCTCTTTCCCATTGCCAGGGTAAAAAGTTCCATTCAGTTGCTGTAGTTTCAAATCCTTGTTCCAGGTGCCAATATAGCAACTCCCATCAGGCCATGTGAAAATCCCCTGCCCTTTCGGAACCCCGCACTCCCATTGTCCTTCGTAGCGATTCCCATTCGCCCAGAGCAACGCGCCCCTCCCAGACATCACACCGTTCTTCCACTCGCCCACATACTCGTTCCCATTATTCCACACATACCTTCCCTGCCCATCCTGCAGGTTCCGCTTCCACGACCCTTCATAGAAATCGCCGTTGGCATAGCGTTTCTGGCCGTATCCGTGTTTTCGATCTCCGATCCAGGAGCCGCGGTAGGTGTCACCGTCAGATCCAACAAAGGTCCCGAATCCCTCCATCCGACCCGATTTGAATTCTCCTTCATAGGTAGCCCCGGAAGGCCAGGAGAATTTGCCTTTCCCTGCTGCCTTGCCTCTCTTCCACTCCCCCTCGTACATGCAACCGTCCGTCCACAGGTACTTGCCGGATCCGTGCGGAACGTTCCCAGAGAAGGTACCCACAAAAAAATCACCGTTCGGCAGAAGGTTCTCAACAATGGAGTCCGCAACAGCAGCTCCCAGGGGTATTCCGGTGGGTGTGACCCTCCGGTTGCCGGGCTGAGAGCGATTCCGGCCAACCAAAAGAAGAGGCGAAGAGGGCGTATGGGCCTCCTTGTCTAGCTTGTCGGCGTCAGATTTCTTGACTGTACGGACGGAAGGGATGTCAGTGGAATCATGAGGCAGTAGCGGTTGGCGCATTTTCTGGTCATGTATAAACATCCAACAATTAATGCAATATGGAGGCAATGAGGGTATGTACGTTGGTGGCGAGTATCTGAACTGCCCTGCAATAGCGTCGCCGGAGAAGTGGAGAAGGGCGAGTCGTGTCGTTTACCTTTTCTCGCTTTCCCTTTATTGTGATTTGTGAGTGGGGAAAATAGGTGGGAATCCTCGCAGCCCAAAGGATATCAAAAGAGAGAGAGGAAGATAGTACTATACTGTGTGAACAGTGAGTGCCATGTGTAGGGGGAAGGGTATTCCTACAGGGACGTGAAGAGCGCAAAGGAAGAAGAGTTAAATGTGTCAAATATTTACTCAAGGGAGGCCGCTTTTGCCTTTGGGGTCTCGTTCGTTTGTAACTACTAGATCCTACTCGACTCCAGGGCTTCATAAATACGCCTATATTTATACATATGCGATCAGTATCACACAGCACTGGTATTAATTATATTACGAATATACCCTCGCCTCTTTTCCTGGGAGCTCTCTGTCTCGGTATAAGTAGGTAATACCGTATCCGTTTCTCTCTTTCCTCTTGGGTTTGAGGGTGACGCAATGGAATCGTAAATGATGTCATAAGTCACGGTACAGGCTTGGGAGGGTGTCTTGTTCCGAATGACTGAAACGCCCCTGGTTCTCCACGATATTCCACCATGTCCAAGTTTTGAGGGTTGTTGAGAGAAATGGAGTGGTAGTGAATCCAAAGTTAAGAAAGGGAGCTTACGGACGACAGTCGACAGTCGGCAGTCGGCAGGGTTTGGGGGACGGTAATGGGGGCAATGTTTGGAATTTGGACCTCTCTGGGCTTTAATGGCCCAGTTTTGGCATTGCAACCTTGTGGATAAGAAAATCGCTTTATGATCCCAGTTCCTTAACTTTCTATCTTGTCACTAAAATTCTAGGCATATGCCAACAATCAACGAGAAGTGATATAGTTAGTTAAGGCGTTGGTATTCATCCTAAAAGGGAAGATGTTCGATACTCACTGGTTGATATAAGCGCTTTATTGGTAGGCGATCTATAAGCACTATTTGAACCTGAAGACGTATCATAACCCTGATAGAGTACCGGTGTCTACCTCGCCTAAACTTTTATATATCAAAAAATAAAAATTCTAGGCATGTTTGAAGCGTGCCTAAACTAAACATAGGACAAAATGTCGTGGCCAACCATGTTATAAGGGGATGTGATAATATAATGGTTGTGTCCCCATATATACATTACTTGTTACATGAGAAAACTTGAAGTAGTAATTCATTGTCAGTTAAGCCACGTGAATAAACAAAGGGAGGCCCCATTGCCTGCTTAGCAGCCCAAGCTGGTATCCATCACGTTGAAGAAGCACGAGAGGTGCATAAGAATACGACTAGTTCAACTTGTTAAATTGTAGTTTGAATATATATTGTGTGAATCACTCCCTCGATTCCTTAGTATAAAAAACATATTATAGGGAACTAATATTTATCTTAAATATAAGACTTATTTTTAATATTGACCTTATTAATACTCTATCAACAATAGTCAGTGGAGAGAGAGCGATAAGGGAAATAATTATAGTATTTTAAAAAATACATGTCATATTAACTAATTTAATTATCTTCATTAATCTAATTAAATTTCGATTAAGATCAAGGTAACGCGCAGCACAGGAGGAAGCCACAAAGCCTAGCTTTTGTATTAATTAATTCAACCACCTCTCATTGATCAATTACACATTAATTGCCCTGCCCTGCCCTCTCCTTTCTTCCTTCCTTCCTTTATAAATGTGTTTGACTCCTATTTCTGCATGCATCTTCCAATTCCATCATTTTCATCTTACTTATTGTCCTAACCCACCTCGATCGTGTGCCCTCTTTACCTTCCTTCACTTTTAACCATCCAAAGTTCACTTTTCCTTATATATTCTATTTCAATTGGTGTATATATGACTGCGAGTGGACGATCATCCAATAACCTGAATACATATAGGATAGGCCGTGATTGAGGTAGACATGATTGAGAGGATGATTTAGTTGTATTGTTTTAGTGTAAGCATGCATGATGAGTGAGATGAATTAATTGCATGGTTTTACTGATGACAAGTTGGAATTCTGTATATAAGATTATAAAGGCTGTGAGTGGAATTTGAGTCGAAATGTATAAATCAGACGAATGCTGTATGCAGCAGCAGTATTATTCATGATGGTGGCTTTGTGTTGGGTAGTGTAGTGGGATGGATTGAATTAAGAGAGTGGGATTATAGCGTGCTGTGTCGGGAAGACCCGTTGGTGAGTTTGAGAGGGAACGGGCCCACCTAACATGGGCATGGAGACGCATCGATTTCAATATCATCGTCCCTTTCCTTCTTGTTTTGTGTTTTTAAATTATACCGATAAGCATGGACGACCTAAGTTAAAACTAAGATGAACCCCTTGTCTTTGGGTTCAACTGGCGAAGGGGTCGGACTTCCTCACCTCAAGGGAGGAGGTTCGATCCTTGCGTTGGTCAAGGCGCTGGGGGAGGCATCCTAGGGGTCTAGAAAATAGTGGAAACGCTGTTAGAGGTGGAGGCATGTGTACTCTCATCCAGGTATGCCTCATGGACGGGCTCCAAGCGCCCTGCCCTTGGATTGTGGGTGAGCCCAACCCCTTTCCTAAAATTTTTTTAGCAAAAAAAAAAAAACTAAGATGAAACTCTGGTCCTATTTAAAAATCTATTTTAATTAAAAAAAATTGGTCATATTTATAAGTTTAGCTTTATGTAATAAATGAGATTGTGACAATTTTACCCATAAAGATAGAAAGAGGAGAAATAATTGAAAAATACTCAATCATAAATGAGGGCAAAATTGAAAATTTACTACATGATCATTAACCTCTTCTTAGTACGTGAAATTTGGTCAAAATGAACTTATAAATAGCACCAAAGTTGTAAATCCTTTAGCCTTCCACCTATGGGAAACTTTAATTTCATGACACTAGGCTATGAGTCATCATGCTCTCTTACTATATTGCTCCCCCACATCTAGGGGTGGAAATAGGTCAAATCAGGCCAGGTCTCACCCTTGACAGACTATGTCTGTTTTACAATAAGGTGGCCTGAGGCTGCCCTATGGTTTGTTATAGGCCTTATTTTCGGTTTAAACCTGGCCTGTACAAAGGTCAGGCCTAGCCTGAGGCCTATTAAGATCAAACAGAATATCAGCGAAAGTCAGGCCTGCTAAGATCAAACTTGTTAAGGAGGCCTATTATGATCAAACCTGTTAAGATACTTTTTTTTTAATACAATTACATTTTTTTTCATATAGGATAATTACATTTTTTTAGATTGAGTAATCAACTCTTTTTTTGTTAGTATAAAGTAATTAACAGGCCCAAGCCAACTTGAAAAGCCTAATAGGCTTCTTAATTAATAAATCTAAGCCTGACCTATTAACCAAAACATAGACCCTTAAATTGGCTTTAGCCTGACCTTTTTTACTTAAAGGTTAGACTTGATCAGGCCCTTAACAGGTCAGACCATAGGGTTCTAACAAGCCGTTTGACCTGTTTCCGCCCCTATTCACATCAATTTTGCATGCCTCTCTCATCCCTATCCCCTTCATTTACTATTATTTTCATTCACATCGTTCCCTTTATTATATCCAAATATTAACAGCTAGCTTAGCCTCTTTTTCCTAATTATTTCTGTTATTAATTGTTTTTATCTATTTATCCTATCCAAATCACTTGATATCATCAGCATGTTACCCCCTGCCCAATGCTCATCACCCACCTGCAAATCTCGTTGTTTTAAATATATGCGAGCATCAGAATATTGTAGAAAAAAATATTGCATTAAAAAGAAGATTATGGATCAGGATTCATGAAAACAACCCGGATGATGTTAGTGATAGCTTGCGTTTTGTTTTCACGTTGAAATACCTCTACGGTTTCCAACCACAGCTTCATAACTTGATACCAGAATATCTCAACATCATCATCACCAGCAGCATTATTATTATTACGTAGATGGTACAGTAGCTTGTTGCTGTGCTACTTCGTTTCATTACCATGAGGGTTGACTAGCTAGCTAGCTAGCCGGTTCATTTGAATACAATAATGTTTCTATGTTCATTTTGACGTCTGGTTTAATTATTTATTTTCGGCCTACATGGCGCATTTAGAAAGAAAAAAATAAAATAAATGCTCTTTAAGTTTAAAGGCATGACTTGATCTGTAATCCCCCCCTGAGAGACCTAGCTCACTAACTCACCTGAACTTTTGTGTATCGAACAAAAAAGAGACGAAAACAAACACGACACCTTGGTCGTGCATGTCTACGATTATACTGCAGAATTATGAGTATCGTTTTGATGCCTTTTGAACAACATATATATATACGCAACATAAGATTTTTGAACAATGGAAGCAGTAGCAATTCAAGTTCAATAATACTGGATGATAAGTTATTGAGCGAGAATATCCGAGTTAATATTGCGAGATATACCTCTATATAGGCGCCTTGCAAACACAACAGTACAGTATTGTGTCCAAAAGCTAAATATACAAAAATTGACCACAGAGATGTATATATATCCAATATCCATACACGTACGTACGTCCAACATAATCCTGAATCGTGTTTGATGATAAGGTTGCCCCTTCTGACACGCACATACGGAACATAACATAAACTGCTTTTGTTTTATTTTAAATTGAATTGAATAATCCTGCCGTCCCTTTCTTCTCCCTGAAAACGCTGTTTTGTTTGCTTCTCCAGGAAGTGCCATCACAGCCAAATTTCGAATGGCCACGTGGATTTTTTTCCTCTTGAAACTCCGTTAGTCATTCCTACACACATAATATCACTATACATTATCCTGAAACGAAATAAAATCATAATTTTCAGTCAAGTGCAAAACACATAGTTCTGGTATCTGATTCTTAGTTACAACAACACAAAAATCCATCCAGACCAATGCAAAAATATCAAGTTCACGTCAAATCACACTATTGACGCGTCATTGATAACACGACCAACTTTAAATTTATAAAATACACTTGAAAACATGTTTAATTAAAAATGATTGTTACGAATATGATTATAACACAAAATTTCCCAGCGTCTCGTATATGTCAAGGACTCGTTATTCTGAACTCTGGTATGAGGTAGAAATAAAAGTATAACCGTATAAATTAATGCTGTACTGTGATGATCATATATAATAAACACACACACACGTACACTACACGGAAGCGGCTTTGGTCCGATGCATCGGACGCTCCGTTGCGTTTTTTTTGCCTAATAATTTATACCGCATGCAATATTATTAGGTGTTTTTGAGAACAAGACATCGGACCAAAGCATGTGTGTGTCTTGTTCTTGATATTGCCTGTGTAGTGTGGAGTGGGCTTATTAACAAGTGGGAAGCCGAATCAGAAATTAATATTATATGAATTCCAGAAGCAAATATTGGTAGGTGAGATTTTATCTATACCTGTAAAGTGGTATAGTATAATAATATGTCGAAACAGGGAGAGGTTAAATACGAAGGAAAAGGGCAATTAAGTAATCCCAGATCAAACATATGGATGACACAGTGCTCAAGACTTAGAATGGAAAGTATATATATGCTCCCTCCCTCCAATCCTAAATATAATAAATATAAGATACCACCCTATTTATAAGTCCAGTTTGACCAAAAAATTTGGTACTATTTATAAGTCCAGTTTTATGTAATAAATAAGATTATGACAATTTTACCCATAATAATCACACTCATAAAGATAGAGAGAGAAGAAACATTTAAAAAATATCCAATCATAAATGAGGGTAAAATTGAAAAATTACCCTATAATCATTGAGTTAACTACTTTTCCTTGGTATGTGAGATTTGATCAAACTGGACTTATAAATAGGACCAGAGTGGTAAATTTGACTTTTTTGAAGAGATTCATGAAACTAATTAAATCACTTTAAAATATTTATATTTATCATTTTTTCTCCACCTTTGCCAAACTTATAAACTGATGATATATAATCTAATTAATGATATACAACATATGATATAATTAAGTAACTTATTTAGCTTTCTTAATCTTTCCAAAAAATTAACAATATTTTATACTCCCTCTGGTCCCTATTATAAGGCACCAACTAACTTTTCTCACAAACCAATAAAAGTAGTTAAAGTCAATAAAGTTGTCATAGAATCTAAGTAATTTCCAATATTACCCCTACTAATTGCACTAAACTCTAATGTTATATTAATTATTACGCTCACCCACTACCCTTATTAATTATGGGTAGATATGGAAAAGAATTGTTAATGTTCATTGGGAACAAAATAAACTTTGCTGTGCCTTATAAAAAAAAAAAATTACAAATAAAATAAACGCCACCTTGTTAGTTGTCATCAATCGTGTGCATAATAATAAGGTGACTTAGAGGGAATATATTTTATTGCAGCAAGCAAGGCAACAACAAAGTCGGGTTATTGGACAACTCCGGACTCTCTGGAAGGTCACACTGTCGAGTCAAAGTACCCTCTCATGTTTAGCAGCATTAAAAATACAGTACCCACGTTGTCACACATACATACGAGGTGAATATATTCTCTGCCACCCACGCTTCCTCCATCAATATTGCTATACTGGTTCACATTTACTATACATTCTTTGCAGTTATTGTATAATCATAATACTAGCAACAACAATGTCACGAACAAATATGAACTTGCACGAATATATCGTACGTATTTATCTATTTATAATGTATCTAATATTTTCTTCAATTTACCCCATTTTAATGCAATATTTTTTATTTGAAATAATTAATATAAATGCGCTAATTACACATCTTAAAATTAATTTTAAAGCATTTAATCAACATTGACATGCATGCATATTCAGTTAGCTTCTCAGCAAAAAAAAGTATTTATAAATATTAGTTTGCCTGTCCATCGACCAGCCGTAGAGTTCTTTGAACTTCATTTATCAGTTCTAGCTTTATTCAAACGGATGATGACCACCAGTGGCTCAGTAATTTTAACAATATTATTTATACCTTTCCTTATTCGCTTTTCACCTAATAAAACTTCTATACAGAAGATCATAATTCCAGCCTGGCTAATACTAAAAGTTAGACGCGTCTGTATTGGTTTCATGGTTATATACTATTAAAGATTACATTTTTTAAAGCATCTTCTGATAACTAATCGCGCAGCAACTTGATCCAAGGATTCCTCTTGTATCTTACCTTCCAAAAAGTGGTGGAAAATAATACATATAATAATTGAGAGCACAGAAAGCAACGTAGTCAATTGGTCATATATTGCTGGCTTTTCTTTTGGTGATTCCACCGTGGACCTAATTAAAACACAGACCACAGAATAATAATCTATCACGATTCACGAACGTATAGTTATATGCACAGGTAGGCTTAAGATCTGGGGATTATTAATTAGCAACTAGCTAGCAGCTTGATTTATACTGAATTCGAATAGGCAGTCGCATAATAAAATCCATGTACGTCAAGTTGAAGGTGGCAAACTCTAATTAATTGGATATATTCTGTTCTGTTCTGTTGTAGAACACAAATGTCTAGCCTCAATGGGCTATGGGCTAAGGTATTAATTAATGTTGGATCAAAGGTTTCCTCAACGGTGTCTTTAAGAGTAGAACACCAGAGAAGAAATGATCATCCACTGATATCTATGAAGGAGATATCAGAGAATGCTCAGTGATCACTGTGCTTACACGGGTAGGCTTTTCGCCAGAGGGGTGGTGTGTGTGCACAGTGAGACTGAATGGTAAAGAATGGAATAGTGAACGTAGGGAACACACCTGATAGGCAACCTCCTATTTATAGATATTACCTAAGGTTTCGTTCTCCTTGCTTTGCATCCAGCCACCATCGTCGTGCGCCTCCCACGTCCTATGAGTACTCGCTCCATTACCTGTACGGCGCCTTAATCATAGGCATATTCCATGGGTAATTAATCGTGTACCTGATTGAAGGGAAGTTCCCGCCTACGGTACTTATACTGGTTCTTATGTCTGCCAGGGCCATTATTTGAGTCCATAACATATTCCTTGGACAGATAAATACACATGAAATATTAAGTTCATGAAGTGGCGACACGGTTCCAAGACCAGGGTTTCAATTGTAGAATAATGGTTTCTGAACTTTTTGACCAGAGATGAATTAATCTTCCATTATCAAATGAGCTTCGTTTGTTTTGTTTTGTTTGGCTTCTCCAAGTTGTCTTGGCCTAATCAACTTTCACGGTGATTGGCACCTTTCATACCTACATTTGCATGCTACCCCTAATGTTTCACCCTCTCCACCAATGTCTGATTGGTAATTAAGATTGAAAATATAATAATACTAACTTTCATGTGTGTGGTTATGTGTCTATCTCTCTAAATAATCAACTTTATTTGCCTTTGCGCAATATTTGGAGCTTAGTTGGAGTCCAGTTCATACTTCACGGGTGAATTCTTCCTAATGTCAGTTAGTTGGTACCATTTAAAATAAGTTGGGTTAACCTGATTGGATTAAGTTTCACATTATTGTTAATGCAAACCTTGACCACAGATACCCTTCCAATAAAACACCGAATTGTATTTCTTTTTCCCCTGAACTTTTTACCTATTAGTAGATTTGCAAATCCATGCAAGAAAACAAAATGGGACCGAAAAAATTAATTACGACATCCCTGAGTAGGCTTTGCTGAGATACTATCTTAATTATTAGATAAGATACGAATAGCTGGATGCTTGGATATAAAATTATTCCTCTTTTAATCTGAATCCCAAAAGCGAACATGAATCAACTGTGTTCAGATGGAAGAGATATGGTCAAACTACTTATATTAGACACACTCATACTTTATCTTCACAAATTCGTTCTCTTCTGATTGATGTATATTGAAAGCTAAAATATGTTTGACTGATGGAGAGATCAACAGTACAATAATTTCATTTGTTAAAATATACTCATCTAATGGTGAATTAGCTAGATTATAAAGTAAGTGAATTGAGTTTGCGATCAAGCCTTTTCAAAAAGACCCTTAGGAAGAGTTATCCTGATCCGGATTAGCCGGTTATTCGGATATCTAGGAATATGATTAAAAAAAAAAAAAAAAACTCAAGATACTAGATAACCCAAAGAGTATATACTGAAATCAAGCCTTTTCAAGAAGACCCTTGGGAAGAGTCATCCTGATCTGGATTAGCCGGTTATTCAGATATCTAGGAATATGATATAAAAAAAAACTCAAGATACTGCTAGACAACCCAAAGGGTTATAATAAGTATATACAACTATTATCAACATTATTATTGTGTGTGTGATTTAGGATATATAGTACTCGCTCTGGTCCTATTTATAAGAGTTAAATAATCGAATTATGCAATTTAAAAAAACGGTTAAAATTAGTTAAAAATAATAAGCATATCTGAAATAAGCTTTGTTTTTCAAGTATGCCCTCTTTATAAGAGGCAAATAAGAGAGAGAAATATGAGTATAGTTAACTTTTTAATTAATGCAATACATATAATTAATTAGGGGTTTAAATAGAAAAAACTCATTAAGTACATGTTTAGACAAGAGTTATCGGGCTCTTTTAGAAAAGAATGGGGCAATTCAAATTTATGGTTTTTATAAAAAAGATCGGAGGGAGTATTTATTAAGGTTTTCCCCAAAATGTAAGGTAATTAAAAACCATGAGGTCAAAGCCATAAAATAAAAAAGTTAACGTTGTAGTTAATTATAATTAACTCCAGATCATAATATTTTCATTCTTACAGTTAAGCCCAAAAAATTGCTGACTCAGGCAATTCCCCACCCCAAAAAAGAAAAGAAAAAGAAAAACAGACTATACTCTTGTTACTGTGAAATGGGTCATCCCCTGAACATATACGTACAAATACAAGAGATCGGTCAAGTCAGGTGGGTAGCTGGGACAGCAAAAGAATTCAGCAGCTTAACTATGCTGTGAAACAGGGTGATTAAACTTGAACAAAGTGTGTTCTCCACAGAAACAACATTAATTTATGATGTCGCTTGTCCATAGAGCTAGACAACAGTCGAATTGCTGTCTTTTCCATATTTCTGCCTTGTTTTTGGCCTACACTCACACATTATTTAAAAACTGCATGTAACAATCACAGACGAAGAGGAACACGCACAGCGACTAGTCCCCCAAGAGATATGGCCACGTTCCGCCAAAATGCAGGGACATCGCCGTATTTCAATTTATATTAGTATGTTATGTATTAATAATACAATGTAGTAATTAATAATACTATTAACAAGTTATAAACAATGCGTTTTTTTTTATGATCTAACGCGACATTTTTTATTAATTTAATTTTTACTAAATCCACGTTTTTTTATTAAATCCACCTCACTTCAAGTGAAGACTTTATGTGTGAAAAACATTTTTACAATTTCTTAGACCTATCTCACTTTAATTGAAGGATTTATCAATCTAGACTCATGTTGGGTTAGGAAGAACCACATAGGGCACCATAGATCTACAATCAAGTAATTTTATTTTTTTCTTTTAAAATACTTGGTATTAAAACTTTGCTATCGTTCAGGAATTGAAGGAAATGTAATGTAATTATGATTAAATGAATTTTTTTAGTTCGTCATTAAAGAAAGAATATGCATGCACATAAAAATGTTTGATTTGATTTCATTGAACATGATAATATATGGGAATTATATAGTAAGCGACAAAATTACCCCTGTCTACACATTGTGTTCATAGTAATTTGTTAATATTTAATAGTGAAAATATCATGTGGTATACATGTTGGGTTCATGGTAATTTTTAAATATTTAATTGTGGGAATATTATTTAACAGGATATTTTAATAATTTTTAACAATGTAATTTAGTTTTTTTTTTAAATGGGGATTTAATGGTGGTAATTTTTTAATATTTAACTGGGAGGGTACTTTGGTAGACTTCAAAAATTATAATGAAAATAATATTTTTTTCACTTGATTCTTGCAACTTTATCCATCAGTCCTAGCATAGCCGTGAATCATGTTTATATTACATGAACGCAACCAAACACTATAATCGGTCTATCATCAAAGTTACATGTAACCCTCTATTAGAGGCTTGTCTAAGTTCAAATGTTCAATCCATGTCTGAGTAAATTTTACTGTTAACGTGGGTTGGCCTAAGAAATTAATCTGGTCGACCCACTCTAAAAAAATTAATCTTAGAATATCTGTCCGGCTCTAATTTATTTTTAATTTTTAATAGCATGATGATATGCAACAGTGCCACACCAATTGCTTTTGAATTAATTTGGATGCACATTTATGGACTAAAAGAATTCAGCTTCCTCAATAACAATTAATTTTATTTTCTAAACAAGTGGTGTGAAGATAAACTTAAGTTAGAAGTGAAAGAATCACAAGACTAGATATTGGCCGACATTTTTATTCGGTTGGTTACAGCCACAGGAATATCACTGGGGATTATAACTGACAAGGAGCAGTGATTCATTCGAGAGGGAAAGAATTGGAGGGAAAAAGTCAGTCAGAGAGATGATCGGAGTGGATTTGGCCAAAAATATCAGGGCAGGAGTGCCAGCTTCCTCCTTCCCTGGCCTCCCAATACCCTCCCAAGTAGCGGTATGCACCACTCGCTTTATCTGCGGCGAACCACCGCGGTTTCCATCCCCTTTCTTGCATCTTTCGTGCCTACAATAAACCATTCAAATCAATTTACTTCACACATGATTGCATGACAAGAACTTCATTCGGATGATTTACTTCCTCTTCTGCAGAGTGCTAACCTACCAGTAAAACGAATAAACAACAACATGAAATGCCGTGTGTACCTGGCGTTGCCGCTGTTCTAGACGTAACTTCTCAGAATTCGCCATCTCATACTCCCCATTTTCCAAATATCTTTGGTCTGGTCTCAACCTGGAATCCGTAGGTGGCAACTTCTCCTGTGTATTCGAGTAAACTTGAGCATCAATTAAACGTAAATTTTAACCATAAAAAAACAATAATATACACACAACACTGCAAAGAACTTTTCTCCCCTTTATTAATTTCAAGACCTACTGTTTCATTTATGATTAAGGTCCATACTAACTCAGAACACTTCAAATTGTCCTGCTAATAGCCTAAATTAACTCCTCTTCCAGCAAGCATTTATGGAACAAGAACTCAGCAAACGCTACACCAGTACCTTCTTTGGCCAGTATGGTTCATTTAAAGAAAACGATAACGAATAGATTGGCAACGCTAATCATAGTTAATTAATCAAAGCAAACCTTCAATCCAGGGGTAAGTTCATTTAATGTGATGGCAAAGCGAGTAAAGTTATATCTAGTCTGAAATTTGGGAGGCTTGCTTCGTTTCCATAGTAGATGGGCTTCTGATGAAGAGTCGTAACCTTTTCCCTTCCCAACGCAATCTCCATTGACATAATACATGCTCTCATCCCACTTTCCGAATAAAGTCGCCACTGTCTTCCCTTTCCTGTCCTGAACAATACCCTGCACCTGGTGAGGATTTCGATCTATTATAGATTGTTCCTTGAATTTCAATTTACATGAATATTCTTGGTTTCCCTGTATACGCATTGTCCCATAGTGATCACAGTACAGCTTTCCCAATATGAGATTGTATATTGATGTTGTAACCTGGAAGCGCAAGTTAATTTCAAATTAGAACTTAACCAGGACATAGCAATTGAAGCAGCTCAGATATACCTTACTCCACTGAAAAACTTCCCCATCATCGAATTCCAAAGTCAAGGTACCAACTGGGTCAAGCTGTATTGATCGTCCCCAAAATTTGCTTTTTAAGTTGCTATCCCCCCAAAATTTCCACCCTGTACCTTCACAGTGACATGCAACTATCATGGGATGATGACTGACCTGCGAGGATGTACAAACAACAGTTGGATCAAAGCAATATTTCACGTGGTCTCTGAACATGAGGCTTGCTTTCCAGCAGAGTTGACAGAAAGCAAATCGCATTGAATTTCTTCATTCTTCACGTGCACTATGTTACTTCTCTAGCTACCAAATAGAAAATGATAAGGGCAGAAAAATGAACTCAAGAGAAACATAATATTACATGAAAGACATCATTCTATAGTTAGTTCAGACCTTCTCTGAGAAAAATCGGAGGCCTTTATCCGGATAATCAGCCTCATATGTTTCACCTAATAATGGATTAAATGGTTTGCAAATCCTCCCTTCAGTTGAAGCATAGCCAGAAACAGCAAAGGCAGCTACATATAGAATCCTCAAAAGGCTATTTCCCTGCATGAAATCTTACAAAATTAAATGCAGGAACAAGCCAATCAATAAATACTTGGAATAACTAACAACAAAGCCCCAATAATATGGTAACATTTTTCTCATGCCAAATGCAACTATTACCAGTTTTATGCTTTTTCCCTGATCAGCTTATTACAAACTTTAAGCTGACACAGAAATAGCTGATATGACAACATATATTTCAACATGTAAGTCACAACTGTTGAACTTCTAGCAAAAGTAAAGAACAATATCATGTTATTTCCAAACTTACTCTTCTTCCCCATTCATATGCACAATCCAGAAGATATGAGTACTCCATTTCTTCAAAACATTTTTGGAGAGATGATATAGGCTCATTGAAGTAGACAGGCAGGCATACTTTTGTTAAATCCTTGCCAATGTTATCCTTAATCATAGACCAAAGACTGACACCTTTTTCTTTTTCAATAGGATCGGGCAACTTCTTACGTCGCTTGACATAAGGATAGTTCAGTGCAACAGATCTAATCAAAGGATCTAACTCATCCTCTGATTCAACTGTGTATAACCCGTCATCTCCTGAAGAGAAAGATGATAGCCTAAAATCAGACCCATTACTTTTAAAAGAGCTGGATGATAGAAAGTCACGGGTGTCAAAAAATGCATGGTCATCATCATCTGTTTCTTCTTCTGCAGCATCATTTCTATCATTTTCATCCTCAGATTCACTTGCAGTTCCTTCTGCATTAAAAAACATAAAAGAATGATGGAAAAGAGAAGGAAAAGCAAGAAAATACTTCAAGCAATGGACATTCTTTGGCTACAGATGGAAGAAATTCCAGCTGATAAACAGGTGATACCAAAGAAAAACATACCACTGAACTTTTCCTGCCTTGCTCCAGAGGACTCCTCTCGATCATTCAACTGTCTTTGGCTCTCATCAACAACTGTATCCTCCAAATCAACCTTTTCTGTCTACAAAAATGCAGTATAAACAGAAGTTCCTTCCCACAGAAGGGAAATAGAAATTAAATTTAAATCCTCTCATTAAAACTGTCAGGATAAGGGGAACTAGCGACACAGGGTTAAATAGATCTCTTTCTTTCTTTCTTTTATTGCCAAAAGAAGATTTAGACACAACTACCTGAAGAGATAGAGAATTAAAAAGAAACTACCCTGCTCTTCACCAATTCTATCATGTTAAAATATAAGATAATTCCTAAGTTTCCAGATAGTCTACCAGGACATGGAAAACTACATATTTCACATTGAAAAGAACATTTACAAAACAAGAATTCAGTAACAATGTCAAAAGTATTATCCAAAGTCTAAATAATCATTTTCCTAGTCATGATCTATTAATAACAATGTAACCCATTACCAACTTAAAAAGGATAGTAACAATACTCAATCAGATATACTCCCTCCGCTTCTAAATATAAAACTGAGTTTACTTTTTTTTGGAGAGATTAAAGAAGCTAAATAAATTACTTAATCATATCATACGTTGTGTATCCTTAAATCATATATCAGTTAGCCAAAATAGTTTAGAGAAAAAATGACAAATATAAACATTTTAAAGTAATTTAATTAGCTTTCTTAATATCTTCAAAAAAGTCAACTCTATCTTATATTTAGGATCAAAGAGAGTAGTATTTTTGACATTATTCTATCCCCGCTTTCAATTGATATAGGGTACAGCAAGTCAAATGGCAGTTCTTATTCAGTTTACACAAATTTCTCTCTGCAGATAATTCCAATATAACTAAGTTATATTTTCAAAAAATTTGAAAGGACTCAGCTACAGCTGCAAGGTTCAGGTCAGGAATGATCAAAAGAACCGGTATGAGGCAGTAAATTGGCAGAACACAGATGCTCGCAAAATGAATCGTATAAAAAAAGCCATAAAAATTATGACTTTAGTTGTAAGGATACAAATGAATGACCCAAAGGAACTGGAGAAATTTACATATCTACAAGCTAATAAACAATTGATAATCAGAATGCCCCGCCTCTTTCTAAACTTTAAAAGGAGAGTTGGTGAACCCTCCATTTTACTGATAAATAGAGGACATTAAGCATGACCAAAATCCTGCATGGTAGTAGAAATCGAACAAGAACGCTCAATTTGATTGGCACGGTATTTTGCAGTTTCCATTACCTCCAATTGTCGCAATGTATCAATCAGAACCCATTGCTTCTGCTTATGCAACACAAGCTGGGTTTGCAGTGCAGCAAACTCGTTTCTCATAATCTGCTCGCTATCCTGAACAGCTGCCTCACTCACACCTTCTTCCAGTAGTCTCTGTCTAAGTTTATCGGTTGAAATGGTTACATTATCTATCGGAGCCATCAGCTCGCTATTGGACATCCGGGGGAACATATCCTTTACTGTCTGCAGGGCTTCCATCCATGCCACTCGATCTTCACGAGTCTCCGCCCTCAAGTGAAGCCTTTTTGTTCCAGTAAAAATAGAAAAGCGCTTGTCATCGGATTTGCTTTCACGGATAGTAGAAACCTACAAAAGAAGCTGTCATCTAGTATAAACCACAATCAGAGAGAATGTGACCAACACGATTCTCGAGGTAATTCGACACAAAAAATCCCCATTCCCAAAACCATGCGATGTTACACGTCAAAGAATCTTATTATTGAAGTCCAACGATAAATAAATCCTGTAACCACCAAGGAAAAATCCTACACGATACTCATCCAGCATTCTGGGTTCCTGATCGAATAGCCCGAAATTGATTATCTAACCATGAGTAACGAGTATTTAGTTTCGTAACTAACATTATTTTTGCAGCTGACAATCGAATTATTGGTATTAGGGAGAAAAGAAAAATAGAAAGGGAAACTGAAATCAAATAAAAACTAGGAAAGAAAATAATAGAACTGCGAACCCAAAGCAAGCAAATTTTTGTTTAAAAAAAAAAGCGGAATATTAGAATCGACAAGGAACCTTGAGATGGATTTCTCCAAAGGCCTTGCGTCGATGGTTGAATCGCAGATGATAGGAAGTGGAGTTCTGGTTGCGGGAGATCCTCCGCATGGATTCATCGCCAATAACCTTGGACCACTTCTCGGTTTCATGATTGACTATGATCTTATCGGGCCCGTGAATCTTATAGTACGAGAGAACACCGTCCTGAAGGACGAACCATCGAGGCCTCCAACCTTTGCCGTAATTGACCCACTTGTGAAGTATCCCCGAGATTCCGTTCCCAACCAAGTCGTTAATCTTCACGTCCACCCCAGGCAGTTGCTGCTCTCGCTGACCCAGCCGTCCAAAGTCACTGTTGCTGTAATTACTCTGAACGTGGTTGGTGGTGCGGGTAGTAGAATCGGATCTAATGGCAGCGGAGGCGGGGAGCGGAGGAGCCATAATGAAATCAGGGAATACTAGTCGAGATTGACGAAGACGCAGAAGCAAGGATGCATACGGAATTAACGGGAGAGAAGATTGACTAAGAGGGAGACAGTTGAACCAGACGGGGCCGAACAGACGGCGGCGGAGATTAGAATGTAAACGTTAATGAAGACTAGAAACCAATGGAAAGGGATTGTAACAGAGAAGAAAAAAACAAATCGGCTGTTACATCTTAGAAGTAGTAAAAAAACAGAGAATGAAATTGTTGTGTTCCAGGGAGATGAGGAAGCGGGAAGACTGAAACAAAAAGGAAAACAGCAGAGATTCAATTATGGTGGGAGCAGAGAAGTGTTGAATGTGAAGCAGTTGGTTCCGAATTAGGATGATTCTGATTTCTGATATGTGAATCTCTCTGTTCTCCGTAAGATGGCCTTGTGATTTGTCTGCGGGAAGTTAAGGGAGCGGAGGGGCGCAGCAGGACACGTGGAGGAACAGAGGAGTTTACTCATTATTGGGAGAATGAAAGTATTTATTTTTACATTTACAGAGGCTACTGACAGTAATAGTATGGTACTAGCAGTAAAGAATGAATTATCATTTTACCAAAAAAGAAAGAAAGAATGAATTATCATAAACACTTGGCATTTCATCCTAAACTCAGATGGGACAGTCATAAATGGTTTGAAACGGATCGGTGTCGTGTCACCTTAGGCCTGACATTTGGATATAGATTGGAAGGATATAGATTGGAAGATTGGAAGATTGAAAATTAGGAGGTGGAAAAGAGTAACATCTGAGCAAAAGAAATGAAAAGAGTAACACGGCCTATTTATAAAAGGGAAAACTAATTGGGAAAATCCCACTTACGGCGCAAATAATCAAAAAATTACATATCAAAAAAGGCCTCAGGACACTTTTTTTGTATTATTTTATAAAACGTTAGTTGTTAACATATAATGATATACTGGTCTTATTTATAAGTCTATTTTGACCAAATCTCAGTATCTCACATACTAAGGAGAGGTAGTTGACACAATGATTATGAGGGTAAATTTTTAATTTTGCCCTCATATATAATTGGGTATTTTTCAACGGTTTATTCTCTCTCTTTTATGGGTATAGTTAATATGGGTAAAATTGTCACAATCTCATTTATTACATAAAATTAGACTTATAAATAGAACCAAATTTTGTTGGTCAATGTGTCCTTATAAATAGGATCAGAGTGATAGTTGTTAACGGGTACTGATTTAGTTGTTAGAATATTGTTGTTAACGTCTACTGATCTAATTGTTAATGTTTTATTGATATAATTATTAACGTTTATAAAATAATACCGAAAAAAGTCGTCTTTTTTGATATGTGACTTTTTCTTAAATGTTTTTTTACAATTTTTTTGTTAATTTGGACCTTGAGGGGGATTTTTCAAATTAATTTCTATATTTTAAGAAATTTAGTTAACTTAATAAATATCGAATGAATTGATAATTTTTATATTTTTAATTTTAAATAAGTATGTTTCACTTTTATCTCCTCCCTAGTTTTAATTCTAACAAATTGTAACACCCTTTGAAAGTAAACTTACATTAGGGAATTACTCCTTGGATGTTAAACCTAAGATATAGTTGATTTTTTTAGAGAGATTAAATAAGTTGATTATTTAATCATATCGTATGTAATGTATCTTTAAGTTATGTATTATTTTATAAGTTAAGTGAAATAGTTTCAAGAAAAAATAATAAATGTAAATATTTTAGGGAGAATTCCAAATAAATACCATTTGAATTTGCAAAACTCCCAGAAGTCGGTTGAATTTGTAAAAAGAATGAGAGGTACCAAGGACCTATGAGGGATATGCAAATTCGTGTGAAATTACCCTTTTGCCCTTAGTTTTAAATAAATCAAATAAAAAAAAACCACCACCACCACCGGCGGCGGCGGCCGGCCACCACCACCCCGCCGGCCGGCCGCCGCGGTGGTCACGGCCGGCCACCGCCGGTGGTGGTGGTGGGGGTTGGGGGTTTATTATTATTTTTATTTGATTTATTTAAACTAAGGGTAAAAGGGTAATTTCACACGAATTTGCATATCCCTCATAGGTCTTTGGTACCTCTCAGTCTTTTTACAAATTCAACAGACTTCTGGGGGTTTTGCAAATTCAAATGGTATTTATTTGGAATTCTCCCAATATTTTAAAATATTTTAATTAATTTTGTTTAAAAATTAATTATATCTTATACTCCCTCTAGTCCTTATTATAAGACACTAACTTGTAAGTTTATTTGGTCCTTTTTATAAGGTACTTGCTTGTTCCTAATGACCATTAATTATTTTTTTCCATATCTGCCCATAATTAATAAGGGTAGTAGGTGAGAGTAATAATTAACATAATATTAGAGTTTAGTACAATTAGTAGGGGTAATATTGAAAATTAATTAGATTTTAGGACAACTTTATTGACTTTAACTAATTTTATTGGTTTGTGAGAAAAATTAGTTTGTACCTTATAATAAGAACCAGAGGGGAGGGAGTACTATTTAAAATGGAGGAACGGAAAACGAAGCGAGTAGGAGTGTAGGACAAGGATGCGTGAGAATAAAAACAAGAGGGTGAAAGAATAAGGGAGTGTTCCGTAGAGTTCCGTGGGAGCAGGCTTTAGAGGCGTAGCCCGCATACCACGAAGTAGCTAGCCTCCACGCTGTGCCTTCTGGAATGCCGCGTGGAAAAACCTCTCCGCTTGCTCGCACTTTCGCCTGTCCATGTGTCGTCCCTTTCTTTTTCACCCAAATTACGTACGTCTTGGTTTAAATTTTAAAAAAGAAAAAAAATGGGAGAAGTTAAAACTTGTCCCAATTATCCATTTTTTGCTCAAAGAACACGAAAAGGAAATTATAAAAAAACTACCCAAACTAACATTATTTAATCTGAATCAGTTGAAATTTAATATGAATCTGGTTCTTTGCTTAACAGAGAAAAAAATACATTGCTTTAGAATCCAATCATGTTTATTATATGTTCAATTAATTACGAAATAAAATTTCTAAATATTAACTTGATACAATATTTAATTAACGATTGAGCTTTGTTGGAAAAAAATGGTTAAATTTCAATGAAGTAAAAATTATAAAAACTGAATTTCCTCACATCAATCAAAGTTTAAGGATATCAAAATTTATAATCTGAGTCAAAGGCATACAAATTAATTAACGAGACAGTAGAAGCAGAACCAGAAATTACAATTAAATTATAATTAGGGGGACGAATATTATAAAAAACAACTCAAATATTTATGAAATTATATTTCAGCCCTACAAATATTTCAGTATTTCTATTTTAGTCCCTTCATCAAACAAATAGTAAAGACTAAAGTAAAAATATTAAAATTTATATAAGGCTGAAGTATAATTTTTAAAATATTTAGGTAGGATTCTATAATTTCAGGGGGGCGGGGGCCACCCCTAGTACCCCTGACTCCGCCCCTGCGAGACAGGTTAAATTTATGATATAGTTTGAGTAATTTATTTATTAGATGGATCTTAAGTACGTAGTAGTACATTTCGGATTCGGACTAGGAAAAATAGTTTTTCGAATCATCCGTTCGGAATATTCCCCACGTACTTATCTATGGTCTCATTCATTACACGCAGTTTTGATATTGCACGTCTGTTAGTTGCAGGTTTATTAAAGAAACAATATTAGTATGTGTTTATATGATTATCGTATGTACGGATTGAAGTCCTCTCATTTTCATCCCTAATATAATATATATAATCCCCTCTTATTTATAATATAAGTTTTTTTTTCTCTAACTTGGTCTGGTGTAAAACATAAATCTAGTTTGATAATATATACGTAAACTGATGTTTAATTTTTTATTTTTTATTCAGTCATCATGTGCGATTGAACTTTAATTTATAGGTAATTAGTTTAAATATTGATACAATATTAACTTTTTGTGAGGGATGTTTATCAAGTTTGCGTATTTAATGCTATAAATACCCTTTGTTGTAGTGTTCTTTGGGCTATAACACTCTATCGTACCAAAACAAAATGATAATCTTATTCGATTCATTTTAGATCACGTTAAAAAGTTGAGACTTATACTTTTCGTACATACATATATAGAATCGGAGAAATAGCAAACTTGTTTAAAAACCACCACTAAGTTATGTTTTCAACCTAGAGTCAAGTTACTTTAGACTTGAGCTTGATCTCTGTGATGTTGGCAGCGGCGGACCGTCTTGATGGCCAGCTGGGGCCTTGGCCCCAGCTGGTCCCGATTGATCTTATAAAATTTGTTAGAATATACATGTATTTATTATATGATATTTATTTGGCCACAAATTTGGCCCCAGCTAATTTTTTATCTTCTCTCTAATGTTTGTTTCATTACTCATTAGGGTGTGAGAGGAAAGTAAAATTCTTGTTTGAGATACCAAAAAGATTAGTATCATCTTATATATTGTTTTAATTTATAATTATATGTTATTATTTGTTTGTATTTTCCAAGTTATTTGATATTTTTTAGTAAATACTCCCTCTGATCCTTGTTTAAAGAACCAACTAACAATTCTCACAAGTTAATAGAAACCGTTAAAGTAATTAAATTTGTTATAAAATTTAAGTAATTTTCAATATTATCCCTATTAATTACACAAAACTCTAGTATTTTTTCTCGAAAAAAGAGTAATAATTAATTTTTGTTAATTATTATTCTTACTCACTACCTTTTTAATTATAGGTATACATGAAAAAAAAATATTTAATGCTATTTGGAAACAAGCAAGTGTTTTATAAAAAGAACCAAATATACTTGTTAGTTGATACCTTATAATAAGAATTAAAGAGAGTAGTTCAATATGTTTATTTTTTGGCCCGGGCTAAAATTTTTTTCTGGTTCCGCCACTGGATGTTGGGGATATTAAGGTTAAAGCTCTTCCAATAAGTGTGCAAATGAGAGTGAGACCACACACATCTTATTTCAGAGATTTTGTAGGTTCATTTTAGTCCATATTGAGTTTTTTTTAATCTGGTGGGCTGCTGGGAGGAGGAAGAAGGAGAGGTTGAGTCGCCTCAACTGGTGAATTGCCACGATGATGATTTTGTGGGTCTCTCTTTAGGGGAGGACCCAAGCTGAGCTGATGAGTCACTTTCAGTGGCTCTAACACTACTATAAAAAGTAGATTTAACGAATATAGTGACCGATTAAATGAAAACAGACATAAAAAACGAGGCGGTGGCATTTTTGGAATTTTGGCGAGAATATTCAACGACTGTTTCACACAAAATGGATGTTAAAATGTAGACGGTGGCATTGTTGTCATTTTCTGCTTACTTTTAACGTCTGTTTTTTAAAAACGAAAATGTTTTGATATAACAACTGTTATAATAAAAACAGTCGTTGTATTTTAGATACCATTTATTTTATTTGGTAACACCATTTAATTTTATTTTGCGAAAAATTAGTGCTACTTATAAAATCTTCAAGATTATATGACCATTGCGATTTTATCTCATATTTATAGCTATTTCCTATTATGTAGCCTAGAATTTCGATAATTAAGAGAAGAAATCTGACCGTTTTTTCATTTAGTTAGTTTTTAATAATTAAATTTAATAAATTAAACTATATATATATATATATATATGATTTTATCCCATATTTATAGTTATTTCCTAATATATAGCCTAGAATTTCGATAGTTATGAGAAGAAATCTAATCGTATATTCATTTACCTAGTTTCTAATTAAATTTAATAAATTAAACAATATACATATTTTATATTTATCTATAAAAAATATATCTATATTTTGAGTTAAAACGACTGGTTTTGAAAAAATATATCTATATTTTTTATTTTGGCTTTAATCAAAATTTCGATTTCGATTTTAATTTCTTCGATTTTGCTCTTGATGCTAACTGTTTTCTTTCTAATTCGTTTTTTTTTCCAGGATTGCAGCTATCAGCAAGCTTCCGGCACAGAGTCTAGATCTAGGACTTTGTAGACCAATTGCTAAAGTTGGGGTATCTGTGCCCCTAGTTGATGAAACGAACTTTTCAATTTTCTTCCTCTTCCTGTTCTATTGTGTGGTGGCGGAGCATGACAAAGCTTCATGTTGTTTTTCAATTTTCCCGCTGCGATGTTTTTTGGCTTTTCAATTTTCCCCCTGCCATGTTTTTTTGCCGCTGCTATTTGAAAAAAAAAAAGGGACATACAACGACTGTTTTTTATGTCACAAACTTTCAACGACTCTTCTTTTTATGACTCTTGAAAACGTTTGCCTGATAGTTTTAAAAATGGACATTAAAAGTGTTTTTTGTTTTAAAAATAGACGTTAAAAGTATTTTTTTGTGGTAATGTAAGCTCTCAAGTCTCAACGGTTTCTTTATCAACGTTGGTCTGAACTCTGAAGCCTCAAGTCTGAACTCAATTCAAGAGATACGGATTGTATCGATAGGCGTGTCAACTACAGAGTGTCTAAGAACCCGGAAAACATAAATCAGTGGTTTCGGTTCCAGAAACCCTTTTAAAAAAAAAAAAATCGGATAAAATATATTTCACATACTTATTTCATATAATAAAGATTATTCTTCAAAAATTAATCAAAACATACAATACACAGGATCACGGACAAACCGTTTCATTTCCACTGGTGTAAGAATGCTTTTGGCTCATTTTGACCAAGGATCCAGTCAATGTGCTCTCCCTCCCACATGGATCACACGTGCTGATTAGTCATCTCTCATTCATCTCACTCTTATCTCTCTCTCGTGGATATCTCATACTCCTCCTACATAGCTGAAAATTAAGATCTGAAACTTTATAAGTATACTACTAACATATAAAACTAATAATAAATACTATATCTGATTCTAATGATAACACCTAATTGACTTTTTTTTTTTAGAATATAAAGAAAACTAAATAAGTTACTTATGTATTTCATATGTTGTGTATTCTTAAATTATATATTAATTTATTAGTCAAACTAATTAGTTTGACAAAAAAAAATCATTTTAAAGTAATTAAATTAAATTTATTAATTTCTCTAAAAACAATCAGGAGTATGTCTTATAACCGCAGAGAGTAGCATTATCTAGTAATCAGCAATGCCAGTAATATCTAATTTCTCAGGTGTTGAAGACACTGTATACACCAATAATTAATGATGATAGGATAGGATATTTAAAGAATTGTTTTTTTTTTTCAATTTTCTAAATAGTTAAATAATGATTAACCATTCAATTGACTAAGCACAGTAGGCCTACTTGAATTACAAGCACATGAGAGCTGAAGTATCAAGCTTCCAAACTCATCTAATCTGACTTCTTGTTTGCCCAATTTTTTATACCGAGGCGTCCCGGCCTGCACATGCATTAGCTTCCATGTAACCATAATTTCCGAGGAAGGCAGAGCATCTGGGAAGCGATACGTGGATCCGTCTCAACCACGAAAGAGATCAATGCAAGAAAACGAGCCACGTAGGATTTGTAACTTTGATCACTTGAAGCAAATAATCTAGACTGTGCGTCCAAGGAAAACCCGGCCATGTGGGCTCCCTTCTCTCTCATGAACTCGTCTTCCATATAGCAACCTCCTTTTCATTTCCGGCAGCTTGGATTCCATATTTCCAGGCAATTAAAGGATGAGGTAAATTTAATAGTTATATGCATGAATGAAGGAAATGGAAGGTGGAGAAGTAGCCACGAGATGATATATATAGAGGGTGCATGCGTGGTTAATTGGCTCCTTCTCTGTTGTTGATGCATGTCCCACTGCACACACAGGCATCAAAACAGTAGTTACATGTGACGAAAAGGTCCAAAACAGTGAGAGGAGCACGACACAGGGATTGTCGGTCTTCCAAATAGAAAAGCACAACAAAAATTGAGAAAGTGGTCGACCAAACATGCATGTTCACATCTAAAGAGCACGAAAGGATAGTGAAGTACTTTGGTTCAGTTCCTTTTGGCTCTAGCGATCCACATTGTGTGAACACACGCGCCTTTGGTTCTGGCTCCCATTTCACTTCTTTAATAACTGAGCTAGTCATACATACGTGGAGACTCCAGTTTGGAAGGCCTCAATTTCTGTTGTGAATCATGTCCAAAATAGAAAGTGCATGCATCATCACTTAAAAAGACGAGATGAATCCAAAACCATATAAGTACTAATTGATCGCTAGCGCCAAACAACAGTACTGGCCCACTGAGCCTGCTTCTTTCCATGTGATCATCCAAAGGGATCTTTGACTAATCTTCTCTTTTCAGCGTATGGGGTTATGATTTATGTCATGTGAATCTTCTTTGCCCCAGATGCTATCTCCTTGTCCCGTGCCTTTCTGTTGGTAACTTGACCAGAAAGATGCTTCTCAAGTTTACTCTATAACTTTGTCTTGTCATTCGCAACCATATCTTTCGTGGTTTACGCTGGCTAGCGCTCTCAAAAGAACTTGGAGAAGGCATATTTTCATAAGGAGTGTTGTGGAAGCGACATATATAGAATATAGATAGAGCGCAATGTGCAGGTAATAAATAATAAGCAAGACAACAATAAGAGACAACAATAAGAGAAATACAAGATCTAATTTCACTCCAACAATCTAAAAGTGAAATATAAGTGAGAAATGAATTCAAATTGCCTTAAGAGGCAATGTTTGAGGGATGAGAATTCAAGGAAGGAGGGGGGTCTCCTTTTATATCAAAATCTCCCCTCCTCTCACATAGATCCCACCGATGTGGGACTTTTAGAGGAGCTTGCCAATTATCAACAAATCTCCACATTGGCAAGATCCTCACATTCTCAATTTCTCTTAATTACAAATTCTAATTGTAACTTCTATTTAATACACAATGTTCAACAATGTTGATTAGATCCAAACAATGTCGAAATTTAATAGCAGTCACCACCTTCGTTAGCATGTCAGTAGGATTATCATTTGACTAATCTTCTCTTTTCAGCGTTAGACCATATGGGGTTATATATATATGATCTATGTCATGTGAATTAATCTTCTTTGCCCCAGATGCTATCCTTGTCCCGTGCCTTTCTGTTGATAACTTTAAGTTAGTTTTCAAGGAGTTACCAAAGTGTGTGCGTGTGTATTGGCATGTTGGGGAAAGCAGGCATAAAAAAAACAAAAACAAAAAAACCCTTTTTTGGCTTATTTAATTTTGTTTTTTCATGTGTTTAGGTTTATTGTAAATTAAAACACAATGTGTTTATCTATCTCAAAAGCTAATTTATCAATAAGCCACAATTTCTTAGTTATGGATCATGTTGCAGTACAATGGAAAATGTAGATGTGTAAATGATGTGGGTCTTAAAGATTTCATTCTGTCAATTCCTCTCAATCTCTTTGTCTTTTCTTCATGGTCCCTCAATTCTTGTTTGATACTCTCAGCATAACCATCTCTTTTTATTCTTAAGTAAATAATTCTCATTTTTAAATATATCTATTAATATATTTTTATCTATTAAAAATTTAACATTATAATAATTAATTAATTATATATTTATCTATAAAATATATTTAATTAAGGACTTTAGTGTTTTTCACTTTTTTCAATAATAATTTAATTTTTTATTTTATCAAATTTTTATTTTATTTTTTCTCTTCAATTAACACAATATATATAAATTATATATATATATATTGGATTCAATAAAATTTAGACATTTTTCATATCAATTTGCTTTTCAAATAATAATCTAAATAAGTTTAAGTTTGAAAAAAAGTCACTTATGGCGCCATCAATCTGAACACAAATCATATTTATATCATGGCTTTTATCTTATTTTAAGTTTGTAACAGTCAGATTGGAAAAACCAACTACTACTGCTAGTGCAAAATTGCACTTACTTGTCAACAACTCGCATCATGATTGCACACCCCATCTCAATCGTTGTCATTCCAGCAAATGTGGAGCAGACGTATTATTTGAGAATAACATATAACACCGCATTATACCCCCACTTCGATGGAGGGGCGGGGGAGTTAATTACCGCCGGAGGGAGGACTGAGAAGGGGAGGGAGGGGAGGTTATCAACTTATTTTAAAGCGATTTTGTGTGGTATAGAATATGATTCGAATGAGAGGCTTGAAGCAATCTGTCATTATCTTTTTTTGATATAAAGCAATTTGATATAATTTGTCATTATCTGCTTGTTACTGAAAAAACTTTAAAGCGGACACTTTGATATTTATAATTTTAAAATTACCTACATGCTAACCATAATAAATTAACGAAAGAAATAATCAGATATCGTTTTTATGGATTGAATTATGCCATGCAGACGACCTCACAATTCACATTAGCCACTAAAAGATCCATCATGAGAAGAGTGATAGCGAAATCGATCTCCTACACTGGCCAGAAAGCTAAGAAAGAAAATGACTTTGTTCGTGTATTAGTTATGGTTACGTTCATAAGTAAGTAGGGGTGGAGTTAGGATTTGAAATTAGGGGGGCGAAATTACATAATAGAATATAGTGGAGTCAATATTTGAAATTAGAGGGCGAAAATTACAGAATTTAACTCAATAATATAGAAAATTATATTTTACTTAATAAATATTTCAATGTTTTCAGTTTAGTCCCTCTATAAAAGTTTTATAGAAAGACTAAACTGAAAATATTAAAATATTTATGAGGCTAAAATATGTTTTTTTTTTTTAAATTTTTAAGTCAAATTCTATAATTTTAGGGAGGGGCCACCTCTAACCCCCTGTGAGTAAGTATGTGTTTATTTTCATTTCATTTTTTCACATTAACATGATTTTACAAAGATTCCGCGCGCGGTAAATCATTTTCGTTTGTTATCTGATATGTTTCATATGTACAACCTGTAATGGTTCTACAGGGGCCTTGTTAGCATTCTGTTCATCAGTTGAATGATGACGTATACGGTAACGGTAGACATGAGTGAGTATGAGTTATAGTAACAAGGAGTGTGACGGAGACGGAAACCTAACAGCAATAAGTCCCTAAAATGAGGGACGAAAAGCAAGGCGGGGCTGGAGAGTGAGAGAGCAAAAGTTCATGGATTGGGCACTGTCACCTAATAATCCTTGTTATCAGGAAGGGGAAATTTGGAAATGACACAACAGCTCTCATCTCCCGCACCTTGCCTTACTTGCATTGGGTGCCACACAAAAACAAATCTCCTTGTTTAGGCTTTCCACCTCAGTTCTCACACCAATCACTAGGCCATCTTGTTTTGCTGGAATTTAGGAAGGATGTCTGTTTGTGACCTACGACAGGTAATTCTGTTACATCATCTCAAGCAATTCCCTTTGAATGACGGACGGTTCAGCAAATTGTGCAATTTTTTTGGTTTGACAAAACATACATGAAATGGTAAAGAAAAGGAAATCCGGTAGAAAAAGTGGTAATTCTCGTTTATGGAATGGTAATTCTCATTTGTGAAATGATAATTTTCGTTTGTGGAATGGTAATTGTGAAATTTTTTTGGTTTTACAAAACATGCATGAAATAGTTAAAAAAAAGGGAATCCTGTCGAAAAAGTGGTAATTCTCGTTTCTGGAATGGTAATTCTCGTTTGTGGAATGATAATTTTCGTTTCAGGATTTGTAAATACAATTGAAAAAATGTTAAGAAGAATATATATATTTATTATTGTATATATATATCAAAGGAGCCCAACTGGTTGGCCACTTGGCTCCTCTTTGAGAGGTGGGGGTTCGAACCCCACCTCTTCACTTTCAAAAATTAATTTTGTTTAAACCCCCACCCAAAAAAAAAAAAAAAACCCCACCGGCAGCTGGCGAGGGGTTTTTTATTTTTTAAAAATTAAGGGTAAAATGGTAATTTCACGCGAATTTGCATATCCCTCATAGGTCATTGGTACCTCTAAGTCTTTTTACAAATTCGGAAGACTTATGGGGGTTTTACAAATTCAAATGGTATTTTAATGGAATTTTCCCAAAGAAATATAATATTTCAAGAATAATTCATTTAAAACCGGAAGAAATATAATATCTTTATATTTAATAGATACAACTAGTTGATAAGTGAATTTTTTATAATTAAATAGGTATAGATTTTTAATTTTATTAGATAAAATATTTATATATTTTAAATCTATTTTATATATTTTTCCCATAAATCTAATATTTAGGATAAAAAATAATCTTTTTACAAAATTTATTCATACATTTTTTATTTTTTATTTTGTAAATAATAAATTAAAAATTTGGTTAATTCAACCGAACGAAACAAAAATATTTCAGTTGATTCAATTTCAGTTAATATGGTTAATCGGTTTCGGTTCAGTATTCAATATTGATTTTATTCTATTTTTTGTTTATTTCAGTTTTACTGAAAACCAAACAGAAAAACTGAATACTCACCTAATCACCTGTCTGAACCACAAAGAAAGATTTGGGCCTATTTGGTGGATCTTCCATTTTTGCTTTTATATTTTTTGTCGAATCATAATGGGCCTAAGCCCGTTTTGATATTTCTTTTTTGTTATGGATTCTCAACGTTACAAACTCACAATAATGGCGCTCGGCAGCAATAAAATTAAGGAGATTGGATATAATAGAAGGGCTAATATTTCAACAGTGTGGATAACTAAAGTTCGAATCCCGCCGTGTCGAGAGTGGCTCGAATATGATAGGAAAAAAAAAATATATCAACAAAAAAAAAAAAAGTACTGTCGATGACTAGAGAATTCGCTATTGCTCCGTGTTTGGAAAAGCACCTAGAGCTCAACAAACGTGAACGCGAGAGACAGCAGCGATGGAGGATTTGCAGGCTGCTCTAAAGGATCGTAATTTAACGGTTTCCACCGTGGAAGATAAGGGTCGTTGTCTCTTAGCTACGAGAGATTTTTACCCAGGTCTCTCCTTCTCTGTCTTTCTCAAACTACTTCAAAGATCAATGCCTTACTATGAACCATTATATGGAAAACGATGTTATGGGTGGTGAGACTGTTAGCTGTCAAGTTTTTGTAAAAATAGAGCTTTGCTATTGCAGGAGACGTAATTATAAGCCAAGAGCCTTATGTCTGTGTGCCAAATAATTCTTCAGCCGAAACAAGGTGTGATGGGTGTTTCGCAACAAGTAAACTTAAAAAGTGCTCTGGTTGTCAAGTTGTATGGTATTGTGGAAGTACATGCCAGGTATGGTCTGGTTTGTAGCTGATTCCATTTTTCTCGTTACAGTTGATTCAGCCCAAGTATTTGAACTTCACTTCGAGTTATGCTGCGTTATTCCTGATGACCAATGATGTCATTGTGGCCTCTTTGGTGGACTTAATTTTGTGTCAATGATATTTTGGGCAGAGGTGTCAGGGTACTTCTCAGTTTTTCGGTTTCTTCTTATTGTTTTCTTTTTTAACCTGAATTTGATATTCATATGGCATTAATTATAGAAGTAGCTTATCAGCCCGTTGAGGATATTTTATTTGTGTTCACTAGAGGGAAGAGTGGAAGTTGCATCGTCTTGAATGTGAAGTCCTCTCAAGGCTGGAAAAGAACAAGAGAACATCTGTCACACCATCCATTCGCCTGATGGTAAAACTTTATATTCGAAGGAAATTGCAAAGTGAAAAGGTAAAAAAGAATTCCTGAGCTCTCAACCCTGCATTCAGTATAATATATGAAGAAAGTTAAAGAATTGGTGTCGTATGTGGGACTTAAATTAATTTACAACATAAAAAATCCTCGAGTTTTGGTTTTATGTACATGCACTTCTTTTATTGTAATAATATGATCTACCACATTGCACATCTTACCATCTTCAGTAGTTTGCAATAGGGATATCGGGATAATAGATAAATAAGACAATATAGATTATCGAATATCCGGAACCATTTGAATTGACATAGAGCAGCCATTAGATGATATTGCAAGCTGTTTCATTTCCAGGTTATCCCAAGCACCGCTACAGACAACTATAACTTGGTGGAGGCATTAGTGGCACGTATCCTTTTATCATTTTGTCCTTAGGTCTAGTGTACTTAACATATATTTTCTCACATGTCAATGATGATTGTTCTTTTTAACACTCACTTCCAGACATGTCTGACATAAATGAGGAACAGCTGGTTCTGTATGCGCAGATGGCTAATCTTGTAAGCTTAATATTACAGTGGCCTGAAATCAACATAAAAGAGATTACTGAAATTTTTTCCAAGGTACCATGCTTTAACAATTATGTTATCTTAAATAATTATTAGAAATTGCTTGCATTTGAAATCATGCATGTGTTGAAATATTGTGGATTGAGATTGTGTTTGTGTCCATTGGTGCAAAGTGCTTCTGGATTTCTGCAGAGAGTTACTGTGTGAATTCATTAGTTCAGCTATAAGAATTAGTAAACCCCTTCCACAAGCTATTTCTAATTTGTTTGATGTAATCTTGATGGGTATTTAAGTAGGATGGGGAACCCTCCTCCAAAAGCTAGTTATTGAGGTCAGAGAACCAACATGTTTAAATTTCCCATAAACTATGTCATACTATTCAATGGGAGACTTACTCATCGCATACTGTTGTTATCTCCATCCAATCCCAATAGGTATGTAGATACTGCTGTACGTTTTGAAGCTTGAGGGTGCCTTATATCATTTAAATTATTAATTTATTCTGGACCTGATAGTGGAAGATTGTCCAAGCATATGTACTAACCAGCTTAGGTCCAATTTCAAGGCAATTACAATTCGTTGTGACTGTCACTTTTAGTGTGGTTAAAGTCATGCTTTTCTGAATATGACTTTCTGCTGAATCCTTCTAAGGTTAAATCCTCCTAATCCTGCAGTTTGCATGCAATGCACATACCATTTGTGACAGTGAACTGAGACCGTTGGGGACAGGATTGTATCCTGTAATTTCCATAATCAACCACAGGTAACACTTAATGTATTTAAATATATGCTATCATCTTGTTCCTTGTTGGTCTTCTAATTTTGGCTGTATCATCATATAGTTGCTTGCCCAATTCAGTTTTGGTTTTTGAGGGAAGGTCAGCTGTAGTACGTGCTGTACAACATATATCCAAAGGTTCAGAAGTAAGTATTTCTTTTGCGACTTTGTGTAAGAATAGGAAGCTTTTGGCATCCTGATCGCTGGGTTACCAAGCTAGAAGTGGCATTTGAAAGGTTCCTATGCTAACTGGTTAAAGCTTGGGGTGAGAAGATATGTTATGAGCTTTTCATTTCACACTAACCATGTAGCGTTTGGGCATTTAGGTGTTTCTTGGGCTAATAGAGGCATCTGATTCCACCATAATCATTTTTGTAACGGACTTAATGGGCAAAAGAAGCTACTTTGTTGGCACATTATTGAAAAAATTCTGAAAACGTCTCATGTCCAATAGGTCATTAGAGCGTTCCCTAGAACTCTTCATCATAAATTAAAATTACTTTTAGAGGATAATGCTTTTTTTTTTACTTTTCCACTTCAAGTTCACTACTTACTTTTAGCTGCCTATTGCAAGGTTCTGATAAGTTATATAGAGACTGCTGGGAGCACTATGACCCGGCAGAAGGCTCTCAAAGAGCAGTACCTATTCACTTGCTCCTGCCCCCGCTGTTTTAAAGTGGTACTTGCTTGATTTCTTATAATGATATATCTTGTTGGCTGCATAGCATGATATATTTCAGTAAAGTGGTCATTGTGCCATTGGCTAATTGGGTTAAGTTAGTTTTTAAGGGCCAATCTGATGATATTCAAGAAAGTGCAATTTTGGAAGGATACAGATGCAAGAATGAAAAATGCTGTGGTTTCTTGATTTGTACTAATGGTATGTGGTTTTATGGTACATCCCCTCTTTCTAACAGGCTAAAGGTTGAGTTCAGTGATTGGAAACATGCCGGTTGTTATTGTGTGACTATTATCAATATGTCTAATTTCTTTATCTGTCTAAATGTGAAGATGGAAAAGGATTCCAATGCCAAGAATGTGGACTAGTCAGGGACATGGAAGAGATAAAGTTGATTGCAACGGAAGTAAAATCACTGTCTGAAGACAAAGCTTCTAAACTTCATACAACTGGCAGTATCCTTTAATATTTCTGCTAATAACATGTAACTGCAATAGCTATTAACTGAACTGTTCCCCGTTGCAATACAATCTTATCCCTTTTTGAGTGTATTTGCTTGATAAACTTCATTTATTAGCTACAAAATTGATCTGAAGTTCATGACCACTGTGTCCAATCCTTGATTAATAGTAGATTATCAGGAAGCTGTTGCTGTATACAAAATAATTGAGAAATTCCAATCAAAATTGTGCCATCCCTTTTCAATCAGCTTGATGCAAACTCGAGAAAAGATTTTGAAGGTAGACTCCTCTTTCTGGCTTTCTTTACACTGTTATTTCTCCTTATTAATATATTTAACTCGATAATTGTAAACTCTGTCTTACCGATGTTTTGCTTAGTCTGATGTCTTTGCATGCTTGTTCACCACATCATAGATATTTTTTGGATTTTTTAGGTATAAGCTAATGCGTTTTTTGAAGTTAACTATGAGTGAATGTCTTGCCAAATATAGGTAATTTTTTAAAGAATGCCTAGTAATCATCATGAGAAATTAGCGGGTAATTTGCACATGCATTATGTACAATTTGTTGAAGTAATGTTCTGCTTTAGATGCCTGCTGAAGAAACATTACAAATTTTACTGGCAAGGAGTTTCCTGGCCTTTATATGTCATTAGTTTGTATGGCTATCCTGATTTTTTCTCTTTTTCTCCTCTTGGTAGACCAAAAAATCATTTATAAAGTCAAAACTAGACTTTTCTTTTGCTCTCATAATTGCTTCAACATGGCGGACTTCTTCCTTTTAGTGCCACTAGAATGATGTAGAAAATGATATTTTTCTGCAATTATTGTTTATATTCTGAAGTTATACAAAGAAAGATAACGTCAATGTCCTTTTCAGTTATTGATGGAGTTGGAACATTGGAGAGAAGCTCTGGCATACTGCAAATTGACCCTACCAGTCTATCAGAGTATGTCATTCTGCGACATGAATTCTCAGAAAATGGCATAAATATTAAGCTTCCTCACCATTCATTGAATTGGAAAATTCAATTATTGACTGATTTGATGATTTGACTGTTGTGATATTTATAAGTTCAACTTGCTTTCATCTGCGTTGCTCTAAGTTATAACATTGGTTTGTCATAATGTACTCAGTGGGTGAGTATTCCATATTCCTCTAGTTGGATGCAACTGATTAAAGAATTATAGAGCGAAAGCAAATGTAAAATACAAGGAACCGACTCTTGGAATAAATTCTTTTCACGATGACAGTTTGTGTACAAGAATTGAAAAATGAAAACATTTTGGTTTCTAGGGGAAACTATGCTACACTGGAAAATGTCTAAAACTGACGTAGAAATGAGAAATGCAATAATTTACTTCGGTTTTGCAATCTTGGGCTGGCTATGATCCTTTGGCTCTTAGAGTTAGACATGTCGATACAAAAACGAATTATAATAATATATCTTTGACTTATTTTCTAGGAGAATTGTTGATAGTTCAAAACTAACCTGGAATTATACGTCGGGTATACTTGTGTTGAAGGGGCTAAGAGTACTCACTAGCAGTTTGATAGAGGGGAAAATGAATTATTGAAAGCATAAGACAGCGATATGGGAGTTCCTAAAGCTTAGAAAACTTCTAAAAATCCTAATAACAAGTTCAATTTGCTGACTCGCTGCAAAACCCACACATGCTGCTGATATCTAGTCTTGGACTTTCTACTCTATTGCAGGAGTTTATCCAGCAGTTCATCCGTTGCTTGGTTTGCAATATTATACTTGTGGAAAGCTTGAATGGTAAGAATCTTCCAACTGAAGTTTCAGTATATTTTAGTCTAGAATTGGACAAAGTTGATTGTTAGATTCATTTTCTTCTTACAGAAGCTTTTCCATTAGGTTAAAAAGAAAAAGGAAGCTCATTCTCTTGAAGATAATGATTTCTATATGCATAACACATGTGATAGATCACATATTGACCTAAAATATGGAAGAAACTGATGATTGTTCTAGAATTCTAGTAGTTGCTGGTCTCCAATGGGTTTGGAATGATAGTGTTGATGATACAGGTATCTGGGGGACACGGAGGGTGCTGTTAAATCGCTGACCAGGGCAGTGGATATACTAAGCATCACTCACGGCACAAATACTCCTTTCATGAAGGAACTATTGATAAAGTTGGAAGAAGCCCGTGCTGAAGCCTCATACCAACAATCCTCCAAAGACAAGTAGCACAATATACTTCCCTCTCTCTTGCTGTGTGTGATTTTCAAGGATGAATGCTGGCATGTTGGGAACAGGATATTATGTGCCAATGGCTACTTTGCATGATTACTAATTTATTATAACGATTAGGGGTTGCTTTTGGAGAACACTAAACTTAAGCCAAGGGTAGGGGTTGGATTTTTTCTTCTCGATTCCTCACTGTAGGGGTCCTTGGGGAGGTTTTGCTGGTGAATAAAATGATTTGAATTGAGGACATGTTTGTTGGGGGGGGGGGGGGCAAGGAGTTTCGAGAAGAGGAGAGGGACAATTCTTATTTTTATAATTTGAGAGTTAACACCATTTAGTTCTATTTTTATAGCATCATTTACTTGTAATTGGATTTTTTGTGTCCAGATGTTTTTATTTTCTTCATCTTTATAAAACTTGCAAATTAGTAATTTCATGAAAGTCCATTTCCCCGTTTCCATGTCATAATTCCCTTAATTGGTTACTCAAGTTAGGAAATAGGACATGATTTGAAATTTTTTCACAAAAACAAATCTGTCAGTTGTGTCATTAAGAAATTATTATTATTCTTTTACTCACTTAGAACATGACAGTTGATTATTCTAAAAGCATTTATATTCAATTTTAACCTTAAAAAGTGAAGCCCTTAAAAACCAAAGATAAACTGGATCAATGTTGACATAATAGGATACCAATCTCGGACCTTTTTATTTTTATTCCATTTCGTTTATTCTAATCTAAAAGATCAGCTGCCATTTTTTCACTGTCAGGAGAATTTAAACCCTAAAATCTATCCGCATCCAACCTTTACTCTTATCAACTGAATTTTACAGTTTAGAAGAATAAAAAAATAAACATGCTGCTAGTACAGTCTCACTTTACAAAATTTGTACATTGTCAATCGATTTGATTGCTGCACACTAATAACCACTAAATAATCAGGCACCACATAAAACATGAGTGTCAAGAAAAATGCATCAAAAGCAATCCCAAGCGACTGTGACCCTAACAAAATAAAAAACCAAAAAAAGATGAAGAGCCTCTTGATTAATCTAACTTGCTTCTCGATCCGAACTTTTTAGTCGCTCATGCAGCTGTAGGCAAAGTTCTGACAATTGGGACAATAGTTTAAATTGTTGATCTCGTGAGCTAAGAGGGTGGGGAGTTATTAACTTGAGGGGATCGCATACCACCTGCTGGAGCTGACAACAGAGGTTTGAAGCTTCTGGGTCATCTATACAAGTTTCAGCTACAAATTGTAGCAATTTAAAGCTTTGGTCTTGGGACCGGGAAGGCTGTGGCGGAGTTGGTGGAACAAGAAACGGATGTTGGAGAAGTTGAGGAATTCTCCATCTTTCATTACGGTCCCATGCTAGACACCTCTTCATGAGATCCAGAAGCCATGGGTTTGAAACCGGTTCATACGTAATTTCATGGTTTGGATCTGTTATCACTTTGAATTTGGCCCAGAACGTCTTGTACTCCGAAAATGGTGTCCTGCCGTATACCATTTGATAGAGAATGCAGCCCAGAGACCAAATATCCGATGGTCGGCCACACTTTATGATGTTTCCATTTGCATCACTCTCATTGCACAAAAATGCCTCTGGAGACATGTAACTCAGAGTACCCACCTATAGCATTGAGATTTAACTTAATCACTCTCATCAATACCACTGAATCGTAAATATAGCTTATGACTTGTGCATCACATATAACCATGCAAGGACAGTTCTGGTTAAGCATTGCAGCACTTTCCAGAACATAAAATAAAATACCATTAGTCACTCGAGGATAAGTAGCAACAGGGGTATTCCTCCAGAATGGCATAATGTAAGGGAAACATCACAACTATGACATGATTTTAAGTAAATGAAATGGAGAGAAGAGAAGTCTCTATTAGCGCTACCTGTGAATCCCGTTGGATATTTGTTGTATCGCTCATTATTGCTTTGGCTATGCCAAAATCAATCAGTTTTAGGGATCCCTTGACAAGAAGAAAGTTAGCTGGCTTCAGGTCAGAATGCACTATACGTTCCTCGTGTATTGTATTGACAGCTTGAAGTATTTGCTGCAAAATGTATCAGCGAAAGGCTCAGCTAAACTGAAGTTGATGTTCTTTTCCATTCAGAAAACAAAAGAGGAAGATACATTCATCATGGTTATATAATGGAGAAAGCAAGCACCAACGATGTGATATATATAAATATGGTGTGAAAGGATAATCGATTCAGGCGATGGTGCCACGGAGACTAACAAAGCCGCTTATCCAATTTCCAGCGGAGGATAGTTAAACATTCAGAAAATGATATGATCAACATGAAAATAGGCCAACAACTACTTTTACATCTTTCTGAAAATTTTAGATACAAAATTCATATAATTAAATAGAAAGTAACCGCAGATTCAGATAAATGGAAAACTATTATTTTGTAATGTTGTAGATTTAACACCTGCCAATAAAATCGAAGCCAATTCTCATCTATGGTCTGGTTGTATCCATCCAGTTCCTTCCACTTCTGAGACAGCATATGAGCCAAATCAATTTCTCCATATTCAAGCACCATGTATATATATCCATCATCCTTGACTCGGCTGTCTTTACTACTCAAGGAGCCCCTCAAGACTTCATCAAGCAAAGTCTTGTCAGTTACCTAAGTACATAATAGGGGTGAAGAGCATTATGCCACCACATAAGAGTGTAATATTTGCAGATTTGAAACCATAACGGATGTACAGTCATAAGAATCATCGATTCACTTTTCTTCCTATTACCTTTTGTCACTAACATTCCTTAACAAAATAGGCAGCATTCGCATGAGCACACGGCATATGGAAAAAGAAAAGGGACGTCAGGGGCAATCAAAATATAACGAAGGGAGGTCAAACATTTGAAACAAGGGAGAAAAGGGACAGAGAAACAGGCAAGTGTATGTTTAGAAGTTATAGCTTGAGGGACAGAAAAGTGAACAATAAAACTGACACAGCGAGTTGTCTTGTATGTAACAGTCTAACAGACATTTTCTGTCGTTACTCTAGATAAAAATTTCTTAAGAATCAATTCACAGTGAAAGACAGATCAGCGGATATCTAAACTCATGAAATAGGGAAACCAATCGGGAACCATAATTTGGTTAGGCAAGTTCACAGATCTGACACTCCTAACCCCATTCACTCTAGAATAAGGCTGTCCATATGGTGTTCTCAACATGGTAGTTAAAATCTCGATTTATCACTGCGATTTTACGTTTTTACGATATTTTTTCATTAAAACGATTTTACTAATTTTCCAAACGCTTTTATGTTTTTAAGATTTTTTACGTTACGATTTTACATTTTACGATTTTTTATCCCTCTTCCAATTTTACGTAAAATCTCGATTTTAACTACCTTGGTTCTCAAGTCCTGGACTTCCAGTACTATTTTGAGAAATCAAACATTTTATTGGCATTATAAATTATTCAACTACTGCTCCAAGAAATCATAGATTCATACAAATCCATGCAGCCTGAAACTGATTTTCATACCTTCCAGTCGCAGCATGCAACCTTGTTGAAACAAAGAATAGAGACGCAAAGCAAAAATATCATATAGAACTGCCTCTAAGAGATTAGAGAAAATACCTCATAGTCAATCAGCTGTATAATATTATTCTTTCCCTTCAGCCTGTTTAGATACTCCATCTCTTGACAGAACCCATATGCAGTGGCATAATCACGACCCTTTAACTTGATCTTTTTAAGGGCATAGATTGTACAGTCTGATGATATTACTTTGTGTACTTCACTACTTCCTCCACTACCTATCTTGCCAAGCCTTTGATACAGCTTGCCGTTTACTTTGAAAAACAAATCAGGGTCATAGGCCCTTTTCCGAGTAGTTGATGTACCTTTTCTACTTACTGCCTTCTCTTGTTTTTCTGACATGGATGAGTCCAACTTAACATCTGAAAATGAAGTTCTAGACATTGGAGCCTGAGATTGTATGTTGGTAACATCTGCAGATCCCTTCCCCTTAGATGGCTTATCATCACAAGTACTTTTAGAGATGTTACTTTCCTTTAGCAAGCTGCCTTGCTGCTCCTTACATAGGTCAACATCCTTAGATGGTATCCCTGCATTAGTGGCAGAACTTGGTACAACAGATGCTTGATCCACTGACATTTTATTGGTCTCTTTTAAAGTGCTAGATGACTTCACAACTCCTTGAGTTATCAGATGACTATTAACATTATTTTCTCTCAAAGGTTCTGCTGCCACATTTGAACCTATATCAACATGTAACTGAGAATAATGGGTTGTTGAATTTAGCATAGGAGCTGAAGATGAATGGACAGATGTTGTGGTAGCACATGAAGGTCCCACTACTGAAGATTGAGTAGCTGGCTTATTTAAAAAGCTTCTGAATTGCTGCAGATGATCCAGAATAGCTGTTGTTCTTTTTGCCAACTGCGAATTTAATCCTCCATCAGATTTCAAAGTTAATTCAGATTCTGCCTGCAAAACACTTTGGTGCTTTGGATCTTGATTGAATAAATTAAATCCTTCCAGCTGGGTGCTTGCAGCCCATTCCATTTCTGTCAATGCAAGTGAACCCATATGAGATGATAAGTTCTCCAACTCAGTGGCCTTTCCATCATCGGCCCCTGCATGTTGAAAGAAAAGAGAAGAAATATATTGCAGGGGGATAATGACACGTTTGGGGCATGCATAACACCACAATTTTTTTAGGGGAAAAAGGGTCTCACATTGCAAAGGAAAAACATGTCAAAACAACAGTTTTTACATGCTAAGTGTCAAAAATCTAAAGTAGAGGTTCCACCGAAAATATATAACAAGTTACCCTGGGCAGTAGTGTTGTTTCCTACTGAGAACTGGACCTTCTTCTGACCATCTACATTTTGAGATTCCACCGGCAAAGAATGCGTAACAACCTTGTCTTTACAATTAGTCGTTACATTTAAATGACAATCTTGTGCATTCAATGGATTGCATCCTTTGTCAAGTTCATTGTAGCAACTGCCAGAAACAGAAGTAGGTGTGATTGATACGTCCTCTTGACCTTCTCTAATCATTGAAGTTGTGCTATTTCTATGTGCACATGACTCCATCTCCGACTGAACCTTACTTGAAGATATCTCCTGGGACTTCTTATCATCTACATTTGGACCAACTTTAAGCGTAGAATTTCTTGACACCTCATGTTGAGGAACCATCATGCGCCTTGGTCTTATATTTGATTGTACTGTACCTGAGAAAGTCTCACAAGAATAATGAATGCCATGAATATAGCATTCATCTCAAGCCACATTTACTGAGGAATTAAACTGGTGCTTGATTAAAGACGGGGAAGAAAGGCACCAATTAACATGAGCAACCAACAATTTTGACCCTCGTCCTGTAAATGGTAGTGTCTACATTTATACCGATTTAGCAAAGACAAACTACTTCAATTCCGATTTGTGATCTGCTGACTCCAGAGTCTACCCAAAGAAGCTGATTCATTGAAGTAAATTCTAATATTTTGCATTCCAAAGTTTGCCTAGGACAAACGCCAGACATTTCGCATATTTATAGGAAACGCAACGAGCTGAAAATTTACTGCCAAGGTTGATAATCCCTGACGAACGCAAAATTCCTCCCTTCAACCTTCACCACCACCCCCCAAAAAAAGAAGAAGAAGAAGACAAAGAAAGAAAGAAAACCAGGCCTCAACCGAGGGAGTTTAATCAAACAAGAATATATCTAGGCAGTCTTTTGACTCTTTGCCTGCCACTTGCATTGGAACCAATAATAACGAGAAAGAGACTGACGAGTACGAATTGTTAAGTTAAAACCCTAAATTATTAGTATCAGAGTTAATAAGGCTTCTGCTATGTTAAATAAAAGGCATATATTTTCATATTCACTACACATTTTAACTTACAAACAATGAGCCAATTCGAATAATAGATACAGTATAAAAGATGGAGTAAGTTCGTTACCGAGAGGACGATGACGCTTGAAGGCGGCTTGAACATGCCGGAGGAAGTCCGGCGGTGAGGAAGAAGAGAGGGATGATGAGGAAGACGATGTAGTATCGGGATTGATTGGACGGATCAGGCTCTTGGAAGTTGGAGGTGAGACCGGAAGGTTAGCCTTCCCATCCATGGAGTAACCTCCACGGCATTTCTGTCAGAGAAAAAGCCCCAAGATGGGAGTACAGAGAGCAACCACTCAGCTAGAAGACGTTCTATTGAGAAAATCCGTTGAAGATTTGAAGAATCCCATCACCGGGAAATTGTCAAGTGCCTGCTCCCGGTCGAAGACGGAAAGAGACAGATTTTGAAATGTCCGGTTGGCGGTATGACAGGGGTAGAGGACTCAAATGGGCTTTATTTCTAAGATTGCGCTTTGCAGTCCAAAGGCCCGCAGCCCATAATTTGAATTTCACTTCGTATGATGGACCAGAAGATAGCAGGGCCTGATCCCTGTCACAGCTTGGCGGGACACGTGGCTGGGGAGAAATTGTTCAATACCACTTTCTCTTTGAAGCCCATGTGAGCACACTCCTCGTATGGAATCCAGATCCGACTTAGTTCTTTTTTTGCTTCGCAAGTTGTTCTTTGTTTTGTTCTTTGTTTTGTTTTGTTTTTTGTGAGTGTCTTTTTATTGTTATCAGCCCAACCTAACAATTAGAATGCAACTACAATTTTCTTTGGACCTGTGCTGAAGAGTGTCTTTCTCCTGATGTCTGATTATTTGGGCCATGCAACATTGATCATGAAGGGCCCGTTTGGTTTTGGGGCCATGAAACATTGATCATGTCGGGCCCGTTTGGTTTTGGGGCCATGAAACATTGATCATGTCGGGCCCGTTTGGTTTTGGGGGGGGATGTAAAATGACTCCCTCCCCATTTAGGACCCGTCTGTTACAAAGAAAGCTTGGGGAGGGAAAGGGAAGATCCCAATCTTTTGGATTTTGACTGTTTGTTACACAGAAAGTCCAGTCAGCATCTTCCAGTGAGGGTCCATCTTCCCTCATTTGAGGGAAAGTGCTTTCCATCCGAAAATGGAAGGAAAGCCGCCATCTTCCTGAAGATGGTTTTTGACAGATTTACCCCTGAAATTCAAATTTGGCGGGAAGTTCGAACTTGGCGGGAAAGTTCAAACTTGGCGGGAAAGTTCAAATTTGGCAAAAAAAATTTCTTCAAAAGTTCGAACCTAACAATAATATATTTTTTTAAAAATATATTTTAGAAAAAAAATAATTTTTTTTTATTTTGAATTAATTTCTTTTGAGGGTAAAATAGACATTTCCTAATTTTTTACCAACTTTCCCTCTTCATTTTCTTCCTACCAAACAACTCAAGTCATCTTCCCTCATCTTTCAAATCTTCCTTTCCTTTCCTTTCCCTCCTCCAAAGTTCCTTTCCCTCCCCAAACTTTCTTTATAACAAACGGGTCCTTAGTTTGAAATTTGGATAGGAGGGAGCCAAAATCTGGCCCTCTTTCCCTTTCCCTCCCCTTGGTTCCCTCCAAATTAGGTCTCGTTTGGCACGAGGAAGATTTAAGGAGGGAAAAGAATGAAAGGGAAGATTGAGAGAATATAAAAAGTTGAGCTATTTGGTATTCATGGAAATGGAACTTGAGGGAAATTAAAATGTTTCGTAGGAATAAAAGGAAGTTGGTTAAGTGGAAAGGAGAGGTGAAATACCAATAATGCCCCTAAAAAATAAAACAACCCCACCTTCTTCATCGTTTTCATCAGCGACCTTCTTCCTCGCTCTCATCTATGACCTTCACTTCCGTCAATGGTCGTCGGCGCCCTCTCCTTCATCTGCGACCTTCACATCTTCCCGTTATGCCCCTATAATAAAACATGGAGAAAATGATTTTGACTGATTCAAACTTTTTTTTTCTGGAATATACGGATCCCAAACCAAATAGCGCGTTGGTTGAGAAAGAAAATTAAGAGGACCATAAGGGAGGCCACAAAAATTATATAATGTTGCCTGTGGGGTGAAAGGAAATAAAATGAAGGAACTTTGCCTTCTCAAATGCTGCATAAAAATGTACAGAACGTAATGTGCTAAAGTTGACAGACGCTATATGGGTGAACCAGATATAGTTTTTCATTTGAAACATTTGAACGATGGCGTTAAGTTCGAACGTAATGCGCTAAAGTGAGAACGTGTTCAAACCAAAATTTTGACAGTAGCCAAACTTCTATATCAGTTCATATCGGAACATGACAACAACAGTCATTTTCATTCCATATATATCATTACATATCCAACAATCAATTTTCCTCAACCTACGGTATGTACTTCTTCAATTTCATATTTAACACAATTCACATTATGACCACATTTATCATTCAAAAATCAAAGCACACTGTAAAGTAACAAACAACATTTTTAATACAACATCACAACACAATAAACAAGAACAAACAACATTTGAAATCACCTATTCCAGCTGCCTCTGTCACTACATCTCCATACTCACCAAAACTCAACCCACAAAAATACCCATTACCACATACCCCTTAAAAATTGTCTCCCTTGTTGTTTTCCCAACGCAATTTCTATCTGTTTGAATCCAACTCGAAGCAACAGGGCAAAGACAAGTTTTATCTAAAAAATGCTAAATCAGACATCAATGTATACCCATTGCCACTTACCTCAAGTTCAGCTTCAGTTTTGTGAGGGTTCAACTTCTCGTTCGCCTCGGTAGCTCCTCGTTCCAACCTTCTTCAACGCCTCCTTCGTCGAGCTCCTCAGTAGCTCGGGCTTTAAACAGATCTGATTTTTTACGGTGGCATTTATATCCCAAAATTTTACTTTCCTGGAAAAATTTCAGCTCTTCCATCACTTTCGAATGGAATGAAGGTTCTCACGTTTAAGGGAACATTGGAGAGGGCAGGAACTCAACTTCCAAGAAGAGAGGCGCGCCAAACGTGTTTAATTGGAGGGAAGTGTGTCAAGTTCCCTTTTTTTTCCCAGAAGAAAGATATGTGATGCTTAGAGCACGCATTCTGGAGGAAATATAATAAAATTTTTTAATTTAATTTTTTAAAAATATATTAGTATATATCTGGCCAATTAATAATAAAAAAATAGCATTATATCACACCCATATTAACCTGACGGTGAGGATGAAGCTGAATTTTTATAAATTATGTTATTTAAATTAAGATAAAAAAATTAATTTGTATACGAAGAATAAAAATATATAAACTAACGTTTAAGGATAAAATGGTAAATAGCGTGCAGTTTGAGACCCAAAAATATTTATTTACGTAAATTAAAATAAAATTTCTCTCACATGTTTATTTCGTATACCATTAATCATAATTAAAAAGTTATTTTTGAAGGCTCTAATTGTTATTCTAAATAAGTAAATCTCCCTCCCATTGCCTCTTAAACCAAACAAAAATCATTAAAAATCCTTCACCTTCTCTTCCACCAATCAAACCAAACAAGATAAAACCTTACTCTTTCTTTTCACCCCCTCCTTAAAACAAAACAAGCCTAAAAGGAATATATTCGAGTACGAGCGACATGCACCTCTATTTGAAGAAAAGGCATTTTTCCAATTAGTGTGTTTGGGTTTGAGCAAAAAAAAAAATTAGTGTGTTTGGTTAACATTTGAAAAGTGTTTTTTTTTTCAAAACCGGGATTTAGGAGAAAATACCAAAAAAAAAAAAAAATCACCTTTAGGCAAAACCATGGTTTGGACCTCAAACCATAGTTTTGGAAAAAAAAAAAGTCATTTTTTAAAACTTTTCAATAGTTGGCTTATTATTGTATTCTCTCTGGTCATTTTTATGAGCAATTTTCTCTCTTTTAGAGCTGATATTTTTTATAAACAGCTTTTTCTTTGTGTCTTAAAATTTAAACATCTTTTTCTTTTTATACCCTTATTAAATACATATTTTTATGTTAATTATCCCCTTTCCTATTAATTCTTTTTCATTTAATCATTTATTACATATTCCCTCTTATATTTTATATTCATACTCTCTCCTATTCTCATTTCATAAATAGGAGCATATTTAGAATAAACATAACATTTTTGATATATTTATTGTTTTTAATTAATTTTAACCACTAGCTCATTTTATGCAATAAGGATAAAAGTTGCTTATAAAAGAGATCGGCTAGAGTATCATATAATTTCCTATCGACCTTCCCTTTCTATTTCCTCATTTTCTCTCTCTCCTTATTCTCTTTCTTTCGGTTTCTTCCTCATTCTGTCTATTCTAATTTCTGAAATTTCTTAAAACACTTGTTTAATATTTGGATATTCCTTTAATAATAATTTTGGCTAACAACTTGATGTAATTTACGGTCTCAATTATTGCTCTAAAAAACACCAAAACTTGAGCAGAAAAATACAGTCTGATATTGTTTGGGCACTTAGGATATAAAGATGCAATGAAGGTGGTGATAAAGAAAAGATTAAAAAAAAAAGGACTAAAAAGCTAAATAAAATGTAGAATAGTGTATATAATTTATCTAATAAATTACTATTTCAATCTAAAATATATTGTTTTAGATAATTACTATTTATAAATGATTTTAGCCTATACAATTTATTAATACATATATATTTAAACTATTTTTTTATCATGTTACATAATTGACTTATGTTATAATTTTAATTTCATAGAAAAATTATTTAATTTATGGTATTTATTATGAAATTTAATGTTAAAAAAAATTTAAAATAAAATCTTATCCTTTACATGCAATTAAAACAAAAACTAATGTCTTTTCTGGTACTTTGAACATGAAAAAAGTGATTATGATAACAATATCCAAACATTATCATTTTATCAAAATCACTTTTTTTCACAAAATTTATTTTGCTCATAATATATTCTCTAAAATCAGTTTTATCACTTTTTCTCTTGAAACTGTTCTCCAAAAGCTAATCTAAAAACTCTCGACTTTTATCACTTTTAATACTTGTTTATTTTAGTTTTTTAGAAGTGCTTGTACGATTTATAAAGTAAATATGTAAGAGAGGTTTTATCTTGACTTGCGGGGAAAAAAAAAACTTTGAAAACCATAGTTTTGTAGTTACCAAACAACAAAAACGATTATATAAAAGAAGCATATTATGTCTATATATATATATATATTACCCTGACACTGAAATAACACAGGCCTAGGTTCATGCCCGCGATCTCCTCACTGAATAAGATTACACGATACTTCGATCATAAATGCCCGTACGTGTTGTCTGTGTCTTTCCCACGTTTGTATGTTTTTCACTCCCAAGAAGTAGTACACCAGCAAATAGCAATCTCCCACCCTCGTGCCACCTAACATTCCGTAATATGACTACCCTCCGTGGCCCAATTTCATGAATTCATAAATTATAAAATACTTGTGCCAAACCCCGTGCATCACATGCACATGGCGGTGAAATCTATCTCTGTTTATGATTGGCGTTTTCACAAGTTAACAGGCCCGTTTACGTGCGCTGCTGTCTTCCCTGTTTTGCCATATGCCACTTGTTACTGTGTTACTTTGTCCTGACAGGGAACAGGAACAATCAATTTGCTTCTCCTCCCAGATGCATACGTCGTTTATAAGGTTCTTATATTTTTGTCCTACGTATGGTTCTCACTTTTTCTATCTTCTAACATCTTCCCTTAACTGATTTGCAGGCTAAACTTTAAATCAGCTCTCTGCTGTGCTTTAACGCATGTCCATTGCCGGTATGTATATATCTAATTATCTTAATTGATATCACCAAACAGGGTACGTAGTTGCCCAAAAATAACAACAACAACAATAAACTATATATAACAGAAATTTTAAAGATGTAAATCTTCTTATTCTCATTACTGTCCCACTGAAAGAAGTGAACATAAAAGACGGGCAAAACCGGCAGCTTTATGTGACCTGCTAAGATAAAGGTGGGAATCACAGGTTCATTGAGCAATAAGCAACATCTAAAGCATTGCCCGATGCCATATGTTAGCCGAAAAAAGTATTCTCAGTTCAAAACAGAGGCTCTTTACATTTTCACCTAACGGGCAAAATCTCTGTACCATACCCATCTACCACTCACAATATATACTTTGATCAACAGCGGCTACTTCTCATGATTTTCCCGTTCAGCGCCTTTGTGCACATTCGCAAACGAAAAGTAGCTTGAGAATGGGATTAAGAGGAGGTTAATTAGCGGTAAGCAAGAATTTCAAACCACTGGAGGGAACTGGATCACTCCCATTTATTTACTGCTATCTATGTTTATTAAAGGACCAAACTTTAATTTATTCGGAAGCATATGGGGTGGCATGATTTTGAGGCAAAAGGAATCAAAGTAAGCAACTTTTCTGTCATAGCAGGCACCATTATGGGGTAATTAGTGGAGTACCTTGCAAATGGTGAAAATTCTCTTCGCCCCAGAAAAGCTCACCTTGGTCTTCGAATAACGACAACCTTAATTAATGGTCTGACTTCCACTACTTAATTAGCACCACCTTAGGAGGGAGAATGTATATCGACCCCGCATTTCTTAAATGTCTAACAATATCAACAACTAAGTGTTTATCTGGGGTAGTGATTGTAATTTTAAAAAGCAGTTCTTAATCGTAATTTACGTTACAGAGAGTTAAGTATATAAAATAAATTTTATCTTAATTTATATAAATAAACACTTTTGAGAATATTAAATATGATCCTAAACAAGCACTAAATCTAATATAAGGAAGAAACATGAATAATGACTCGCGGTATGGATTTGTATTAGTTTATTAATCTTCTAGATCTGTCAAGATATCCCCCATGTAAGCGATGCTGTCTTTCTGATGGAAGTGATTATTTTTATAAGTTAAACAGTATCAGTCTAGTTAGGTGGCATCTAATTTTTATGCCTCCCATTAAATCCAAAATACGCATACTCATACAAACTTTAAATTAGATTCCAACGTTGTATATGACATGATTCCATCGTTGAATCAAACTCGGCGTATTTGATGCAGCCTCGATGTCTGTTTCTAAGAAGCGTCCTCAGGTATAATGGATGGCATCAATTTCCAAAAGAAGAAGAAGAAGAATATGAAGCTAACAAATTCCTCATGATTATCATTCAGCTTGCCAGATGATCCATCAGGCAATTTGTTCAGGAATTTATTACATACTAATGATAGAGATATTATTGCTGACACCATGACAGATTTCCCCCTCTGTTTCTGTTTCTGTTTTTGTTCTGGGCATTATATAGTGGAAATTACTGTTAGCAGACAACAAATAGAAGTTCTAGAGGGCTTTGCCTGCTGGACAGTATTACTTATAAATCTATAGGACTTCTTTTTTATAGTCAAAATCTGAGCACTAAGCCACTAGCACGATCCCTTTATGAAAACATGCATCATGCCTGGACCCGAGCGGATCTCCCTGACGATTATTCTAAGTATGCGGTGTTAAGGTTTTCTTTTTGTTACCATCTCATTCTACTGTGACATTGACAAGTAGCCAACTCAGAACCAATTGTATATGTGTACATCAACCCAACACGTGTGCCGTTTTCAATCGGATTAATTAGTTAGTCGCCACAGGAAGTGGGAATCTCATAAGATGAAAGATGAACCAATAGTATCTTATCTTCATTTTCTTAACATCCCTCATAATCTCTAAATTATATTTATTTAATCAATTTAAAAAGTTACAATATTATTTTAATTTTTTCTTCTCTTTTTAATTAACAGTCTAGATAGATTGATGAGCTATAAGAAGAAAAAAAAGATAAAGAAAGGATTTCCGGGGACGGTTTATGGCACTTCCACCCTTATATATATATAGTGTGTGTGTGTGACACTACAAATTAAAAAGGCGGGACCTGTAGGCCATATCTCCTTATTTCCCTACAAATAAAAAATAAGATCCTTTCCCCATCATATCTAGATAAATCAACGGTGAGATTCTGATCATAGCCCACATCTCACCCAGAGCAAGAACTGCTGTGAGTTTCTGAAAGTTTATAGGCATCAATTCACTGTCACATTCCGCCACTAGAGTGGGCTCTGCTTCCTGATCCTGCAAGCTGCATCCATGTCCTCTACGAGTTTTCTGATATAAACCCAAGAGTCCACCAACTATTCTTGTTTGGCTCAGCCAATTTTCATCTTTATTACAATGAGCAAACCCAGAATCCATAGGAAATCCACCAAGCAAGCCACTGCAAACCAGAACCAAAAACCGCAGAAATCAGAGAAACAACCCTCTTGGGTTGTGGTAAGAGGCCTATTGACTTGTAGAAATGTTCAAACCCAACCGCAGCAGAAGCAGCCGCAACAAATTCCGGAAGGGAAACAACAACCAAAGAAGAAACAAGAACAGCGAAAGTTGCAGGAAGAAAGAGTCCCAGAAGATCAGAACAGCAAGAAATGCAAGAAGATGAAATGTTCAGGCTCACTTTGTAATAACACAAATATCATGGCAAAGCCTGAAACTGGATGCCCGGATTCGCACAACAAAAAGTCTTCATTGTCTGCATGTACCAGCAGCAACAATGATTCTTCAAGCAGATCCATGAAAGCTCCTCCACGAGAACCCAACGCTGCCGTTTTGGCATCTTCTTCATTATCAGCATCTTCTAGTTCTTCTGTCAGTGGGTCTTTCAAGGGAATGCCCTTCAGGAGACTCTCTGGCTGTTATGAGTGCCGAATGGTGGTTGACCCTGTTCTGGGTTTCACCAGAGACCCTTCTCTTCGAAGCAGCATTTGTCCATGCCCAGACTGTGGTGAGATCTTCACAAAAACTGAAAGCTTGGAGCTTCATCAGGCTGTTAAACATGCGGGTAAATTTCAATTCAAACACCAATTATTATTCACAAGAAATTGTTGATTTTTTTATCTTTGAACATGTAACAAATTTATTTGTCTGGTTAAAAATTTCAGTATCAGAGCTGGGTCCTGAAGATACAAGCAAGAATATAGTAGAAATCATATTCCATTCAAGCTGGCTAAAGAAACAGTCCCCAGTCTGCAAAATAGATCGAATCCTCAAAGTCCAAAACACCCAGAAGACGATATCCAAATTCGAAGAATACAGAGATTCCATTAAAGCTAAAGCCACAAACCTCCCCAAGAAACACCCACGTTGCATAGCAGATGGCAACGAGCTTCTCAGGTTTCACGCCACCACCTTCGTGTGCTCTCTGGGCCTAAACGGTTCGTCCAACCTCTGCAGCTCAATACCACAGTGCACCGTTTGCAACATAATCAAGAATGGGTTTAAGGTGGCTGCAGAAACGACGAACGGAGAAAACGACGGGAAGGGAATACTGACGACGGCGACGAGCGGGAAGGCACACGACAGAGCGGTGGTTTCAGGGGACGAGAAAAATGACATCAGGGCGATGCTGGTTTGTCGGGTAATAGCTGGCAGGGTGAGGAAGAATATGGAAGGAAGTATGGAAGAGTATGATTCGATTGGAGGTGGTGTCGGGGCGTATTCTAATTTGGACGAGTTGTATGTGTTCAATCCAAGAGCTATATTGCCTTGTTTTGTTGTGATCTACAGAGGTTTTTGATGCGCCTTGTCGGGTTAGGTGTCTCTAAGTTTTTCTAGGTATGAATTATTAGTGTTTATTTCTGCATCCAGCTTGTTAAGTCGGTCATCAATGGCAATATGGCTATTATTTGTCATGGGGGGAAGGATTAGATGATAGATCTCCTTCATTTTTGTATTCTTCCCAATCAATGATAAATTTGGCCCCAGAATTGAATTGTATAATACTCTGTTTGCCTCCTTAATTTCGTCCTGCGCATACGCGTCTCTTTTGCAATAGTCAAAGTCGTTTTGGCTAAGGTATCATCTTTCAGAGACAGTACAATTTATAAATCATTGTGTTTTATAAAAATAAATATCTTCTCTTCCCCACCTGAACTATTGTCAAGTTCAAACGAATCAATGGCCACCGACACTAATTTGTCGAATTCAACTGCAAATTATCTTCCTCACACGCAAACAACACACAAATGCTCACAGCCCAGAAAAATAATATATCAGCGTGGGGCACCAAGCTCTGGAAAACATTCAGAAGCACTGAAGCAGAGTAGTAAAAGTGGCGAATGTAAATAAAGGGAGGCCCCGCTCAGTGACTATAGTATATAGTGGATCGGCCCCTTGACCTTTTTTTTTAATACCCTGTACAGGGAAATATGGCGCAAACGAATAGGCAAAAGGAATTATGGCGTGAAATTTTTGGTGTAGCTTTTACAGTGTATTGGTTATTGAAAAATGTGAAGGAATCAGAAGTGGACAAGGCATGCTTGAAGGCAGAGTAGAAACAAAAAGAAAAGGCCGTCGCACGTCAGTATGAAGACTGGTTGGGGGAGACCAAGCCTCAGTAGTGGACGTAATGATTGAGAAGGAAGCGAAAGCACCAGAAAGAGTTCTTGTATGGATGAGGATGACACAGCAAAGAGCCTGCCTTATGTTAGCTAATTTACAGGTCACAGTGATAATCAGGAAGTGGGGTTCACCTTAGTAAAATTAAAATAGATGCACACGACAAATTTGATTAAAAAAAAAAAGATAAACAATGTAATAAATATGAATGACATATAATCTAAATCCTATATTTAGTTATATGATCACTTCACATCAATTTCTCTTTTTCATGCATGAGTACATGAGTAGAAATACAAGAGATTCACTTTACTGCTCTTTCTTCTAGCGGAATCAACATGTGTTCTTATTTTATACTTTCATGGTGTTCTGCTCATCAGTACTAATAATGGGTCAGACGATGTGACTAAAACAAGCTTTAGTTGCTGGGGACCATTTTACGTCTTCTGCACATCTGGTATGGAAAAGATTATACAAGGAACGGGTCCTTTGCTTCGACTGGAGAAACTAATTAAACACAACTTAATTTCCAAAAGACATGCTTAATGTTTATCTTTGGAATTGGTTTCCCCCTGCACAGGCTCGTAAAGAGAGAAAAAGTTAAAGCCACATCGTCTTTAACTGACATCCTTTCCAACAATCCTAGTGCATTGTCTGTATCACCCTGTTTTCTGCGTATAGATCCGTAAGAATGCTTCCAACAACATAGTCTAACTCATAGCCAAGAGTTAATTACCAAACCATGCCCTTGAGACATCAGTCTCCAATTCTTGATGTAGATTCTGATTTTTAAATCGATGCTAAAAGCATAGGCATCAAATTGTGAACCAGGCCAGAATTATAAATACGTGCAATCAGATTTTTAAATCAACAATGATACCTATTCCAGAACACGGGACCGGGTTCTGGCATTCGGCTGAACAAATACGATGGTTCGTCCTTGATTCTTTCTTTAGTACTATAACCCAGAATGATCCGGAAGCATTTGAGAAGCGTTCTGAGACATAATTTGATCAAATAATCTTGGAATCCAGCCAAAAATTATCTTCATGCCTATGAGAGAATCCAAAATACTTGAACACATATACTGTTACAATATATACAGTGACATAGGTAAGGAAAAATGGGTCAATAAATATCCACTGACGCTGATGCACCCAGTAAACGCCTCACAAGCATCATCGCATGAAATCAGATTCAGACGTACAAATGCAACTATCGATCATAATGTGCCGAAATCCTCTAGTACATTATCATCACATCAGTGTGCCCTTGAATTACACAGCGTAGGAAAAATAAGTCACATGTGAGTACGGTGGTCTATTAAAACGCTTTCATTATTGGGGGGTACGAGTTTGTTTTTGCCCCAGTCATAAATGTTTTGATGGTAAGCAGATCCAACTTCGTACCAGGGGCCCAGTTAAAGCCTTTACCTCTTTAATTTTTTGTTCGTTGACCACCAATAAAACTCTCACATCGATTATATTAAACTTCTTCTTTTTTGAGGTAAAGGTTTACGCTTTAGCTAATTGTGTCATTCCTTATTAGCTCCTTTACCTCTTTACGTTATTAGTAGAATTTGATTCTTTTAGTAACAAAAAAAAAGGGAAAATTCATACAGAGGCCCAATTAAGGCCCATAATTTCAAAAATGGCCCCAACAACTTTCACATACCAAAAAGGGCCCTAGGGCCTTTTTTGATATAAACGTTAACAACTAAAACAGCCAGATTAACAACAAAATCAACACCCGTTAACAACTAAATCAATCGCATTAACAACAATATTTTAACAACTAAATCAGTCACTTTAACAACAATATCAGCCCCGGTTAACAACTAAATCAGTGAGATTAACAACTAACGTTTGAATAAAAAATCCCAAAAAAGACCCTTGTATGGATTTTCCCAAAAAAAAAAAAGAATCTGATTCTTTTGTTGGGCTAGATAGCTGGGCTTCAGCTTTGACGTTAGTCCATACCTATTTACACAAAGGATTAAGCCCATTTAAGGGCCGAGTTGTCATATCCATTCTTTTTTTTTTTTTGACCTGAGTTGCTACAGCCCTTCAAAACTTTAAAGGATTTAATTCTAATATATGTGATTAGATTATATATAAGTTTATAAGTTAGATAAATTATTTTTAAATAAAAATGATAAATATAAATAATTTAATGTAATTTGTTTGGCTTCCTTAATTTCTAAAAAAAAAATCAATTGATCTAGTAGTATAATTTAAAAATACATTTTTATAAAAATTCCAAACACAGCCTAATGAAGTGAACACTTAGTACGTGTAAACAAATTTGTTCTCATGCATGTGCATTTCCTATTTTATTTAAGCATTAAAACATTACAAAATTATTGGGTAATTGGGACATTTGTTCATTCTTTTAGCTTATCATTGAATTCCTAACAATCTCACATTCATAGCCTTCTTTAAGGGGCAGATCAAGATATCGCATGTGATTGACGATCACAGAAACAGGAGAGGTGAAAAAGTTGACGTGTGGCCACCAGATAAAAGTCAAAGTGGGGCACTGCTCAGCTTTTAAACAAATGTTCTAAAATTCCAATAGGCCACTAAATCTGCTAGGTACAGGATCAAGTATCAATGGGTTAGACTAGAGTTAAATTAGAGTTAATCCAAACTAAAATGATAAAAAAGTAAAGATTTCAAGGTTATTAATATAAAAATTTAAAAAAAAATCATTTTTTTAATAGTGAATTAGGTTAATGTCTAGATCGGATGAGTTTACCAATTGATTCACCGGTTTCTGGGCCAAACTAGCCGGCTTGGTCCAGTTTCAAAACCCTGTTTTAAACACATGTTTCCTCTTCATGATTAGTCCTTCTGTTCTGACTCAAACCTTGAAACTAGCCGGTGATAGTCCCACGCACATGTCCATATGCATTGTGGGGTTAACACGTCCCACTTGCTCAAAAGCCACGGTTAGGCCGAGAATGCCATCTCGCTGTCACGACCATGCTTCTTTCAACGAAACATGACCCTTCAGTTCATTCTTCAACTCTTCATTCATAAAGTGATTCTTCATGTGCACCTTGTGATTATCCACTCTCTCTCTGATAGAGATGTTTCATCTGGCTCTCATAAACCCCACTAACTGTGCAACCATGGAGTTCACACAGATCAGCATTCTATCATTTTGAAGATATATAAAGTTCATATGCCTAATCGTTAACCAGCTGAAATGGAGACTTTTAATTAGGATCAGTATCATATCATCTTCATTTCATTGTTATACTAGCTAGCTAGTTGCATCAATTCCCCTGAGACGTGACTAAGGGTATTTTTTCCTTTTTTGCTGGACAAATAATACAACCCTACATAAGATATTGAGATGAAGCTGATCATTAACACACTGTCACTGAATAATTGATCGAATAAGTTGTGTATACTTGAACATGAGAGCGGGGAAAAAGAATTCATTTTTCTGGCACTGGGCCTGACGAGTTGGCTGATATTGGGCAATAATCAGCCAATTCCATGCACATCTCATCAGATCAGAGACCACTCACAAGCTTTATTTCTTTTCATCGTGTTATTATTTCTCTTTTTGACCGGAAGTAGGCAAGTGTCTCATAATCAAGCCTACAATATCTCAAATTATATCTATGACTTTTTTTTTCCCTTGGGGAATTACAACCTGGGCGTCAAAGCTAAGACTAGATCGTCATTCATCATCATCGGATAGTTTAAAATGCCACCCACCTTGTAACTTTATGGGGCTCCTGGCATCATTATTAGCACAGGCAACAATGATCGGTATAAAGTAATCAAATTATATATCTGCAAGATTTAGCAATGAAAGTGCTAAAAGAGATAATCTTATATATTAAGATTTTTTTGTTAAAGCCAATTGGATCACGTGGAGCACTAATCATGATTAGCAAACGAGTCCCCTCTCAAAAGCAATCAGTCACCCACACACTGCATCCGAGTTTGGTTTCCCCCACGCTGACTCAGACCCAACACTTGTAATCCCTCATTCTGGCTTTTTCTCTATCTAATCCACATTCATGATCAGTCAGTATGAATGGGCTCCTTCTGATAAAGAACCTAATGGGCCCAAGGCGGGCCACCCTCTCGTGCAATGTAGCTATCCCGGGCCAGTTGAAGCCCACAACATCGTTCCGCAGTCTTGTTTATTGCATATCCAATATCTAAAAGGTGACACCTAAACACTAATGTTTCATATAAATCTCCTTAATGTTTAAACTGTAAAGTAAGCTGAGAAAGGTTCCCCACAGGCCACAAGGGGTATTCAATCAATTAATTGCTCAAAAGAAGCTATAGCAGGGAAGTAGAGAGTGGAGAATTGAGAAGCACTTTCTTCTGTCTATATTTCCATTGTTTTCATCCACCCACAGTACCTGAACTTGCAAGTCATAACAATGGCTTCCGAGAAGGTTGAGACTGTGATTGCTGGTAACTACCTAGAAATGGAGGAACAAGATGGTGATTCCAAGTCAGCTAGGAGTAAATTATCCAAGCTATTTTGGCATGGGGGTTCTGTGTATGATGCATGGTTCAGCTGTGCCTCCAATCAGGTACTACTTAAATATTCAAGTAACATCACATTTTTTTTATTATCTTTTTCTTTGAAAAAAATAAGAGTATTGTTTTTGTGGATGCTCTCTAAATGGTTGGTGGAATGAAATGTAGGTTGCACAAGTGCTGTTGACACTGCCATATTCCTTTTCACAACTGGGGATGTTATCCGGGATCATTTTTCAGCTGTTTTATGGACTTATGGGAAGCTGGACGGCTTACCTTATCAGTGTTCTTTATGTGGAGTACAGAACCCGAAAGGAGAGAGAGAGAGTTGATTTCAGGAACCATGTAATTCAGGTATTCCCGTTTGATGGCTTCTTGTATGCCCCATATGTATTCTTACCCTTATATGACTGTTATACCCTGTATATAAGACTCTCTTTTTTAAAAGCTAAACCTTCACAAGGTTAATGGCTTCATGAGTTTTCTCATATTCTTCTTTGAATCCTGTTTGTTTCTTCTTCTTCTTCTTTTGGCAGTGGTTTGAAGTTCTTGATGGACTACTAGGAAAGTACTGGAGGAACGTAGGCCTTTTTTTCAACTGTACTTTCCTTCTGTTTGGTTCGGTGATTCAACTCATTGCTTGTGCAAGGTAGGTGTTTGATGATAATCTTGAAAATATAACATTTAAATACTACTATTAATTATTTTTTTTCCCTCTTTCCTGATACAATGAATGAATCTTTTCAGTAACATATACTACATAAACGACAATCTTGACAAAAGAACTTGGACTTATATATTTGGCGCCTGCTGTGCGACCACAGTGTTCATCCCTTCTTTCCACAATTATAGAATTTGGTCCTTCCTGGGCCTCATGATGACAACTTACACTGCTTGGTATCTGACCATAGCCTCCCTTATCCACGGACAGGTAAAGGACTTTTCTCATCCCATCAACTAGACAAGTAAATCATACAATTATTGACAACAAATGATTTTTTTTTCATAAACCTTGTCAACATATCTATGTCGCTTAGTTATGCCCCTTAATTTGACTGTGAAGGTTGAGGGGGTGAAACACTCAGGCCCAACTAAACTGGTTCTCTACTTTACCGGGGCTACCAACATTCTCTACACTTTTGGTGGACATGCAGTTACAGTGTGAGAACTCAAAAACTTTTTAAAACATGCACAAACACGGGTTCTTTTTCAGTGTGAAAGACTAATTAATTCAATTGTGAGGAACACTACTGTTCTCCAGAACTCATGGGGAACTTTGTGCATATACTTAATGAGATTTACTGATGACTTTAGTTAAGCTCGTCATATGGCAGAAAAAGTTTATGCATATATTGGAGCAACATGAAATTGACAGAAATGAATTGAATGGGATGTTGTAGGGAAATTATGCACGCAATGTGGAAGCCACAAAAGTTCAAGCTGATATATCTGATGGCAACACTATATGCGCTGACCCTAACTCTGCCATCAGCAGCTGCGGTGTATTGGGCATTTGGGGACATGCTCCTTACCCATTCCAACGCCTTCTCTTTACTCCAAAGGACTGGATTCAGGGACACAGCTGTCATTCTCATGCTCATCCACCAGGTCTATTATAATTTTGTCTGATGAATCCTTATGCAACCGGCCTGTTATATATGTGTTGACTCCGTCTAAGACTATATGTTATTGGTTGAACTTTACAGTTCATAACGTTTGGATTTGCTTGTACTCCTCTGTATTTTGTGTGGGAGAAGTTCATTGGAGTACACGAAACCAAGAGTTTGGCGAAGAGGGCGATGGCAAGAGTTCCGGTAGTGATTCCAATATGGTTCCTGGCAATCGTTTTTCCTTTCTTTGGGCCTATCAACTCAACTGTTGGATCTCTCCTGGTCAGCTTCACGGTCTACATAATCCCGGCCTTAGCACACATGGTCACCTTTGCTTCAGCATCGGCCAGGGAGGTTAGCATTGTTTCATTGATAAGTTATTCATATTTAGTTAGAGATTGTGCTAATGATATATATGTATGTATGGTTATGGTGTGGACAGAATGCAGTAGAAAGGGTTCCATCGTATTTGGGAGGATGGGTGGGAGTGTACTCCATGAACGTGTTTGTGGTGGTGTGGGTGTTGCTGGTAGGCTTTGGGTTGGGAGGATGGGCAAGTATGGTAAATTTCATACGTCAAGTTGACACCTTCGGCCTCTTTGCCAAGTGCTATCAGTGTCCCCCTCACAAGCCTTGATTAATTGTTTACCTGCTTTATTCATTCTTCTCAAATACTTCAATATATACTTGTGTGTGTAAATTAAACGGATATTTGCCTTTTTCTCCTTTTCCTTCTATTCTACTTACTGTTTTGTTTTTCTTGTTATACGTCAAGAGCTGGCCACTGCTTCTTGTTGTAGTAAAAGTGGGACGAAATCAACACTCACATACACGCTTAAATGGAGAACCTGGTGTATGCTGATTATTTGATATCATTATATATGGAACTACTTTGAATTTTACCGCACTTTTTATATATCTACACACACATATATACACGCCTCTCAATACTTTCATCCAATCTTTACCACGTAAATTTTTTGGCAAATGTTCAAAATGACACCTGTCTCTGACAAAATATTACAGAGTATTTGTAAAATGATATATATTCAAATGGAGTGGTTTTCACTATCACAAAATAGTTAATTTAAAAAGTAGTAACATTAAAAAGTAGATAAATACTATCCATGTCTTTGATGTACTCTGAATCACAATATTTAAAGGTAGCCTTGTCCAAATTTAATGTTTCTTCTTGGCTTATCATCATCAAACCAGCCAAGCTCAATGAGCAAGAGTATTGTTCCAAAATCATCCATACCCTCTCTCTGATTAGAAAGAAAAGAAAGGGGGAATTATGGTGATGTAGGTTTAAATCTGACTAATTATATGGCAATGGGAACAAGAAAATTACTTTCCTTAGTATAAACTAGTGATGTCAATGAATTTTTTTTTTTTTTCTGGGTACAGATGTCAAGAGTATGAAAAACCTCACAAAGTGGATATGAGAATAATTGATAGTTGAGAGTGAAATGACTGAATGAAATATGTGGCAAATATAGTGGTGGTCATGTTTGTTCCTAAATCTCGACGACCCACGGCTTGTTGTTTTGTAAAGAATCTTTCAAGTCTAGGTTGTCAAATGAGATATGTATTGTTTGTCTCCCTTCAAATTACCATGTGCTTTAGTTGCTCCTCGCCAGAAAAAGAATTCATATTTCTTTTGAAAAAAAAAAAACTGATGGATTTTATCAAAGGCTATCACTTATCAGAATCAGACCCGCTGCGTGGGTTTCATCAACTGCTTCACATTTATGTATTGGGCCTATAAAGACATAAGACTCTTTTGGGCCTAAGGGAATAAAAAAAAGGAAAAGGAAAATGTTGTTCCCATCTTGTTATTTTCAGCATGATGTGCATTTTGGAAATATCAAGCCCGGGTGAACTGGATGGGCAAAAAAAAAAAACCATTGGCCTTGTTACTCCCCGTCATAAGACCCAATGACTTTATTTTTTAGAAATTAATGAAACTAAATAAATAACTTAACCATAATATATATTTTATATTATTAGATTATATTAATTTATAAATAAAATAAATTAGTTTGATATAAAAATAATAAATATAAATACTTTAAAGTAATTATTTAATTTCATTAATTTTTCTAAAAAAATCAATTAGATCTTATATTAAAAATCTCTCGTTATCTTTCCTGCAATGAATATATAATAATTGAAAAAAAGACATTTCGTGATCACTACTACTTATTATTATATTGGTGGAGCAGGTTTATCATATCCACATTTAAACTCATGTGTACCCCCAGATGATCAGACTTCTTTATTTTTTCGACTAATAGACGTACGATAACAAGGTTAAAACATATATACTTTAAAAGGATCCCCAGAAAAACCAAAAATAAAATAAAAATAATGGTATATATCATATCGCATCACATAATACATTTTTTAGCATAATGAGTTACAAGGGGTGTTCCCAAGATTAACCTCGAGTTTCATTGCAACAAAACAATATGCACTGACGGGAAACCTACTTGTGTCTTGTACGTGCCTTAATACAGAGTCTATTGACTAGTCACTGATACGTTGGCAATAAGATTCAGATGAACGAAACCATCAAAACGTCACCTATATGATAAATAGACGATAATCGGTGAGGAGCTGATCATATAGAAATCTATAGTAATCATGCAAGTTATTGAACGAGATCAACAGTTCAACGCTTGAAACCAAGTCATAGAAAAGCTAACCAAAAAGGAACATCCAGCACATTTATTATATAGAGAACAAAAATGAGAATACATTCTATCCACACATAAAATTAGGCAACTGAATGGACTAAAATCTCATATCGTGCAACGAGAGGACCACCTTGCACATGCCAACAGAGTAGTCCCTAATCCAGGATAAGATTTATGAGATCTGAAGCCCGCATGAATCGAGGGAAAGTATCAATTATCTTCAAACAAAAATTCTAGACTCCTGGATCTTGACTGTACAGATAAAACATGCACGTCGGGATGGCCAATTTCGCACCAAAAAGATAGCGTCAACAAGTTTCAAAGGCGAGACCAGTAAACCACAGACGACACCATATTTTATCCACGTATGAAGCTAGAGAACTGTATAGTCTAAAATTGCTTCAGAGTCATGGATGATTCTGAAGATAGTGGGAAAGGTAAGAATTCAATGAAATAGTTGATCAATTAAGGTTCTCATTACTTCATATTATACAAGTTGTACGATCATCGTCGAGTGAAGAGAACGCCAACGATGAGTCGACAAAAACTGTAATTGATAGTGATTAACAATTAGCGAATCCTACAAAACAAGTTTCAGCAACATGGCAATAGCTACAAGTAACTGCCGAGAAAAGAATACACCTGACCCATCTTCAGCTTCTTCTGCACTAAGCTTCACCAACAAAATGAAAATGCAACAATCTCTCAGAACTTGATGATACGTAGTAAATTATAAATGTACCCACAATACAGCAGGGGGAAATACCCAAGATTCTCATTTATCGACAGTAGGACATTCCCTCGCAAAATGCCCTTCCTCCCCGCAATGAAAGCACACTCCGCCTCCGCCGCCACTATTACCACCACCACGTCTGCGAGTGCCACCACCAGCACCATGATAACAGTCTCTTGCCAAATGACCAACGCGGCCACAATTGTAACACTCGAGGCCCTCACTGTATCTGCCACCACCACCGTAGCCTCCATCTCTCTGACCATACCGGTAAGGATCGCCGCGAGTGTTCCCGCCAGCATAGCGTCCGCCATATCCACCGCCTCTGCCACCATAAAACCCTCTTCCGCCGCCGTCAGAAGGACGAGATCTCAGGAGAGCGGTGACGTCAACAGCTTTGGTTCGTCCGTCTTGGGCGTAATCGAGAAGGAACTCGACGGGCTGACCCTCGGACAGGGTGCGATAACCGTGGGATCGAATGGAAGTGTGGTGGACAAAGAGATCATCGCCACCATCATCGGGGGCGATGAATCCGAAGCCCTTGTAGGCATTGAACCACTTTACAGTGCCGGTGGATCTGGGGGCATTAGACATGGGGAGCGACGGGAGAGAAGGTTGAACTTGGAGGGATGACAGGGAGGGACAGAGGAGCGAAGGACAAGGCAGGAGTGAGGGAGAGGTGCTGATGTGTAAGCTTAGAGGGGTTGGTGGGGCCTACGAATCCTGTGGGGGCATTATCCAGTATCCTACGAGTTCTGTACCATATTACTCATGGAATCTGAGTGCACGTTAGATAGCTTTTTAATTCCTTAACTATTCATGAACGATGATGACTGAGATATGAGAGGGTAAGGATTAACGGACATCCATATGATTAATATTCTTTTTTATTAAACAAAAGTCTAAAAGAAAGAAAAAGAGAAGGGAAAATTCTTTAAGAAGAACTTCAAAAATGTGAAAGGACAAGTAGGTGTAATAAATATGCATATTCCTAAATAGGTTATCAATACCTGATGTGTTCTTTTAAAAATTAAAATAAAATTATAAAATTGTCCTTCATCTATATTCCTTTTACCCCTTCCTTTTCTTCCTCATTCCACACGGCTACCTCCTATGCCTCAACCTCCCACTATGTCATTGTCTCTTACTTTTTATTCTTCTTCCTCCTTCAGCTCTCCTATTTTCATCCTCTATTTGCTTCCATCCGCCTCTACTTCCCCGACGAAGGCTTTGTTGTCAAAACCCTCTTTACTGCAAGCTACCACAACCACTTCAACTTGCTCTTGTCAGTGGCTAACGATGTTGTTGTCTCTGTTCATTACTGAAGAGCCCCAGAACACCATGTTCCTGGTGCCTTCGAAGACTCTTGGACATTGCTCAAATGGGTCGTTGCCTATTGCAGTGGGAACGGATTTAACGACCTACTCAACTGTCACACCAATTTCAAGAAAGTATTCCTTGCCAAAGATAGTGCCAGAGTGAACATCTCCCACAATTTGGTGATTCGGTGGGCACCCAAGGACCCCACCACTGTCGGACGCCGGCAGCCATCCCTTCGGCGCTAGAGCCAACAACATCACCTAGGTTTCACTAATTGAGTGCTGAGATCCAAAAGAAATGTAAAGAATAGAGTGTTCAAGATGTAGATTCAGCCATTCGATGCATTTTTCAAGAGGAATTCCTGGTTCTTTACCTAAGCGATGCTTCAAATCCATGCCAGAATTTGTAGGAAAAGAGGGTTATTGGTCTAGATCGGGGATCCGATGAATTTCCTTGGAAGTTGTAACCCTAATGGCTCGGTTTCCTCAACGGTATTGCAAATTCACTTATCGGAGTTCATAGAAAGAGAGATATGGGTTAGGAAGAATCGGGACCATGTATTAGTGCCATCGGCTTGTCTGAAAACCAATGAAGTTGAAAGTGATGGAATATGTAATTTTCAGAAACCCTGAAACATAAAACTCGTCGGAGTTGGTTTTCCAATGAGGGATGTTCATCCAAAGACATGTAAGAAATGGTTCCATAGGCACCATAAGTGGTGAACAAAACTCTTGGTAACGTCAGAAATCCAGCCTAAGAAGAAATCGAAGATGATGTAGAGAGGAGGATGACCTTCTTCTTCAGTGATTTTGGATACTAGGGATTGAAAAGATGGGGTTGAAGGCTCAGAGCTGCAAGACCAAGATTTGGAGGTAAAGGAGGAGAGAGTTTCTCTGCATTCTCTATGTTGGGTGGAAGGCCATGGTTGGTGGGTTCAAAGGGACAAAGAAGCAAGGTGAGTATTGAAGGAAAAAGGAGAGGAAATGGTGGATTGGAGGTGTTGGATGTTGAGAGGAGTGTTGTCAATGGTGAAGGAAGTTTGTTGGTGAATTAGTCGAGCAAGAGCTAGAAAAGCGTTAGAGAATAAGAAAAATGGTGAAAATTCTTCTAATAACTTGTGAAAGCTTTATCCAAAATCATGAAACCATTTTTAGAATTGAATTTTGACTTGCAAGTTGTGAATTTTTTATGAAAAATTGTGAAAACTTTATCCAAACTTGTAAACCCTTTACCCATATCTTGTAAAACCTTTATTAGAATTGAATTTTGATTTGCAAGTTTTGAAAACTTGATTTGGACTTGTGAAATTATTTCCAAAACTTGTGAACATTTTATCGGAACTTGTGAAACCTCTATTTTGTGAAAACCCTTATCAAATCTTATGAATTTGATTTGCAACAACTTGTGAAATTCTTTTCATAACTTGTGAAAACCCTATCCGAACTTATGAAACCTCTAAGAACATGTTAAGACTTTTATCAAATTTTGTGAATTTTGATTTGCAACTTGTGAATTTCTTTAAGGAATTGAAGTTGTGAAATTCTTCTAAGAACTTGTGAAACCTTTATCAGAACTTGTGAAGCTCTTATCAAATATTGTGAATTTTGATTTGCAACTTGTGAAATTCTTTTGAGAATTTGTAAAAACCTTATCCGAACTTATAAAACCTCTGTCAGAATTTATGAAACTCTTATCAAATCTTTTGAAAATTTGCAACTTGTGAGATCACAGGTCGAAAGAATCGTCATCTTAAAAATCCAAAATTTCCTCAAGGATCGTGTCAAACTTGGAAATACCAGAAGACCTCCAAGGGAATTCCAGAATTGAAGGTACCACCTCCACGTACCCAACTCTTCATGCCCCTTCTTCTTCTTCTTTGTTGCTAGAGGAGGCTACCATTGCCGTTGTTGAAGGAGGTTGTCTCAGCTGTCATTGCTAGACCCTTTCGGCATGGAACCCAAAACAGAAGAAAGAGAGAGAGGACAAGAGAAAGTAAAAATGAGATTTAATGAGGGCATTTGTGTCATTTCTTTTAAATTTAAAAAAGAAACAAATCAAATACTAACACTTCTTTGGGATCATGAATATTCAAAACATTTTTTTTTATCGTTTAGGATTTGTAAATTTCTTTTATTAGGGATTTTCTCAAAAGAGAAACTTGTTGAACGAGTCTTGAAGTTGTTCTCACGCTTCAAATTGATTCTTTTACTACCTCTTTACTTTATTCTTCCCTATTAAGTAAAATTGGTCCCATTACTGTCCCAAAAAAAAAGGTCCCATTCAAGAGGATTATAGTCCGCAGCTGTTTATAGAGATCATGAAATCATTAGCACAGTTAATCAAGTAGTTTATGTGTCATGTTATCTCCATACAATTGAGACATTCAAATTCTATTCCTACTGGTCGTACTTCTAAGGGATAGGAAATTTAAAGAAAGATTTTGAATTCAAACCTAGGGATCCAATTCAATTTGGATGGGTCAATTGTTAAATCAACAACATTAAAAATTTAATTTTTTTGGTGAGAAGCGAAGGCAGCTTCTCTTTTGTATTAAAATTAGACTTAGAGGAGATTAAATCCCATACAAACATTTTGAAGCAAAATCAGTAAATGAGTCGGACAAACATCTAAAGATGAAAAGGATAAACCCAAACCCTACTTTGATGAAAAATTCTGCAGCTTAACGTCCCAAGCCTGGTTCATCATGCTTTGAGTCTGCATAAAAACCAGGCTGTTGGAATTGCTGCAGTTTCCCCGTGCATGGACAATAAGAAGAAAACTCATTTTTTGGAAAAAGGAGTGGACTCGATCTCATCATGAGGACGAGGGATGTTAATTAAAGTTAGAAAAATATGTGATCCAATCCATTCATTCAGATTAATTGCTTCAATTTTCTGGTGGGGCGATGCACAGGTTGTTTTACGCTAATCATGCAGTTGCTTAGGATGATTGCATTGGACATCAAATCCGATTAGAAAGCTTTATCTTAGATTCATTGAAAAAAGCATTAACCTTTTCTTTATTTCATTTTAAGTGATCTTACACAGACATGCTCGTCTTTTCTTTTCTTTTTTGCTTCTTGTGGTTGTTGAGGTTTGGAGAAGCACCACTTAATCAGATTGCAATAGTATTTATTCCTGTTTGATGGGCCCAACAACTCCTTTTATAACGAAGATATAATATTAAAAAAATATGTAAGATTTGCGGTCACGAAAGGTTGGGTAGAGTTAATATCAATAATAATCCAACTACTACTACTTAATTACTCCTGCGTGCTGCCGCAGCTTTCCTGGCTTAACGTTAGTGCTGTCTCCATTGCTTTTACATGCAACCTTGTATGTTTTCGCCAGACACGCACACGCTCACGAAAGTTTCATATTTTAACCAATATTTTAAAATTGGACTGAACATCAAATAAGAATATCATGGAATTATTGGTTTTATAATTCATCCGGTTCACTTGACAATTGAATCAGATATGTAATACTCCCTCCGGTCCTAATTATAGGACATATTTAACCGATTTTGGGGAGATTAAGGAAATTAGTTAAATTAGTTAATTTTACTCATTTTCTTAAAATGCCTTTATATAAATTTAAAATGACCTAAATGAAAGTAAATCAATAGCTCTTACCACATGCCTCTCCAACCTAATTTTTTTTTCCACATGCTATCTAATTGAAATAATGATCTTACTATATATACATATATATGTGTATATATAGATACACACACACACACACATATATATATATGTGTACATATATCGACAGACACATATAGACACACACCCCTATATTTGTGTGTGTGTGTGTTTATATTTGTACACACACATATATTGACAGACACACACAAATATACATATATGTAGTGGCGGACCCAGAAAATTATAGAAGGGGGGCACAATTGGTGGGGGATTCGGAGGCAGCGCCTTCGAAATTTTTTTTTTAAGGAAAGTTTTAAATGCATTAAGAAACAAAAAAATATAAATAAGGAAAAAATATTTTAAAAAAACATTTATGAAATCAAGTGAATACTGATGATGTAATAAGAGAAACACTTATTTTACAAACATGTTATTTAGAAAAACAAGACTAAGTACTGTTAGAAATAAATGCAGCTACATAAATAACAATGAAGGGTGGGTACTCAATAAGTTCAAGTACATATATTTTAATAAAAATAATATATTACAATAAAAATAATTATAATGTCATCCTTCTAAGCCTTATTTTTTGGAATTCCATAATAATTGCCTTATTATCAATGCTATCAAATACATCTTTTTTCAATATAAGGCATTAAACAATCCACTACTAGAAAAATCGTAAATTGCGACGGAAAAAAATCCGTCGCAAATTCCCTATTTTTTGTGATGGAAAAAAAAATCCGTCGCAAAAAAATTTTTTTGCGACGGACGAGCATGGTCCGTCGCAAATTTGTGACGGACCCAGGTGTCCGTCGCAAGGTTTGCGACGGACGGCCCTCGTCCGTCGCAAACTGGAGGACTTTGAGTCCGCTAATTTGCGACGGACGGCCTGTCCGTCGCAAAGTTTGTGACGGACAGGCCGTTCGTCGCAAATGTCGGCAACTCTGCCGACATTTTGCAACGGATGGACACCGTCCGTCGCAAAATTTGCGACGAACGGGGTGTCCGTCGCAAATGTCGGCAACTCTGCCGACATTTTGCGACGGAACAGGTAGTTCCGTCGCAAATCGCGTCTTAAACCCCCCCCGAACTTTCATTCTCCATTTTCTGTTTGAGCTGCCATCCGTTTCTCTCTTCTTCTCCAGTCGACTCTTGGTGCTCCAGTCAAAAACTTTCCGGCGTCATCCCCTCTCCTCCGGCCAATCACTTTCCGGCGTCATTCCCTTCCATTCCGACCGATCAGGTTTGTCAAGTCATCTCCTTCTCCTCTCCTTAGGCACTTCTATTCCATGTAAGTTACCTCTCCTCTTCCCTCTTTTTTTTACTTTTTTTATTTCTTGAATGTTGATTAAATTATTAGTTATTGATTCTTCATTACGGATTTGTGACCATTTGTGAGAATATTAATGCTGCATTATTTGTTTATACTTCCGCTATTGTATAGTTGAAAAATTGTGTATATTGAAAAATAGAATTATGTTGAAAAATAGGATTATGTTGAAATGATAAAAATGAAATGTTAAGAATGATGCTTAGAGATACGAGAATTAATTACTTAATATAAAGTTGGTGGGAGGTGTGACTTAAAGGATTTATGAAATTTTTATGTTTTAGAAAAATTAATGATATTAACTAGTTCATGAAATCTGTAAAATAATGAATGTTAAAATTTTTTTAACAAAAATTGTCTCATTGAAATTTGGTAATATAAAATATTATACTTAACTAGTTATACAATAAACAGTGATATTTAGGGATAAGAGAATTAATTAATTAATTAAAAATAGGAAGAAGTTGTGAGTTTAAGGAATATTTGTTTTCTCTATGTAAAACTACTTATGCTTGATACTTCGGGACAATATATATATATTTATTTATTTATTTTTGGATTAAAGTTAGTTCTAATTAGAAAAAAATTATTTTTTTAAAAAAAATATTTTTTCAAAAAATTAATTTTAATTTTTTTTTTAAAAAAAATAAATTTGCAACGGATTCAAAATCCGTCGCAAATTGCAACGGATTGTTAGTCCGTCGCAATTGCGACGGATTTTGAGTCCGTCGCAATTGCGACGGATTTGGATTTTTAGTCTGTCGCAATTGCGACAAGGATTTTTGCGACGGAAAAGCCCATTTTTGCGACGGATTTTTTCCGTCGCAAAAACTGATTTTTTTTGTAGTGATCATTCAACTATTCACCCCTCATCCCATTACGAAGTGTAGTTTTGATGTATTAAAGGTGAACACCTAATTTCAAGGTGGACAATTATTCAAACATGTATAATTTTTTTTTTAAGTCCCAAATAATTGGGGGCACTTGCCCCCCTAACTGTAAACGTAGGTCCGCCACTGCATATATGTACACACACACCCACATATATATGTGTGTGTGTGGGTGGGTGTGTGTCTATATATATTTGTGCGCGCGCGCACACACACACATATTTGTGTATAGACACACACACATATATACATATATAAATATATGTAGACACACACACAAAAATATATGTGTAGACACACACATATACATACATACATATATGTGTGCACACACACAAAAAATATGTGTGTAAACACACACACACACACACACAAATACAGACATACATACATACATATATGTAGACACACACATATATGTGTGTGTGTCTATAGTGTCTATAGATATTTGTGTGTAGACATACACATATATACATACATAGACACACACACACACACACACACATATATATATCTAAAAGTTTCGTTGACTGGAAGAGTATACACGTCCACATATATATATATCTAAAAGTTTCGTTGACTGGAAGAGTATACGCGTCCACATACATATATTCACAAAAAATCAAACACACTTGAGAGAATAAAATAGGGCTATTTTAGGAAAAAAATTGACAATTATTAGAATGTTGTCCTATAATTAGGACCAAAACCAACTCTCAAATGTTGTCTTATAATTAAGACCGGAGGGAGTAATTAAATAAATGGTTAAGGCAAGTACGGTCAGTACCAAATTTTTTTTAGGGATAAAAGTAATAATAGATGCAAAAATACATATTGGTTATTAATTGACCATTTGTTTAAATTTTTTAAAGGTTAAAGTGTAAAAATATACATGATATTTTCTCAAAAATGCACTTAACACAAATGTTTTTTTAAGGACAAAAGTAACTATGAACTTTCAAAATAAGTGTAAAAATACACATTACCATCGGTTGACGAGTTGTAAAAATTAAGATGTTTTTTCTTAAAAACAAGACAAAATTTGAATTTTTCCAAGATGAGATTAAACAACTAGAATTAAAATGATATGAGTTGTTATGTTATCATTGGACAGAGTTCGGATAACATAATAGATCGTAAGTATTTCTCCAACTTAGAATAATAATTTGCTGATTGAGCAAGCAAAATTAATTTCCACCTAACCGTTTATCTCTACCTCATCACTTCTTTCAAAAGAGAGAGGAAGAGGAGAGGAAGGGTTCTGTGGAGATTAATTTCACTTTCCCGGTCAACAAAATATTATTTCAGGGTGTTTCTTAATCATTTACGTCATCCTTTATGTCACTATTTTCAGTTAAAAAATTCAAACAAATTAATGATCAATATATATTTTTCTACATATTTTGAAAGTTCATAGTTGTTTTTGCCCCTAAAAAAAAGTATGTGTCAGATGCACTTTTGAGAAAATCTCATGTGTGTTTTTGCACCTTAATTCCTAAAAAAATTCAAATAAATGGTCAGTCAAGATATATTTTTTACATTGTTAAAAAAAACATATATTTTTACAACTATTTTAAAAGTTTATAGTTACTTTCAAATCTCAAAAAAAAAAATATTTGGGTTTGAATGTACTTTTAAAAAAATTCTCATGCGTAACCCTTAACTAAATTAAGACTCTTATCAGTTAGCTAAATAATAGCAAATACAATATAGTCACAACATCACAAAATTAAAAATTTATCATGTTCTTATATTTATGCTTCCTATATTGTTATAGCTCCTCGGATCTGACAATCTTGATTCTCATCATATCCGATGTCTTCTCTCCCTTTTGCATGATGCTGCATTGATGAAAGATTTTTTTCTCTTCTTTTATGATGCAATCATCATGTCATTTTTTTGTTTTCTTCTCTTGCTTAATTGCTTCATTAATTTTGAATTCTTTTCAAATTTCAATCAAATCAAATATTTTAATTAGTGACCTTCACCTGATGAATCAAATTAAAACAATTTAGAATTTGCTGTGATTATAAAATGGTTAACTAATAAGTCAAAGTCTGATTCTAGCGTTAAGAAATTATATTCAATGAAACACCGACAAATTGACAGCTTATTCTATCTGTCTCGGTGATCTGGTGTCTTGGTTTGAGATCCGTGAAGTGATGGTGGTGGTTTTAGGTTCATATATTCAATATATTGTTGATTGTTTAGGATATTCTCTTTTCTCGAAATAGGGAATGCCATTATATTGCCAATTCGAAACCCATATATGATATCTCAACATTCGCGTTCTGTGGATCAAAGTAGAAAATCATATAAAGAGAAAAAAAGTAAAAGAGAGACGGTTCATGGTGACATGTGAATATTTATAAATTGCTTTCATTTCAAGGCCGGCCCTAATATTTGATAAAATACTTGTCTTGTCAAACAGCTTAACGTTTCTTTAACTCTGAAAACAACAGCTCACTTTTGCATTTCCTTTGCTTGATATTGTGTTTCTTTTAAATGTCTAGAGAGCACTATTAACTCAGTATCAAAATCTCTGATTCAGTATATCAAAATCATCATCTTTTGTTGTTCCATATAAATAGTGCATAGGTAAAAAAGAAAAAGAAAAATCAGTAGTATATATGTACTTAAATACAGTTTATGTGCAAGTTAATTTCTAAAACTCAGTTTACTTGTCGGTCATCTTGCATTGCATTAGCAAGTATATTCTTCATGGATTCATACTTCCAAGTTCCAAGCATATTCTTTAATAGTTATGCTTTTGTAGTTTATTCAAGAGGAAACTAATTGATCCTCAGGGGGGATTCACGGAGAGAATGAATTCATTGGCTCCATCAAGTCTTATGAACGATGAGATGGATGATGATGATGTTGAGAGTGAGACTGTTTCGGAGGCAGGAGATATTGGGGATCGAGCTATTCATTTCTCCTCTGAATTCACACCTGAACATGGAATTGTTTCTGTTCCAGGCGAACAAAAATTGCAGGCATTGAGTTCTATTTCCACTGCAAAGCCATCACCACAACAGGTGACCCCTCATTATAGTAATGCGAAAGGGAGTCCTGAACACATAAAAGTGAGCCCAACTCACCAATTATTTAGTCAGTTCTCTTGTTTCTATTGTAATAGATTATTCATAGTCTGTTGTCTCTACGTGCAGGAAAAGGATAAGGGGTTGCCAAAGGCACTGGATTATGCCTCATGCATGATTCATTTAGCTACTTTTGGAATTCTTGGGGTAATTTGATAGAATTGGTGTTGGCACTTGTGCGCTAGCTTCTGCTTTAATTGAGAGCCTATGGCAATTTTGGCTTCATAGGCCATATTTTTCCATCTTGATTTTTTTATTGTCAATTTCATTCTGGCATATGCAATTATTAAGAAGATATTGATATGCCATTTCCCAAAAAAAAAAAACTGCAGGTCCTCACAAGATACTTACTGCAAAAGTTGTTTGGTCCTGATGGAGCTGGTGTGACAAGTGACCATACTATTCTTTACCTGGATCTGCCTTCGAATATGGTCTTTCCCTGACACACCCTTTTCTCTATCTTTCCATCATGCTTTGATATTCATAAGTCTTAGGTGCTACTGAAATTCTATGTTTACAAAAGAGAAAGAGACAAAAAGCCAAGACCTTGCTTAGGTTTTCGTTTACTAGATTATGTGCCGATAGATTGATACAAACTTAATGTTTGATTTAGGTTGGCTCTTTTTTGATGGGATGGTTTGGCGTGGTATTCAAAGGAGACATATCCCGTGTGTCAGAGCATCTCACAATTGCATTAACAACAGGTTATTTAGGGAGCCTTACAACCTTTAGTGGTTGGAACCAGAAAATGCTTGAACTTGGTGTTAATGGACACTGGCTCTTCTCTGTGCTTGGTTTTATAATAGGTAATGACTAATGAGATGCATCTGATCAGTGTATTTAGTGGTATGAGCCTCTCATTTTCACCTAAGCATGGCTAAGGTAATGGATGAAATTATAAAGAAAAATATGGATTTTGATTTGCAGGCTTGTTCCTCGTTGGGTTTTCCATCATATTCGGAATTGAGACGGCCAAGGGGTTCAGGTGGCTTATCATCTGGCTAAAGATGAGATCAGGAACAGGCTCTTGTAACTCATAGAGAAGCAGAAAAGTGGACAGTTACAAGCGACAGTTGGCAGTTATGGTGTTGTTCTTGATAATGTTAGGCTTCTTGTGGGGTTTAAGCAGCAGATTGGCAAGGTCTGAGTTCAAGCATGGAGAGAGCGAGGCAGAATTATGGCTTGCATGCCTGGTTGGTCCTTTAGGTGTGTGGATTAGGTGGTTCTTAGCTCGACTCAACGGGCGTGGCATAGGAAGGGCGAGGCTGCTGAAATGGATCCCATTTGGGACTCTAATAGCCAATGTTTCTGCAGCTTGTGTAATGTCTGCTCTTGCTATAGTAAAGAAATCAGTGAGTTCCTTCTTCTTGACTCTTGGGGGGTCATATATATTCCTTGTGTTATTTTTTAGGTGATGGAGCTTATTACATGGTGATGCAGGTGAACACCTGGAAATGTGATACTATAGTGGCAGGCATTCAGTTTGGGCTGTTGGGGTGTCTGAGTACAGTCTCAACCTTTGCTTCTGAGTTCAACGCCATGAGAGAAAGCACGCACCCTTGGAGAGCTTATGCCTATGCTATGATTACAATATGCGTCTCCTTCTTTTTTGGAATCTTAATATTCTGCATACCTTCATGGCAGATGTAATTGGCGTACGTAAAAAGCAACTTTATTTCGTTTTTCTGGCTGAAGCTTCTGAGGGTAAAATACCTGCAAGTGCAACCATATAAACTGTCATAACGCCTGCTGTAGAAAGTGATGACGGGTGAGGATCCCGTGCATCTTTAACCAGCTTAATCATGGGTTTGATATTCGGAGCCTCACGGAAAAGTGTGTGCTAGTTGTATCTTTGAGTAGTATTGTAAATATACCACTATAGAATCTCGTTTTCGAAATTAAGTGGCGTGATTATACGGTTAATATCGTGACTGACACTTAATTAGTAAACAAGGAATATCTTACTGACTAGACTGCAAAATTTCATGTGGTAGGCTTGGTTTCAGCAAAACCAATATGCTTAAAAGTATTTTTTGCGGTGACATTGTTGTACTGTTTGATACCATACTCGAAGGGGTATTTCATCCAGCAAATAAATTGTGTATGAACTAGCTGTATGGGGGCATGCAAAAAAACTAGTTACGGCTTTCTTGCTGTGTGTAGATCAGGTGGTTCTTAGCAAGGCTCAATGGACGTGGGTTAGGAAATTCAGGATTGGTCAAATAAATTCCATTCGGGACTCTAATGGCCAATGTTTCTGCTGCTTCTCTCGTGCGAACAAATCAGCAAGTTTCTGATATGTAAGGTGTAGAGAATATATTAGTTAGTTAGTTAGAGAGTTGGTTGTATTAGTTAGTTAGTTAGGAGGGTTAGTTAGTTAGTTGTTAGTAACCATTTTGGATTAATGGGTTGAGGGGTTGCCTATATAAGGCATATTTGTATGCTTTTATGTTGAATGATGATTCATGATGAATGAAGATGCACAGTGATGTGATTCTGTGTATTCTCCCTCTCTTCCTCTCTTCTCTTCTCAAATCCTCTACATTTCTACAACTATCCTATCAGTGGTATCAGAGCGAGTCATCCTCGGCTCCCCCGCTGTGATCTCTGCCATTCTTGGATCAGTTCAAAGCCTTTCTCCTTTCTCATGGCTCAGTTCTGTTCAGGAAACAACCAAGAAAATTCAAAAAACAGAATTTTGACCAAGTGCAACGTGAACTAGGCAGAGTAATGCTCCTAATGGTTCAGTTCTGCATCTAATCAGCCAGAAAATTCCAAAAAGAAACATCAAGAACGTTCACCAGCAATCCAAGAAGTATTCTTAGCAACCCAAATAAAAAAGAGAACCATGTCTTCCCCTTCTTTCCAAGATTACGATGAAAACCAGAGGTGGCTATGGCAAAAAGGCTGTGTCAAGGAATATAATATTTTCTTTGATGAGGCCGTGAATAAATTAGAGCTTCCCGAAAGGTATCATGTCATGACATATGTGGCTGGGCTTAAGAAGGAGATAGCAGATTCTATTTGCTTCTTTCACCCAAGAACCATGGACCAAGCCAAGGGTCATGCTTTACTGCTAGAAATGACGATCGAGAGGCAAATGGAGAGGGCAAGAAAAGAATTGGAAGATCAAGAAAAAGGTGGGTCTGGATCAACCAACACCCAAGAATGCCCAGTCGACCACACAGCAGCTGACGGAGTTCAAGAAGAAGACGCTCGAGTTGCAGAATGTACCTTAGAAAGAGGGTCGACCAAGGCTCTAGCGAGTGGGTTTGCATCAGATTTCCGAAACTCAGAAGCGACGAAGAATTCTAATCTTTCATATGGATGTGATGGGTCATCTTTGTCGACTCAAGAAGTTCAAGAAAATGCTTTGGAAGATCAAGAAGCTTGTGGGTCTTCCCAAGAAGAGTCCTTAGACAAGCAGGCTGACCTGGACATGCAACTCCCTGTTTCAGAAACAGAGTATGTGCCACCAACCACAACAAAGGCCCCAGCTAATGGGTCATCTGGCGTCGAAGCTACAGGGGGGTTGCGTGAACATGCAACAGATTTGTTAGGTACTGGGTCGTTGCTGTCCCCATGTCCAGTGCTGTCCGTTTCAACTCTTTCCATGCCGATTCTCGTTCCGCCTTTGCGTTTAAGTTCTTCGCCGGAAGTTTTTGCCTCTTTTCCATCGTTGAGCTGTCTTCCTTCATCGCTGTCTCTGTTTGATGCCATCGTCCCAGTTCTGGATTTTTCGCTGGCGAAGAGGAGTGAACGTGGCTCAATGAAGGAGGATGAAAGTGTTGCGTGGAAAGCTAAAATATTTGCAGAAACTGAATTGGCTATCACGTGGATAAGTAAGGGACAATCTGAAAGGTCAAATATTGTTGCACAGCTGGGACCCATTATTAATTCAAGGATTCAGGAGCTGACACAACAAGCAGAGGTTCAGTCTGAAAAATTCAGTGCCCAGCTAGTTCCCATTCTCTTATTTTCAGATGAGTGTATGGGCTTTGTTTTTCAAGAAGTAGGCCCAAAGTTGTCATTGTCATGGTTTTTACCCAACAGGCCTACAAGATCATTTTATAATTGGGTTTTTCTAATTGTTTCTGCTGCAAGATGTTTGGTTCTGAGTTGGTTCAGGGGAGAACTTATTAAAATACTTTATGGGTCAGCATTACATCCATTATTTCCATTTGGCTCAGAATTCAGCAAGGGAGTTGTGGCTGCGTGTAGCAGTACTCAAGACAGATATCTACCAGATTTCAAGCAACAGTTTTCAAAGATCAGCAAAAGTTCCAGAATTTAGCAACTGCTGCTTATGTTTCTGTTATATCAGTTCTGTATTTTTGAGGTTTAGCTTTATGTTTTGTTGTCATCCTTGAGGGTAAGGATGTTTTGGGGAGGGAGTATTGATATGTAAGGTGTAGAGAATATATTAGTTAGTTAGTTAGAGAGTTGGTTGTGTTAGTTAGTTAGTTAGTTGTTAGTAACCATTTTGGATTAATGGGTTGAGGGGTTGCCTATACAAGGCATATTTGTATGCTTTTATGTTTTTATGTTGAATGATGATTCATGATGAATGAAGATGCACAGTGATGTGATTCTGTGTATTCTTCCCCTCTTCCTCTCTTCTCTTCTCAAATCCTCTACATTTCTACAACTATCCTATCAGTTTCTGGAACCATAATTTCATTCATGTTATCCTTCAAACCTGTCTGCTTTAGCTAATGGACCAGACGGAGGCTAACACTACTAGCAAGCAACCCAAGATTCATGTAAAGTTTTGTCCTTCATCATGTCAGAATTGGATTTTTTATAAATCAAGTGGACTTTGGATATGAATATGCATTAGTTAGGAAATGAAAAAGGGCAGTGTTACATGTAATGATGCGGGTGAACTGGAAGGCTAGGCATACTATATTATAATAGGAGGCACGCAGTTTAGGTGGATTGATGAGGTGTCTAAGCACAGTATTTACCTTCACTGCAGGATTCAACGCAACGATGACAATGAGATCATCCTTCCTTCTCATTTGGGATCTTAATATGCTGCCCCCTACCATGAATCCTTTTCACCCAACCATGTTCCATTCTTACGACTCATCATCTTTAATCCACCACCATGAATAATTTTCTAAAACGATAACCCTGGAAAGCTCATTTTGCGAACTAAGCAAACAAGGAGTCAGTCCTTCCTAAAATTTGCATAGTCTCGGGAGTTATTTGAGTTTGGCCCATAAATAGGACTTATTTGAAGTTAACTACAACTAGAAGGTACTGGTTAATTAATCTTTCCATCATTTTCCTCTTGTTCTTCCTCAATCTCAAAAGAGTCAAGATCTCAGAGTGCCATTGCTGGCTCCGTAATAAAGGCCGTCATCATTCCCCTCTCATGAAAATTATGGTCAATACATTATTCGCCCCGATCATTTAATTACCAACAATCAACTTGCTAATCTAAAAGAAGTCCACTTGTTTAGAAAGCTTAGTTAACGAAGTGAATTTGAAATGCCGATCAATTAACGAGTAAGGGTCAAGTAATGGACGTCTTGTACACATTGCTGGTTAAATTTCTGGATATACACACTATTTGTTTTTGGTAGAAAAGCATACATAAACTCCACAGAGGCACGTCATAGGTGCGTTCAAAGAGTTCAACTCCTGATACTTATGGAGACAATTTAGACAAGATAACTGTAAAATCCATTTGAACCACCTATACTACTCAACCACAGCAGGAGCCACAGGCAGGCAGAGAACCTGGAAGTCCAATTCAGAGAAGCCCAAATAAATTGGTTAGCACATATTCAGAATAGAATTTGAGCAGCAGAAGATGCATTCAAATGTCCAAGAAAGAGAGGAACGACAAAATCATGTACTTACTATGATCAGCCCCCCTAACACTGTCTAGTCCACGAACATTGTCAAGACCGCGGCGAGGAGGACCCCGTGGACCACCACCATATGGTCCACCAGGACCTCCAGGGCCGCCACCATCCCATTTCTTACCAGAACCGGAACCTTTTCTGTAGGCATCTGACTTTTCCATCTACAGATGATGGCATTATGAGCTAGCATCAATTAAAGACAATGTAGATTTCTTGTAGATTCTCAAAAAGAAAAATTAAACAGAAATATAAACATTACCGAAAACATTGTTGCAAAAAAGACTCCTATGAAGTTAACAATAGCCCAGAAAAAATCAGTGATTGTTTTTAGACGCCATATTGATCTCTTTGATTTAACAACACCTGCAAAAAAATTTATCAAGTTCTTTGTAAGGTCCTTTGCTGCTCTCACATCAGAAAACGCCTACTGTAAATTTCCTTCAAATAATTGAACTCCTCTTGAGTGGTAAAAAATTTTTAAGATCAAAATTTCAGTCCACCAGTTTTGTTAGATTTCAGTCATGCAAAAAGAGAAGTAACATAGCAATTTCACGCTAAACATAACAAGTAAGATGACAGTGTAGAATGCAACCGCAAAATGTTCTTTGGAAGTAACCAGAATATGCATCCCAAAAGGGGGCAGGGGATAGAAGCAGATAAGTAAAAGAGAAGACATGCAAAGTTATCATTAACAATTGGATCAGAAACTTTCACCAGAGAAGAGAGAAGCTTACAGAAAAAAGGCAGCATCAGGAATTAAATGGTCCACTGGTGTAAAACTCTATACTGACAATGTATCAAAATTTTCACTCATAAAACTACCGCAACTTATAGATTTTGATTTTAAAGATCAAAGTGAGATTCTATGGCATGCAGATGATGCTAATGCAACAATATCTGATCAATTGCTAACCCCAGCCAATAGAATATCATGCAAGATAATACCTAGGTCCAGAACCAGGATAAATATGGATTGCTTGATGGTTCACATTTCAGCATGCAATAGATTTAAAATTCCACCAATACGATTCTCAAAATAAAATATTCCAAAAACACGCCTGACCTAGATCATAAAGCAGAAAAAATTGAAGCAATGTCAATCTGTAAGTCTGTAACAATAAAGGTTTATATCTAGTGGTTATAAATCTGCTCCCCTCCCTTGTTTGTATGTATGCACGGATGTATACGCAGATGTAACTTATTTGCCAATTCGGAAATCACATCCAAGTCATCAATCAAGAAAGACATAACTTTAGTAGTTCTAAATTTAAGACAGTTAGAGATACGGGAATATCCATCATAATTCACATAGCATAATCCCGTCAAAGACTACAGTTAAATACGTTAAATCGGTGATGGGCAATGGGCGCCGCATGAAATAAAATCCTAGCCCAAAGGCGTTTCATAATGCTTATAAAAGGAGGGGGGGGGATAAACATGAAAAACCAAAACTTACGCAGGATATGGTTTTCCAAGAACATATTGAATATCCACTACTATAAGAGTCTAGTTATTAGCCGCTCTACGATCAGAAATACTAGTAGATAATATCAGTAAAAAAAACATTTATCATGCGCCAATTAGTGGCATCAAAATTGCACCCTAAGGTTCAGCTAGATATCAGGAGATAACAAATAAACCGACGAAGAGGAATTGAAGTTGCCTTCTTCAAATTGGTTAATTATCCAAACGAAAAAGTTCTTTCTAAATCATATTCCCCAATCCTAAAACATCAACTAAATTGCAATTGATAAAAACAAAGGGGAAAACTACACCGGAGATTGAGATCAAGGGTCCAAAGATTGCAATAGAGGGAATAGAACTTAATAAGCAAACAAACCAATACCCTCATACTGACATGAAAAGAAACAAAATTGGGAGAAGAAAAAGAGGAAGATACCTCGCTCGACGTAAGCCATGGTAGATTCTGCAGCGCAGGACTTCTACGATCGACGAAGAAATTGGAAATATTGCTGGCTATTGACTCTTATTAGTAGTTATATTTTCCGAGAGAGAGATCGTGCGAGAAATTTGACGTCAAGGGAAGAAGGTTCCCGATTCTAATTGGCTATCGCCACCTAAATTCAACCCGTGGTACAGGTGTCCCTCTTTAATTGGAAGATAGATGAATCAATTTTGTTTTTTTGGTACAGATAGATGATTTTTTTTGGTTGTCTTGGATTTCACCCTGACTAATCTGAATTCGACCCGCCTGACTTTGGTAGGAGAATCTCACGTCTTTTTGGCATAGATGATCAATTGGGGTCATGTCAAGATGAGCGTCGAGAGAGCGATGAAACAGCCACTCGCCTTTGGGCCGATGGGCCGATAAGGCACAGTGTATAAAAATCACGGATGAGTCAGAATAATGTTGGACAAAATGTACAGTGTTTTAAAAATAAAACTGTGTTTGGAAACCACGACTCCACAAGTTTGGCTAATTTCTGAATTTGCCCCTTATTAAATAACTATTTATCAAAATACACCTATCAGAAAACTATTTCTCAATCTACCCCTGTTTAGTCGACTAAACCATATGGTTTAGTCGACTAAATCGCAGGCAATTTTTTTTTTCAGACCCCCGACATTTAGTCGACTAAAACTTAAGTTTTAGTCGACTAAACCCATTTAGTAGACTAAAAAACTCATTTAGTCGCCTAAATCATTAAAAAAAAAGTTAAATCTTCGGAAGGCCATAACTTTTGGCTCGGGAGTCTGAATCAAGCTATTCTTTTTTTGATTCCACCTAACTTTTTGAGATCTATGCACTGATATAAAAATTTTCTTCAGATTTAATTAAGAGAAAGGAGGAAAAACAAGTGATTCTTTATTGCGCAAAAAATACTAACAATTCATTAAATATAATCAAGTGATTCTTTAATTATATATATATATATAGTTTTCTTTTATTTGATGTTTTCTTTTTTATTAGATCATATATATAATGAATTGTTAGTATTGTTAGCATTTTAATTTGTTTTACCGAGTCTGTTTGTTAGTGATATTAGTGATCCTAGATATTAGCTATGATCCTAGATTTTAGCTAGATTGACTACCGTGCTATCACAACATATGATCTCATGCATAACTTCCCAACACTGTTATTCCCCTAAAATCAAGCCCCACAAATTTAGTGTCGATATTTTTCCTATTTCTCTTTTCTTTTAAAATCCATATTATTAATGGAGAGAAAATCTCAATTTTGAATATATTGTGGCACCGCCTCTCCCGCGATCAACTGTGTATACACACATATATCTTAATCTTTATTGTACCAGAGATATTATATGATCTAATAAAAAAGAAAACATCAAATAAAAGAAAACTATATATATATATATATATATATATATATATATATATATATATATGATCTAATAAAAAAGAAAACATCAAATAAAAGAAAACTATATATATATATAATTAAAGAATCACTTGATTATATTTAATGAATTGTTGGTATTTCCTGCGCAATAAAGAATCATTTGTTTTTCCTCCTTTCTCTTCATTAAATCTGAAGAAAATTTTTATATCAGTGCATAGATCTCAAAAAATTATGTGGAATCAAAAAAAGAATCGCTTGATTCAGACTCTCGAGCCCGAAGTTATGGCCTTCCGAAGTTTTAACTTTTTTTTAATGATTTAGTCGACTAAATGAGTTTTTTAGTCGACTAAATGTCGGGGGTCTAAAAAAAAAAATTTGCCCGCGATTTAGTCGACTAAACCATATGGTTTAGTCGACTAAACAGGGGCAGATTAAGAAATAGTTTTCTGACAGGGGCATTTTGGGAAATAGTTTTCTGACAGGGGCATTTTAGTAAATAGTTATTTAATAAGGGGCAAATTCAGAAATTAGCCGCACAAGTTTCATAAGCTCTTTTCATAAGTTGAGATAAAACTCTTATTATTACTTTGATCCTATTTATAAGTTCATTTTAACTAAAAAAATTGGTTCTATTTATAAGCCCATTTTCATGTAATAAATGAGATTATGACAATTTTACTCATATTAATTATACTCATAAAAATAGAGAGAAAAGAAACAGTTGAAAAATGTTCAATCATAAATGATGACAAAGTTGAAAATTTACCTCATAATCATTGAGTTAACTACATTTCCTTGATATGTGAGATTTGGTCAAAAATAGACTTATAAATAAAACCGTACATAATTACCTCGTAAATTATAAAAGTTAATCTAAACATGGGTATAGCATTGCACGAGGGAGTATTATACATTTATACCATATATAATTGCTTAATCAATCAAATATGAATAAACCTTAAGTAAGGAAATCAGGAAATATTATGAAATAATTATTAATATAATGTATTTATTAAATGGTGGACATAATCCGCCCGTTTTTCACTAAACAGGTATTACAAGTTTTCTAAAATATAGTTGATTGATTGATAATCAATAAGAGTAATAAATTAAATTTATATTTTAATTTGTCCTTTTTTAATCAAAAAAGATTGAGTCTAGTGGATAGAGTTAATCCTTTACAACGTGCTAAGCCAATGTTTGAATTCTTGACAGCAGAGGTACCTACATTTAGTGAGAATACATGTGCTTGGTAAAAATAAATAAATAAAGAAATTTTTATCAATTATTTATTGTCTAATCAATCATTCCAATTATAAAATTTAAAATTCACTCAAATTTTTAATTCATTGTGATTTTTTTAGGAAAAATAATAACTAATTCTTCATTCTTTGCAATCAAGATCTTTCTATCATATTGTAAATTTTAAAACTAATAACCAACGGGTTTAGATCTAATGGAAGGGATTAATTCCTTATAATGTGGTGAATTAAAGTTTGAATTTTTGTTAGGAGAGGTGCCACATCTTGTGAGAATACGTGTGCCTAGCAAAAATAAATAAACAATTTTTATTTGTTATTTATTTTTTAATCAATCATTACAATTATAAATTTTAAAATTCACTCAGATTTTTACTTCCTTGTAAATTTTTTTTTTAAATAATAACTAATTCTTCATACTTCGCGATCAAGATCTTTCCATTTTAAAACTAATACGCAGGAATGAAATTGGGTGAAAAATAAGAGGGTCTGTTGAATTCAATAACCTGAATTATATGGATAATAAAATGAATTATGATGTCCTTTTATCATAAATATAGGATAAAGTTTGTAATACAATTTATATTATAAACTTTATCCTATATTTAATTTGCACTACAAATGTTGTCTGGAGGGAGTATGACAGTTAAAAGTTAAAACACATGGTTAAAATAATTAGAAGCAGGGTAAAACAGTCGCATCACACTGCAGCAATTTCTCATCATAGACAGAATTCACAGAAGGAGAAATTCAAGTATATTATTAACGCACACCCGATTGACTGGAGACAAACTTATACTCCATGATTATTTGACACAGAAAATGTGCAAGTCTTACTCTTACAGAAGCAGCAACCTCCTTGTAACATGATATGATATAAGAACCACAGTAGAGGATTCTGTACAATTACAATCGTATGCCCAATAATAACTATGCAGACCTTATCTAGGCCCTGAGATGTCATGTGAAGAAATGTAAGAAAAAGCGGTTTGAGAACCAGCTAAAGGTTTCAGTGCTTGTTGAGACGCGTTGTTTTCCTCGGCTATCATGGAAGCCTCTGAAAACCTACGCCCATAAAAACGCAAGAAATTCAAAGATTCAATTCTTGGCTGGGCCAATGGAGTCCCACCTTCCAACATGCCTACAACCGCGGCCATATTTGGCCTAAGCGACGGTTCTTCATGAACACAGCACAAGGCTACACGCACTAGTTTTTCCACCTCCTCATTTGAAACTCGCCCTCCTAGCCTTGGGTCTGTCAATTCAAGGTACCTTCCTTGCTCGTGCATCTCTAAGGCATACAGTGGAAAATAAACCAATCCTGCCCCTGATGACGTCCCTGAATTGCTACTCATACTCTCGTCCTTGCTCGGTCTTTGTGATCCCACTGAACAGTTTTTCCTCCCACTCACTAGCTCAAGCAGCACCATTCCAAAACTATAAACGTCAGTCTTCTCTGTGATTGCAGAGTTGGTAAGCCACTCTGGAGCTAGATAGCCTCGCGTGCCTCTCATTGTTGTGAATAAACCAGACTGTTCGGGGCTGAGGAGTTTTGAGAGTCCAAAATCAGATATCTTAGCCTGAAAGTGATCATGCAGGAGAATATTCTCTGGTTTGATATCACAGTGAATGATCTTTTGCTCACACCCGCCGTGCAGATAGGCAAGTCCACGTGCTGTTCCGAGTGCTATATCGAACCTTTCTTGCCATTCTAAGGCTGGTCCACCACCAAAGAGGGTGCGATCCAGGGAGCCACGATTCATGTACTCATAAATCAGCAGACGTTGTCTTCCTTTAGCACAAAAGCCTTTCAGTTTCACCAAATTAACGTGGTGAATATTCCCAATAATTGCAATCTCAGTGCAGAAATCCTTTTTCCCTTGATTTCCTAGACTCACTATTTTCTTCACCGCCACCAGGGTCTTATCAGGAAGTTGTCCCTTGAACACCACACCAAATCCACCTGAACCGATTAGAGTCTTGAAATTATCAGTAGCCTCCACAAGTTCTTCATAATCAAACCTTTTTGGTAAACCTGGAATATAGAAGGCCTCCAAGTCGTCAGAAGAAAGTGATTTGAAGTTGCCTAATTCTCTCTCTTTTGCCCTTGAGGTTCTATATCTTCTAAGCCAGAGGAAACCAAGAGCCATAGCAATAATGAATCCAGCAATAGGTATTATCACCAGAACAGCCACAGGAAGCCTATCTTCTTCAGAAGTGCGAGGATCAATAGCAGAAGCCAATGCACCAACAACTTTTATGTAGCCCAACGAGTTACTTGCACCTCCACCACTTGACATAATAGAACCCAACTGATTTTCAAGCATATAGCAGGACCCAGACGAATTTTCATAGAAGAATCCCAAGCACGAACAATTCCTTGAACAGAGATCTTGACAATTAGTTAAGTTCACCACATATGTTACGGTGTTAGAGTAGGTATTGCCAAAGTACTGGATACCACCCCCGAGTTCCAAATATGAAACAGATGAATTACACGCAGATGCCGAAGAATAAGAACCACTGCTGGGCACACAACCCGGAACATCACTTGAGCCTGCATGGAAGTTTGGAGGACAAGAACAGGAAAGTGATGAGGACGCAGCACCATGAGTACATAATCCTAATCTGCCACAAAAAAATGGAGTCTCACAACCATCATCTGGCCCCACAAAATCCTGGACCCAGCCAGTACCGGAAAAGCTTTGGACAGTAAACTGACCATTAACAGCCAATTTGGCAATTCTGAAATCAGACATGGGCAAGACCACCCTAAACACTGTTACTGTTCCATTACTCCCAAAGAGATCAAGGGCTGTTCTGTTTATTGCCATGTATTCCACCGTATGACTTGAATCCTGAAAGGAGTTTGATACCATCGACAACTTCCAGTATGTCTGTCCATGCCACTGAAGTATTGCATCAGATGAAGTTATACTGAAGTTGTAGTCTCCTGTTGAAAAGTCAGAGACTGATATTGCACTTGACAGCCATGTCCCAACAGGCAAGCGTTGTCCCATGACAATTGTGTCTGTCGGGTGCTGGAAACTCTCCCACAGGGAAACATTGGAACTATCAAGTAAGACGAGGTTGCCCGTTTCAGTGAGTTGTAGTGCGGATACTGGTGATTTCAATGGTGGGGTTGACCATTTCACGTTTCTATCGTGATAAAAAATAGTGATCCCTTTGGTAGTCAGATTCATCGTATCAGAATTTGAGATGGGAGCGTCACGATTAGCAGACCAGATGATGGCGCGGGATGGCACATGTATGACGCACAAGTAGAATCTGGATTGTTGATGTCTAGGATTGAATATAGCAGCCTCGAATGTTCCATTGCGGGATGACAAGAAGGCACCAGAACTGTAAATGAATTGAAGATATGTAGCAGTGAAATTTGGATTGATGGATTCTGAGAAAGTGTATGCAGCAGATATGCCAGAGAAGACGAGAAGAATGAGAGAGAAGTAAAAGATAGGTTCCATCAAGTGGTTTGAGGAAATGCAGAACAAAGATCAGCAAGAAATGGGTTCAATGAGAAGACAACGGGCCGGAGAGAATGGAACTGGTCTGATTGCGTGTTCTTCATTTTTTCCCTTTTTATTTTGAAAAAAAAACACCCAGTTCTCCGTTGACCAATGAAGCCTCCGGGCCAATGAATCCACACCTCCTCTTTTCAACCAGAATGATTCCAATTGATGATCATGATGAAGATCAATATATAGATTATTAATTTATGTGGTGATCAAAGTGAGGTAGGCACTATATAGAATAAAAATTTCAGAGCTGACGAGTCAAGCCTCTGGATCGGTGAGTATTATGAATTATGTATTATCTAGTGCGGCCATGACTCGACAGCTCAACACCATATCTCTATCATATCTCAACATGTGTAATAATGTGTTTGAATGCTACAATCATCATCGTCGTCGAATTATATCGTTTTTTACCCAAACAATATAATATCGCCTGTTAATAAACATTTCAGTAAGAATTGGTTGCCTGCCTAGCTATTGCAGTTTGGAGTTGCACCATTCAAAGGCTCATATATTTGCTTTTATATATCCTTTGAGAACCGCCGGGGGGTTGACTGCAAGCAGAAAAAAACAAAACCATCTTATATATTTATACAAACGATAAAGGAGAAGGCGTCGAACATCTTGCCCTCTCGTTTTGCCTGTTGACTTGGCGTTACATTGACCTTTTTTGTGCTTGTTTCTGGCCGACATTGATATGTTCTTCAGTTTTTAATATTTCACAGTAAGATGTTTTAAGAAATTGTTCGTAATGAACTTGACGCAATCATGTTATGGTTTTATGAAAGCTCGGATTGTATTTGAAGCAATGGGAATATTCTTGTATTTTGGTCATTTCGGCCCAAAAATAATTAATGATTAATGCACCCAATTAAAATGCAAAACTCGGTATTAGTTTTTTTTTTTTTTAAATATGAACAAAAAGCATATACTGATGTCGTAAACTTTGATGCGCTGCTTGCAAATATCTCAGAAAAGTGTAGTAGTATATTTAAGAAAAAGGGAAGTGGTGAATATGAGACCACATATGCATGCAATAAATATTGGACGGTGGGAAATTAAAATCTGAATGGAATCGAATTGAATACAAGTAATTAACGCAGTACATGGTCAAATACACAGAGCAATGTGGAACATGAATGCTATTTATTTAATATTACTACTGGTATTAGTGTGTGTACATAAATAATAAACCAATATTTTGGTGGTAGATGGAAAAAACGTCCAGGAAATATGGCGAGGCATGCGCTAGTCGTCAGTTTATCATTATATAGACATTACGAGTCAACAAGATTTTTTGTTATTATTATTATTATTATTGTAAATTATATAAACGTTTAAATAATGCTGCTATCTCATTTAATTTTCATAATTACTCACTAACCTTATTACTCTAAATAAATTAATTATGACTCTGAAAGTTTCATTCCAACAAGTGTGGTAGTTGGGACCGAGAAAGCTGAAATGCCGTGTAAAATGTTGAAACTTGAAAGTTGAATTTTAAAACCGCCCTTTGTTTTTAAAATATGTATACTACGTATATATGTTCAAACTTAATTGTCGGTTGGTTTATATTAAAACATTCTGATGTCTTGTATTAGTCAGTTAATTACTGTAATTCAATTCACACCAATAATTATTATTTTCAAAATAAAATCATAAGTTTGAAAAACTTGTTATTAACTTAATTATTATCTGCATTTTTATTTATTTAATCAATTTAAGAAACGTTATCTTATCCCATGTTTGGTGGTGGATGTCCTTGGGGTATTTTTTTTCTCCCAATTAAAACTATAATTCAGTAGTAACTCAAAAGAGCATTTACAACATAAAAAAACTACAAACTATTATCCTTCACCAACTAACACCTCTTGGAACGAAGGTGGTGGGCGATCAAGGAGACAAAAGTTTCTTACGATATTATGAGCTAGCTTAGCCAAGTAATCTGCTAAACTATTTTGTTCCTTAGAAATATGATTAAGTAAAACTTGCCAGTTTTTTAATAACCACAGTCTGACATCAACTATAATGTTCCTAAAGGGGTGAGAATAATCACAATCCTTAGTCAAAGCATTAACAGCTTCAACACAATCTCATAGTAGAACAACAATTTTGTATCTTTTATTCCAACATATTTGAAGACCTTAGATGATTGTAATGATTTCTGCTATTGCTAGGGGAACTGTCGTCCCTTGGAGTATTTTAGTGCCGCTTAAACTCATAGAATTTTTGTCCAAAAAAAAGGGTTAAGGTGCAGGTTTGCCAACCAATTGTTACCCAAGGAGAGTCTTGTTAGAATTTAAGGACAAAATCCCATAGGTTATGAATAAGAAGAAGGATGGAAAAGAAGAGGAATAAATAAGAAGGATTGTGTGTGTGGTAAGAAGTCCCACATTGCTTAGGTAGAGAGAGGTTGGAGGGTATATAAGCCCCAACCTTGCTCCTACTAATTGGCCCTTGGGCCATCCCACTTTGTAGAGGGGGAGGACTTAGGCAACCATTGGTCCACCACACGCGCGCGCCCGCCCGCCTCCGGTTCAGTGCAGGTGAAATAAAAATAATTTTTATTGAATTATTTTTTAAATAAATAATCTTTTATTTTTGAAATTCGGTTGTGATCCTCCGAAATTTCCAATTGTTCGCGCGTCTGTTAGCGCCAACCAGCGGATGTGTCCGTGCGTCCGTCCGTTCGAGTTCGGCTGCAACAGACGCAAATCGCTTCGTTCGTTCCTGCTCGGTGTGTCTTTTCGCACGAACCGTTCGCGAAACAGACAAGTCCATCGATCATTGTTTTCCAAACTCTATAAATAGGGCCCTAGTCACGTAACAAAATACGGTTTTCTTCTCTCGCATACACTCTTTCTCGCATATACATTCTGTGCGTTCCGAAAGCAGACTCGTTGGATTCGCTTGGGCTTCAGGCATGACAGAGCCATCTTCCTGGGGACGATAAATCCGCCTATCCCGGGAGGCAATTGCTCGGTAACCTTCGGCGTCCGTATTGAGGAGCAAAATTGTCTTAAGGACACAACGTACGTTGGGCCGGATTTCTACATTGTTCATTCGTATTTCAAGATTCCGTGAGTTTGTTTACTGGTTTTTAATATTGTACGTATGTGTTTGTTATCTATATGATCTATTTGATTAATTGATTCTTGGTATGCAATTACATTTCTTGTATTTCAATTTCTACCTACTCAGTATACTAGAAACAACAATCTTAAGACAATTTTTGTAATTGAAATCATTTTATAGTAATTTAAATCATTACTGATTTCATGTGTTGGTAGTAGTATTGAATTGAATCAGTATTAATTTTTGTGAATATTATTATTATATTGTTTGTGGATTAATCTGCGTGATTAATCTTAGTTTCGTTTTAACAACAAATGGCAAGTACAAGTACCAATCGATTAACCCGAGTGGTCTGTTCCAATTCATGGTGAAAAACTGAAAAGTTCAATGGGAATGACTTTAAAAGATGGCAACGAAAATGTTTTTCTACTTAACCACATTGAACTTGGCACGGTTTCTCACCGAGGATGCTCCAAAATTGGAAGAAGGACAACCTACTGACAAAGAGAAGGTTGTTTGCGATAGATGCTTGGAAGCATTCTCGATTTCCTTTGTAGAAACTACATTCTCAATGGTCTAGACAATACATTGTATATCATATATAGTGCTTTAGATACAACTAAAGCATTATGGGAGAAGTCTAGACAAGAAGTACAAAACCGAAGATGCCGGCTTGAAGAAATTTATAGTTGGCGATTTTGGACTTCAAGATGCTTGATTCTAAATCAGTGGTGAGTCAAGTTGAAGAACTACAACTGATTGTGCATGAGATTCATGCTGAAGGGATGTCTCTTAGCGAGTCTTTTCAAGTTGCTGCATTTATTGAAAAATTGCCACCATCTTGGAAAGAATTCAAGAATTACCTTAAACACAAGCGTAAGGAGATGTCACTTGAAGATCTGATTGTAAGGCTGAGAATAGAAGAAGACAACAAGATTTCTGAAAAGAAACTTGGCGGCAATCCTATAGTTTCAAAGGCCAATATTGTGGAAGATGATCCAAAGCCCAAGAAACGGAAACACTTTAATGAGGGATCATTCAAACAAGGCCATAACAAAGGCCCTAGTAAAAGCCAGAAGTTCAAGGGCAAGTGCTACAATTGTGGGAAGTCTGGCCACCGTGCTAAAGATTGTAGGAAGCCAAAGAACCTCAAGAAGAAGAATGGTGCCACTAGGCATGTATGTGCAAACAAATGGATGTTCTCTTCTTACACTCCTGCGAAGCAAGATGAACAACTATATATGGGAAATTCTTCTACTTCAAAGGTTGAAGGTGTTGGAAAAGTGGTTTTGAAGATGACTTCTGGAAAGGTCGTGACACTTAATGATGTGCTTCATGTGCCTGATATTCGCAAGAATTTAATTTCGGATCCCTCTTAATCAAGAATGGTTTTAAGCTTGTATTTGTTTCTGATAAGTTTATACTTTCTAGGAATGATATGTATGTTGGAAAAGGTTACCTTAGTGAGGGCCTTTTCAAAGTTAATGTAATGACTGTCACCAATAATGGTGCTATTAATAATAATATTACTTCTATCTATATGCTTGAGTCCTCTAATTTATGGCATCAAAGATTAGGACATGTTAATAATAAATCAATTAAGAAATTAATTAATTTAGAATTATTGCCTAAAGTTGATTGTTCAATTAAAGATAAATGTCAAGTATGCATTGAATCAAAATTTTCTAAGTTACCTTTTGCTTCTGTTGAAAGATCAACTGACCTGTTAGATTTAATACATACCGATATATGCGATATGAAATCTATACCATCTAGGGGTAATAAGAAATATTTTATTACATTTATTGATGATTGTAGTAGATATTGCTATGTGTATTTGCTTAATAGTAAAGATGAGGCTATTATTGCTTTTAAACAATATAAAGTTGAAGTTGAAAATCAACTTAACAAGAAAATTAAAATAGTAAGGAGTGATCGTGGGGGAGAATATGATGGCCCCTTCGAGGAATTCTGCATAGAATCTGGTATTATACACCAGACAACTGCTCCTTATGCTCCGCAATCAAATGGGATTGCGAAAGGAAAAATCGGACATTGAAAGAGATGATGAATGCATTATTAATTGAATCCGGTTTACCACAAAATTTGTGGGGAAGCTATTCTAACGGCTAACTTTCGATTAACAAAGTGCCTCATAAAACGATACAAAGCATACCATATGAAATATGGAAAGGAAAGAAACCTTCCTTGACATATTTGAAAGTGTGGGTGCTTGGCAAAGGTTGAGATTCCTAAACCTAAAAGGTTAAGAATCGGACCTAAGACATGATCAGTGTTTTTATTGGCTATGCACATAATAGCAGTGCATATCGTTTTTTGGTTTATAAGTCCGATGTATCAGATATCCATGTGAATACGGTTATTGAGTCAAGGAACGCTAGGTTCTTTGAGAATGTATTTCCGTATAACAAGAATAATGATAATAACAACACAATGATATCTCATGATTCTGGGACGGATGATAATCTGGAAGTGGAGGAACCTAGACGAAGTACTAGGCAAAGGACTTCAACATCCTTTGGGCCTGATTTTCTGACTTATCTGTTGGAAAATGAGCCTCGAACTTTGGAGAGGCTATGGGTTCTCCGAAGCTCCATTCGGGAAGAGGCTATCAATAGTGAAGTTGATTCTATTCTCAAATCACACTGGGAATTGGTTGACCTTCCTCCTGGCAATAAGCCACTAGAAACGAAGTGGATCTTCAAAAAGAAGATGAAAGTAGATGGCACTATTGATAAATACAAAGCTAGGCTAGTAGTAAAAGGCTACAGACAACGTGAAGGCCTAGACTACTTTGATACCTATTCACCTGTTACAAGAATTACATCAATTCGGATGTTAATCGCATTAGCAAACTTTAAATGGTTTGGAGTTACATCAAATGGATGTAAAGACAAATTTCTTGAATGGTGAATTAGAGGAAGAAATTTATCTAGAACAACCTTGAGGGATTTGTTGTCTCAGACAAGAACGAAAAGTTTGTCGCTTAATAAAGTCCCTTTATGGACTTAAACAAGCCCCAAACAATGGCATGCAAAATTCGATGAAGTTATGTTATCAAATGGATTTAGTATTAATGAATGTGACAAGTGTGTCTACGTTCGAAATACTGAAAATGGTTTTGCCATAGTCTGTCTTTATGTAGATGACATGTTGATAACGGGTAGTAATAATCAAATGATTAAAGCTACTAAGCGATTGCTTACCAGTAAGTTTGACATGAAAGATATGGGTCTAGCAGATGTCATTTTAGGAGTTAAAATTCATAGAACTCCTGATGGGTTAGCTTTATCGCAAGCACACTATATTGCTAAAATTCTTGAAAAATTCAAGAGTTTAGATATAGCTCCTGTGTCGAACCCTATAGATTCTAGTCTTCGACTGTTGAAGAATACTGCTATGATAAGGGTTTTGGGTTACTTAAAACAAACTCAAAACTTTGCTTTGCATTATGAAAAATATCTGCGGTGTTAGAAGGGTATTGTGATGCAAATTGGATTACCAGATCTAATGACACAAGATCCACAAGTGGATATGTATTCACCCTTGGTAGTGGTGCTGTGTCTTGGAAATCATCCAAACAGACTTGCATTGCAAGATCAACCATGGAAGCAGAATTTATTGCTTTAGATAAAGCTGGTGAAGAAGCTGAATGGCTTCGTAATTTTCTTGAGGACATTCCTAATTGGCCAAAGCCAGTACCATCAGTGTGTATACACTGTGATAGCCAAGCACTATTGGTAGAGCCAAGAATGTCATGTACAACGGAAAGTCTAGACATATACGTCGTAGACATGATACCGTTAGACAACTACTCTCGAATGGAATCATCTCGATTGATTATGTGAAATCAAAAGAGAATATAGCGGATCCATTGACTAAAGGGATTCCTAGAGAGTTAGTTAGAAATTTGTCCAAAGGAATGGGTCTAAGGCCGATCCATTGTTGATTGTCGCGGTAACTCTACCTAGTAGAGTGGAGATCCCACAAACTAGGTTCAAAGAGACAACGAAGTCACAATCGACTGTTAACACTGTGGAGTTCTAAACTCATACTCATTCCTAGACAAAAGAGTGCATATATATAAGGGTAAGTTTTTTAAGCTTTTAATGGTTTCTTAATCTGATGTGTTCAGATGATGTATGTTGACTTACATCACAAGGAATCACCTATGTGAGTGTGAAGTGTGTGCCGCTTCTATGAGAATATAAAACGGCCAATTCTCTAGAACACTCGCAGAACCAGGCGGTGTCCAAGGCCAAAACGGACACAGCATGAGAACCAACGATGCTAGAGGAGCAACTGTGTAACTCTTATTGTCTCGGTATACACTAAAAGGTCAACGGTTCAAGACAAAGACGTCCACCGATTAGGCCAAGTATATCCGATAGGTTTTACTAGAGAAGGTTCAAAGGAAACCCCTACCTTTCTCGATGCGGTTGTTTCTCGTAGAGGAACCGCACTTTGCATACATACTCATTTGCATTTGGTCATGATGGAATTACTTCTTATCCATGTGGGGATTGTTAGAATTTAAGGACAAAATCCCATAGGTTATGAATAAGAAGAAGGATGGAAAAGAAGAGGAACAAATAAGAAGGATTGTGTGTGTGGTAAGAAGTCCCACATTGCTTAGGTAGAGAGAGGTTGGAGGGTATATAAGCCCCAACCTTGCTCCTACTAATTGGCCCTTGGGCCATCCCACTTTGTAGGGGGGAGGACTTAGGCAACCATTGGTCCACCACACACACGCGCGCCGCCGCCGCCGTCCGTCTGGCCGGTTCGGTCGGTCGCGCGCGCCGCCCGCCCGGTTCGTACGGGTGAAATAAAAAATAATTTTTTATTGAATTATTTTTTAAATAAATAATCTTTTTATTTTTGAAATTCGGTTGTGATCCTCCGAAATTTCCAATTCGTTCGCGCGTCTGTTAGCGCCAACCAGCGGATGTGTCCGTGCGTCCGTCCGTTCGAGTTCGGCTGCAACAGACGCAAATCGCTTCTGTTCGTTCCGTTCTGGTGTGTCTTTTCGCACGAACCAGTTCGCAGAACAGACAAGTCCATCAGATCATTGTTTTCCAAACTCTATAAATAGGGGCCCCAGTCACGAACAAAATACGTTTTCTTCTCTGCATACACTCTTTCGCATATACATTCTGTGCGTTCGAAGGGCACTCGTTGGATTCGCTTGGGCTTCGGCAAGACAGAGCCATCTTCACGGGGACGATAAATCCGCTCTATCTGGGAGGCAATTGCTCAAGAACCTTCGGCGTCCGTATTGAGGAGCAAAATTGTCTTAAGGACACAACGTACGTTGGGCCGGATTTCTACATTGTTCATTCGTATTTCAGCAAATCCTGTGAGTTTGTTTCTTGGTTTTTAATATTGTACAGAAGCAGTGTTTGTTATCTATATGATCTATTTAATTAATTCAGATTCTTGGTATGCAATTCTGTTTACTGTATTTCAATTTCTACCTACTCAGTATACTAGAAACAACAAGTCTGACACAAATAACAATTGAGGGGACCAAAATTGTCAATCAACAATTAAAAAGTGAAAAAAAAAAACACACAATTTGGTGCAGATTCGCCAACGAACTATTATCCTGTCACTGTCTTGGTGTCTCCGTCTTCCATTGACTGTCACAGTGTCGGCAACGTCGGCGTCTCCAAAGCTTCCATTGTTATTGGGTGTTCCACTCACCCTCTTGAACTCATCTAGGAGTCCACAGCTTTCGACCGGCACGTACCTTGCACCCTGGTTCCATCCCTCCGATGCCACAAGCAGCAACCGCCGCTGCCACAACGCCTGCTCCCATGGGTCCCATCTCTGTTGGTGTCTGCCTTATCCAACAAGAAGGCTCAACCGCTCTTTTCTCCAACGTTTCCACCACTATCCTACGTCAGTGCCTCATATTTTAACTTACTTGTGGTAGTTATTTTTTTAAATAGTTATTTGGTGTTTTTTTTTTTCACTTTTTAATTGTTGATTGACAATTTTGGTCTCCTCAATTGTTATTTGTGTCAGACGCTCCTCGGGTAATAGTTGGTTAACAAATCTGCACCTTAACCCAAAAAAAAAAAAAACTCATTGTAATATGACTTTCATGGTCAGAGTGGAGGTTTAAATAGAAATTAAGTAATTAATATTAATTAATTAGTGATGTGATTCAGTTAACGATTTTCCCGATTTCTTTCGATAACAGGGACTGTTACAACTTACATATGTGATGGGTATATTATGTTTGTTCATAGAAAACTGTGCTATATATTATGTTCAAGTTATATTTCAATCTGACTGTGACTTGTTAATTAATTGGATTATGTTCTGCTTACGCACTCTCATTGGCAATTTGGCATTCGCATTTGTGTGGTTAACTTGCGGGCTTTGAAGACTTCGATTGCTGCTTGCCTCTGATCATTTTTATTAAAGTGATCGACCGTGGCATTAATTTAAAACTATATAAAGGTGTAATCATATATGGGATGCCGGAGTAGAAGGATGCACAAATTATAACATGAAAACAAAATACTCCTTCCATTACTTAATAGATATTTATTAAATTTGATTAGGTAATTAAAGTTAGTTTCGTTAGTTATTATGACATGTATATTTTAAGACACTTTAGTTGTATTTTTTAATTCCTTCCCGCCCTCTTGTAATTGATTATTGTTGAGGGAATCTCAATAGGAATATATTAGAAAAATATTGACAGATATAAAAATTATGTCTTATATTTAACATAAAAATTAACTCCCTAGATATATTTTATATTAAGGACTAAAGGAAGTATACAATTTATTGAGAGATGAAAGGTTTTGAGTTATCACTATTTAATTCTTCGGTCTTACTACTATAGAACTGAACATATATAGGTTATTATTGACCATATATGACAATTCTAGATTGTCATATATGGAAGCACTATATATGCTCCTTGTAGATAAATGATGATTTTGAACTGTTATATATTAAGGGCATATACAACGGTTATTTGTTAATCACTACTCCCTCCGTCCCTAATTATAGGAACAAATTTTAGAGTTGGTTTTGGTCCTAATTATAAGAGCAAGTTTTAAATTTTGTCAATTTTTTCCTATAATACCCCTATTTATACTTATTATTAGGAGCATTATATATATATGTGTGTTTACATATATATGTAGATTTGTGTTTATGTATGTCAATATATATATGTGTAGATATATATGTGTGAACACACACACACATATAAAATATATGTGTGTGTGTGTAGATATATGAGTGTGTGTCTCTATGTATGTAGATAGATATATATGTATACACATATATACACACACATATATGTATACACATGACTATATAAAAAGCAACTAATATACATATATAAACTAATATGTCATGGATATCTAACGTAAGGCAAATTAGAAACACTTATAATTAGGGCAACTTGTGTCATTTAAATTTATATAAGGACATTTTAGGAAAATGAGTAAAATTAACTAATTTAACTCATCTCCTTAATTCTCCCAAAATCGGTTAAATTGCTCCTATAATTAGGGACGGAGGGAGTATAATGTATTGACTTTATTTTTTTCTTCTTATATATAGTTATTTCATTGATGTTGTAATAGGGGAATAACTTGAGCATTCTCAATAAAATTGGACATGAATGATGAAATTGATCGGAACATCAAAAATCTTCATGCCCCCTTTAAATTGTCATGGGGTACTATCTTTCTGCGAGTGCCGAAGCTAGAAATTTTAATGATAGGAGACAAAAATAAAAAGCATTATATCATAAATAAAAGTACTTGAAATACAATACAGACCTAATATATAAAAAATTGAAAAAAATCTATCACATAATATATAGTCCCACTTGCATTGGGCTTGAGCGGCCATAATCCACCAACTATGCATATTCCAACAAATTACTCTCTCCGATGTATAATCTAATACATATTTAGGGAGTTGATTTTTGCATAAATATAAGATATAGTTTTCATATTCGTTAACAATAATTAAGGAAGATAGTGAATAAAAAAAATTAGGGAAGATGATGACTATGGTGTTTTAGAAAATACATGTTAAATTAACTTACTCAACCAACTTCTTTAATCTATCTAAATTAGGTAAATATGTCTTATATTTAGGACCGGAGGAGTATTAATTAGATTTTTAGAATACAAATAATGAAATAAAATAAATCAAACAAGCTTAGCTTATTAAGCTTGTATATACATGTAGATTTCTCCTTATATTTTGTTAACGTATGACAATTTCAAACTTAAAAATTAAAGATCAAACACAAGCAATTTTGCAAAACTACCACTAGTGGAAAAAAGGCTTTTAAGACCGGACAAAAAAGGTACATTAGGACCGGACCCGCGAGCAGTCTTGTTCCAGGCGGTATTAAAAGTCGACCTTTAAGACCGGACTTTTACACGGTCTTAAAGATTTTCTTTAAGACCGGACATTTTAAACCTTCGGTCTTAAAAGTCGTACTAAATAAATCGAAATATTTTTGGTTCGGTCCTAAAACTCAAACTTTAAGACCGGACAAAAGTCGACCGCTCTTAAAAGATCCAAATATTAAGACCGGACAAATATCAATCTGGTCCTAAAGATAGCGGACTCTAAGACCAGGAGGAATAATTACCGGTCTTAAAAACCGACTTTCAAGACCGGATTGTTTCAATGGACCGGTCTTAAAGACCAACTTTTAAGGCCGGCTTAACACCTTTAAGAGCGGTGTTATATATACATCCGGTCTTAATATTTGAACATTTAAGACCGTATTTTTATTTGCAATCTAAATTTTCCCGTATTTTTTCCTGTTTTGTTCTTCTGATCAATATATATACACAAATCCACCATACAAAACGGCACATAAAAGTCGATATACTTTAAGCTACAAGCTATGAACATGAATAAATTGAATTGGGAAAAAGAATACAAATATTATCCACCATGAGTTATATGGCCTCTTAATTAAGTCTAAAACAACTAAAGTAATTTATAAAATAAGCTAACATATAACTAATTACAAAGGCAATGAGTTACAATACATGCAGCACGTAATTCAACATACAAATGTAGTCCAATATATTATTCACCATGCCTTCATTTGATTCCCACCCAACAACGTAACATGCATCCTCTTTTATAACATGCCCCTTTGAAGCGGATCACGCCACAAAAACAAAACAAGAACAAATTCATATTCAATGATGACATTGTTTAATTAAGAACATAGAAGCATATAATAATTGTTAAAACCTTAAAGTTTTCTAAGAATCTGCATATGAATATTAATTACCTTATGAATTGACACTTTTATAAAGTGATATCCTCCCATATCCCTTCTTGATGATCATTTCTTATCTTAGGGTTCATTATCCGCTTCATCTTCTTCGTTCATGTCCGGTAGACCCCTTGTAAAAGGAGTACTCTTAGGAAGATCACCATAATTTGAATGACTTTCCTCATCAATATCAATGACCCTCTTTCCTTGGAGAGCTACAGACCACATTTTATTTTCTTGATCGGTGATATAGAACACTTGTTTTGCATGATCGCCATAATAAAGGTTCATCTCCAAAACTTCTACTATTGACATCGACTAAAGTGAATCCTAGTCGATCGATCCGAACACCATTATTGACATTAACCCACTTGCATTTGAAGATGGGAAATCTAACTTTGACATAGTCCACCTCCCAAATCTCTTCAATAACCCCATAATATGGCATGACGCCAATTTAGGCCTCTTGTCTTTCGAAGGAGAAGTGCATAGATTCGGCCTCTAACATAACACCACCGTTACGGGTGTGCTCCTATCATCTAGGGACTTCGTGTAAAATGTATAACCATTGATCACATACGAATTCCAACTTATGACATCAAACTCGGGACCACGTGCTAACCATTTCATTGTCTCGAAACACATTCGAATCCCTCGACCTTTTGTTTGAACCGGTCTGCAAAAGTTACGTTATGCTCCCTAATCAACCTTTGTTCGGTCATTCGATGGTTCTCTTTCCTTACGGCCTCTTTATGTGCGAGATATGCTGGCTTGAACTTCATCAACATTATTCAAGATGTATAAGTGGACTTGTGACAATTCATCACGATCCACACTCTTTACCAAGCCCCGCGTCTACCCCATGACATCTTGACGTTTTGGAAGCCCAATATGTCTTACTTTGGACAAATAATTTTGACAAAATTCCATGGCCTCTTCGAAACATATTTCGAACAATTGATGCTTCGGCGTGCGCGTTCTTCACATACCCTTTTAGGAATTTCATAGATCTTTCAATAGGGTACATCCAGTAAATGGATAGGGCCGCACAACTTTATCTCCTCACTAGATGAACAATGAGATGAACCATGATGTCAAAAAATGAAGGAACAAAAAGCTTTTCAAGGTGGCACAAGATAAGATATCCTTCATTCTCCAATTCATCCAACTTTTCAATCTTGAAAACTTTACTACAAACCGCATTGAAGAAGAAACAAAGTCTAGTCAAAACGACCGAAGATCGTATTCGGCGATCCCTCGAATAGCTCTTGGGAGTAGGTTGTTGCATCAAGACATGACAGTCATGAGACTTTTGGCCTACTAATCTCAAGTCCTTCATCGAGACAAGCCTCTTAAAATTTGAAGAATACCCAGAGGAACTTTTGTGCCATGTAAACACTCACAAAGCTTCGTTTCTCATCCTTAGACAAAGTATGAGAAGCGGGGGACAATAAGTTCTCTTCCCATATGGCCTTGGATGCAAGTCTTCGCGTATTCCCATTGCTTGCAAATCCAATCTTGCCTTCACACCATCCTTCGAACTACCTTGTATGTTGAGAAGCGTGCCCACAATACTATCACATACGTTCTTCTCCACATGCATGACATCAATACGGTGTCTCACATCAAGATTGCGCATGATAGGGAAGATCAAAGAATACAGATCTCTTCTTCCATATATTTGTTTCTTTTCTACTCTTTCCATGCTTACAGAAGATGACAACGATATTTTAACCTTTTCATACACTTGCTCCCGAGTCAATGCCACCGGAGCTTCTTCATACTCTTGGCCACCAAAAAAGGCCTTCTTTAATCGACGATATGGGTGGCCCCGTCTAAGAAATCTCCTATGTCCAAGATACACCGTCTTTCTTCCATGTTGAAGTTGATGGTAGCATGTGCCTTCTTCACAAACCGGACATGCTTTATGGCCTTTTACACTATACTATACGACAAGTTCCCATATCTTTGGGAAGTCGTTTATAGTACAAAATATCATGGCTCTCATTCTAAAGACCTCCTTCTTGAAAGAGTCAAAAACATCGACACCTTCTTCCCACAACTCCTTCAAGTCTTCGATCAAGGGCTCTAGGTAAACATCTATGTCATTTAGGGTTGTTTTGGTCACGAAATCAACATAGACGGCATGATGTACTTTCGTTTCATGCATAACATAGGAGATAAGTTGTAAACAATCGGGACTACGGGCCATGAGCTATGTATGTTGCTAAGGCTTCCATAGGGATTCATTCCATCCGTGCTAAGGGCAAGCTGAGGTTCCTAGGTTCTTCGCCAAAGTTTGGAAATAATTGATCGATTTTCTTCCATTGAGAAGAATCGGCCGGATGTCGAAGCTGTCCATCAGAAATCCTCTCATCTGCATGCCACCTCAAATTTTTCGCATCATTTTCATTCGCAAACAACCGCTTGAACCTTGGTATGATTGGAAGATACCACAACACTTTTGCAGGCCCTTATCGACTTGTACTGTGGGGTTTCACACATCGGACAACTCTGCTTCTCTTCAAACTCTTTTCTATATAATACACAATCATTCGGGCATGCATGGATCTTTTTGTACTCCATCCCGGTGGACAAAGTATCTTCTTAGCATCATAGTAGCGATGCGGCAACACGTTATCATCCGGAAGCATGTCCTTCAAAGCCTCAAGCAATTATGAAAAACTCTTGTCGCTCCATCCATGACGTGCCTTCAAGCTTACCAATTTCAATACAGCGTTCAACAATTGGTATTTTTACACCACGGTATAGCGGTGTCTGCGCATCACCGCACATATTACCATATGCATGTGATCGCTCAAAAGCCTCTTCTCTTCCTACATCACGGATAATGTCCTCTATGCGATCATCCATATCCGTGTCATTATCATCAAGGCCACTTCCCATGTTGTTTCCCACTTGATGGCACTTGTTCACCATGCCATACCCATCTTGTATAAGTCTTACAAAATCCGTGACAAATTAAATGTGTGCGTATAACTTCAGGACATAGTCGACACTCATTCAAACATTTCACACAAGGGCAATAATACTTCCCCCCATCATCATGGGCATTTTTTTAGCAAATTCTATAAATTCCCTAACCCCATTCGATATTCAATACTCGTTCGTAAAGCATCTATCCAATCGTGATCCATAGTAGAATTCCTATATATTATTTAGACGAATTAAGAATTACATTTGGTCATAAATGCATCACAATGAATCGAATAACCAAAATAAATGCAAGACGAGGAAATTAAATGCAGGGATGAAGGTCTTGTGGACTAACTTTTAGCATATGCGTTTGCTGAGTCGTCTTACTTCTCCGCTCACGAACGTTGATGTTACAGACAAGACAGCAAGAGTAACCTAAAAACACTTGTTGGTCAATTGGGTAGGTCTAAAGTGCAAATATAATCTTCAAAAAACAATATTCGTTAACAACAGAGAATACCCATAACAACATTACACCGATTTCGTTAAACCCATGAAAAACCAAGAACGATAAGATGGAAAGTAATAAAGTTTTAACCGAAACATCTCTTACAGCTTCGTCTATAGACGTTTAGCTAAGGAACCGAGTGATTGTCGAGAAAGGTACGCGGCGGCGACGAAGCCGAGAGGAAATTTCGAGTCGGAACTTTGAGTATTCACTTTCGGCGCGACAAGAGTTCGAGAGAGGAAATTTAATTTTTCCGCGCGACAAAGATACCTTATTTAGCTTTTTGGATTTTATTAATACCGGTTATTAATTAAATGTCCGGTCCTAAAGATACAACTAACATTTTAAGACAGGAGTTTTAAAATTATCCAGTCTAAAATTTTATTAGATTTTTAATTTTTAAGACCGGATGTTTTTAAAACATCCGGTCCTAAAATTCAAATTATCTTTAGATCCGTTACTTATAAAATAAAATGTCCAGTCTTAATGGCCTTCGTGATTGGTATATTAAATCAATAAAATAAATGATATTTTTTGGACAAAAAATAAAGCAAAATTGGAGAATAAGTTTCTTTAATGAATTCTTGGAGAAGAGCCAAAAAATTCATACAAGTGTTCTTAATGTTTCTTACATTACTTGAATATATACACAACAACAAAAACACAAATGAAAAACAAGTGAATATTATCATCCACAAGAATCGATCGAACAACCTCGGCGATTTCGGCGTGAAGAGCATTAATTTCCTTGGGAGATCGGCAAGTTGTTGTCTTATTCTCTCCACCCGCAATATGAATGGATCATTACGGGAGAGCGGAGAGGGGTCGAGGTAGGCGCCCAGGGCCAACGAGGTTGGAGAGGGGATTACGAACATCTGCATGGCCGGCTTCAAGATGACGGTTGAACTCGGCAGAAGAAAAGGATCGGCGAAGGATCGAGGGGGTGCGGCATGAGCAATCTCTTCATCATCCGAAGAAATAACAATGGGTCCAACGACCCGAGAGTCTTCAGAAACAATACGACGCACCGTCGGCTGGAGGAGGCGCACCATATAATGATCTAGCCATGGCACGAGTGAGGCGTGTATGCACCCCTACGAGCGGTTTGCTTGTATCTAACCATGGTTTGAGGATTTTGAGAAGTTGGGGCAGAGCTAGGAAGTGAGGAGTTAACAAGGACAAAGAGGAGGTAGTGTGTGGAGTATATAAAGACAAGATGGCGGGAGAGATAAACGTCGATGATGAATTCGTCAATTTACTTTTATACAAACTTTTAAGACCGGACTTTTATCTTATATCCGGTCCTAATTTTAATTCAATTACTTTTAAGACCGTCCTTTTATCAAATATCCGGTCCTAAAACTCATTTAAGACCGATATATTACTTGGTATCCGGTCCTAAAACTAATTTTAAATTCAATTACTTTTAAGACCGTCCTTTTATCAAATATCCGGTCCTAAAACTCATTGTTGAAATGAAAGTTCATTCTTTTCAAGAGTCCACTTCCCCATTGTTGAAATGAATTCAGAGTCTCTTCGGCTTCCACATAAACTTCCCAACTAGGCGTCTCCTCGTATTACGAGCAAATATGCGTCTCCTCGTTAATGTTTCCGGCGTTTCACATTCTTCGAGGATGGGTTCTCTATTTAAACCCGTTGTTACTTTCTTAACATTCATCTCCATCTCCTCCTAGAACCTCCACCGTAATGGCTTCTCCACCACGACGAGGTCCTCCTTCAGGCGAAATCCGAGGCACCTCCATATCCTCCTCCGTTGCCTCCGAAACCGAACTTCGGCGAATCTTGGAGCACTGATAGCCCGCGTCGATCATATAGACCGAAGCTTGGGCAACCTGTTTGAGTCTATCACGCCGTCAACAACAAGCCGAAAGCGGTACTCGACGCCAATGACGTTGAGTACCATACCTCGATGACGACGTCTCCGACCATTCCCTCCCCTCCGACAACGATGGGGAGGATTAGAATTTTTAAGTTTTTTTGTCTCACTGCCTTATGAGGCGGCGAAAAAAAAATTATTAAATAAAATTTTTATTTCCCAATCGCCTTCCTTGTTTGTCTTTAACTTTATGTTCTTTTTCTCCGACAACAAGAACAAACAAAACATTGTCCTATTCGTGGTGATCAATCTTAAAAATTTCGAGAATAAAGTTAACGATTGCGACCATACAAAACAAAACAAAAAAACATTATTTACCTTTTTCGAATAAAAACAAACAGAGTGACGACTATTCTCAAGTTTGGACCATCGTTGTCTTCCCTCAACTTTTCCGAGATGTGATGAAAATTTTCGTGTCGTTTTCGTTATCTTCTTTCTTTTTCCGACAAAAAGAAAAGGGACACTGATGACGTTCTTCACATCCGAGAAAAGTAGAAACGAGAACAACGAAGCACAAAACTTGAGAAGAACGCCGAAACATGGTTGCCTTGAACCCTAACGATATGTCGAAAATCGAGTCACCAACTCTATTTAAATGAAGAATATTAGGACCGGACGTATAAAATTCCTCGGTCCTAAAAATTAAGCCTTATTTTAAAATTTAAAGTTAGGAGCGGACAACTAACAAATATACGGTCCTAAAGGTTTCGGCAATCTATTAAATAAAATGAAGACTTTTAAGACTCGACTACTAACAAATAAACGGTCCTAATAATTTAGCCGTATATTTTCTATACTTTTAGGACCGTACTTTTAACAAATATAAGGTCCTAAAAGTCTCTACCCAAATTTTTAGAATTAGACGAAGACTTTTAGGACCGGATATTTGTTAAATATACGGTCTTAAAATGGACGAAGACCTTTTAGGACCGTACTTTTAACAAATATACGGTCCTAAAAGTCTCTACCCAAATTTTTTAGAATTAGACGAAGACTTTTAGGACCGGATATTTGTTAAATATACGGTCTTAAAATGGACGAAGACCTTTAGGACCGCACTTTTAAAAATATACGGTCCTAAAAGTCGCGAATACTTTTCGAGCCTCATCCGGCTCATTTTCAACATCCGCCCGTACCTCAAATTTCAAGCACTAAATAGCTTTATCCACCATCCCATTCATTCGAAACCCAAAATGGACACACACAAATTGTTCGAAAAAATAAACAAATTTATTATTGAATTACATTGCTATATTTACAAATGAATTAATTAGCTAGTCGAAAAAATAAACATATGTACGAAGGCTATTGTTGCTACAAAGATCATATATTATTTACAAATGAATTAATTTAGGACATTAATTATTGTCTTGACTTGGATTTTCTAAGACTAGTTTATACAGATATTCACAAAAAACCTCGCGTATGTGCTCGATTTCATCATCATCAAATGGCTCTTCACGGGCAAACCTCGTAACATCAAAGACGAAAATCTAATTAACATATTATGTGCATATTTCATATGTAACATTAAGCCATCAATGATCGAATTCACCATAACATCTTACCCTTAAAGTGACTTTAGTGTTTCCTCGTCACAATATCATATAAGTGTTTCATGACGTACGGGCCACATAAGTTCGATCTGTTCCGGTTGCCGACGGGTCTAAAAATAACAATAAATATATATAAGAGCATATATAGCTTCGACCAACTGAAGGCAATTATGTCATGTCCAATTATGTACTAACCTTAATTTTGTGCCATTTAGGATCCTGTGAGCCGAGCACCACGCTTTTTTTTACATCAACACGGAAGGTCTTCATGGCACTATCATCAAAATCGAAATTTATCGTAATGTTCACCGAAAATTCACAACGAGATTTCGACAAGACGATCAAAATGACATTCTTACTTGTTGATCATCACCGCAACGTAGTCGATGGATCGCCTGTGAGTGGAGCATAAGAAGATAACATAATGCAACTCCATGTTCATGATGACCAACCGCCGGTGGTTGCTGAAAATTCAAGCAGTAAAGTACTCGAGTGATATATATATATGTAGCATAATTATATTAAGTGAATTGCGAGACAAGTATATATGTATACCCGAGCCAGTGTGGAAACAAGTACACCTTTCTTTGCACTTTACACAACCTATTTGATATGTACTCTGTCTCAATTCCGTGAGGTAGTGTTGTGCTTGCATACACCGGCACAAGAATCCAAAATCCGAAATTCCGCCTCTTGAACCAGTTTCTCGTGCATGCACCTACAAGAATGACATCGATGAGGGAATTAGTATATATGTATATATGTGTGTCTAAACGGTGCATTTCAATTATGTAATCAAGGAAGAAGATACTTACTTCATAAATAGTTGAACACATGCACTAGTAACCTCCCTCAGAAGCGGCATGGACTCTACATCTTCATTATCAACTAAAAGCGGTTGAGGATTTAGGAGGCCTACTACTTCATTGACGGCCAACGATTTATCTTTAAACCAATTTTTGGCTACCAAATCTTTTATTTTTTCCTTGGCCGTCAAGTTAGCGGTAGGGGATGGAACTTGAGGAGGGTGGAGCTTGAGGAGGGGTGGAGCTTGAGGAGGGGTGGAGCTTGAGGAGGAGCAGAGACATCTACAAGCTTCACCGGCCAAGAGATGAAGGTTCCCTTGACATCACTCACAACCTTGACTCATCGGTTGGGAGAGAGACAGGTGCATCAAAGATCACCTCTTCAAGCTCGACACTCGACTTCATCATCGCCCATTTGTTCGTGGTGTACAGTTGATCCCAAGTTGTGGATGGTCCCTTTAGCAACCAATTGTCTATGACCATCACGATCCTCCACATACGGATGACAAGGTTGCTCGACTCGGCGTCCAACAATGCGGCTCCCTCTAGTGCTCTCTGCGCATAGGTTGCACTGAAGGTGTCAAGGGATCCACACCGGTCTCGGCCGAGAGCTCGGGAGGAACTTCATTTTCTCCATCTCCTCCTTCATCTTGCTCATCTCGATTGAAACATCCTCAATGTAGCATCTTTCGCCGCCGATTCCTCACTTAATTTGGCCGGCGTCGATCCATCTCCTCCTGGGTAACCATACTTTGTCTCGTGGCGTTTGGATTTACCAAAGTATTGCTTTAGGCCTACCCGTCCTCCAATCCCCCTTCACACGCCCGCGTGATCCGGTTTTCCTGGTCGCAGCGGTCGAACATCATTCCTCCCGTCCGACGCAAAAGATCCTCTCGCCTCTTTCTTTTTAAGATCTTCCCGTAAGATACGAGATAACGAGAAGCTTAGTGATGAAACATGTTTAGTAAGTAAAAAATAACAATATCGATACTTACAATTGTTTCAAAGCAACTACACGAGTTTTTCACTCGTGTAGGTGCCGCTTGGCTTTGCCGAATATACAACCCGAGCTCCTCGCGACGTATTGGAGATGGCGGTGGTCAACTACCGTAGAAGGATTGGATTCAACTTCATCTTCCAATCTCTTCCGTTTGGCCGCCATCAAATCTTTTCGGCCTTTTCATATCCGCGCGAGAAGCCTGTGTGGGCAATCATTCTTTCTCCCAATCTCCCGATATTTTTCCCTTATTTTCGTGAATCGGGATTGAAAACAACTATATATCAATTATGAATTCCAGCCATGTCACTAACGTAAATTAGAGAACTTCTGCTTGATATGAACGTCAAACATTAGTCAAATTCACTTCATCAAGTTTCAACATTTTACTTAAGGAAGATGTAGCATTGTAGAAGAAATTGGGAAAACCAAAGGAAAGGGAGTTGCAGAAATGCTGCCAACTCAATCAATTCATTCATTCATCATAAATGGTTCCTACACATATTAGAATAACTAACTAACTAACGACAACGTCTAACCATGGCCATTACACGGTTTTACATATCAAACTTGCATGGAACTAGGACATGCTCCTCTCATGTGTGACAAAGGCAGCAAATGTATACTTCTATTCACACACCAAACCATTTAACTAACGCTGATTAGATGTACACAATAACATTCACATATCCTCACGGGTTAATAAGCAAACAAAAGTGCAAACAAAACTAAATATAACTCACCAGAGCTTCAGAGTGGTCCGCTTGAACAAATTGTTGCCAAGTTTGTTCATCAATAAATTTGTACTTGTCCCGTGGTTGATGGTCGCTTCTCCTCGGCAAAAATATAAGTGTTAGCCGAGAAAGGTCTTAAACTTCCCGAACCGCTCAAAGACAATAAGACAATGTTGAGTCTTTGAACTTCTCGGACTCGGGGACGGTGAATGTAAGCCGGATAGTGGTCCCACATAGGATCCTTTATTGTTTTTGGTCCACATTTTTCCACTCATCAGTCAAAATGCTAACCTTGCTGCGTACTAGAGCCGACAAAACTAGTATATGTGCTTTTATTAGGACCGAAAGGTTGCAAATTTTCATCAAAATGAATCTCGATCTTCGTCCCAAGGATTCCGACTAAGGGATACTTCCATCATTCGTGTGCCGCTCTACCACGGCGTGCAGCGCGCCGAGAGGCTCAATGTGAGATGAAGAGGTTCGTTTGTCCGACCCTCCCGGTCAAACCAAGATCCGGAGTTTCAAGAACACGAGTGGAATCGTTTTCACCGTTCATTTTCAAGACAGTAAGAGTGGAATGCCTGAGAAAATGAGGGAGTAACAGAGGCTAACAGTGCGCGGGCGAGGAAGAGAGGTAATGGAACAGGGGAAGGGTTTCGCAACGTGAACAGGGGTTCTTCAAAGAGTATGAGAGTGACAATGTGAGAGTGACAAAAGCTTCCGCGTGAAGTTAACGTTTGGCGCTTCATTTTTAGGACCTGGACAAATACACATATACGGTCTTAAAAGATAAACTACTATATATTAAGATCAAAAGATAAACAAGTTATACATAATAAGTTTCTCTTCACGAGTTTGTCTGTATGTAATTCAAATATTAAAATAAGCCACAAATAAAGAAAGGTATCTCTTTACTCTTTAAATATATATTTTTTAAAATTTTAGGAGGGCGGGGGCCACCCATAGCCCACCCTAAATACGCCTATATTTTCAGTTGATTCGTTTCTTGCTTTTTCCATGGTTAGTTTTTGTAAAGGGGCTAAAAATACTAATAGGGCAGGATAAAGAATATTGACAATATAAAGGTAAAGCATTTAATTAAGAGAAAAAACATATAAGCACAAGATTAGCAGTTAAGAGAAAGCATAGGGATATGTAAAATGTTTTTCATTTTGACTTAAGGGCTTGTTTGGGGGAATCAAAACCTAGGTTTTGATTTATCATAAGTTTGCCAAACACTTATTCTACATAAAAACCTAGGTTTTAAAAAAAGTTATGTTTTTTAGATTTTTCTCCCTCCTCTGTCTTCATTAGTATTTTTTTTTAGTATTAGTCCATATCCTTAAATATTTTTTTAGTACTCTTCAGTACTTTGAAATATTTTTTTAAGATTAATCATTACCCTAAAATATGTTTTCATTATCCTAAAATAAATTTTCAAGATCCTGAAATATTTGTTTAGTAGCCATTAGTACCCTGAAATATTTTTTTAAGATTAATTATTACACTAAAATATTTTTTCAATATCAAAAAGTCATTTTTACCTCGTAAATCTCAAAAGCTATCCTACAAAAGTTATTTTCATCTCATAAATCCCAAAAACTATTTTCCAAAAGCCACATTCAAACAAACTCTATTGTTGGCTAACTTAGTGTTTCTTTTATTTTGTGAAGTTAGCCATGAAGCATTGAAATCATGTGATCTCATGGCAAACAAAAGGAAAAAAAAAAAAAAGAAAAGAAAAAGAAATCATGTCATATTGTCTGTCCTCAGGAAAATATGGGATCTTGTCATTATCATTATTTGATGTATCAGGCATGATGATGAATTAAGTTAATAGATTATGACTTAATAATTCCCTACTAAAGACTGTTCTTACCTTGTAAATATTAATTAATTCGAGTGAGATTAAAATATAAAGAACTAAACCATAAAAAAACAAAGTTTGTAAGGTGGCAAAACATTGGATTCTGATTATTTTCCAAAATAAAATAAGGGGACAAACCATTGATTGTTTTTATTTTTGAAGTTTAGTTTTAGAGTAGAGTATATAAGAAAAAAGAGATAAAGCAGCCTTGCAACGCACTCCATGCCAAGAGGCGGAGAGATCACGAAAAAAATAAAAATAAAAATCAAAAGAAAGGCTTATTGGCCTCTAGTTTGGGGAAAAGCTACTTAGTTTGCAAACAAGATAAGATACTTTAATTAAAAAACCATAATATGCTTTTCTTAAATTCTCAACAAATATTGAGCAAAAAAAAAAAAATTCTCAACAAATAAAACATCAGTGGCATTTCTTGCCCCTTATCTTCTTCTGGTTGCCCCTCTGCTCTCGCCATATTCTCCATTTTTTTTAAAATCCCAAGTTATTCCTTATCATGTCTATATCTCTATAGGGGTGGAAATAGGCGGACCACTATCAGTGACTTCTGTTTTGCACATTTAGGGCTGATCGGGCTGGTCTGTTTGTTAAAAAGCGCCAAGGCTATTTAAAGGCCTAAATGTGTAAATAGGTCCATTTTTATTTTATTAAGGCGACGACTGTAAGCCTTCAGTTTGGCTGTTTACACATTAAATAAATATAATTATATTTATATTGTATAAATAATATAATATTTATTATTTTTCAATCTTATATTTTACTAAAAGCTTATATTTATATAGTTTTGATAGAACAAAGTGTCTGGCTATTTATGACTTCTAAGGCCTACAATATGAGGCCTTTTTAAAGGCCTACATTGTAAGTAGGCCTTTAAAAAGACTTCAGGCTTGACCAGGCCTATGAAGGCTTAGGCCTGAGCCCAAAAAAAGGCATGCGTTCAGACCCAGGCCCAGGCCCTCTACCACCATTACAGGCTCAAGTCTATTTAGCTAAAGCCTGACCTGACCTGGCTTATTTCCATCCTTATATCTCTGTCCTTCAAGAATATGTACGTCGTAAATCACAATTAAAAAATTATTTTTAAAACTCTAATAATCATTTGAAACAAACACAAGTCACATGACACAGTTAATCGAAGGTGCAAAGGAAGTCAAAGAAACAGAAAATAAAGAAGGTGTGAAATGTGAATGTTACCCGACACCACCGTTAGCCGAGAAGAGTCTGCTGCAGAGAAACACGTGTCGCAAAAACCATGCTTCTAACAAGTATATTGGCTCTAATGATTTTGGGAACAGAAAGGAGAAAAGAAAAAAAAAAAGTAAAGAGAGCCAAAAAAAAAAAAAAAAAAACGAAAAGGCGAGGAGGGAGCAGTAGTTAGGCAGGGAGGGTGAGTGACAAAGGCATCAAGAGAGTCGGCGCCTGATGTTCCCGCCGACCATTCATCATCCACCTTCTATACTCTCCCCTTAACTCCTCTCTTTTCACTAACCCTTTCATAAACCCCTTACCTCTCATTTTTCTTTCCTTTTCTCTTCTTCCCTCTATTTTTTCTGGGCATCGGAAGACCCCCGGGATTTTTATTATTCACTAGTTTTTGATTTAATCACGTCTTTTGATTCATACATTTTGAGCGTCCCGTTTGTTTGTATATCTGTTTTTTGCACAATTATGAGGGCTGCCTCTGAATCCTCTGTGGTTGAGAGATTAGATGATGGGGAAAAGGACAAGAAGAAGAAACGCCGATCCAATCGTCGATCCAAACAAACTTCTGCCTCCTCAGGTGCCCTTATGCTTCATCCTTCTATTTCAGTCGCTCTATTTATTTGTTACCTGATTGGAATCGGAGGGTATCAGCTCTCATGTACTTTTGCATCTAGGTAGGAAAACAACTTTTTAGCTTCTTTAGGTTTAAGCTCCATGCTAGCTGGCGGGGCATGGTTTCGTTTCCATTTAGTACTTTGTTAAGAGGATGCGATTCAGTTGAGCAGGAACAAAGGGGTTTCTGTTGTTGCTTTTCTCCTTGTTACTGTCTACTTGATGTTGCCTATCTCGGTCTGTTTTGTCAACGAGCGACATTGTTGCTCCTTTGCCTTCCCCGACGAGGTTATCTCTTCCCACTAGAAATCTTCTTGTTTCTCCCACGTGGCAGTACAGCTATAACAATATTGTATTCATAGGCCGTCACTTTCCATGAGGGATGTAAATCGGCATAGACTAAGGAAGCTCTGATTTCGACTAAAATGCCGGACCTTCTATTTGCTTCCACCGACTCGATTAAACTCTTTCATATGAGCTTGATATTTATCCAGTTGCTGGCCAATTCCGGTGGTTCTAAATTTTATTGGACCCCCTTTGTTGGGAAATTCAGGCCGTGCAGAAACCCTCTATAGTGGGTCAGTGAATATGCTACCTCAGCTTTGGCCTTTTAATTGAGTTATGCATTTCTGAAGCAGTGCTAAGAAATTTTCATCCTTATGCTGTCTGCTTTACCTCTTTTAAGAGCAAAATATTCCTCGCTTTATTATTAATAAAATTATGAACACAATATGTTATTTTTTTTTGTTATCTTCTCTACCAATAACATTTTCCCTTTATGATAGCATCTTGTAATTCAGGAAACGAGATGCACGGGTTGTTATCAGAGTGCTCAGGAAACATCAGGACACCTATTCATGCCGATGCTTTGTCAAGTGACTCTTCATTGAGGCAGCAAGAGATCAAGATTTGTTCCCCTAATGAGCAAGGCCTGTCCAGGGCATCAAATGTTTCTTTCACCTCAATGCCACCATTGCATTTCAATGAGCGTCAAAAGGACCCTCTGGATTTGCAAAACATTCAGCGTAATGGTGGAGGTGTATGGTCAAAATCATGTTCAGAGCCAGTCGACTCATCAATAACTTATACAAACAAAGACCTGGTCCCTTCTGGTCAGACTGAAGTTTGTGTTCAGAGAAATTATTATAGTCCACACTGGTCGATGGAAACTGTTGAGAAGGCTTTAGAGGTTAGTACAGTTGTGTGTGCGTTTTTTTAAAATCTGAAAGTTTTAAGTTGCAACAGTTCTATTGAATAATCTTTGGTCATTTTTTTGTTTGTTTTGCAGAAGGGGGATGTTTTTAAAGCCCTTTTTCGTGTCAATGCTCACAATAGACTTGAGGTTTCTAACATTCTATGACTCATGTTTGTTTGGTCTTGGGGTTAGCTTAATTGCTCAATTAGAATGTTCTATTTCCTGCTTGTAGGCATATTGTAAAATTGATGGAGTGCCAACTGATGTTCTCATTAGTGGAATTCATGCCCAGAATAGAGCTGTAAGTGTGAAATTTTATTATGAAGTCTACTTGATGCCCAGCTTTCTTTGTTCCTCTTTAGATCCATGTTTGCCAGGAGCAGCTACACTGAGGCATATTCATGCCTTATTAGTATCTGTTGCTTTGATGTAATGGATTTTACTTATAGGGATGCTATTTACAATGTGCTTTGTAGTGCTTACCTCTCTGTCATGTTCTTTATTTTAGGGGTGGTTGTTGTGTTGGAATAACACCCTTTGTGCTTCCTTCTAATTATATTTTTTTTGGGATGTGTTGCTGCTGATTATTTTCGTCAGCTATGATGATCTTGTATTTCCATTGTTGCAGTGCTTTTAGATAGGTCAATTGTTATCATATCGAGTATATGCTTTATACTTCTAGCCAGTTGAAGTATCTGATGATTGTTTGTGCAGGTTGATGGTGATATTGTTGCAGTTAAGATAGATCCTTTGGCTTTGTGGACTAAAATGAAAGGATCAAATGGTACTGGCAATGTTACTGCACCTGTAGAATGTAGTAACTTGCTTACAGAAGATAATGAAGTGGAGGGGAATATATTGATGCAAGTAGGTAAGGTAGATGCTGATTCTGAGTCTGTTAATTACTGCAACCGCCCTGCTCAAGACAAAGAGGATGTTAATCATGGCACCACTACATATGGCAATAATCCTTATCTTGAAAAGAAAGGGCTAAATAATATTTATGCTTCTCCTGTTTCATCCAGCCCTTTAGATCCACTTGAACCAGTTACTCACGATGGTCATGATGCTGCTTCTGATAACTTAAGTATCAGTTCTTATAGTGCACAAGGTGAAGTTATTAATGCTATGGAAAACATGTGCTCATTGGTTAATTCTTTCCCTTCTAAAAGACCAACCGGCAGGGTGGTTGCAATTGTTGAGAGGTCTCCACGCCGAGAGTCCATAATTGGTCATCTCAATGTTAGGCCAGCATTTCCTTTGAGAGACATATGCAGAAAAGATGCAAAGAAGAACAAAAAAATGTTTTCTGGGTGTGAGTATATTCATTTTATGCCAACTGATCCGAAGTTTCCAAAAATGATGCTCCTTGTTAGAGATTTGCCTGATTCCATTAAGAAGAGGCTGCAAAGTGGGGATGCTACACTTGAAATGGATCTGGTAGCTGCACGAATTGAGAACTGGTCTCAAGAAAGTCCTTGTCCTCAAGCTCACATATTGCATATTTTTGGCCGAGGTGGTGAAATCCAGCCACACTTAGATGCAATTTTGTTTGAGAATGCAGTCTGTGTGTCTGAATTTTCACCTGAAGCTTTGTCTTGCCTTCCTTATGTTTCTTGGGAGGTGCCGCTGAAAGAATTCCAAATTAGAATGGACCTTAGAAACTTGTGTGTTTTTACCATTGATCCTTCAACTGCCTCTGATCTGGATGATGCACTATCCATTGAGAAGTTATCTAATGGAAATTTTAGAGTAGGTATACACATTGCTGATGTGTCATACTTTGTCTTACCGAACACAACCATAGATAGTGAGGCTCAGTCTAGGTCAACAAGTGTTTATATGGTACAAAGAAAGTTATCAATGTTGCCACCATCATTTTCAGAGGATATAGGATCCCTTAATCCTGGAGTGGATCGACTTGCGGTTTCCATACTCCTGGACATAAACCTTGATGGGGATATATTAGATCGTTGGATTGGCCGCACTGTGATAAAGTCTTGTTGTAAGCTTTCTTATGAACATGCACAAGACATTATTGATGGGGTTATTGATGTTGAAAGTTCAAACACAATAGGAGGTCACTATCCAAAGGTACATGGCCAATTTGAATGGCCTGATGTTATCACATCTGTGAAGAATCTATACGAAATTTCAAGAGTTTTGAAAGAAAAGAGGTTTAATGATGGGGCTTTGCGACTTGAAAGCCCCAAAGTTGTTTTCCTGTTTGATGAGGATGGAATTCCTTATGATAGTGTGCTCTCAGAGCGAAAAGAATCAAATTTTCTGGTTGAAGAATTTATGCTTTTGGCTAATCGAACAGCTGCTGAAGTTATTTGTAGAGCATATCCTGATGCTGCATTGTTGCGGAGACATCCTGAACCTAATTTGCGGAAGCTGAGAGAGTTTGAGGCATTTTGTAACAAACATGGTTTAGAACTTGACACATCTTCATCTGGTCGACTCCAACAGTCTTTAGAGAAGATCAGGGAAAAGCTCAAGGGTGATCCAACACTTTGTTATATTCTTATTTCATATGCTACAAAGCCAATGCAGTTGGCACAATATTTCTGTTGTGGGGATTTAAAGGACAAACAAAGTGATTGGGGTCATTATGCTTTGGCTGTCTCTGCTTACACTCATTTTACTTCACCTCTGCGTCGGTATCCTGATATAATCGTTCATCGTATGCTACTTGCTGTTATAGAGGCTGAGGAAATATATCTGGAGCATGAAAAGACGTTGCAGTTTAACAAGGGAGAGGCAGTGCGGGCAGGATATTTCACTGGTATGAACTTTGTTAAGGATGCTGCCGAATCTGTGGAAGGGAAAAAGGCTCTATCAGCTTCTGCTTTGAAGCATGGAGTTCCCTGTACTGAATTACTTGCAGATATTGCTGCCTATTGCAATGCGAGAAAGTTAGCCTGTAGAAATGTCAAGGATGCTTGTGATAAACTTTACATGTGGGTTCTCCTCAAGAAGAAGGAGGTATATCCTTTTCAATTCATTTCTTAAAATCTTCTTTCTTGCGGTTTTAAATTATTTGATCTGTTTTTTGTTATTTTGATTGAGAAAAATTCTAATGCGTGCTTGATATGAGTGGGGCAAGAACTCACTTCTTGGGTTTAGCTTTCTGCGTCTTGTTTGTCTCCCTTTGAGATAGTGACATTTTACATTATTCAAAATTCTTTTGAAATTCACCTTATTGTCTATTATGCTTTGAAAGAATGAATAGCCATGTGGCTTTCATTTTTCATTAAATTTGGTCTCTGAAGTCTAAGTTTTGTGGAAATTGGCCTCTTTTTTGAGGGGTTTGGTTCTAACCAAGTAGATTCTATTATTTAATTTGTCATAACTTATGACGTTATTGAACATCTTAAGATAATATGGCTTACAGATATGATGTTTGCAATTGTCTAATCATGCTTCCCTTAGCTTATGTCACTTGACTTGCTTGTAGTAACTGATCGAGTAGTTCTTTGATGCTCTTACCATGTTTTATGCCTATGACACATTATTGAATATTTTCCTCCTCACTTCAAATTGGCTCATCTTCTGTTCTGCAGGTGTTATTATCAGAAGCAAGAATATTGGGATTAGGCCCAAAGTTCATGTCAATTTATGTTCAAAAACTAGCAGTAAGTGACTTTGCTTTTCTATCCACTTGCATTTCTAGGTTTACAATTAGGAGTAGGGGGGTTCAAAGGTGTCCCAGACAAAGTTTCTTTTGAAGTGGAAAAGCTTCTGGATCCTTCCAAGTAGGTGGCATAGGATTGTGGAAGATGGCATCTGATAGCATTTAGTTTTTCGACGTTAAAGGGTGGATTGTTGAGTATGAATAAGCTTAAACATTCTGTGAAGGAAATTACAGTATCCAAGTGCTCTTTTAAAGTATAAATATGGGAGTCATCACAAAAAATCGGACTTTGCTTGTGCTTATATTCTACTATTAAGGACGAAAACTAAATAACACTCCATATTCTTAATTCTTGGTGATGAACATTTTTAGATTTTTTTCTCAGAAGCTCTTTCATAATCTATGTATGAATTGATGCAATCTAGCTCATATTTTTGACAGGCATTTATTTCAACAATCTCCTTGTTTCTGATTCTGTGCCCTTTTCATTTTCAGATTGAGCGGCGCATATATTATGATGAAGTTCTGGGCTTGAATGTGGAATGGCTGGATGCGACCTCAACTTTGGTACTTAGCATGTGTACTGATAAACGTGCGTTCAGGAGAGGTATTGGTAAATGGAGGGCATTTGAAGAAGCTGTGTTGCTTTCTTGTCCATATGACCTGGAAGATGCCAAAGATGGCATTAAAGAATGTGATGAAGTGAAAATGGGAGACGGGGATCTTCGTTCCAGACCAGACAGTTCAGGGACTGAAATTGAGGCTGCAGTTTTCCCCCTCACTCTGCGTCTTCTTGCAACGGTTCCAGTAGCACTGCATGCTGTTGGTGGGGAGGATGGACCTCTTGACATTAGGGTGAGGCTGTTCACGAGCTCCTACTTGAGGTAAGCTTGTAGTCTTGAGGGAGACCCTGAATGAATGCAGAGATGAGGAGGGGGCAGAGAGATCTTAAATATGGAGGGATGGGATGGGATGGGAAGGACTAGTTGCAGTGTAGATAAGTAGTGTATAGTTTGACACTAGAAGGGGGAATTATATGGTGGTGTTTGCCGATGCCTTAAGAACGTGCTTAATGGATAATTTGGGAGGCGTAGATAAAGAAAGATGGGGGATTTTGTTGGTAGCTTCGGCTTTAGTTATCTGTTGTTAACAGAAGCTATTTGTTGGAATAGGCCCTTGTTTTTGTAGGCCCTTTCCATCATCTACCACTATCACTACTAGTATTAGGTTAATTCATGCTTTTGCCCACTTCCGGTTCTCCGATGGATGCAGAGGCTGAGAGCCGAAATTCCATTTTCGTTTGACTGCGGCCCAATGCTGTTTTTGATTTTGGGTGGCTACCTCATATATGTAATTCCATCATTTGGACGTCTTTGTATTTTTCATTCATATTTTATTCTCCTCCTTTCATCTCGCTCCTCCCGGTTATTTACTTGGCTCTGTTAAGACTTGAGACAGGAAAACTGCTAGTGTCTTCATAGCGGAGGCTCTGCTGTTAACGAGAGAGTTAAAATTTTTAATTAAATATAAGAAAAAGCAAAGAACTGCTGATCTTCATACAACAAAAAAACTACTAATTATGCAAGTGTCTTTATAGCGCTCAGTTGCTTATACAGTATTTGTTTTCTTCTTACGTAACCTGATTGCATATGATCAAATGTGAGTGAAAGGAAATAACGACAAGCCATTTTTTTTAATATTCTTTTTATTGTGTTTATTCTAAAGAATGCTATAGTATGAATATTAGTTAGAAAAAGTTATTTAAACAATTAATGATGAAGAATCAATTTGCTTGTTATAGCTTTGTTTGGGTGATGTTTTTAAAAAATCAGTTTCAAAATATTTAAATATAAAGAAAATAAAATAAATAGAAAAAGTTACTTTAATTTTAAAGTCTCTTTGTCATTTTCTCCAAAAACTATCTCAAACATTCACTTTTGCATCTAACTGATTTATTTTATATTTCAATGGACTTTTGAGCCTTCTTTAACCCTATAAAACACGCACTTAGTTTTGATAAACTCTATGCCAAAAGATTAAAAAAAAAAACTAATAATTAAAATATTGTGGAGAGACAAGTTATTTTTTTGTTTGGGTTAAAATAATCTTCGGGATAAAAAACTATGTTTTTTTCATTTTATTAGTTGTCTCTGTTAAAAAAACATATCTAAAAAACATTGCAGCTTAACATCTTTTTTTATATACGAAATTAACATCTCTTGTTCACAAGTCACAACATAACATGATAAATAATGCTGATCATTTTTTTGGAAAAAAATTACTTTTGCCTGAGATATGATATGGTTTTAAAAATTAAAATTAGTTTTTGGGCTATAAAACATTTAATCATATCGATGATTTTTAACTCACAATTTAAGAGTAATATGATGATTCATTTGTAAAATTTACATTAGTATTAGAGAAAATACATATGTCATCGAAAAAAAAGACAGAAAATATATCGATGGTATTAAACAGTATGCGAAAGTGAGAACTTGGAGAGAAGAAATTGAGATGAGAGGAACTGGAGGACCGCTCTTATGCATTGGAGATCTCCTGAGCGATGTGGGTGAGGAAGAACATGTGGTTTCAGCTCCCTCACCCTCCCCGTCTTTCTCTTCGTCTTCTGTTTCGGACTCAAGCCTCGCTCCTGATCTCACCGAACTCTTCCAGGTTACCGGGTTTGATTTCGCTGTTCACTTCGAATCGCTTTGTTTTCCATTTGTTCCCGATCTAGATCTCAATTTCGATGCGGTTAATGGGGTTTTGATAATTTTGAACACTTCTAACCTTTTTATTCTTCAGAAATTATAGGGTTTTGATATTTACTCGAAGAAATCATTTTCTTCCCGTTTAGTTACAAGCACCCTCTCTATCAATAATGGGAATTCGCCTACTCATTACAGGAAAACTACGAGCACTTGAATAAGGCACTTGCCGGCACCGACCATTCTTGGACGGCTTTGACACTGAAGGTAATTACTGTTTATCGTTGTACTTGTATATGAAGCTGTCATCGCAATACAGACGAAGCCAGCATCAATTACTAAAACCTGAAGTTTGTTTGCTCCATGTTGTTGCGTTTGGAGGATTGACCTGCTGATTATTACATCCTTTCAAATCAGTTTTCAATTGTCCATAGTTGTCATCGGGCATTTTTAACATTTCTTGCTTTAATGTACTAGTACTATTTATCTTCCTCGCAATTCAATATTCATCTGTTCTCTATCTTCAGTTATTTATAACTTCTCTTTTTGACCATCCAGCTATGCACTGCCCTAGAAACTGCGAACGAGCTGGTTCAGTCCACCAACTCAAATGTTGGATTGTTGTCAGAGAAGGTTGGAGAGCTTCAGAAAGTTGTCAAGAGAGCGGATTCTGCCATAGCAGCTGCAAAGGCGGTCCATGTTAATCTAGATGAAGATAAATGTGTCTTTATTGACAATGCAAAATTCAAGTAAATTCAAGTCTTCCTGCGAGATTAGGTTAGTAAAATTTCACATAACTCTTTACAGCCTAACAATACAAACGTATCGTTGTTATTTAAGAGCAAGACATCCGATTGGAAAAGTATGCAAAATGGCTGAGGAGACCATGACTTCTATCATGTCAAAGAGTCTTTTTTTTAACTTTGTCATTGCCTGTTGGCTTCTTCTTTTTTTTCCTTCCTGGCATGCAACATGGCTGGTAACATAAGCCCAAAACTGGGATCATATGTGAATTGGAACAATAGTTGTGAAGCAAGTCAGTGCTTTTACCATCTCTCTTTCTAAACTCTAATGATTACACCCACCTGGGGGGCAGTGGCCTATATTAGCTGCCTTTGTGATTTGGGTATTTGGAGCGCGAAAACCTGATTATATGGGAGAAATCGCTTGAATGTGGTGTTATTCTATTATCTAGTAAACACAGGGCATATTAACTAGGTAAAGTAGCTTCAGTGGTCACGTGAAGTCCAATGCAGGCCTATGGTTGTTCTGAATGCAAAACTGGACTAATTTGATTAATGTCTTCCAAGGTAAATATGTGGTGTGTGGTTCTACTTGTTAGGAGCGTGAGGACTGAAAATATATATACCATGACAAAGTACGTTATCGGCAAGAAATAATTTGATGCTTTGCTCAGCCAATCTCGATACTTACTTCATGCCACTTCTGTGAGCAACTAGGATTGAATTAAACTTCGTCTGGCACGATGTATTGTGTCAGCCACTCCGCACATTCTAGTGAAGAATTCTTTGTCAATTTGTCGTTTCATGTATCATTTCAGTGATCCGTGATCAAGGTGCGACCTGGACTGACAAGAAAGGCAGATAGTTTGAGAGTTGATGCATGCACGTTGGCCAGATCAGAGTCCTATCAAACTGTTCAGGGTTCCAAACAAACACGCCCGCACGCTCCCAGAGATAGACAAATGTGGCCTTGTGCTTGCATAAATATGATGGGCTGGTTCCTGAGAGTGATGTTGGGTTGCACTCAGACAATGAACCTATAATACTTGTTCTGTTGAGCATTGGAAACTCAAGTCAAATAATTTGGGGTATTCAAACTCCGTTGTTATCAAAAAAAAAAAAAGTCAAATAATTTGGGGTATTCAAACTCCGTTGTTAGATGTTTCTCTCACTTTTTGAGTTTTTGGTATTGTAGAGGTCTGTGATCACGCACCCTGAACTTCAGAAATGGGTGGCAATGAATATCGTGATCCACCAATTAATATGGTAAATTGTTAGCCCAAATCCATACATTCATCAAAATTGTGGATCTAAATAGATAGTATTCTCGAATGGGATTTCATTCGAGGGGGTTACGTGGCAATTAGGCCCAAGCATTTTACTACACCTCATAAGCGTATAGTTGTACTTATATAATTAAATTATGTTATTCGATATAATATTTAGATAAAAGGAAGATTAAATTAATTGAATTTTCATCCACATATATCGAGTTGACAAATCATCAATATGGGCAAAAGAAAAAAGACGACGAAGCCTTGTAAGTAGAAAGGAAAGGAAGAAAAATAAAAATAGCAAAACTCTCCAATTCAGATTTCAACCAATATTAAGAGAAATATATTAAATATTGGTCACCTTGACTGGTTGAACTGAGAACTAGTCAGTCCGATGTGAAGAGGACGTCAGGGGAGAACCGGAGAAGATAAACAGCCTTCAATCAATAAAAAATGGTAAAAATTGATGAATCAACCGGTCGAAATGGTCTTTTTTATTTATTTATTTAGTCTTTATTTTCAAGTTATGATTTATAGATATCTATTAAGCATAGGGAGAGGCATAAATAATGGGCAGGGGAGGAAGAAATATGTGTGTATTTTCTAAAATAAAAATTTACTATAGAATTTATATCTAGATTTTGAATTGATACTGTTGAGTATTGATAGATTCTACCTCCTTTTTTAATCATACATTACTGTTCCTTAAATTTAAAGATTCATTTTTAATGTCATTGCATGATATTTTTTTTATATCAAGCATATACTTTTAAAATATGTTAATTTATTTATCATCAATTCAGTTATGGTTCAATTATGTTCTAATCTGAATCGTGAATCACTGTCTTGGGTGATTCAATTGACAATCCTATTTAGTTCACAATGATCACGCATTAGCAACCCAAGCATCAACTCATTAAACAATTATTCTATTGTCACCTTTCCCACCTGTTTCTGTGCGTGTTTAACTCTTTTAACAGCTCATTTTAATCAACTTACAAAATAAACACTTTTGAGGGAGATGTGATGAGAATATAAGATGGGAGGGGAGAAACCGAGGGGGGGGTGTTACCTTGTTTGGTTTGTTAGAGGCAAGGGCGGATCTAGAAAAATACTTAAGGGGTACTAGTGGTGGGGGATTGAGGGTTCAGGCAGCGCCTCCGATTTTTTATTTTTTTATAGAAAGTTTTAAATGCATTAAAAACAAAAGAATATAAATAAGAAAAAAAAATCAAAAAGTATTCATGAAATCAAGTTAATACTGATGATGTAATAAGAGATGCAATTATTTTACAAACATGTTATTTAGAAAAACAAAGCTAAGTGCGGTTAGAAATGCAGCTATATAAATTACAATGAAGGGTGAGCACTCAATAAGTTCAAGTACATATATTTTATTAGCAAAAGTATATTATAATAAAAATAAGGGTTAAGGTGCAAAAATAGACCTGTGCTTTTTTCTGAGGAGCGCCCAGTAGCAAATACTTTTTTCAGGTGCAAAAGTAACTATGTGGTTACAAATTAGATGCAAAAATAGCATTTGACCGTTAAGTTTGACTTTTGACCGTTAAATTTGACTTTTTTTGCTGACTGGATGATGACGTGGCATTTCAAAGGTGCAAAAATAATGTTAGGATCTTGAAAAAATATTTCAGGTATTGATCGGTACTAAAAGGATACTGAAAAAAATATTTCGTGGTCTGACTGGTACTAAAAAGTATTTTCAGGATACTGATTGGTACAAAAAAAATATTTCATAATTTTGAAAAATTATTTTAGGATCTTGAAAATATATTTCAGGTATTGTCCGGTACTAAAAGGATACTGAAAAAATATTTGAAATGCCACGTCATCGTCCAGTCAGCAAAAAAAGTCAAACTTAACGATCAAAAGTCAAACTTAACGGTCAAACGCTATTTTTGCACCTAATTTGTAACCACATAGTTACTTTTGCATCTGAAAAACATTTGCTGTTTGTCTTCTTGGTTTTGATATTTCACTTTGCTCTCTTTCCAATTTCTTAATCCTTTCTTTGTATGGATTAATACTTGAATATCCTCTCTTTTGGTAGATTAATATATGTATGTGTTGATTTTAATCTTGGCTTAATGCTTCTAAATGATTGGCCTCCATTTAGATGATTTATTCATTTAGGTTTTGACTTGAGAGAGCTAATCTAGGTGTAGAACTTGATTGAAATCATGCTTGTCTTGAAGTTTACTTGATAAATGGATGGTTTGTTGGTAAAATAGAGATATATTTACTAACCTTGCGTTGTCACATTGGGTTGTTGCTTAAATATTGATTCTCATTAATTGTAGCAAGAGATTGTGCATTTAATGAGAAGAGAAACTTGATTTTGACTTGAGAGAAGCGGGTCAAGTGTTTTAGAACCTTAATTAATTGCCTTTATCAATTTTATGTTTTAGAAATAGTCTTTAAAAATTCTCACTGGGATGAAATTCACTAAGCTCCTTTGTTAAACAAATCCTCGAGAAATTTATCACATGTCTATTTTTGCACCTTAACCCTAAAAATAATTACAATGTCATTCTTCTAGGCCTTATTTTTTGGAATTCCGTCATAATTGTCTTATTATCAATGCTAACAAATACATCCTTTTCAATATAAGACATTAAACAATCATTTATCCCCAATCCGATTACGAAGTGCAGTCTTAATATATTAAAGGTGAACACTTAATTTAAATGTGGGCAATCATCCACACATGCATTAAATTTTTTTTTTTAAACCCCCCAAATTCATGGGGGGCACTTGCCCCCCAACTCACGACGTGGGTCTGCCCATGGTTAGAGGGAAGGGGGTTTAATCCAAAATTTTGTTTTCCCTTCCACCTAAAATTTTAAATCAAAAAAGGAAAGAGGTCCCCTCCCACCCCCTCTCCTCCCTTTCTCTCAAAACCCTAAGGCTATGTTTGGTTCGACGGAGGGAAGGGGAAGGGGGGATTTTAATGGAGGGAAGGGGAAGGGAGGGATTTTAAAATTACCTTGTTTGGATTGATCAGGAGGATGGGGAGGGAAGAGATTTTAATATTACTTTGTTTGGTTTAGGAGGGGAGGGGAGGGAAATTTTTTTGACATTGACAACTGTACCCTTATATTATAAGGGGTTTTAATGTTACCTTGTTTGGTTCAGGAGGGGAGGGGAGAGAATTATCTTCACTTGGACAACATTTTTTATATTATAATTGAATTCCATTTTCTGAGTATCCTTTATAATCATTATCATCCTTTATAATCATTATCACAAAGGAGTCTTAGATATAAATTTTGCCCACAATTTCATCATATGCGTTAAGGGACTAATTAAGAAGGCCATGGCTGAAAGGCCGAAAAACAATGGACTCATTTTCACTGTCTATTAAACAAGGAAGCAAGGCAATAAGTCTGGTATAATGATTATAACAACATAAAAGAAAAAAGAAAGGTAATTGGTCAGTTATTCTTTAACTAATACAATTTGGTCTACAGTCAACAATGAATCGACAACATTAGGGAATTCCATAAGAAAAGTTGATAACATTGAACAAGCGCACTCGAATGATTCAGAAAATTAAACAAAATCATGACTATGAATTCGTCAGTACGGAAAACAAAGAAAGGAAATGACCATGGTTATGAATCTGCGAAATGGTTCACAATTCAAGAGCAGAAACAGAATGAGAAAGAGGGAAATTATCAACTGGGAGAGGACGATGTAGAGCGGAGCATGGAAGTGGAACAAGAAAACGATGAAAATCCCATTCTTCAGATTGCGAAGGCGGTAGGACAGATCTAACACAAGCACCAAAAATAATTCCCACAGAGAATATGAGCCTCTCACGACTCACGCAGAAGCAGTCCTCTAAATATTTCGAGAAGAGGTGAAAGAATATAAGAGTAGTAATTAGATAAATACGAGATTGAGAATGAGGTTAATAGTGACTGGAAATTCTCGTGACTAACAGGGGACAGCCATGGGAAGCACAGGATGGATAGATCTGGAGCAGGACTTCCCGTGTGAAGGCGGAGCAAGGAACGTGCAGGGTTCGTGTGATAGTATGGCAAATATAAGGGTTCAGGTATTTATGGTATAATAGCAAAAAACTAGGGATATTTTTGTCCTCTCATACACCCATTTTTATAGTCCTCTCATACACCCATTTTTATAAATCCCTCCGAATCCGTCCGATTTGAAGGGGACGTTTTTGAGGGTTTTGAGGGAAGGGAAGGGGAAATTTTAAAAAATATCCCCTCCCCTCCTAAAAAATATCATCTACCAAACAAGGGGAGGGGACTAAAATCCCTCCATCCTCCTCCCCTCCCCTCCAATCCCCTCAAACCAAACAAAGCCTAAGGGCCTTTTGGTACACAGATTCAGTAGGAAGGGAAAGAAAGATTAACAAGTTCCTTTATTTGGTACGCTTTTTGTGTCAAATCTTCTCAGGATTTCAAGTTTCCGGGCCCACCAATCTTTTCTTATACTCCCTCTGGTCCTTATTATAAGGCACTAACTGCCAACATATTTTGGTCCTTATTATAAGGCACTAACTGCCTTTAAATATGAGTTTTTCCTATTTTACCCTCATTAATCATCACCTACTCCACTCTAAAGCTTATTTCTCTCTCCCCCAATAGCCATTGGAACCTACTCACACAGGAAAATGTTTTCATTTACTTTTCCATCCCCAATAATCATTCTTCTTTCTCTCTCTCCCCCAATAAAAAACAGAACCTCCTCACTGCAGTAAGACTTTTCAGGTTGAGCCTTTTTTCACTCCTAATAGGCAATCTTCTCTCTCCACAACCAAAAAAAAAAAAATTCATTTCTCTGGTGGTGTGAAAGTTTCGACTCCCTCCCTTCTTCCCTGTCTTCCAATGTTCCTCCTCCCCTCCCTCTTCATTATGTGAGTTTGGGCAAATATTTGAATTCATTATCTCATCCATTTCCTCTTCACAACATGGCAGTATGTTTAAGTCGAAGGATGCTTGTGTTTGGTCCTTCATGGGAGCAATGAATGTCGTCACTCAACAATTAACATTTTGAGGTTCCATTGCGTTTTATCTTACCAAAGTTTAATTCTGTTTTTGGGCTTTGTTTTAAAATAATTACTTCACCGCCACTTTTTTTCTGCAAAGTTTTTACAAAAAAATTGGCGCCATTGCCAATATCAATTGAGAGAATCAGAGAAGCTAGCGAATTTCAAATATGAGAGAATGATTCAAAAAAATGATTCGTCTGTTTGAAGGCACAAATTAAGGATCATAACGGAGCAATGATTCGTCTTTACCCAATATCAATTGAGAGAATCAGAGCTTCAAAAAAATGGTGTACTCCAAAAATATGAGTTTGCAAAAAAAAAAAAAAAAACCAAGTGTAAAGATATGGCTGTGGCGCCACTGTCAGTATCAATTGAGAGCAAGAGAGCTTCCAAAATATGGCGCCACTGTGACAATCGTTTGGACTACCACTGCTGCTTGCGTTGCTGAAAGAAAAAAAGGAATGGAGAATGGAGAGAGCGAAATGAGAAAAGAGAGACACATGTTAAATCCAAACAGGCGTTGCTGTGAAAAAAGAAATGGGGAGAGAGAAAGAAGAAGTGAGAGATGTACACATGGCAAATCTAACAAGTACAATTTTTATTATTTTTAAATCTGCAGGATTAAAGTAGGGGTAAACATGTAAATGTTTATTCACTGAACACTTTTTTAATGACTAAATTGTACTTCCTTGGTTTAAGAGAAAAAGGCAGTTGGTGCCTTATAATAAGGACCAGAGGGAATATGTAGGAAGATAAGATCCTACCAAAATTGATGAAATCTCAAGTTTCCATGTGAACAGTGACATTTTAGGACATATTTACTCCTCAAAAAATATTTTTATAATGCAAGAAAATATGATTAAATTCAAATTTATGTGATAAGTTCAAACTTATGCTATAAATTTGAACTTGGCGGGAGAATATTTTAGACAAATTCGAACTTGATAAAAAGATATTTTTTCTGAAATATTTTAGCAAAAAAATTATTTTTCCTTTTCATTTTAAATTAATTACTTTTGAGGGTAAAATAGGTATTTCTTGATTATTTACTAACTACTACCCCTTCATTTTCTTCTTACCAAACTACTCATATTTCCTCAAGTCATTTTCCCCTATCCCTCAAAATCTTCCCTTCCCTTCTTTAAGTTCTTTTCCCTCTTTAAATCTTCCTCGTACCAAACGGGCCCTAAGGGTGTGTTTGGTTTGAGGGGAGGGGAGCAAGGGAACGATGTGTTACCGTATTTGGTTTGTTAGAGGGAAGAGAAAGGGAAAAGATCCTTTATTTAGTTTAAGAGAGGACGGAAGGTGGTTTAAGATTTTGAGTCCCCTCCCCTCCGAAATTTTAAATCAAATGAGGGGAAAGGATCATTTTCCCTTTCCTTCTATCCTCTCCCTTCAAATCAAATGTTTGAGTTTGCAAGAGTTTGCAGACATCTCACCACTCGTTCATTTATAACTATTTGGGTATAAAGATATCTAACCCCAAAAAAAAAAAGAGGTGGGATTGACTTGCGCACTTAAAATTATTTTACCAGGTCAAGTTTGTTGTATGGTAAGTTTGAAATATTTGCTTTAAGTAGAGTAGAAATCGTCAAATCGATGATGTAATACTTCCCATCTAATTTCGAAAAGAGCCAAGATCTCTATAATAAACTAAAATAAACTTCATACAGTAAGAATGGACAGACTAATAATTAATAGATTTGAAATTATATTAACCCTTGGATCATGAACAAATTTGATGACGTCTTAACTCAAAGTGAGTTGACCAGAAGCTGATGAAAGATAACTGCGGTCAGTTTAGCCAATCCTCCATCCCAAAAAACGGGAAGAAGACAACAAGTAATTACAAAGCCTCCATTTGCTCTCCTGACTTCAGATGTATCCATTTGCATAATTTCCATATATTTTCAGCCTAAGAGATTAAATTAAACAAAAACTTAATGATGCTTTCAAGGCTATAATGAAATGGGGGAAAGGAACATTAATTATTTCTATTTGGATGCCAATCAAATAAATATTCGTGGATTCTCTCTCGTCAAACAAAACAATTAAGTAATTCTCGTTAAGCTTTTTAATTAATCCAGAGATGATGCAGGCGACTCAGTGACATCAATAAGACTTCATTTTTAACTTTTCCGGTTCCATCATGAACTCATCTCCGCCGGCCAACTTGATTGCTTGATAGGTATTGTTATCAAACTCGCGAGTTGCCTCTCTAAGTTTACCGTTTCTACATATTACAAAATCGAATCAAGTCAGGTGAAAAACTCGTGATGATTGTAAACTCAGTTAAATTTACGAGTTTATACATCGAGTTTACCGTTTTTACGTTTAAAAACAAAACTGTAAGTTTATGCATCGAGTTTACCAAATCGAATCAAGTCACTAGTAAACTCGTGATTATTATAAACTCGGTTAAACTTACGAGTTTATAGATCGAGTTTACATTTCAAACTTACAAAACTGTATTAACTTACCCTTAAATTCGTGTTAACTTTTTTTATTTGATCATGCTAAACGGCTTTATGTGTGAGTTTTATAGAAATTTCTTTGTTAAATATGGTAAATTTTTTAATATTGATGGATTTAATTTCAATTATTTGGATTTAAAATATATTTAAATCAAATTGTTGCCATTTTTTATATTTTAATTATTTATTATACATTATTAATACATATTTAATAGTGAAAGTAAACTGTTACGAATTTAAGATTTGAGTTCACGATATAAGTTTATATCATTGTTACGAGTTTAGTTAAACTCGCAAGTTTCACAACCTTATTGATAAGTATAAATGAACTGTGTTTTAGCGTTAATTAACCCCAAGCCTTAAACATGGAAATAAATCAATATAACAATGTCAATATCTATAACTTGCCAGCTTCTCACTTAATTTTTTAAATATATTTGTAATCACAGTAGAGTCGAATTATAACGGAGAAATTAAAGAGTGTACTCTCCATTTCTTTTTCAAATTTGCTACTTCACTTTTCAAGTCTTGAATTGGATACTAGGTTGAGTTGATTGGATTCTCATCTCTATAATTTCCGAGTCACAAAAATAAGAGTTTTCAGCTTTCATATATGATAATAGGTTCAAAGCTGCTCCCTCCATTTGACAGAAACCAAACCAAACCAATTAATCAAGAATAGACGGCATAAGGGTTCAACTTTAATTTGCTTCTATAACAATAAAATACAAAGTTAATGTGTAAATTTGTCGTGAAAGTTTTCGCTAAAGAGTAATATTGTTATGGAAGTTTTTTGAAATTCAATGTTATACTAAAAGTTTCAAAACTTAGCAATATTGTTTCATATCATTAAAAAACTAACATTAACTGTTAAAAAATTGATGTAATTGAATGTTAACTTTTTAACAGTAAAGAGGGCAACATTGAACCTTAAAAAAACTTATCGGGCATCATTACTCTTCAACAAAAACATTTAAGTCAAATTTGCACCTTAACCCTAAAACATATTAGAGTATATATAGTTCAACGAAGTGGACCATAATCACAATTAACACAAAGCCACTTTATACACTAATTCATTCATCTTCATATATATATATATATATATATATATATATATGAAGATGAGTACAACTAACGAACTGTTTCACAATATATATAGCACCTAAATGTAAATCATTTGCATCTCATTATTGCATATTAAAAAATGCATTAAATTAATAAAAAAAAAATACATTTGCCCTTATTAAATTTTTTATTTCTCTCTATTTTACAAATGATTTTCACACATCTTTTTCCTCTTTCTTTGTTTCCAATAGAAACTAAATAGGGTTAAAATTGAGAAGGTGTCATTAATTACACTACAAATAACTTATACTTTGAACTAAATTTCTTCCCTGCAAGCATAGGCGGATGGAGGTATATGACTTGGGGGGCACTTAAAATGACATTGTTTGTTTGTTGTTTTTTTTTTTTTAATAAAAAAAATTTAGAGTTAAATCCAAATACTAGAGAATCCTTTCGCATCGTAGAATCAAATAATCAGTTTCTTTGAATCAAACTTTCGCCATTTGTTTAATGTCTTATATTGGAAAAAATGTATTTGATATCATTGATAATAAGGCAATTACTATGGAATTCCAAAAAATAAGACTTAGAAGGAAGACATTGTAATTATTTTTATTGTAATATACTTTTGTTATTAAAATATATGTGCTTGAACTTATTCAGTGCCTAACCTTGTTATTTTTAACAGTACTTTTGCTATTTCTAACAGTACTTAGCTTTTTTTTATTTATTTATATTCTTTTATATTTTAATATATTTTTTTAAAAAATCGGGGGCAGCCTGAATCCCCCCGCAAATTGTGCCCCTCCATAAATTTCTGGATCCGCCCCTGCCTGCAAGTGACTTACATTTGAGCATAGAGTGGGCACTATATCTTACGCTTATTGTAGATCAAGGCATCATGAACAGTGCATAAATGATGTAACAATTTACTATTAATGGCAGAAACGTTGAAACACGTGGTATTATTATATACTCCCTCCGGTTCTAATTATAGGAACACATTTTAGAGTTGGTTTTGGTCCTAATTATAAGAGGAAGTTTTAACCTTTATCAATTTTTTTTTTCCTATAATACCCTTATTTATACTTATTATTAGGAGTATTTATATGTGTGTGTACATATATATGTATATCTATGTTTATGTGTGTCAATATATATGTGTGTGTGCGTGTACACACACACACACACACTCACACACTCACACACACACACACGTGTGTGTGTAGATATATATGTGTGTAGATATATGGGGGTGTGTGTGTCTATATATATGTGTGTATGTAGATAGATCTATATGTATACACATATATATTTATATAGCAAGACCATTATTTTAATTAGAAAGCGTGTGGAAAGGAAAATTGGTGGGAGAGATATGTGACGGAGTTGTAATTCACTTTTACTTATGTCATTTTAAATTTATATAAGGGCATTTTAGGAAAATGAGTAAAATTAACTAATTTAACTCATTTCCTTAATCCCCCAAAATTGGTTAAATAGTTCCTATAATTAGAACCGGAGGGAGTACTATTTACCACTCAAATATGGATTTCATTATATTGATCAATTACCAGAGGTTATATTAATTATATAGTAATATGTGTGTGACTGCGCGCACGGTTAGTGGCTCAATATTTGGGTTTATATATATATTTGCCCCCTCCTAGACAGCAGCTAGATAATCCTAATGGTACTGCATTAACAATGCGGGGTGAATATCAACCACACGTATAGCAAAGTCACAATTGTGTTGTTAAAAATATATATAGAAACATAACGAACGGGGAATCTTGGCTCTTTGCAAGAGACAGGGAATATCTCTATGACTGGCTTATTGGGAATATAGAAAGGAGGGGTGGTTTGTGTCATGAAAAGAGTTGACAAGCTCAACATCAATCATAATGCTTTGGGACTGGCTAGCTAGTTGGTCCGTGGTAGTTTTAGTAATCAATTTGTGTTAAGTTTGTTATAAATTAATAGCTAGGCTCATCTATATATGATCTATATATGTACGTACCATATGTTTTGACCCCATGTAATATAAAACATGCTAGTATATTGTTTAATTTTTGATCCAGAAGACAGCGATGTTCACATTAATATATATATATTAAACAACCTAAATGGGCGATTAATTTGAACTGGTGGCTCCAATAAAGCCAAGATAAAATAATAGAGCAAATCAAGCATTGTCAATCCATATCCCTATTCTATCATAAAATCCAGTCATTTCAACATCCACTCGATCCGTAGCCATCAAAACACGATTTTTAGCTCCCCACACAAATTTAGTTCTTCATTTTTATAACCTTAAGATTTTGTTTCAATCGCATGTACGCATGCACTAACATTTTCTCAGATTTGATACAGTAATATAATACAAGCTCTCTCTCTAAAAACATTGGCAGGCATTTTGAACTTTGATATGCACACGTCTTAAATCTCAAAAATTGCATTTAATTAATGCTACCTCGATTCTTTATATAACATCACATTCGTAATGTAATTTCGAACAAGATCTCGTATTAAAGATAGAAGAAAATAGTATATATATATAACACCTTGTAGTTATCTACACAAATACTCAATTGGCCGACGATTCTTCATGCCATTGAATATGTATCATAAATTTTTGCTCATATGAGAGCGTACGTACTTGAAGGACACTTGCATATATAAACAAATAGAGTATATTTTATTAGGTATAGTTATATTTGTGGCCTCCCATGAGGATGAAAAGAGAGAGGCTGCCTCACAAAGAATCAACGACACTGCTCCCTGCCCGTGTTTAAGGAACATGTAGGTATGCTTGCCGGCCATTCATTTTTCCCTTAAAACTTCATTTAGACTCTTACTAATCTGGGCCTTCCATTTAATTAATCCCACAAAAAACCGCAAAGTCTGAATTATTTGAGTTTATTAACATACAACTTCTATATTTATTATTAGGGCAGGCGCATGCATGCCCATTTTTCAATGAAGGAAGGAAATTAGAGCACTAATGTCACTTTCACTGATGACTTTCACAGGCTCACTATCGTTCTTTGCTTCCCATTCTGCCGACCTGAAACACAATGGGAAGCATAATCTCTTCTCTTCATTAATTTAATTAATCAACACTTACACTCGCTATGCTACTTCCTCTAATAACCTTTCAATATAATTAATTATACATATGTCAATGTTCGTGAATCTACAGATCAGAGCAAGATTTCGTTGACATTAATTATTAATTGTTTAAGATTCAAGTCCATGCTAGTTGGTTTCCAGGATTCCCTTGCTCCCTCCAGCTAATAAATTACTTTGACGATAATATATTTTTATGTTATCTGGATTATAAATTTGCAAATAGGGGTTATATGATTATAAGGACCAGAATATTATAGTCATATATGCATCAACTCATGTAATATTCAAAACAAATTAAAATTAAAATGCTTTATTCTGATTCCATCAATTGCGTTTGTTGTGATCAAATAATGTTCCAAATCGAAGTCGTCGTATATATGTTTCCTGGAATCCTCTCTTGCTTTATTTGGACTGTTTTTTTTTTTTTCGCTCGCCTGCTTTTATAATTAATTTAATGAATCAGATTTCATGATTTTATTTTAGACATCTTTTTCAATAAAAGGAGAAAGAAGAGGGAGAATTGTGTCCTCATATATTGTTCGCTCTAACCTATGATGTATTTATTACATCAGATTTCAACCAATATCAAGAGAAATATATTAAAGATTGGTCACCTTTACTGGTTGGACTGAGAACTAGTCAGTCCGATGTAAAGAGGACGTCAGGGGAGAACCGGAGAAGAAAAACAGCCTTCAGTCAATAAAAATTGGTAAAATTGATGAATCAACCGGTCGAAATGGTATTTTTTTATTTAGTCTTTATTTTTAAGTTATGATTTATAGATATCTATACCTATTAAGCATAGGGAGAGGAATAATAATGGGCAGGGGAGGAAGAAATATGTGTGTGTGTGTATAATGTAAAATCATTTACTATATAGAATTTATATCTAGATTTTGAATTGATACTGTTGAGTATTGATAGATTCTATCTCTTTTTTTTCGGTTGCCCATCCAGTATCTAGAGTTTCGCCCTGACTAATCCAAATCCGACCCGGGTCGCGCACCTGGCTATGATGGGTGAGTCTCCCAGCGGGGCTTTTCTGCATTCACAAGGCTCGAACTCGAGCTGCTTACCACTTATGCCAACCCCAATTGGTATTCTACCTCATTTTTTAATCATACATTACTGTTCCTTAAATTTGAATATTCATTTTTATTTTTTAATGTCATTGCATGATATTTCTTGTTATATTAAGCATATACTTTTAAAATATGTTAACTTATTTATCATCAATTCAATTATGTTCTAATCTGAATCGTGAATCATCACTGTCTTGGGTGATTCAATTGACAATCCTATTTAGTTCACAATGATCACGCATTAGCAACCCAAGCATCAACTCATTAAACAATTATTCCATTAATGTCAACTTTCCCTCCTGTGTGTGTGTGTTTAAACTCTTTTAACAGCCCATTTGGATCAACTTAAAAAATAAACACTTTTGAAATAAATATACGAGGGGAAATGATAAATTTTGTCTAACTTTTGTGTTTGGTTTGAGGGGAGGGTACTTTGTTTGATTTGTTGGAGGAAAAGGGAGGGAAAAGATCATTTGTTTAAAATAAAGGGAGGGAAGGGAATTTAACTCAAAATTTTGCCTTCTCTCCTACCTAAAAATTTAAACCAAATGAATGAAAGAAGTCTCCTCCCACATCCTCTCATCCCCTTTTCTCAAGAGAAAGAAATGGGAGGGGAGGGAACAAAGGGTATGTTACCTTATTTGGTTTGTTAGAGGGAAGGAGAGGGGAAAAATCCTTTGTTTGGTTTAAGAGCGAAGGGGGAGGAGGGTAGTTTAAGATTTTGCCTCTCCTTCCTTCCAAAATTTTGAACCAAATGAGGGAAAATGATCTTCTTTCCTTCCCTCCTCTCAAACGAAACATACTGTTAGAGTTTGCAGACATCCCATCACTCGTTGATTTATAACTATTTGGGTGTAAGGATATCTAACACCCCCTCAAAAAAAAAAAAAAAAAGAGGTGGGGTTGACGTACGCACTTAAAATTATTTTACCAGGTCAAGTTGTTGTATGGTAAGTCTGGAATATTTGCTTTAAGTAGAGTAGAAATCGTCAAATCGATGATGTAATACATTCCATATAATTTCGAAAAGAGCCAAGATCTCTATAATAAACTTCATACAGTAAGAATGGACAGACTTATAATTAATAGATTTTATGATGACATCTTAACTCAAAGTGAGTTGTCCAGAAGCTGAAAGATATATAACTGCCGTCAGTTTAGCCAATCCTCCATGCCACAAAACGGGAAGAAGACAATAGGTTATTACAATGCCTCCATCTGCTCTCCTGACTTCAGATGTGACCATTTGCATAATTTCCATATATTTTCAGCCTAAGAGATTAAATTAAACAAAAACTTAATGATGCTTTCAAGGCTATATTGAAATGGGGGAAAAGGAACATTAATTATTTCTATTTGGATGCCAATCAAATAAATATAGGGTAAAAGAGCGAAAATGCACATGAGCTTTACCCTGAGGAGCGTCCAGCACCATGTGCTTTTTTGTGGAGCAAAAATACACATCAACTCTCAAAACCAGTGCAAAACTACCACCTCCGTCAGATTTGATTAACTGCCGTTACTTTGTCACGTGGGGCCCACACCATTTAAAATAATGAAAATGCCTAAATTATTTAATTTACATTAATACCCTTCACTTTCCCCTCTCCCTCTCTCTCTGATCTGTTACTTTTCCCAAAGTCCTTGATTCATCACCACCGACCCCTCTCTTTCCCTTCACCTTCCCCTCTCTCCTTTTCTTAATCCTCACTCTCCGATCTAGGCACATCGCCAAGCTGCTGACCCAAGCTGCCGACGGCGTCTTCCAAAAGAGTGACATCGCCACCGATCCTTCAATCGAGACTTGTCGACGCTGTATGAGAGTGACAACGGAGATGGCCGTGGTCGGGAATGGGATTCAAGAGCGGACTCATACTTTATGAACCTACATGGCATTTGCTCGCCGGCGACTGTGTGGTTCATGCCTTCTTTGGTAATCGGCTCCTGGTCGTGACAGATGGACTGCTACCGATCGTCGATGAGAACAAGCCCCGGAGGACACTCACAGTCGACGAGACCCTTAACGCCGTCCCATATGCCCTGCGTGTGCACTATAAGGGGTCAAACCTGTTGATCTTCATTCTATCTTAAAGTCCTTTGTTTTCTAATATCGTTACAGGAAAACAATGGCTCCTCCTAGTTTGAGCAAATCTTCACCCTTCCGTATAAAGGGGTCAAACTTGCTGGTCTGTTGTCCACTCCGACGTCCCTGAAAACATCACGGGTTGATGGAGCAACTGGCAGATGCAGAGAAAGCCAAGACTGTTCAAGTTCTTCCTGTTAGACTTACTTCCAGATTTTTATATTCGTGTTTGATGTTAATAGTATTTCCCGAATGAAAGTCTAGTTTGTTCAAGAGGTTCTGGAAGTTCAAAAGTGTTGAATTTCTTGGTTGCCATGTGAAAGATTTGGAAGTTTTGTCATGATTCTTCTCATTAGTGCCAAGAGCATTCAATGAATTGAATGGTACTCTCACATGTGCTTCTTAATTCTTTGCTTTGTTTTTTTCCGTGACAATGAAACTTCATTGAATGCTTAGGCAAAAATAAAATAAAATAAAATCTGTTGGAAGCTGAAAACTGCAGAATCGCTCCTTTGTTGGAGCAAGTTGATTGAAAAAGACAGGACAATGAACTCCCAGAAACAAATCTTGGGATGGAGTGCTTGCACCGTTTTCGTTTTCTGTTTCTTTTTGAATCTGATATTTTCGTTTTGAATCTGATTTTGGGTTTTAAATCTGGTTTTGTGAAATTATTGTTGTTGTCCAGCTCTTGATCCGACGGTTTTGTGAATCTGGTTTTGAGATACAGTCTTCTCGTTCATCTCATTCTTCATTTTTTTTAAGTTAAGGGGCATTTTGGTATTTTCCTGTTGTCACTAACGGCAGTTTATGGAATCTGACAGAGGTGGTAGTTTTGCACTGGTTTTAAGAGTTGATGTGTATTTTTGCTCCACAAAAAAGCACATGGTGCTGGACCTCCTCAGGGTAAAGCTCATGTGCATTTTCGCTCCTTTACCCAATAAATATATATTCGTGGATTCTCTCTCGTCAAACAAAACAATTAAGTAACTCTCGTTAAGCCTTTTAATTAATCCAGAGATGATGCAGGCGATTCAGTGACATCAATTAGACTTCATTTTTAACTTTTCCGGTTCCATCATGAACTCATCTCCGCCGGCCAACTTGATTGCTTGTTAAGTATAAATGAACCGTGTTTTAGCGTTAACAGTGTTTTAGCGGTTAAGTTAACCCCAGGCCTTAAACTTGGAAATAAATCAATAATCAATATTATTGTTGAAAATACTTTAGAATTCAAAATTTTCACAAGGATCAAAATCTGTGTAATTAAGATGGTCTAATCTGTAAACGTACAACAATTCTGTAAATATAGAAAAGCAGAAAAAACTCACAAGACTGCCAAAAATAATGATAATGAATTTGATGAAATCCGAGCCCAACGTACGTTGTCTCCTTAAGACAATTTGTTCCCTCTATATGGATGCCCAAGGATCATGAACAATTGTCTCCCAAGATAGAACAGATTGCGTCTCTAGAATGATGGAACTATCAATCAGGAGCCCCAACGAACACAACCACATGCATTTAGAATCGCACAGTATGTGAGATGATTGCAGAATGCAATATATGAGAGCAAAGTGTTGAAAATTGAGATAATTTTCTGGCACTCGCACGTCCTATTATAGACGACGTAAACTTATCAGACGAACTCGACTCCTGCTGGCAAACTGGTGCGTCGTACAAACAGACGCAACAAAACATATAGGCAAACGGATGCGACAGAACAGACATGTGTACTAGTTCGATCACAAACAGATGCAACAAAATGGATTGGTGTACATTGTTCGATCATAGCGTTTTGATTTAAAAAATAACGATCCGATATTACGATTCGCCACAGCCGCTGGTTGGGAGAATCATGGAAGGGCAAAAAAAGGAATTAACAAAAATTCAGGGATTGTTTGGACAGAACTAAAAAATTATTTATAATCTCACATGCGCACAAACTGAGCCGAGTCGACTGGAAAGACTGCAGCGGCGACATAGGCACGTGTGGTGAACCAAGGCCCACCTACGTCCTCTCTCCTCCACAAAACAATTTAGAGGTTTGAAGTTGAGGCTTATATACCTTTTCATCACTTATCCTAAATTGTCCATTGTGAGACTTTTATCATTTCACCTTCCTTTTTCCTCTTCTTCTCCAACCTACTTCTTATTTATAACCCACGGGATTAAGACCCAAAAATCCAACAATCCCTCACATGGATAAGAAATTAGTCCATCATGACCAAATGCAAATGAACATGTATGCTAAGTACGATTCCTCTACAAGAAGCAATTGCATCGAGATAGGTAGAGGTCATTTTTGAACGTTCTCTAGTAAAAACCTATTGAGTATACTCGGTCAATCAGTGGACGTGTTGTCTTGAACCGTCGACCTTTAATGCATACCAAGACAATAAGAGTCACACAATTGCTCCTCCAGCATGTTTGGTCCTCATTGTTGTGTCTGTTTTGGCATTAGGCACCTGCCTGGTTCTGTGAGTGTTCTAAAGAATCAAGCTTTATAAATTATCATAGAAGCGGCCCTCACTTCACACTCACATATGTGATTTCTTGTGATATAAGTCAACATACATCATCTGAACACATCAGATGAAGAAACCATTAAAAGTCCAAATTCTTACCCTCATATATGCACTGTCTTGTCGTAGAAATGAGTTTGAGTTTAAAACTCCACAGTGCTCACAGTCGATCATTACTTAGTTGTCTCTTTGAACCTAGTTTGTGGGACCTCTGCTCATCTAGGTAGAGTTATCTCAATAATCAACAATTGATAGGCCTTAAACCCATTTCTTTCGACAAATTTCTAACCAACTCTCTAGGAATTCCTTTATTCAATGGATCAACTATATTCTCTTTTGATTTCAGATAATCAATTGAGATGATTTCATTAGAGATTAGTTGTTTAAGGGTGTCATGTCTATGACGTATATGTCTAGACTTACCGTTATACATGACATTCTTGGCCCTACCAATAGCTACTTGACTATCATAGTATATACTCACTGCTGGTACCGGCTTTGGCCAATTATGAATGTCCTCAAGCAGATTACGAAGCCACTCGACTTCCTCACCAGTTTTATCTAAAGCAATAAATTCTGCTTCTATAGTTGATCTTGCAATGTAAGTCTGCTTGGATGACTTCCAAGACATAGTACCCCCACTAAGGGTGAACACATATCCACTTGTGGATCTTGTGTCATTAAAGCTGGTGATCCAATTTGCATCACAATACCCTTCTAGCACTGTAAGATACTTCTCATAGTGTAAAGAAAATTTTTGAGTATGCTTCAAGTAACCCAAAACTCTTACTATAGCTTTCCAATGAAGTTCGTTTGGATTACTTGTAAAGCGACTCAACATGCTTACTATGTAGGCAATATCAGGCTAGTGCAGTTCATAACATACATAAGACTACATAGCACATGAGCATACTCTTGGTCTTCAGCTTTGCCAGTATTTTTCAACAGTCAGAGACTAGAATCTATAGGGTTCTGCACAGGAGCTATGTTCAAACTCTTGAATTTCTCAAGAATTTTAGCAATAAATTGTGCTTGTGATCAAGCCAACTCATCAGATGTTCTATGGATTTTAATTCCCAAAATAATATCTGCTAGACCCATATCTTTCATGTCAAACTTATTGGTAAACAATCGTTTAGTAGCTTTAATCATTTGATTACTACTACCTGTTATCAAAATGTCATCTATATAAAGACAAATTATGACAAACTCGTTATCAATATTCTAAATATAAATACACTTGTCACATTTCATTAATACTAAAGTCATTTGATAACATAACTTCGTTGAATTTCGCATGCCATTGTTTCTAGGCTAGCTTAAGTCCATAAAGGGACTTTATCAAGCGACAAACTTTACGTTCCTGTCTTGATAAAACAAATCCCTCAGGTTGTTCTAAATAGATTTCTTTCTCTAAGACACCATTTAAGAAGGTTGTCTTTCGTCTATTTGATGTAACTCTAACTCATTCAACATTGCTAACACAATTGACATCCAAATGGATGCAATCCTTGTAATAGGTGAATAGGTATTAAAGTAGTCTAAGCCTTCACGTTGTCTGTAGCCTTTTACTACCATCCTAGTTGTGTACTTATCAATAGTGCCATTTGGTTTCATCTTTTTTTTGAAGACCCACTTAGTTCCTAGAGGCTTATTGCCAGGAGGAATGTAACATCCCGTTTTCACAAGCAGTATAAATTTTTTTTTCATCAAACATCATTTCAAATCATCAGAGTAAAGCACCGGAGAGATTGAGTAACTGATATATATATTAAAATACCCACGGTAGCATGTCTTGCTGTTTAAACAGCGGTACAAGAGTGTTTCAAAAGTAATACATGACATAAAGAAGTCTTCAGCCGGGTCTTCTATGCGGCCTGCTTGCCTCTATCATCGGTCCTTGGTCCTTCCGACCCTGAAGCTAAGTTAAGAGCTGAGATCCATGCATCGAACCCCAGGTAACGGTTAACCTTATGTTCATATACACTATATATGTACGACAGATATTCATAGACTTTCGGCAACATTTACTACGGTCAGACATAGGGTATACATATCAGATATGTATAGCAATAACAATACAGTCGGATGACAGACAAAAGTACAGTCGGAGTACAGACAATAGTACAGTCGGAGTACAGACAATAGTACAGTCAGAGTACAAACAATAGTACAGTCGGAGTACAGACAATAGGCATGACATACAATAGTACAGTCAGAGTACATGCATGACAGACAATAGGCATGACAGACAATAGTACAGTCAGAGTACAGCAAATATACACATATGCATACAATAAACATCAGAGTTAGTGTTACAGTACACGCGAACGTACCTTCGTTGACGGAATTTCGGTACGGCGGTTGGTCAGAACGTAATCAAGGATATCCTATCAATATAACAACGTATTTGTTAAGGATATATCATTACGACGGACATTTTTAGTCATAATGACCATTTTACCCCTGACCCCTTGTAACATCCCATGTTTGAAATGCGGAATTTTTTTTTTTTTTCAAACAAACAATCAGAGTAGAGCAATAGAGCGAAAGAGTAATTGGATTCTTAGCCAAAACATCAACCATTGTGTAACATTGTAATGATTACGGTAATCCTAAGGTTTAGAAAGGAAATAACGAAAGAAACAGAAAGCGATAAGATAGATAAATCTTCACCGCACGCCTACTCGGGTATTTGCCTCGATCCACGAACCGTGGTCCTCCCGACCACGAAGCTACGGTGAGATTCAATTCAACGCATTGAATCTCGTGTAACTGATTAACCTCATACCCAAACAACACAAGATACAACCAACATATATTCTAGAGCTAATACAACAAGTATATCATAAGCATACTAGAGATGCATGATCATTATGCCGACAAAACATAAGCACGAGCAATATGTAAAGCCCCATAGGGTAAATAACAACAACAGCACTGCACTATTCACCGGTGCCACGATAAACACTCGTGTCCTCGCCGCTAGGAAAACATAACGGCATTCCAAACATAACCCGTTTAAAAGCATCGTATAACGGTCACGACATATCCTTGACATATATGAATTTAAGAAGCACAAGATTAGTGTTACGAAAGACGCGTCCGTACCTTCGTTGGCAACGTTAGGTACTACCGGCGAAAACGTACTTTCACGGAAAACGTGAACTTCAAACGGCTCGTCGGGCAATGTGGACGGCAAAAAATCGAGATTCGATATCCTATAAGAATAATATCACCTTTATTAGTGATTTGACACTATAATCGGCATTTTAGGTAAAAATTACCATTTTGCCCTTCTACCCTTAATCGGCGGAATTTCGCCAAGATTCGTTACTCGACAAATTTTCTTCCGAAATTTTGCGAACTTCGACGCCATTTTGATTTTCGAAAATAATGACTAAAATAGCCCTCCCATATGATACCCAATCATACTTGAAATTTAAAGGCTATTCTAACAAATTCTACCCTTACTTTTAAAAGAACTGCGAAAGCTTCAACTTTTCAGCGACTCGATCCCTACTATGTTTACACCTCTGCATATTTTTTCAACGCAAACAAGGCTCTAAAAAATTTGTAGGAATCTTGTCACCTACTTTCTAAATCTAACTAACAATTCTACTAACTACTAAACTAAAAACTAAAGACTAAAAACTAAAGCCCGAAAGACTTACCCGTTGAAGATTTCTTCGAACTCCCCAGAGCTTCTCTCTCTACTTCTTTCTCTCTCTAATTTTCGGCCAAAGGGCAAGAAAATGGTGTGAAAATTTTCAAGAGAAGGCATGGGTATTTATAGAGAATTTTTAGGGACAAGCTTGGAATTTTTGAAGTTGTTCTTACTTTTTATGTCCAAAAATTACACAAGATTTTTGCCCTTGGTTTTTCCCTCTTGGCCGACCTCCCTAGGTGATGTGGCAGCCCTTGGTTGGTCCAAAATGGTGACTTGGCTTGCTTTATGCCCTAGTCCAACCATTTTCCCCGATCGGTACCCGATTCGCGTGATTTCGGAGAATTCACAAAATTCTGGATTTACAACTCTGAAGACATGTTCTCACTTAGTAGAAATGTCCAAGTTAACCTTAATTTTGATTCCATATAGGCCTCCAGTATTCCTGTTGAAGTTTTCTCGAAAAACGTGTCCGAACACGTCCGGTGTCGTATTAAAATATTGTCCACTTGCACCACTTGTGTTCTATTTCATTTTTCATTTTTTTTTCTTTTTATTTGGCCTTAAATTTCGGTTGGCCTCTTTAATTATTTAATAAATATTTATTTTTTATTTAATTAATTATTTAATGATTTATTTATTTAATTTTTCTTAAATATTCCACAAAATTATCTAATTGGTCCATTCTTGTATTTAGGCTTAAAAATACCTAAACTCAATGATTTTTCATAGAAATTTCCAATTAATTATTAAATACATTTTTACTAATATTCAACTAATTTCCACTAATTTTTGAGCTCCACATAATTATTACTGAATTTCCTTTGCTTATGCTTAAGTAATTAGCCCAATATTACTTAATTACTTCATTATCACCTGTTGATAATTTTCTTAATTACAAAGCCTCATTACCTTCATACTCTTGTATCAACATTAGTATTTTCATGCCTCTTGCATTTTTTAGAAATTACAAGGGTATTATGGTCATTTCACTTCTTTTTGAGTATTTTCCAACAATTTCTCCAATTTCATAATTTATAAAATTACCATAATTAGAGATTGTATAGTCTCCTATCTCACTTGGTCATTTTACTGTCTTTTAGGATTTTTCATAAATTTTCTAAGTTAATTACCCTTTCTAGGGGCATTTTGGTCATTTTGGCACTTTGGCCCTTAAATTCCCTAATTTCTTGCAGAAATTCTACTTAGAAAATAGACTGTATTTATACAAGACCGGAGATTGAAATTTCACTTATCAGAAATATCCAACTTTTATTTATAATATTCCAGATAAATATCCGGGTATTACACCCCTAATCGGCGGAATTTCGCCAGCACTTCGTTAGTTTGACCCTAATCTTTCAAAATTTCAACATAACTCCTACTCCAACATAGTTTTCGAAATATAAATCATATTGATTAATGATTCACATCATAACAGGCATTTTAGGTACAAATTACCTTTTTTTCGTCAGAGCTTCGCTACTTTGACTCTAATCTTCCAAAATTTTGCCAGAACTTCGACCCCACCATGATTTTTGAAATAATGACTAAAATACCCCTATCATATGATATCTAATCATACTTGGAAGATTAAAGACTAAACTAGCATTTCTACTCTAACTACCGAAACTTAAGACTGAGTACCGAAAAACTTACTCAGAGCTTCGCTGGCAAAATTACGGAATAGGGGCAAAATGGTAATTTTTACCTAAAATGCCCGTTATGATGTCAAATCACTAATAATATGTAAATATCAGAGATTGCACAATAATTGACACTCAAACATATATATTTTCATATATTGCATCAAGTTTGTACAATAGGGAACGATTCGGTCAAATCCTAATACAAGTCATATTTTACAATGTGTTATTACTCTTATAGGAAATCAGAAACCTTGATCTGCTGTCGTTACGCTGTCCGACGAACCCCTGTCAGCCCGCTGTTTCCGTCAACAGTGCAGTTTTCGTCAAAACGTACTAGAAGTATCGTAAATCATCAACGGAGGTACGGACGCGTACTTTAACACTAAATCTGTGCTGCTTAAGTACATATATGTGAAAGATACGTTCAGATATTGATATACAGACAGTTTATACGGGTTATAGTTTTGATAATACTGTTATGTTTTCCTAGCGCTGAGGACACGAGTGGGTATCGTGGCACTGGTTTATGTGCAGGCTGTTGTTGTTATTGTTTACCTTATGGGGCTTTGCATACTGCTCTGTGCTTATGTTCTGTCGTCATATTGATCATGCATCTGCTGTATGCTTATGTACTGATATATTGTTGTATTGTCTTGAATATCTGTTGTCTGTATACTGTATTGTTTGAGCATGAGGTTAACCGTTACCTGAGATCCAATGCGGTAAATTGGATCTCAGCTATAGCTTCAGGGTCCGGAGGACCAAGAATTGGAGACCGGGGAAAACAACATGAGTAGAAGATCAGCCGGAGATATCTTTACCGCTTTCCGTATTTTATATTCAAACGCTAGGATGAATGTAATCATTACTACGTTACACTTTGGTTAATCTTTTGTTATGGATCAGTTACTCTTTCGCTCCAATGATCTACTCTGATTGAAAAAAAAAAATCTGCTTTTAAAATGGGATGTTACAAGGAAGGTCAACCAATTCCCATGTGTGGTTTGGCAGAATGGATTCAACTTCATTATTGATAGCCTCTTCCCAGAATGATACTTCAGGGGAGCCCATAGACTCTCCATATGTTCGAGGCTCATTTTCCAACAGAAAAGTCAGAAAATCAGGCCCAAAGGATGTTGTGGTCCTTTGCCTTGTACTATGTCAAGGTTCCTCCTCTATAAGATTATCACTCGTCATAGTATCCCACGGTATCACAGTATTGTCATCATTACTACCACTTGCTTCACTTCCCTTGTTATACGAAAATACATTCTCAAAGAATGTAACGTCCCTTGACTCAATAACCGTATTAACAAGGATATCTGATATATCGGACTTGTAAACCAAAAACTGATATGCACTACTATTAAGTGCATAGCCAATAAACACACAGTCCACTATCTTAGGTCTGATTCTCAATCTTTTGGGTTTAGCAATCGCAACCTTTGCCAAGCATCCCCACACTTTCAAATATTTCAAGGAAGGTTTACTTTCCATATTTCGTATGGTATGCTTTGTATCGTTTTGTAAGGCACTCTATTAATTAGAAATTTAATCGTTAAAATGGCTTCCCCCCACAAATTCTATGGTAAACCGGACGCAATCAACATTACATTCATCATTTCTTTCAATGTCTGAATTTTCCTCTTTGCAATCTCATTTGATTGCGGAGCGTAAGGATCAGTCGTCTGATGTATAATACTAGATTTTATATAGAATTCCTCGAAGGGGCCATTGTATTCTCCCCCACAGTCGCTCCTCACTACTTTAATTTTCTTATTAAGTTGATTTTCAAATTCATTTTTATATTGTCTAAAAGCACTAATGGATTCATCTTTACTATTAAGCAAATACACATAACAGTAACTACTGCAATCATCAATAAATGTAATAAAATATTTCTTATTACCCCTAGATGGTACAGATTTCATATCACATATATCAGTATGTATTAAATCTAATAACTCAGTTGATTTTTCAACAGAAGGAAATGGTAACTAACAAAAATTTTGATTCGATACATATTTGACATTTATCATTATTTGAATAATCAATTTTAGGTAATAAATCTAAATGAATTAGATTTTTAATTGATCTAAAATTAACATGTCCTAATATTTGATGTTGTAAATCCGAGGACTCAAGAAAATAAACAGAAGCAACATTATTATTGATAACACCATTATTGGTTACAGTCATTACATTAAGTTTAAAAATGCCCTCACTAATTAAGGTAATCTTTTCCTATATACAGATCATTTTTAGAAAGTACAAACTTATTAGAAACAAATACTATTTAAACCATTCTTGCTTAAGAGGGATCCAGATACTAAATTCTTGCGAATGTCAGGCACATGAAGCACATCATTAAGTGTCATAACTTTTCTAGAAATCATCTTTAAAGCTACCTTCCCAACACCTTCCATCTTTGAAGTAGAAGAATTATTCATATATATAAAGTTGTTCATCTTGCTTCATAGGGATATAAGAAGAGAACATCCATCTGTTAGCACATACATGCCTGGTAGCACCAATGTCTACCTGCCACTCCTTGGTATTCCCAACCAAGTTATATTCCATCACAACTGCGGAAAGATTCATGTTTTCAATCATGTCAGTAGCAGTTTCAACCATATTGGCTTGAGTATTCTTCTTCTTTTTTGAGATTCTTTGCCTTCTTACAATCCTTAGCATGGTGACCAAGTTTTCCACAATTATAATAATTACCTTTGAATTTATGGCTTTTGTTGTGGCCTTGCTTAGATGATCTCTCATCAAAGCATTTCCATTTTTTGAACTTTGAACCATCTTCAACAATATTAGCCTTTGAGACTACATGATTGCTACTAAATTTCTTTTCAGAAATCTTGTTATCTTCTTCTATTCTCAATCTTACAATTGGATCTTCAAGTGACATCTCCTTGCGTTTATGCTTGAGATAATTCTTGAAATCCTTCCAAGATAGTGGCAATTTTTCTATAAATGTAGCAACTTGAAAAGACTCACTAAGGGACATCCCTTCAGCATAAATTTCATACACAATCAATTGAAGTTCTTCAACTTGACTTACCATAGATTTAGAGTCAAGCATTTTGAAGTCCAAAAATTTGCCAACTATAAATTTCTTTAAGCTAGCATCCTAAGTTTTGTACTTCTTGTCTAGACTTTCCCATAATGCCTTAGTTGTCTCCAAGGTATTATACACAATATACAATGTATTGTCTAGACCATTGAGAATATAATTCCTACATAGGAAATCAGAATGCTTCCAAGCATCAATTGCAGTAACCTTTTCCTTATCTAAATGGTTGTCCTTATTCCAATTTCAGAGCAACTTTAGTAAGAAATTGTGTCAAGTTCAAGGTAGTTAAGTAGGAAAATATTTTTTTTTGCCATCTCTTGAAATCATTCCTGTTGAACTTTTATGATTTCTCACTATGCATTGGAGCAGAACTACTTGGCCGGTTCATCAAGTTTGTACTTGCACTTGTCATTTTTGTTACTAAAACAGAAACTCTGATTAATCACATAGATTAATTTACGAACAGTATAATAATTTAAAATTAAAGATATTAAACACAGATTCAACTCAATAAAATGAAACCAGCTTTGTTCATCATATCAATTAGCTAGGTAAGTGCAAATCAAGTGGAAGTCTCTCCATACTATTGCAACGGTGACTAATTAAAAAACCACTAAATCATGGCTTGGCCTTTAAATCACTTTCCTAGACACAAATGGTATGAATTAACTTTAACTGATTCCAACGACAATAGAGCAAACTAATAACAAATTGTCTTAAGATTGTTGGTAAAAATACTTTAGAAGTAGAAATTTTCACAAGGATCAGAATCTGTGTAATTAAGATGGCCTAATTTGTAAACATAAAAAATTCTGTACAATATAGAAAAGCAGAAAAAACTCACAAGACTGTAAAAAATAATGCTAATGAATTTGATGAAATCCGAGCCCAACATACGTTGTCTCCTTAAGACAATTTGTTCCCTTTATACGGATGCCCAAGGATCACGAGCAATTGTCTCCCAGGATAGAACATATTTCGTCTCCAGAATGATGACACTATTAATCAGGAGCCCCAACGAACACAACCACATGCTTTAATTTTAGAATTGCATAGTATGTGAGATGATTGCAAAATGCAGTATGCAGTATATGAGAGCGAAGTGTTGAAAATTGAGATAATTTTCTTTCACTCACACGTCCTATTTATATACGACAAAAATTGATCAAACGAACTTGACTCTTGCTGGAGAACTGGTGCGTCGTACGAATAGACGCAACAGAACAGACAGGCAAATAGATGCGATAGAACATACATGTGTACCGGTTCGGTCGTGAACAGATGCAACAGAATGGATCAGTGTGCACTGGTTCGGTCACAAAGTTTTGATTTCAAAAATAACGATATGATATTATGGTCCGCTGCAGCTGTCGGTTGGGAGAATCACAGAGGGGCAAAAAAGGAATTAACAAAAGTTCAAGGATTGTTTGGACAAAACTAAAAAATTATTTTTAATCTCACACACGCGTAAACTGAACCGGCCAGACGGTGGCGCACGTGTGTGAGGTGAACCAAGGCCCACCCAATTAATTATAGGTTTGAAGTTGAAGCTTATATACCCATTCACTTCTCCTAAATTGTCCAATGTGGTACTTCTATCATTTCACCTTCCTTTTTCCTCTTCTTCTCCAACCTACTTCTTATTCATAACCCATGAGATTTAGATTAAAAATCCAACATATATAACAATGTCAATATCTATAACTTGTTCTCACTTGATTTTTATTAATATATTTGTAATTACAGAGGTGAATTATAACGGAGAAATTAAAGAGTGTACTCTCCATTTCTTTTTCAAATTTGCTACTTCACTTTTCAAGTCTTGAATTGGATCCTAGGTTGAGTTGATTGGATTCTCATCTCTATAATTAATGAGTAGAGGTTTGAAGTTGAAGCTTATATACCCATTCACTTCTCCTAAATTGTCCAATGTGGTACTTCTATCATTTCACCTTCCTTTTTCCTCTTCTTCTCCAACCTACTTCTTATTCATAACCCATGAGATTTAGATTAAAAATCCAACATATATAACAATGTCAATATCTATAACTTGCCTGCTTCTCACTTGATTTTTTATTAATATATTTGTAATTACAGTAGAGTTGAATTATAACGGAGAAATTAAAGAGTGTACTCTCCATTTCTTTTTCAAATTTGCTACTTCACTTTTCAAGTCTTGAATTGGATCCTAGGTTGAGTTGATTGGATTCTCATCTCTATAATTTCCGAGTCACAAAAAAATGAGTTTTCAGCTTTCATATATGACAGAACCAAACCAAACCAATTAATCAAGAATAGACGGCATAAGGGTTCAACTTTAATTTGCTTCTAATTAAAACAATAAAATATAGGGTTAAGGTGTAAATTTGTTTTGGAAGTTTTCACTGAGGAGCAATGTTGTTCTGGAAGTTTTTTCAAGTTTAATGTCATACCAAAAGTTTCAAGACGTGGCAATATTACCTCATATCATTAAACCACTAATGTTGACTTTAAAAAATTGATATCTTGGGCTATCATGAATAGTGCATAAATGATGTAACAATTTACTATTACCTTATTAACCGTAGAAACGTTGAAACACGTGATATTATTATATACTCCCTCCGGTTAGAGCTGGGAATCAGGGCCGGCCCGTGAAGGGCCAGGGCCGGCCCTCCAGGGCTTGATGTAAGAAAAACATATGTTTTTCAAAGTCCGACCCGAGAGCACCAGGGCCCGGAAATTACTATTCCAAATTTTAACTATTTTTCCTCCGTTTTTTTTAAAGAAATATAATTAGTAAATTACAACACGAATCATTCAACAAGTAAGCACAGTCACTAATTCATAATCAAAAGTAAACTATGTTCACAAATAACTCACATAAAACATAAGAAGTATACCATTAAGCGACATTAGTACGATGACTATTATTATCGTCATCTTTGCCACTATCATCAATTTTAACAATATTTAATTGTTCTTCACTTTGAGTAGTAGCCTCTGGCTCATGAGTAAGAATATCATAAATTTCTTCTCCCGCATCATGAACACATCCATAATCTTTATTTGCAATAAATGATAAACCAAATCATAAAATTAGAGTATAGTTATTATATATTTGTAATTAAATGGATAAATAACTCTATAACAATTACAATATATATATAAATTAAAAAAGGGAAAGAAAAAGAACTACAGTGAAAAGGGCCTGCAGAGGGGCTGGCCCAAGGCCCTCCAGGGCCAGTCCGTTTAAGCCCGAGGCCTTCCAGGGCCAATTTCAAATATCTCGTCCATTTTTCAAGCCCGACCCTTGACGGGTCAAGCTGATGGGCTCGGCCCGATTTCCCGACTCTATCTCCGGTCCTAATTATAGGAACACTTTTATAGTGTAATTTGCACTACAAAAGTGTTCCTATAATTAGGATCGGAGTTACTATCAAGCACTCAAATTTGGACTTCATTATATTGATCAATTACCAGAGGTTATATTATATTATAGTAATATGTGTGTGACTGCGCGCACGGTTAGAGGCTCAACATGTGGGTTTATATATATATATATATATATATATTGCCCCCTCCTAGTCAGCAGCTAGTTAAACCTTGCGGGGTGGATATCAACCACACGTATAGCAAAGTCACAATTGTGTTGTTAAAAAAAAAACATAACGAACGGGGAATCTTGGCTCTTTGCAAGAGACAGGGAATATCTCTATGACTGACTTATTGGGAATATAGAAAGGAGGGGTGGTTTGTGTCATGAAAAGAGTTGACAAGCTCAACATCAATCAAAATGCTTTGGGACTGGCTAGCTAGTTGGTCCGTGGTAGTTTTAGTAATCAATTTGTGTTAAGTTTGTTATAAATTAATAGCTAGGCTCATCTATATATGATCTATATATGTACGTACCATATGTTTTGACCCTATGTAATATAAAACATGCTAGTATATTGTTTAATTTTTGATCCAGAAGACAGCGATGTTCACATTAATATATATATTAAACAACCTAAATGGGCGATTAATTTGAACTGGTGGCTCCAATAAAGCCAAGATAAAATAATAGAGCAAATCAAGCATTGTCAATCCATATCCCTATTCTATCATAAAATCCAGTCATTTCAACATCCACTCGATCCGTAGCCATCAAAACACGATTTTTAGCTCCCCACACAAATTTAGTTCTTCATTTTTATTCACCCTTAAGATTTTGTTTCAATCGCATGTACGCATGCACTAACATTTTCTCAGATTTGATACAGTAATATAATACAAGCTCTCTCTCTAAAAACATTGGCAGGCATTTTGAACTTTGATATGCACACGTCTTAAATCTCAAAAATTGCATTTAATTAAGCGACCTCGATTCTTTATATAACATCACATTCGTAATGTAATTTCGAACAAGATCTCGTATTAAAGATAGAAGATATATATATATATAACACCTTGTAGTTATCTACACAAATACTCAATTGGCCGACGATTCTTCATGCCATTGAATATGTATCATAAATTTTTGCTCATATGAGAGCGTACGTACTTGAAGGACACTTGCATATATAAACAAATAGAGTATATTTTATTAGGTATAGTTATATTTGTGGCCTCCCATGAGGATGAAAAGAGAGAGGCTGCCTCACAAAGAATCAACGACACTGCTCCCTGCCCGTGTTTAAGGAACATGTAGGTATGCTTGCCGGCCATTCATTTTTTCCCTTAAAAACTTCATTTAGACTCTTACTAATCTGGGCCTTCCATTTAATTAATCCCACAAAAAACCGCAAAGTCTGAATTATTTGAGTTTATTAACATACAACTTCTATATTTATTATTAGGGCAGGCGCATGCATGCCCATTTTTCAATGAAGGAAGGAAATTAGAGCACTAATGTCACTTTCACTGATGACTTTCACAGGCTCACTATCGTTCTTTGCTTCCCATTCTGCCGACCTGAAACACAATGGGAAGCATAATCTCTTCTCTTCATTAATTTAATTAATCAACACTTACACTCGCGCGCTATGTTACTTCCTCTAATAACCTTTCAATATAATTAATTATACATATGTCAATGTTCGTGAATCTGCAGATCAGAGCAAGATTTCGTTGACATTAATTATTAATTGTTTACGATTCAAGTCCATGCTCGTCGGTTTCCAGGATTCCCTTGCTCCATCCAGCTAATAAATTACTTCAACGATAATATATTATATTTTATCTGGATTATAAATTTGTAAATTGGGGTTATATGATTATAAGGACCAGAATATTATCGTCCTATATGTGTTAAAATTCAATTCAAAGGAGTATTTCCTCTTTTTCATTCATTCGTTTATTCATCTGTTTATTTAATTTTCCTCTTGAATGAGGTAAATGTATACAATTAGATGTTAACAACCTGAGCACAATAGTAGGTAACAACCTTTCAAATATTCTCATTTTCTAGATAACCTATTCTAATCTAATAACAATAATTCAAATTCAAATACTAACAATAATTCAAATAGCAACAATAATTCAAATTCAATTCATATCTTCAACAATATGCTTCAACGCATGTAATATTCAATACAAATTAAAATTCAAATGCTTTATTATTCTGATTCCATCAATTGCGTTTGTTGTGATCAAATAATGTCCCAAATCGAAGTCGTCGTATGTTTCCTGGAATCCTCTCTTGCTTTATTTGGACTTTTTGTTTTTGCCCGCCTGCTTTTATAATTAATTAAATAAATCAGATTTCATGATTTTATTTTAGACATCTTTTTTAATAAAAGGAGAAAGAAGAGGGTGTAGTTGTGTCCTCATATATTGTTCGCTCTAACCTATAATGTATTATTACATTATGTATGACGCACGCCCTTATTTTAAAGAATATCATCGTAAATATACCACGAAGATTATGCTAGTGATGATGAATGGTGATACATCAATACTCTTGCCATCCGAATAGTTTTTATTGAATCTTATAAGCTTGTCTATCATTCCTTGGCCAGCAAAAATGGTCAATGCTTGGCAGTATGTTCATAATTTTTAGTTCCTTGGCCAGCACAAATGGTTAAGTATATTAGCGGCACATAATAAGCCTCACTGATTACATATTATAATGGCAACTATATGGTACTAAAGTGAAGAATTACTGTTGAAATTCACTCTAGCTAGTGATTACATTTAAAGTGTCTTTTATGAATACACGCACGTAGAAGTTAAAAACAGTTGAAGTCGAAGGATAAAAATTGAAAGGCCAGAAGAAATGTAAGGGTCAGGACGAAAATGACATCTCTATATATTGAGACGTAATAAATTGTGGGCAAAATCGAAACAAACAGTCTTTTGGAATCGATGGACATGACGGAACTGAATCAAAAGAGTTTGGATTTGGATTAAGACTTGGTTATATGATTGGCGCGTGATAAAACGGAATTATATTGCAGAAACTTAGCTTGTTAGTATTAATTGGAAAGTTCATCGATTCATAAATCTGTTGTCTTTCCTTTTTTGGTGTCCATATCACGATTTTATTTATGACTCAGTAAGCATATTTCCCGGGTTCTCGGTTAATTCTTACGCCTCTTCATCATATTTAGAGGCTATTATGTACAGTGAAATACTTCCACATAAATATAATATACAGATACATTCCTTCCTTCAATTGTAGGAGTAATTTACAAAATCTAAATGTCTTTTCGTGAATTTAAAACATTTCTTAGCTAGCGTGCGTCATTTTAATTTAATTACAAGCGTAACATAAAACGATTTTATATCCTTAATTAATACATGTGCCCAAAGTCATGCGTCCTAGCAAGTAGACACAATTGTCTATTCTCCCAGAAACAAGAAGGAAAATAAAAGAAAATTAAACCTACCTATAATCACTTGGCATGTTGGCGAAAAGATGCGCCCATGTTGGCGAAAGGTCAGTTTTTTTTTTTTTTGCTTGGTTAATGTAAACAGATTGAACTGTTCCCATCAGATCTCTCCGGAGAATCTCTCAATTAATTTAAAATCGTTCCTTGTACATTGTTTATATCTCATATACATGTAAATGTAACGTTCTCTTTTCTTTCTTTTTTTAATCTCCCAATGGCAGAAGAATAAGCAGATCATTATATTCAATCCAGAATTGTTCCTCTCTCTTTTCTTCTAAACAAAAAAAACTTCCCATTCGGAACCACTATTAGCAGCTGCGGTATTTCTTTTTGGCAAATAAATACTGCAATTTAATTTAAAGAAATAATACAAGATATCAGTGCCATTTATAAGGTAGAGAGAAATTTTTATATTAATTACTCGTATAAACCATGTCATTAATTTTTTATTACTAGTCTCCCCTTTTACTTTCTTATTAAATGTTGGTATATGCTATTTAGTTTTTAAGGTGTGTAGAACAATATAATATTGACAGAATTGAAAGCTTATTAAATTTTTAGATATAGAACTAATAATATTAATAAATTTTAAGATATTCCCAGATAAAACACATTAAAATTGATTTATAATAAGATGGCCGGGGACTACTAATTTCTAGGTGACGGTATTTACTTGAATCATTGGGTAATTTAGACATTATTTTAAGGATCTTTATTCATTTCAAAAATGGCAGCAATATACCCATTTTTTTATTTCATTCTATCAAAGAATTGTACAAATAGATGGTTGATTTCCCCATATCCATCCACTTTTAACTGAAATCATTTTACCAGTTCCAAACAATTTTACTTTTTTCTAACTTGCTCGAATTGGATCCTTTCGATTTCTATAGCGAAAATATACTTACGAAGTTGTTGGAACTTATTAATTTTCACTAACCCTAGAAACTTGCCCCTGAGAAATGAATCAACTCAAGGCCTATCATGTACTATTTCCATCATCAAATCCTCCCTCCTATCATGTATTATTCCCTGTTCTTTAAAGCATCTTCCACTTTATTTACTATCATTTTTGTTTATGTTGATAATGTGGTGTTTGCTAGTAATGATTTGGCTGAAATTACCTTAATTAAGCAACAATTACATTCTGCATTTATCATCAAAGATCTTGGTGAAAACTTCATTATTTCCTTGGACTTTAACTTGCTAGATCCAAAAATGTTTTTTTTGTGTCTCAACGTAAATTTTCCCTTGAATTACTTGAAGATATTGGGTATTTGGCATGTAAACCTGCTTTTTGCCCCATGGATCCTCACTTAAAGCTTTCAGCTGATTGTGGTACCCTTTTGCTTTATCCTCTTCTTTATCGAAAACTCATTGGTCGTTTGCAATACCTCACCACTACTCGGCCAGATTTGAGTTTTGTTACTCAACAACTTAGTCAGTTCATGTCTCATTCTCGGAACACTCATTTGGCTACTACTCATCGTGCTCTTCGCTACATTAAATCTTCGCCTGGTGCTAGTATTTTCTTTTCCGCTGCTTTTGATTTGCAATTACGAAGTTTTTGTAATTCTGATTGGGCTAGTTGTTTAGACACACGTCATCCTTTTACTGGTTTTGCTATTTTCCTTGGCTCTTCTTTAATTTCTTGGAAAGCCAAAAGGCAAGCTATTGTTTCTAAGTCATCCTCAGAAGCTGAATATTGTGTCTTATCTTCTACTACATGTGAATTACAGTGGCTTATATATCTCTTGAATGATTTTCACATTTCTCATGTTGCTCCAACCCTTCTCTACTGTGATAATCAGTTTGCAATTAAAATAGCTGTAAATCCTACTTTTCATGAGAGAACCAAGCACATAGAGCTTGATTGTCATTTGACCAGAGAAAAGCTTCAAGCCAAAGTCATACATCTTCTCCCGGTTCGGTCTGCTGATCAGCTTGCGAACATTTTTACAAAGCCTCTTCATCCTACTCGATTTCATGAGCTTAAATCCAAGCTGGGCATCCAAGATATGCATGCTCCAGCTTGCGCCGGGGGGGGGGGATAGGTGTTACATGACAAGTTGTAATTAGTTGATTAGCTTATTATTTTGTTACCTATTGTTATCTAGTTTGTTATGTATAGTTCATTATATAATTCTCTTATATATTCATGTTGTATATAAAGCACATTGGTTACCAATAATATTCATTCAATTCTTCCACAATTATCTGGTCACACTTTCATCTTGGCAACACTACGTTTTTGTTCGAAAGAAACACTATACTTATCCTAACCAAATATTAATACTCATCATTAACAATATTACGTACTTACATGATTAATTGATAATTGTAAAGGAATTAGGAAGTTCATAATTTAGAATTAAAATGCTCAAACTAACATAGATGATATAACAATACTTGCTACCATTGGCCATTATTGAATGAAAAAAATCATGTGTAAAGTAAAAATTGTTGTGCCTTAGCTTATTTAGTTCTTTGTAAGTATATATATATGGTTGTCACCACTCATACCAGCTTCTTCGCTTATTTTTCTTTCTGAAAAGAAAGGTTTATTATTTGGTCAATAATCCAGCGATGGACCAAATCATAATCAATTATATACATTATTCGAGTCAATATAATCAAGTACATATATATCAAAACCCGTAGTTAAATTACTGTTCTAGAAATATCTAGTTCAATTAATATTATATTTTCAATTTAAATTCCTATAAATAAAAACGTTATACGTCCAATAACGTACAATATAATATAATCATATACATGTACAAAAATAATGCGTAGCAATCGAACAGTCGAATCAGTTCAAAACTGTAGGGGCGGTCTTGATGACCTGTCCCAATCAATCGAACGGTATTTAATATTTATAAAACTCACCAGACAGTCATATATATGTACATACATATTGATGGAATTTACAAGTTCTTATTTAGAATCGAACAGTAGTATTTCCTATGACTGAAATATAATTACATTCGATCTGGCAAAAAATTAACTACATTTGGGTTCAGCCAGACAAGATATTTATTACATACTTCACTTCAGGAGTATCATGTAATAAAATATAACAATTCGTATCATTTTAATTATAGTTGGGACTTCACTCAAAAAAAATGAAATTTAAATTTGTTTTCAGGAAAAATATATATCTTAATGACATACTACTCTTGAAGTATGTAAGTATTTATCCCAGCAAACGTCATCTCAAAAAGAGTTAAAATATAAGATAATTATAACAAGATGAGTTGTTAATTAAGAGCTAATGAAAAATACTTGGAATAAAAAGTGACATCCACATTAATATATTGACCGTCCGTCCATAATTCCTTTTCCTCTACCGGTGGGTTGTAACGGAGTTGATGTAACTCGATCTTGTCCTCAACGCTTTTCGTTTTCCACTACTGAGCTTTCATGGTGATGATTTCTATACGGAAGGGGGCCAATTCATACTCTTTAAAAATCAACTCTATCTTCAATTAAAACCCCAATTCAGCAGTACTCTATACCACCCTTAAGCTTGTTTGATTTTTTCTTCTTTGTTTTCTCACACTTGCCTCTACATACATATACGTATACCTCCCGATCGTTACATTCCCTAGCTACTTAATTAATGGTATATATTTTGTTATAAAAAATGTATCGATTTCCATCTCACTTTAATTGATAGATATATAGCCACATACACTAACTATTAATTATATTAACATAGGTTTCAATCAGTTACAGAAAAAACTATGATGCAGGCTACATGCATTAGATCAGAATCAGATGCAACAGCTCCAGAGTCTCGAGTGAAAAACTTATATATAACTGATGAATATAATGTGTAATAAATCCAGCGATGATATAATCAATGAGTTGAGCATGTATATATTGTTTGTTCAAAGTTTTTTGTTCTCTTGTCCATTGTAGCATTCACAGAGCTGGATCCAATTCACAACCACATGTTTAAAGAGCCCCTGGGAAGTGTGTTTTGTATCATTTGGGCTACAGGATCTGATTGCTCAGAGTTTATTTAGAAGATGGTTGATGCAATTATATGAAGGGGATGTAAACCATGCATCCCTGTCATTCCAACCCTTAATACATTATTCTTAATTTTTAAATGGTTTTATTACAAAAGACACATCACAACCATTGATTAAATATTATGATTAATTGAAGGTTTAATCACAAACCACCTTCCTAGCTAGCTCTCCCCCGGCCCTCACACCCCAAAAAGAAAAAAGGAAAAGGAAAATCCCGGCCCCTCCCTAGCTATAAATCTCAAACTCTCAACATCTCTCTCAAACAACGATTTACATCGTATGTACTTGAACCCATCTTCTATAACAAACTCTCCGTCTCTCTTTCTCTCCAACTATTTGTCATCAGCTCAGCCACATGGCCATGCCCATGCCTATTGACATGTATGCTATACCTGAGCTCGACTTTTCCGACTACACCGCCGCCACTTCTTCCGACGAGGACTGTAACTACTGGAACCACTGGTCGCCCCTCGTCAACTGGGACGCCCTCACTTGTGGGCCCGGCCATGAAGGCTTCCACGACCTCATGGAAACCATGATGGACGACGCAGCCGGTGTAATGAGCCCCCAAACAGATCCCAGCGTGGAAGAGGAAGGATGTAGCAACTCTGCCACCACGACGGAGGTGACCACGGCCGACGATGAAGTAGACGACGGTTTGGAGGATTTCAACAAGGGCCTGAGACTGGTGCACCTCCTGATGGCTGCCGCCGAGGCACTCACCGGAGCCAACAACAGCCGTGATCTGGTTATGGTGATATTGGTTCGGCTCAAGGAGTTGGTGTCGCCGACCCACGGAACCAACATGGAGCGGCTAGCAGCATATTTTACGGATGCCTTGAGGGTCATAGTGGAAGGGGCCCACAGTACTAAGCATTTGAATTGGATCGCCAACAGTGGCGGCAACGACAACCGTCACCAGACCGACATGCTCACCGCCTTCCAGCTCCTTCAGGACATGTCACCGCACGTCAAGTTCGCCCACTTCACCGCCAATCAGGCCATCCTGGAGTCGGTGGCCCACGACAGGCGGGTCCACATCGTCGACTATGATATTATGGAGGGGACCCAATGGGCCTCCTTGATGCAGGCCCTGGCCTCCCGCAAGGATGGCCCACATATCAGGATCACAGCCATCTCCCGGACGGGAAGTGCTCGGAGATCAATCGCCACCGTCCAAGAGACTGGCCGTCGTTTGACTGCCTTCGCCGCTTCCATTGGCCAACCCTTCTCGTTTCACCAATGCAGGCTCGACTCCGACGAGACCTTCCGACCGTCCTCCTTGAAACTGGCTCGCGGGGAGGCGGTGGTCTTCAACTGCATGCTCCACCTGCCCCACCAGAGCTACCGGGCAGGGGAATCGGTGGAGTCGTTTCTCCGGGGAGCGGCGGAGTTGAAGGCGAGGGTGGTGACGTTGGTGGAGGAGGACGGTGGGCCGACGGGGAAAGAAGTGGGATTTGTGGGGAGGTTCATGGACAGGCTGCACCATTATTCGGCGGTGTATGATTCGATGGAGGCGGGGTTTCCGATGCAGGGTCGGGCGAGGGCGTTGGTGGAGCGGGTATTCTTGGGGCCCCGAATAGCAGCGTCGTTGGCCCGCATATACAGAATGGGGGAATCAGAGAGTGGGTCGTGGGGGGAGTGGTTGGGTGAGGAAGGGTTCAGGGGAGTGGACATAAGCTTCGCCAATCACTGTCAAGCGAAGCTGTTGCTGGGTTTATTCAACGACGGATATCGATTGGAGGAGATGGACTGTAAAAATAAGTTGGTTTTGAGTTGGAAATCAAGGCGCTTGCTTTCCGCTTCTGTTTGGACCCCTTTTGTAAATTAATAAAACCGTAATTCCAATTTTGAGCCTCCAATATTACAGTAATTGCAAGTACTGTTGCGGACCAAGGAATTACAAAGACACAGTCATATTTTATTGAATAAAATTTGAGATGATGTTCGAGTGTCACTGTCAGGTACAAGGTGGTTTGTGTTCTCTAATTCATGTCTTCTTGGAAATGTATATCGCACAAGAAATTAGGTTTATAGTTTCAACTTAATTTGAATCCGTCTAACTCAACGTTGTAGATGAAATTAATTAAAGCTCCTCAATCTTCTAATTTCCATAACTCTTTTCGCTTATTACATCTAATTTAATTCTTTAATATGCTATCATCATTGTAATAATATCTTCTTAAATACAGTTCCATTCCATCATGTTCTTGACGTAATTAAGAACCACCTTGTAATTCAATTTTGTATTTAAAGTAGGTCTTATTAAAACTGTAGTTAATAACATATTTCATACTTCATTAGTAAGTCCAGGAAAAATAATTATCATCATAGGTTTTACCAATTACAATAATATACTTAATTCTTTAACATGGGATAAAAATATATGATATAAAATCTAATTTATATTAAATGGCATTATTTAAGCTTGGAAGCTTAAAAATACATACAGAAGTGGTGGGCGTCACATCACATCACATCCTTCTCTCCATATGTTAGCCTGATAAAGAAGATTCCAGGGAATATATGTACCCTTACGTCTCGCAGTTTTGGATGTGCATGGCGAGTCAAAGTGATTTTATAACTAGTATAATGAGTTGAGATATAAACTCTCCAGAACCAACGCCTATTCTATTCTTCTGGGGTCACAAACCAACGCTTCCTTGTTTTCTCTGCTGTAGCTTACTCAAATGCCAAGCATAATAATTATCATCTCCGACAAGCGAAGCTCAAAGAAGTGTGGCAACTATGCACGTACTTGTGTCACCACTAGTACAAAAAAGAGTTTTAAGACCGCCTCATTTAGACCAGACTATAGAAAATCTGGTCTAAAAAGTATAATCGGTGACAGTTTCGTAAATATAAAGATTTTTTTGAACTGGATTATAAAGGATCCGATCTTAAGTTTGAAGCTTGAAACTTGACGCTTTTGGTTGCTTGAAGCTTAAAGGATTATAAAGAACTTCTGCTCAGATCTAGACTTCGATTTTGGTTGCTTGAAGCTTTACTAGCACCGATAAGAGGATCCTGCTCAGATTTGGTTGCTTTAAGCTTGTGATTTTTTTGTAGATCTGGACTTCTAATTCGATTTCCATGGTGAATAATTTATGTTTCTTGTTATTTTTTCTTATTTCTGAACTTTGTAATCATCTTTTTTGTTTTTCTTATTGTTGTTGCTTCCAATATTCTCTTGGTTCTTCATCGCTGATGACGAAGGGACATTCAAAATGTTGTTAGATCTGGTGATTTGGAACCAGTTGTTTCATTTGGGTTTTTATTTATTTATTCTGAAACATTTTTAAGACCGGATATATATTTCAAAAGTTCGGTCTAGAAACTATTTTTTTTAAGACCGGTCATTCATCCAGTCTTAAAAGTAATATATTTTTAATACCGCCTGGAACGAGACCGGTTCCAGATCCGGTCTTACAAGGCGTTTTTTGTCCGGTCTTAAAAGGCTATCTTGTACTAGTGCACTCACATTCTTTTACTCTATATTTATATGCAACTGCCTTTTAAATACTGTGAATTAGTTTCTCATTTCTGTACGTGGAGTGTGGATCGTGCAACTATACGCGTATTGTAAGCTCCATATACATACATACATATATAATGCCGTATATCTCCGGTAACATCATTTGGACTAGGACGTCAATTCCTTTTGCAGCATCGATAGGGTGTTTTGTTTGTCTCTCACATTAAATTTTGTGTCATTTTCTAGTTTCTACTGCCTTTTTCTCTTATTCTGCCTCTATGTTATTTCTAGTTGTTTAATCATTTTCTTTTATCTTGTGCTCCTGAATCCTGATGCCACAGCGACTACCACTGAGTTTTGATAACGATGTGGAGTTGTAGAGAATAAGGATAGGTTTCGGCGCGCCAAGCTAGCTAGTTAGGTAGGCAGCGATCGACCTCGTATATGGAATGTGCATGTGTACGTAGATCGATCGAGGTGACCCTTGTTCCAATCCCTTAATAATAGTGTTAGTGAAACATGTTAATTTTTACAAATTTGGTTGGCCTTTTGTCGTCCCCAAGCATCGTACAGTTTTGCTAGTTAAATATGTTTCAGTCCATCAAATTAATTCTGCGCTTCACAACTAGGCTTCTAGGCTGCTTAGCCTCCTTAATCTTTTTGTTCAAATCCATTTTCAGTGCATGTGGGATGCTTCCCAGCCAAGAGAAAGTGATATATAGTTTATATATTCAATAAATTGATGTTTTGCACTTTTTGTGATGAAATGAATGCCGTTTGTTTTTAGTGTTGTTGTGTTTTTAATTGATACTGTAACTCCGAACTATAAGCCACGTCGATATCTGCGCGTGGTTTAACCCTTATGTATTTGGTGTTTGGGATGCCTTACAAGTAGATTATAAGTGGTTTTTCCGTGGGCAAACGTGCTTATGGGTGATTTTGGCTTTTTATAAGCGTTTGAGATTTTTTTTTTTTAATTAGGCTTTTGGAGAAAAAAAACAGCTTAAACCATAAGCTAAAATTTTTTACTTTTGCATTTTTCACTATGAAGAGAGAAAAACAGTTTACGAAATAAAGATGTTAGGTCCCTTTTTAATTGAAATACAATTTTGGTCCTTATTGTAAATTGTTATAGATGAAATTGTTTACCCTAAATATAAATTCACTTAAAAGTTAATAATGATTGTTTTCCATTTTCATCCTTACTTAATTCTCATTGGAAATAGAGAAAGATGTAAGAGAATTAGTTAAAATAAACTTATAATAAAAATCATAGTGGTAAATTTTTATGACGGTACTCTAATTTAGGTCCATAAACATTTTAATTGGTGAGGATTATTTGATAATTTTTTATATAAAAATTATGACAGTACTTTGATTTAGGTCATTCTCACCAATTAAATTTTCAGACAAATTTTCCCCAATTTTCCCTAAAACATTTAAGTAGTTTAGTATTTAAAAAAATTTCGAATAGTAAATTACCTTTTTATTTTTATACATTTATTTCTTTTTCAATCTTTTATCTCTAAACTTGTTTTTCTATTAATCATCCAAACAAGTTTCTATATTTTTCATAATATATATGTATTACTTAATAAGATTCACATCCTTTTCAGTCATAATCTATTATTTGAACTTGCTTTTCAAAATAATCATCCAACCAATTTTAGTTTTAAAAAATTTATTTATGTTACTGTTAATTATTCAAACATAAATCACATTACACAATTTAAACTTTATTACATCTTAAATTTGTAAAAGTCATATTAAAAAAAAACTACTTTTACTGTCGTTATTCCAAACACACACGTTTCTTTACCCCATGACAGGGAATAAAACAACTAAACCTTCAAGTTTAAGTCCAAGTAATATGAAATCCATCATTTCCTTCTAATTCTCCCGAGGTTTATAGTATTCATTTAATATAACAATGCTTACACACACATTATTATTAATATTAATAGATATAATACACAATGAGAGTTTAGGGCCTGTTTGGTTTGAGGGAATGAGATGGGAGGGGAAGAGCTCCTATAAAGGATATTGATCAAATTATCATTAATAATAAGAATATTCCTTTTTGTTGAGAGTGTATTTTTATAATATTGAAAATTTTTCATAGGCTATTTAATAAAGATGAGAGAAAAAATTTATCTCTCTTCCCTCCCTCCCTTCAAACCAAACACGCCCAAGTGAATTTGAAGTTTTGAACTTGAAAAGGCAAAAAAACCAAAAAAAGCTTAATCCTAGGGTTAAGTATCAATTTTGCCCCTGAAGTACGCGTCTAGGAGCAATTTTGCCCCTTAAGTTTTCGGCGTAGCAATGTTGCCCCTGAAATATCAAAACGTAGCAATGTTGCTCCTTCGTTAAAAACCCTAACGTTGACCGTTAGGGTTTTTAACGGAGGGGCAACATAGCTCCGTTTTGATACTTCAGGGGCAACATTGCTACGCCAAAACGTAGTTGCCCCTGAAGTCTCAAAACGTAGTAATGTTGCCCCTCTGTTAAAAACCCTAACGTTGACCATTAGTTGACCGTTAGGGTTTTTAACGGAGGGGCAACATTGCTCTGTTTTGAGACTTCAGGGGCAACATTGCTACGCTGAAAATTTGAGGGGCAAAATTGCTCCTAGACGTATACTTCGGGGGTAAAATTGGTAGTTAACCCTTAATCCTAAAAAAACAGGTTAGATAATACACCTACATGATGGGGGGCATGTTAGATAATTGGGGCGTGATAGACTGATCCAAATATATATATGGACCAAATCTGACTCGCCGGTTCAATTAATAATCAGATCAATTAAAATCGTTAGGTTAATTATTTTTTGTGATTGTTCAGATGATTCATTATCATCTTAAAGAAATTGAGATAATTAGTTAAATAACTAACACAGATATTGAATTTGAAATTCCATATTCCAAGTGCGGGTACTATATGTTATCTATAAAAAATAAAAAGTTATCTGGGCCACTAATAGCATTTTATAAGAAAGAATAATCGATGTAAACAATATTACGATTTTTTTTTGGGAAAAAAAATAGTTCCACGTACTATTTAAAATTATAAACAGCTTGATTTGTTAGAATTTTTATATTTTATATTAATGGTAATAAAATAGCTGCAATCAGGACAGAAGGATTGAATATCTTCGACAATTTAGTTTATTTAAAAACAAAAAATTGCTGTGTTGTATACTCTATACTTTTCCCATGACATTGCTATATATGTTGTTGAGAATAATTGGGGGCAGCTACGGTCCACTGCAGTGGACCGTTCACTGCCCCCTCACTGTTTGTAATTTTATTATTATTATTATTTTTTTAGGATTCACTGTCATTCAGGGGCAGTGAACGGTCCACTGCAGTGGACTGTAGCTGCCCCCAGAATAATTCATACATATATATATATGCGAAAAATCAAATAGTTCAAGCAAGTCTAAGGAATATGCAAGGTTGAACTCAAGCTTTTTTTTTTTTTTTTTGATACATAAAAAAAGTTTTGGAAGGGTTCGGCATCGAGTCCCCACCAAGGCCGAGGCACGGCCCGGCTCTATGAGCACTTGGGGACTTACGAGATCGCCTACCAAAGGAGTCCCAGCGACGGCAGAGGGGATCGAACCCACGACCCAAGGGCCTAATCCTGGATCCCTTACCATCTATGCCAACTCACATTAAATCCTTCCGTGATACAGGACGAATGAGCCAGAAGGGAAGGACTCGTGAGACAGAAAATTGGGCCATTGTTGACTTGGCCCAACACAAAGCCCTTTCAAAACATCTTTCGCGAATACTTAAGCCGGAATTTTGTGGTTTTTTCATGAATAATTACGTTTAGGTTTGCACCCCTCTCCTTTGGTTTAACTGGTAAAGGAGTAGGACACTTTCATTAAAAGGGGGAGTTCGATCTTAGAGTTGGTCAAGGTGCTGGGGGAGATATACTAGGAGTCTGCGAAGCAATGATAACTCAGCCTAAAGTGGAGGCATGTGCAGGGGTGGATCCAGAAAAATAGTGAAGGGGCACCATTGGTGGGGGATGTGGGGGTTCGGGGGCATTTTTTTTTTTAAAATAAAATTTTTAAATGCATTAAAAAAATAAAAGAACATAAACAATCAAAAAAATATTCATGAAATCAAGTAAATATTGATGATGTAATAAGAGAGACAATTATTTTAAAACCTGTCGTTTTTTTAGTTTTTAATTTCTTTTTCTAAAGGACCTCGCGAGGTCACAAGATTACCTCGCGAGGTCCGCTGGCTTTTTATAATTTTTTTTTTTTCGTTTTTATAATTTTTAATTTCTTTTTCTAAAGCACCTCGCGAGGTCTCCAGACTTGTTATAATTTTTTTATTTTTTTTTATTTTTAATCTTTTTTTTATTTCTTCTTTTAAAGGACCTCGCGAGGTCGTCAGAATATCTCGCGAGGTCCCATGGCTTTTTATAAGTTTTTTTCGTTTTAATCTTTTTTTTTTTTCGATTTTTTTAAAAATTGCGAGGTAGTCGGACTCATGGTAGTTGACCGTTAAGGTTTTTAACGGAGGAGGTTTTTTTCCTTTTTTATTTTTATTTTTTTTTTTATACCTTAGTTAGAGCAACATTGGACTCGCGAGGTCACAAGATTACGTAGTTTTTTAATTTTTTTGAAGAACCTCGCGAGGTTTTAAATATTTTTTTCGTTTTTTATTTTTGATTTCTTTTTCCAAGGACCTCGCGAGTAATTTGCCTCGCTAAAACCCTAACGTTGACCATCGTTGACCGTTAGAGTTTTTAACTGGAGGGGCAACATTTTTCGTTTTGAGACTTCAGATTACCTCGCGAGGTCCCCTTGCTTTTTACAATTTTTTTATTTTTTATTTTTTTTTCGTTTTAATCTTTTTAAATTTTTTGAAGGCGCAACATTGCTACGCTGAAAATTTGAGGGGCAAAATTGCTCCTTTTTCTAGACGTTATACTTTCGCTTTTATAATTTTTTTTTTCGTTTTTATAATTTTTTATTAATTTTTTTTCTTTTTTTATTTCTTTTTTTAAATGGGAGTAAAATTGGTAGTTAATCCTTAATCCTAAAAAACGAGGTATCAGGTTAGATAATACACCTACATGATGGGGGGCATGTTAGATAATTGGGGCGTGATAGACTGATCCAAATATATATATGGACCAAATCTGACTCGCCGCTTCAATTAATAATCAGATCAATTAAAATCGTTAGGTTAATTATTTTTTGTGATTGTTCAGATGATTCATTATCATCTTAAAGAAATTGAGATAATTAGTTAAATAACTAACACAGATATTGAATTTGAAATTCCATATTCCAAGTGCGGGTACTATATGTTATCTATAAAAATAAAAAGTTATCTAGGCCACTAACTACTATTTAAAATTATAAACAGCATTTGTTAGGGTAATAAAATAGCTGCAATCAGGACAGAAGGATTTAATATCTTCGACAATTTAGTTTATTTAAAAACAAAAAATTGCTGTGTTGTATAGAATTGCTAATTCATACATATATATATATGCGAAAAATCAAATAGTTCAAGCAAGTCTAAGGAATATGCAAGGTTGAACTCAAGCTTTTTTTAATCCTTCCGTGATACAGGACGAATGAGCCAGAGGGGAAGGACTCGTGAGACAGAAAATTGGCCCATTGTTGACTTGGCCCAACACAAAGCCCTTTCAAAACATCTTTCGCGAATACTTAAGCCGGAATTTTGTGGTTTTTTCATGAATAATTACGTTTAGGTTTGCACCCCTCAACTTTGGTTTAACTGGTAAAGGAGTAGGACACTTTCATTAAAAAGGGGAGTTCGATCTTAGAGTTGGTCAAGGTGCTGGGGGAGATATCCTAGGAGTCTGCGAAGCAATGATAACTCAGGCTAAAGTGGAGGCATGTGTAGGGACGGATCCAGAAAAATAGTGAAGGGGGCACCATTGGTGGGGGATGTGCTGCCCCCGAATTTTTTTTTTTAAAATAAAATTTTTAAATGCATTAAAAAAATAAAAGAACATAAACAATCAAAAAAATATTCATGAAATCAAGTAAATATTGATGATGTAATAAGAGAGACAATTATTTTAAAACCTGTCATTTAGAGAAGTAAGGCTACGTGCTGTTAGAAATGCAGTTATATAAATTACAATGAAGGTTGGGCACTCAATAAGTTCAAGTACATATATTTTAATAACAAAAGTATATTACAATAAAAATAATTATGATGTCATCTTTCTAGGCTTTATTTTTTGGAATTCCATCATAATTGTCTTATTATCAATGCTATCAAATACATCTTTTTCAATATAAGGCATTAAACAATCATTTAACCATTCATCTCACATCCGATTACGAAGTGCAATATTGATGTATTAAAGGTTGACACTAAACAATCATGCAATTATTCAAACATGTATTTTTTTTTAAGTTTCCTAAATTTAAGGGGGGCACACTAGTGCAAAAAAGGGCTTTAAGACCGTCTCATTTAGACCGGATTATAGAGAATCAGGTCTTAAAAGTATGACCGGTGGCAGTTTCGTAAATATAAAGAACTTTTTGGACCGGATTATAAAAGATCCGGTCTTAAAAATATGACCGTGGCACTTTCGTAAATATATAGAACACTTTTAAGACCGGACTATAAAAGATCCGGTCTTAAAAATATGACGGTGGCAATTTTGTAAATATATAGAACACTTTTAAGACCGGGCTAAAAAATATCCGGTCTTAAAAGTATGACCGGTGGCAATTTCGTAAATATTATGAGAAGACGCTGATCAAGTCCGAGAATGCGATGATTTATTCCTTCGCTTAATTGAAATTATATACAGATGCTAATAAGTAAATAAACCTAGGCAGTTCCTATAATTTAGGGATTATAATCAGGAATATATTACGAATTTCATAAAACCATGATCTGCTAACTTAATTCCTAAAATCTCTCTAACATCTTAATTAAGATGATTACAATCAAGAATTTAATTACGAAATTCAAAAAATCATGATAATATAGAACACTTTTAAGACCTACTTTGTTTCAAACAGACGGTTAAAGTACTTTTAAGACCGTCTGTTTGAAACAGATGGTCTTAAAAGTGTAAAAAAATTATATAGAACACTTTTAAGACCGTCTGTTTGAAAGAGACGAAAAAGTGTAAAAAAAAAAATTTATATAGAACACTTTTAAGACCTACTGTTTCAAAGAGACGATCTTAAAAGTGTAAAAAAAAAAAAAAATTATATAGAACACTTTTAAGACCTATTTGTTTCAAACAGACGGTCTTAAAAGTGTAAAAAAAAATTATATAGAGCACTTTTAAGACCTAGGTTGTTTCAAACAGACGGTCTTAAAAGTGTTCTATATATTTACGAAATTGCCACTTAGGTCAATTCAATTTTTTTTTTTTTTTTTTAAGACCGGTTGTTTAAAACAACCGGTCCTAAATATACTTTTAAGACCGGTTGTTTCAAAAACCGGTCTTAAAAGTGTTAAAAAAACTACATTCGCTAACCTGTTAAGTCCGTGAGTTTGCTTTATCTTCTTGGTGATATAACATTTTCTTAGTTATAGATTCAACGAGTGTCCCAAGAGCCTCACGGGCAAATCCTCAGCAAGAATGTCATCCTCTTCCTCTAACCTACTTGCAATCTTCGTAAGTCATCATAAGAGTCGCACAATCAAATCATTGGCAACGTTGGCAGTGAGATGCTTCGAGGGTTTTGCGATGGCGTCGACTCCAATCCTCGGCAACGGCCAAGCGTACTACTTTGAGGATTCTGGATGACGGCGGCTCCTTCCTCTTCGATCTATGGGTCCTTCCATGCCGCCTTCGTATAGATCCGGTTTGAAATCAAACTCAGATATCTTCTTGCTTAAGTTTGTTTATTTCCTACATTGACCGCTCCCGCTCGGATCCGGATTTCGATTTTGGTTGCTTGAAGCTTTGCTAGCACCGACAAGAGGATCCTGCTCGATTTGGTTGCTTTAAGCTTGTGGTTTTTTTGTAGATCTGGACTTCAAATTCGATTTTCATGGTGAATGATTTGTTTCTTGTTATTTTTGTTTATTTCGGACTTTGTAATCATCTTTTTTGTTTTTCTTCTTGTTGTTGTTGCATGCTTCCAATCTTCTCTTGGTTCTCCGTCGTTGATGACGGAGGGACATTCAAAATGTTGTCGATCGGTGATTTGGGACCGATTGTTTCATTTGAGTTTTTGTTTTTTTATTATTATTTTGAAACACTTTTAAGACCGGATGTTTAAAATGTCCGGTCTTAAAGAAACTCTTTAAGACCGTGTAAAAGTCCGGTCTTAAAGGTCGACTTTTAATACCGCCTGGAACAAGACTGGTCGTGGGTCCGGTCATAATGTACCTGTTTCGTCCGATCTTAAAAGCCTTTTTTGCACTAGTGGCACTTGCCCCCCTTGTCTAGTACCTCCATCCGCCCATGGGCATGTATACTCTTAGTCCTGAAATCCTGCCCTTAGATTGTGGTAGGCCCAACCCCTCTCCTAAAATTTTGTGAGGGCCTCGTTGATGGAAGATCATCCTAAAAAGAAGGAAATTAGATACGCGTTAGTCGATATGAGAGCCTTGTCGAGGAGCGATATACAAGTACCTCTGTAAGCTCGTCAGCCTTCATCCTAAAAAGAAGGAGATTAGATACCCGCTAGTCGATGTGAGGGCCTCGTTGATGGGCAATATACAAATACCTCTGTTAGCTCTCTTTAAGCCTGGAGACGTATTTGACCTTAGTGGGATATCAGTGTTTAACCCACCTAAATTTTTTTATTAAAAAAAAAATACGTATAGGTTTCACATAAAGAAGTTATGCACCAAATACAGCCAAATTCCTTTTGACCTCGTTGCAATAAGTAATGATAATGAAAAGACCACACTGCCCTTATGAGAAATACCCCAAACACTGCCATAATGCTTTCGTGTTTCAGTCACTTGTTGTTCCAAGATGGTTCCAATCACCGCCTTTTATCTTTGAGCAAAAAAAAAAATCACCGCCTTTTATGAGATTTCGTGCCCATGAACGTTAACAACTAGGGGTGGAAATAGGCCTGGCCCCTATCAGGCGGCCTACAGCCTGGCCTGTTTAGGGCCTGGTCAGGCCTGGCCTGTTTGTTAAAAAGGCCAGGCCAAGGCCTATTTAAAGGTCTAAATGTGTAAATAGGTCAGGCCTATGTTATTAAGGCCTAACCTGTAAGCCTTCAGGCCTGGCCTGTTTACAGATTAAATAAATATAAATATATTATATAAATAATATAATATTTATTATTTTTCATTCTTATATTCTACTAAAACCCTATATTTATATAGTTTTGATAAGCTCAAAGTGTACAAAAACCTATTTATGGCCTCCAAGGTCTACAATATGAGGCCTTTTTAAAGGCCTACATTGTAAGTAGGCCTTTAAAAAGGCTTCAGGCTCGACCAGGCCTTATGAAGGCTCAGGCCTGAGCCTAAAAAAAAGCATGCATTCAGGCTCAGGCCCAGGCTCAAGCCTTCCACCACCATTACAGGCTCAGGCCTATTTAGCCAAAGCCTAGCCTGGTTTGACCTATTTCCATCCCTATTAACAACCACAAACCCGCAAAAACAACACACACATTTTTTGTGTAAAAAGTAAAATCACTTGTATAAATGAAATAAAAAAAAATATAAGAAGAGAACTACGTACAGATAAAAAATAGGAGGAGGAGAGGAAGAAGGAAGAAGCAATGTTGGTCACATACAAAAGGGCAGAAGCTTGGAATTTGGTGAAGGAGGAGTAAGAAGCTTTGTCAATCATATTTTGGAGAAAACGATGTACTTCTTTCTTTTAATTGAAGAGGGACGTCTTTGTTTTGTAAAATCCTCCGTCCATAATATAATATTTCATGTCAAAGACTATAGGTACTAATAAATTGGGGCAGGGTGTAATTAAGTTGTCTTTGCCCACTGAACCCAGATATAACCATGGTCGTATTTTTATAACAAAAAACTTGTGGGACTTATTTATAAATAAGTACGAGTACCTTATATCCTTCCTATACGTAATTTTCAGAAGAGTAATTATAAAGGTACAATCATGGAACCGGATAATCATTCCCAGTAACAAAGCATGAAGCACGCCGCAACCTCAAATTTTCTTTCGGTCAACGCCTCAACCACCAAAAAATGTGATATGAATGTTGCATGGGTAAAACAATTTTCATCCACCCATTTTGCCATTCATGATGGATTCAACTTCTTTGGTTACACTATCCGCGCCGTCTGAAGGTGGAATTCGTATTTATCTCGACGAGATCAAACTTTAAAGGCCTCCATTCCCCTCCTCTTTTAGCCCCATATTTTTTATTTAAGGATCAGGATTCTCGACGAGAGCACTAGGCGCATTTTTGGAGGAGAATCTCTTCCTCCACCTTCGCCACGACCTGGAATTTCCCATCTTAACCTTCCGCCATGTCCTCCGTCAAAGAGCTCGCTGCCAATCACAGTGACACCTTTCAGAAGATCCAGCAACCTTTGCAGGTGAGCCCAATTGTTCGTTCATTGACTTACGAACTATTTTCAATCTTCTATTTATGATCAAGTCGGGACTTAGATTCCAAATTGGTTTCACTTTTTCTGTACTGCTATGCTGGTTTAATCAGCTCACATCAGTCTAACTTAAAATTGGTTTCACTTTTTAGTGTTGCCAGTATTTTGCGGGTTCAAGCACTTAACCACCAGTTTTTTTATGCTTGATTTTTCACTCACCAGTGAACATGTTTCAAGCTAAAAGGTCATCTTTGGACATTAGGACCTAAGTACGCATCCACTATCAATCTGTTTGCTCACATCTCACGGTCAATCTTGTGTTTGCTCTGTTCTGTAGTCATTACTCATTATTGCGTTATGATTTGTGATCTCTTTTTGGTTCATCACTTGGTTTTATACACCCACGAAGATATCAGCAACTCGTGGCTTCATTGTATGTCTCATACTGGTGCCACAGTCAACACGCTCTAGATTTTTTTCGCTCTGTTTTTCCTTCATGCTTCTGAGTTGTGTCCATGCCTTTCTAAATGCTGATGATTTTACTTTGAAATTTTCGGATTCATTATTTTATTCATTGCAGTTGCTTCGAGATTTTGATTTTTATTGACAGATGAGATGTCTGAACTTAGTGATGTTCTACTGAGCACATGGGATCATTCTAATTAGTTATCTCTTCATAATCGTATCATGATGCAGTGTCTTTTGATACCTGGAACATTAAACCCCTATATGTTTCCCCTGTTTTAGTTGTCGTTTTAGTGCAATATCTTTGCTTCCGTATCAGTTGGTTGCTTGGTGAATGTCATATTCATTAGTATTTCCAATATCAAAACGAGGGATTGAAGATGCCAGCTGGTTTAATTGATGGCGTATTTGCAATGTATGCTAGGCCTGGGAATTACTGCCTGGTAGGAAGGGGAGGGTTTTGAGTGTTAGATTTTACTATGCATCTTATGTTAATGGGCAAATAAGAAACAAAACAAACTCCACACTTGCCATATGTACTTTTTTTATTGCCTGAATTTGTTTATGTTAGTTATTGCTTATCATTATCATTTATGTAGGTTGCAAAGCGCTTAGAGAAGTTCAAAACAACAATCTTTACCCAAATGAGTATGCTTGCCAATAAATATGGGGCCATAAACCTTGGTCAGGGATTTCCCAACTTTGATGGCCCAGATTTTGTAAAGGAAGCTGCAATTCAAGCCGTAAGGGATGGGAAAAATCAGTATGCCCGAGGTCCTGGTGTTCCTGACCTGAGTTTGGCCATTGCAGATAGATTTAAGAAAGATACTGGGCTTACAGTGGATCCTGAAGAGGAAGTTACCGTTACCACTGGATGCACAGAAGCAATTGCTGCAACTATGTTGGGATTAATAAATCCTGGTGATGAGGTTGTCCTATTTGCTCCTTTTTATGATTCTTATGAGGCCACTCTATCCATGGCTGGTGCTAAAATAAAATGCATCACTTTGCGCCCTCCAGACTTTGCTGTTCCCATTGAAGAACTGAGGTCTACCATCTCAAAAAGTACTCGTGCCATTCTCATAAATACACCTCACAACCCAACTGGAAAGATGTTCACACAAGAGGAGCTCAACACTATAGCATCTCTATGCATTGAGAATGATGTTCTGGCTTTTGCTGATGAAGTTTATGATAAGTTGTCTTTCGATATGGATCACATTTCTATAGCTTCTCTTCCCAGAATGTTTGAAAGGACTGTTACTATGAATTCTCTGGGAAAGACATTCTCGTTAACAGGGTGGAAGGTCGGATGGGCGATAGCACCCCCACACTTGACATGGGGTCTGCGGCAAGCACACTCTTTCCTGACTTTTGCCACCTGCACTCCCATGCAGTGGGCCACTGCAGCGGCTCTTAGAGCGCCAGATTCTTACTTTGTGGAACTCAAGAGAGATTATATGGCAAAGAGGGAGATTTTGGTGGATGGATTGAGGGCTGTTGGTTTTAAGGTGTTCCCATCCAGTGGAACTTACTTCATTATAGTGGATCATACACCTTTTGGACTGGAAAATGATGTTGAATTTTGTGAATATCTAATTAAGGAGGTGGGAGTGGTGGCAATTCCTACAAGCGTATTTTACTTGAATCCGGGAGAGGGAAAGAATCTAGTCAGATTTACTTTCTGCAAAGATGAGGAAACTCTAAGGTCTGCAGTTGAAAGGATGAAAGGAAGACTAAAAAGAAAATGATCCAAATACGTGGTTTGAGATAGTTGAACCCAAATAAGTCATGGGATGCACTATTAATGGCACTGCACTGAATAAGAGGCATTATTTTCCAGTCTCTACCGGGTGCTTTTATGGTAGGATAGTAGTAATTCTGTATGCTTGAAGCGAGAACCAGCAGATGCTCTGTGGTCTAGTCATTATTATCAAGTGTTTTTCATAATTCCTCGCATTTTATGGAGAAGGAAGCCCCTGCTCCCTGTTATCTTCTTTCCTCCTTGTTCCCTGCCGGTGACAGGTGAATGATAGGAAGGACATGTACAATAACCAATAATAACGAATTCATGAGAAATCACAAGCTATTTTCAGTATGTTGATAATGCAATTTTGTTGGTTGTCTTGTAGCTCTTAAACCCATATAGCAGTGTGTTATTCTGTTGGCCGTTGTGCTTGATGAAGCTTAACAGCAGTCATGTTGTTGAGGAGTGGTGATATAGAACACGCCATGCTCCGATCTAATTCTGCCTTGTTTGGAAAGTTTGAAAAAGAAAAAGAAGAAACTGGCAACAACCAAATGGAAAGATGAGTTAACGTGGCATATGATTAATTCCTCGCTCTGTTTTGGTGGTGTGTCTTATCTGAGTTATTTGCTGCAACTGGATGTTGGCGTTGCTATGAAATGCATTATCCTGTTTTTGGTAATGACCAATATTCTAAAACACTTGAGCTTAGACGTGAATATCAAAGGTTAAGTTGTTAGTCGTTGGCACAGGGCTAGAGATAGAAGCATGCTTGGATCGCCAAGGTTTGCTCGATTACTACGATGTTCTTTGATGAAAGAGTGATGTCATGGAATTTTCATGATGCTATTAAATGAAAAAGGCCCGCAAATTTATTTCTCATCATGAGGCTTCCCATTTCCCTCCTATCCCCACCTGACCCACCTCTTCCTTTTGTTTTGCTTCCACATAAAAATCATCCATTCCCCTCCACTCTCATCAATTTTATTTGTTATCTGATTTATTAAAAAAAACAGACACAGAAGCAGATTGAGAGTGGGGAAGCAATATCGCAGAAAAATAATAGCTTTTTTAAAAGAAAAATGATAGGCTTTGTTATTGCGTGAACTATTATGAATTATTGTATCTATGAAGTGATAACGTGGTTTTACTTTAATGAATCATTAGTAGTGAATAATGCCACTCATGTCTTGCTTTTTGTGCCATATATGAGATTCACAAAAATTCTGCATAAAATATACTGTTATTTAATACAAGTACAGAGTAAGGAGCAAGATTTAATTGATTAGAAATGCATAGAGCTTTTCTTGCTCTGGAGCAGCTATACATGGGGGAAGTGTTACCAACTAAAGCTTAAACTATAGAATTAGTAAGGGCATGACCCGTGAAGTTCATGGTTTTATAAAAAACAATTATATCCCACTATAAATCTTCTAAAAGATAAGGTGGAGATTATAAACTATTAGTTGAACCTGGCCTAATGAGAAAAGGATGTTAGCATGGAAATAAAGTCAGGTGTCGTCACAGCTGTTGAAACTCAGCTTGTTTTTAGGGCTTTTTTAACCAATGAAGTGGGCAGAAAATACCACATAGCTAATTAAATTCAAGCTTTGACATGATAAATATTAAATTTCAAAACTTTGAAATCAAACAAAATTATAATATTTTTTTAAAAAAAGTGTGACATAGTAGATAAAAGCATGCTCGAGATTTAATATTTATTTATGTTGAATAGCGTTGATGGACTTGCCATATGAAAATAATTAGTACTACCTCCAGTCTTAATTATAAGACCTAGTTGACTTTTTTTGAAAAGATTAAGGAAGCTAAATAAGTTACTTAATCATTTCATATGTTGTATATCTTTATATTAGTATATATTAGTTTATTAGTTAAACTAATTAGTTTGAAGAAAAAATTTAAAATTAAAATACTCTAAAGTAATTTAATTAACTTTGTTAATATTTTCAATAAAAGTCAACTATGTCTAATTAGGATCGGAGAGAGTATTAAATAAGAGCAACCTTTGAAAGAAAGAGATTAAATTGAGATGAGGAGTAATAAATGATTTTAAGGGGAAAATGGTGGCAGCGGATATGTGTGACGTGGGTTGATTAAAATCGCAGATTAAAGAGATAACATAAAAAAAACACAAAAATGTCTCATAAATGATGTCGGAGTCTACGATGTGGACGAACAGCAGTAAAGGCATCAGCGTAGGTTAAAACTAATGATGCATTCATGTTCCATGTTCTCACCAGGCTATCCTAAAATATCCCTTCTCCTTCTCTAATCTCTACTAACTCCCTCTCATTGATTTTTTGTTTGTTTGAAAACATGGTAATCACCTTCTCTGGTTTATTGGGAACAATAATAATTAAAAAAGAAAAGAAAAGAAAGAGAAAAGGGAAGAGGCGATGATAACAGATGACTTCAGTTTTTGGAAACCACCAAAATCAAAGTTTCAGGAGCTATTTTTTTTGTAAGTTTGGATAAAACTCCTTTCACATACTTATTTCGTAAATCATAAGATTTATCACATACAAGCTCTTCTAATATTTCAGGTAGCGAGATGATGTTTATTTGGATTTAAACCCGTCAAATATTATCATAAATTTACAATATAATATCGAATAATATATTCAATCCAAATTTAGTTTATGGATTTAATGTTTATGCAGATAATATATTATTTTTCTTTCATCTTTTACAATCCACTCAATTTATGTGAGTCTTCAAAAATTATATAAATAAACCCTTAATTTATATATATGTTGTCAATTTAAGTATGCTAAATATTATAATATATTTGTGATATTAGATCATAAGTACGCGTTAGTTTCTCTAACTTGTTTCTTTAATCAATGAAAGCAAATCCTTCAACTCACTCATATCTTTAGAACCAGGAACTAGGAAGTATTATTTTCAAAGTTAAACATGACATCTTTCTTTTTGGAAGAAAAAAAAACATAAACAACAAATTAAAAAATATTGCCGTTAGACAACTTTGAAATGTGATAAACAATTAGTTAGATGACTGCCAACGCGGATTTAATTAATACAGTAAATCAAGCGTACGTATCAATCCATGTAAAGTTTCTCATCCTGTCCCAGAAGTTTGGCTGTATTATGAACTTAGAATATTATACACTTTGATTTGATTTTCACTGAATATGAGATAGTTTTTCATCAGAAAATCAATAAAATGTGAAACCAACGAACGTCCAATCTAAAAAATTTATCTATAATGATTAAATAACATGATATTACTGAATTTATCGTATAAAATCGTAGAAAGCAACATAAAGCTACAGGGAGTAGCGGATCTAGGAAATTAATAAAGGATAGGCATCAATGGTAAAGTTAGGATTTTTTATTTGTGTCTGCACAATTAGAGGGCGATTTGAGGGCAGTGTCCCGATTTTTTTTTTAGAAAAGTTTTAAATGTATTAAAAAACAAAAGAATATAAATAAGAAAAAAAAAGAATATCAAAAAAATATCTGTGAATACTGATGATGTAATAAGAGAGACAGTTATTTTGGAAACCTGTCATTTAGAAAAGTAAGACTGAGTGCTACTAGAAATGCAGTTATATATTATAGGGTTAATGTGCAATTTTACACATGAAGTTTACCCCCGGGAGCGCTCAGCACCACGAAGTTTTTTTAGGATCAAAAGTACACACAACGTTACGTTTTGGGAGCAAAAATATTACGGGCCGTTAAAAGACTAACGGTCAACTAAAGGTCAACTAACGGCCCGTGGTATTTTTGCTCCCAAAAGGTAACGTCGTGTGTACTTTTGCTCCTGAAAAAACTTCGCGGTGAAGCTATATAAATTACAATGAAGGGTGGGCACTCTAGAAATGAAGCTATATAAATTACAATGAAGGGTGAGCACTCAATCAGTTCAAGTATATAGATTTTAATAATAAAAGTATATTACAATAAAAATAATTACTAAATCATCCTTCTAGATCTTATTTTTTAGAATTACATCATAATTATCTTATTATTAATCCTATCAAATATTTCCCTTATTTTTTAGAATTCCATTATTGTTTAAGGGTAGGCACTTGCCCCTTCTCTTGCAGGGTATTGTAAATTTAACCATTAACCAACTCTTAATCCGTCAACAAGGTCACAAAATATAATAAAATTGATAAGCATTATTCATTTATGGACAGGAGGAGAAAATTAGGAATGGAAGCTATCATATTTTAAAAACTCGAATGTCTATGGTTGATTTAATTATTCCATATTTGTGCTTTGAATGACGATTGACTGCGGCATTTGGTGGAAATTTGTAGGAAAACTATATGTAATTACCTATAATAAAAAAATAGACCTTGTTTCAGGATAAACGGTGATTAAGCCGTGGGAGTACATTAGGCCCGTGAGGGGAGGTCACATGGGAACATAATCTCTCTGATCTAATTTTAAAACTGTGGTGGCACGTGCCGGCCTGCTACAGCAATGCGAGAAGGCGCGGAATCCAGATCCGATGACCATATCTTCCCGTCAAGACCGGGACCTCTTGTCTTAAATCTAACGGTTAAAATGTCACCTCGAGATCTCTCCGTTCACTAACGATCCAACGGATGAGATTGATTTTAGCGACCACGCTCCACATTGCTCGATAAATACACAAAACCCCGCACCAAGATTTCTCATTTTCCTTCTGTCTCGTTTTCTGATAGGACTATTTCTTTTTCTTTTCCCCTGAACCAGAATACCCAATTACCGATTACCGAATTTTAAAAAAAGAAAAGAAAAGCTGTTATACGTTTCTGGTTCTTCCCTCTTGCTGTTCTTCTTTTCAGATAGAAAGTTCAGCTGCAGTCCAGTTTGTGACAGTCACTTCTTGCAGAGCCCCGCCTTAGATGTTGTTGCCCTCGCCGGCACTGGAAACCACTCTCTTGATAAGAATATCGCGGTACCGGGAAGCTCAATAGGGAAAGATCCGAAGCCCTCTTGTGGGACCCAATTTTTCACGATGGAAGGTCAGAAGAGCCAGACCAAACTCACCAGAACCAACTCTTCTCTTCTTCGCTCGTCACCCACAATCCGATCATCCATTCACAGCCTTTCGTCGGTCAACGAAGAGGACGTTATCCTTACTTCGCAAGACGAAGAGGAGGTTAAGGTCAAGAAGCCTCGCAAGTCCGGCTCGACGCCGCGAACCGTGACGACCCGAATTACTACCCCGGTTCTTGCAGTTGCCTCTCTGGGTTTCTTTTGCTTGTGTTCTTTGTTCTTTTACCTGTTCTATTTTTTCTATCTCGGGAGTGAAGAAATACCCACTTCGGAGAATTTGTTGTTAGCGCTTATTTTTATCGCTGTCGCTCTCTACTTTGCGTCCAAGAACAAGAGTCTGATCCACCGGGGCCTTTCAGTTCTGAAGCATTCTTGGGATGAGAATGTAAGAAGGTTCGGGTTTTCAAAGTCTAATTCCAAGCCTGTTCACTGGTTCATCGGGGATTCCCCTGCCACCAAAGGCCGAAAAGAGGAGAAAATTATAAGGGAAGGGGTTGAATTTTACAGCAATGGCGACTTCTACGAGGGCGAGTTTCATAAGGGAAGATGTAACGGCAGTGGGGTTTACAATTACTTTGTAAACGGTAGATACGAGGGTGATTGGGTGGATGGTAGGTATGATGGATACGGAATCGAGAGTTGGGCAAGAGGTAGTCGCTACAAGGGACAGTATAGGCAGGGTTTGAGGCATGGCTATGGGGTTTATAGGTTCTATACTGGGGATTCTTACGCTGGTGAATGGTTTAATGGGCAGAGCCATGGTGTGGGAGTCCAGACTTGCTCCGATGGTAGCTGTTATATTGGCGAGTTCAAGTACGGCGTCAAGCACGGACTCGGATGTTACCATTTTAGGTGAGTTTCTGCTGTGTTCTTAATGGCGATTGGGAAAGGAGGGGCTTTGAAGTTTCTGATTCTTAATTTTGGATTTGAACATTGGAGATTCACATGAAAAATTCTAACTTTACTTTTGACTTTGCTGTGTTATGTTGTCGATGTTTTTATACTTTTGGCGTATTGGTCTTTTGAAATTACAGCTCTTTACTAAGTCAATTGTAAAGCAGTGAATTTCAATTTTTTTTGTTTTGTTTTGCATACCATGTGTGTTTCGGTTGAATCTTGATGGGGTTGCTATGGCGATTGTTGGTTCCTTCGAGTTCCAAATTTTTTTGTAGGTTCTGTTTTTTCCTTTAATTAATATGTTGAGTAACACCTGAGGCTTTCGTTACGTGATCTTCTTTTGTCCTTAACTTCTTGATTTCTCCTCATGTACGAGCTTTTTCATCTTTGCTTTCTCCTGTTGCGACATTTAATAATATGACTTGGTGCTTCTCGTCCTTCCTTAACCCTGCTTGTTGTTTAAATTAATTGCGTATTGAAGTTGTCTGATGTTCGGTTGTCTTGATTTCTTGGTCGAATGATATGGCCTAGATTGATCTGTCTCTTGTTCAAATTGACTAGACCTGGGAAGTACTTGGAATCTTTCTGTGTATCGTCAGCTTGTCATATTACTGGCAGTGCTGCAAATTTTTTCTGGGTGGAATAGTAGTGCTGTAATTAATGCCCTGTTGATTTTGGTTGAACCAACCCTTGGATTATTTGTGATGTAGGAATGGGGATAGATACGCGGGAGAGTATTTTGGAGACAAAATACATGGATTTGGGGTCTATCACTTTGCCAATGGCCACTGCTATGAAGGAGCATGGCATGAAGGGCGTAGGCAAGGTTGTGGAATGTACACTTTCAGAAATAGCGACAGGAGATGTGGTGAATGGGATGCTGGCAACCTCAAGCATCCTCTGCCACCACTAACCGATGCGGTTCTCCGATCAGTCCAGGTACTTGTATACTCCAATGAAAAAGCTTACTACTGCATAGCATTGTAGGCTTGGCCTTGTGATAATAGTAATTAATTAGCCCTTGGGTGTTATGGCAAATGAATTTTTCAGGCAGCTAGGAGAACTGCAGAGAAAGCCATAAACCTGAGGCGGGTAGATGAGCAAGTGAACAGTGCAGTAATAACTGCGAACAGAGCAGCCACTGCTGCTAGAGTTGCTGCTGTGAAGGCCGTTCAAAACAGAATGGATGGAAAATTTTGCGATACTACTGATGTCTAAGACATCAGGTGTTAGAACTGTAAATTTTTACGAATTTCAAGTTCTTGGAAAGATGTCACCCCGGTGAGCACAAGCTAGCTCACCGGTGGTTGATGAGAGAGTATGCTTTTGGAGTTTCTTTTCTTTTCTTTCACCACAAAGTAACTTGTACATAAGCCCATGTTATATCATATGAGAATATGAATTTTCCAAGATCCTTTTTTTCTGAAGAAATGGCATTTATTTGGAAATTGCTGTGGTAGGAGCTGACTTTGTGATCCAATCGGATGTTTAATTTCTGAGGAGAGTATCGAATTAAAGGAGGGTTCCACGAAGTATCCCACGAGAAAGCAACCAAAGTCATAAAGGACGGTGTTAAACTCATCCACTAAGCCGAAAAGGAAAATTGGGGGTGCGAAAATCGATGTCATCTTTATCCTCTGATTAAAGGGGAGAGATAGAACGGAAATGGGTAAAAATGAGTCTCATAAGCCAATTTCTGTCCATCTGTCACAGGCCCATCCCATCTATCCATTTTTTGATCCAACGATCCAGAAGGTTTTTCAAAAAACCGCGTGCGGTTTTCGGAAATTTTCTCTAGATTGTTGGATCAAAAAATGGACGGTCCAGATAGTGATAATGAGGGATAATGAGAGGAAGGAAAAATGAGAGAAACCGGATCCCGTGAAAATGCCAATGCATAGATGTGACTCGAATTGGGGTAAGATAAGGGCTGGGCACGGTGACATGAGAGGAGACCCTGCAATTTGCCCAACAACTTCTAATAATGGCTCAAAACCAACGCCAATTTTGTCTGCCTGTTTTGACACAAGCCATTTGCATTTATGAGACAAACCGCCATCAGCTTAAATTCAATTAAATGAAGAATGGAATGAAGATAATGTTAATATGTGTCTTGCTATCTTATAATACTATAATAGTGCCTGGAATCCATGTGATGCGCTCTCCTCCATCGCGGTGGATAGGGACAGGCATCTTCTCGCTTAAAAAATAATACTTTCCTGCTCTTTAATGTAAAACTTGAGTTAGTTTTTTTTTTAGAGATTAAGGAAGTAAAATAAATTACCTTAAAGTATTGATATACTAAATTAATTTATTTGACTTATAAACTGATATATAATCAAATAATACATGACATATGCTATTTAGTTTCCTTAATATATCCAAAAAGAAAGAAAGAGTAAACTATATGTTTTAGTTTAAAACAGTGGGCACATGATACTGTGGGGGGAGAGGGGCAAGATGTCTGTTCCTTTTTCCTGATAGAATAAGGGGCTTTAGTAACATGCGTGCCGGATCTAGGATCTGCATTTCATTTCACCCACTCTCAAAAGCAAAAAGCCATATACTTTGGTGGTTAATTTTTTCAGGTAGATGCGTGAGATTCTCTTTCCCTGTAGTGTGGTTTATATTTGGAATTTATGTACCCCCTGATTTGAATCTCTTAGTTTAGAATTAGCTGTCCCAACCACTCCACATGCATCCATCTCACAAACGTCCAACCGGAAAAAAATGAAGTGGGCGTGAGAGGAGATGAACTTTAGAACTTGATTAGAGAAAGCTGGTTTTGGCTTTTGAATAATGGTGACGCAGGAGAAGGAGAAGGAGAAGGACAATTGATGGCAGGAGCAAGTTGGGGTTTCAACTTTCAATTGGTCATTTCATTGGGAGTGAGGGTTCAAGTTGGGAGCACCGCCCAGGTCGCTCCAATAAACTTTTTCTTGCGTCTCCAGGACTTTTATTTCGGTCAAACTTCCTTCAACAATCCCCACATCACTAACATATTATATTCTCTTGTGGTGACAGCTATGCGTTGCCGTTTTAATGCATAAGCATAAGACCGTTGTTTTAATGCAACGTGGGGTGAGTTTTGTCTCAATTTATGTAAATAAATTTTTGTAAAGCTAATTAAACAAGCAGTACACTGTGATTTCCATCAAATTTTGCAGACATGGGGAGAGATTAGAGTAATTTATTTAGTAGTAATTTCGTTCTAAACCAATTTCGACTTGGTAATTTGTTATGCCATTCTACTTTTATTGTGGTGTTTGTTTACAGTTTCACTTGATCACTTTCTTGATTCCTAATTTTTCAGAAAAATCCATTTTCCTAAAATCTGCATTTAAAAAATGGGTTAAAAGACAATTTTACCCTTGGAAGTTTTCACCAAGGGGAAATTTTGTCTGGTCATTATCCCAGTTAATTTTAACCGTTAGCTGACCAAATATGTTGAGCTGACAGTCCTCATATTATTCACTTCATTTTTTTTAAGGTGCAAATTTACGCGAGAAATCCATATGTCATTTACTTCATCTTTTTTCAAAGTTCGATTTAAAACTCCTATGGCAAATTTGAATTTTAACAAAAATAATGTGGATGAAATGAAAATTTTCAGCTCAACTTATTTAGTCAACTAAAAGTCAAAATTTTAACAAAAATTAACTGTCAAAACAAAATTGCTTCGTTTTTTACATTTTCATAACAAAATAGCCCAGCAGAAAAAATTTAGAGGACAAAAATATGGCTTAACCCTAAAAAAGAAGAAGCCAAAAGTGTGATAGAAGAAGATGCAGAGCGTCACGCTTTGCCTTGTGGAGGCACTGAACACACAAGCTTTACAACAGTTTTATAAGGTGCAGAGTCTGAACAATATTATTAGTTGCATGTGGTACGTGAAAAGAGATTTTATTATGATTTAATTAATTTGCTTTATACTACCCGTACTATCATCTTCTATTTAACGAGTTTAAAGATATATAATTGCCCTCGCCAAAACGCATCACGTGACTCCAGAAAGCAGGATTCTCCCAAACGTGACCTTAAAGTAAGAAAATCTTTCAAACCACTTTATAAAAAGCAGGTTACATTTCAACTTAAGAAAATTACTTCCACATTTCATAAGTTTTAACCCGAAATATTTAAGACTAAAGCAAATCTCTATGCTACATCTTAAGAAAGAGTAATTTTTTTAATTATTAAATATTATTTAAGTATACAAACAAATAAATACTATTAAGATCTTAATAAATCAATGTGAAACTTATTAAGAAATTTGGTGATGGTTTTATTTTGAAATCAGTACCGTATAATTTGAAACTTGGTTTGGGGTGGGATGTCAGTGTCTCACCATGACAATTCCCACATTGGGCAGGATGATAAAGGTTTCAGGAGCATATATAATATGAAGTGTGTTTCTACTAACAACATATGTTTTTTATAGGATGGTTAGCGCCTCACAAAGTTAAGTGTGTTTGGTGACCTCCTAAGAAGTTTGTTGTGCTGTTGCGTTTCAGGCATCATAAGTGGTATCAGAATCAACCTAAGAGGAGGAGCATGGAGCGGAGAAGCATGTCTGGCTCTTGCATTCATTCTGCATTATGGATACACATTGGGCAGGTGTCGTTGTCCCCTCAATGAATGTCTCTTCATTTTTTTAATATTATTAATAATAAAATTATTGACCTTTGGATGTTTTATTATATTTTATCCATGGATATATGCCTCCCCCAACTTCAAATTATTGCACCGATTAAGTCTCTTTTTTTATTTCTATTATTTAATAAACCATGCTTGCCCCTCACTCTTATTATTTGAACGGATAACTCAATCACGTCTTGATCATTTTTCTTATTTATTTATTTATACACATTAATACTATAAAATTATGATATCTAGTTTCTTTCTGTTCTTCGCGCCCTTTTGAGAAAATGAACAGAGGATAAGGGAAGTCAAAGGGGTCAATCGATTGGAGAAGCGGGTAATGATTGTATTCTGTTGGCGCCAACATAATGGTCCATGTGGCATGCTATGATTGCCCAACCACGTTAACTGTAAAGATGCACCGTAAAGTTATTGCACATGAACCTAACTCCTCATCCTTTTTATCTTGCTTCCAATTTAATCACCAAAAAGATATTTTCAATAATTTACTCGCTTTGGCCCCCCTCCCCCAATCACCATGCAGATGCCATTGCCCCTACTCTTCCAAATTATTATCTTTATTTTTTTAATACTAGTAATTATGTGAAAATGCTAATATCATGATTCTTACTCCTATAACTACTATACTATATAAAAACTATTTTTATAATTACAGAGAATCACATTGTTAGTATTGTTTCTAACATTCTATAACTACTAACACTATTATAAAAAGTGTAACTATTTTCTTAGCCTCCTATAACAATTTTTTAGCCTCCTTCCCCAATCGCATTTGTTTGCTGATCCATTGTAATCATATAGATCTAAAATCGGTGAGCAAGGAGCGGCCAACGAGGAAGGAGTCTGAAGGGTTCCGATCTGAAGGTTCCCCAATCCTAGCCGTCGAGAGTCCGCCGAGAGGATCTGAAGGTTGAGTCTGAAGGATGTGAGGGCTTTGAATCTCCGCTCAGGCAAGACGTTGCTCCCTCTGTCTAATCACATTTGAGGATATTTTTTTTTAAGTCATATGGCATCCCAATTTAAAAATGAGATGTCGTAAATAAGACTTATAAAGTCTCTTTTTAATAGGGATGTCATAAGTCTTATTTATTACATCCCTCACATAGGCATCCCTATAAAAAGGGACGTAAAAAGAGTTTAAAAACGACTTTAAAATGTCTTTTTGTAGTAGTGTAAATGTGACAATTCCAAAAAGATATTACTATGTAAGTTTGGTTCCAAGAAAATAAGTGTGAATAACTATTTAGATTAGCAGTAGAAGTTGCTTTTTCAATATAATTTATAGTATATGAGGTAAGTTTATGAAATGAGTTTAAAATCAACTTTCGTAAATGGACTTTTCCAATGCCAACTCAAACGGGCCCAATTGACTTAATTGCCAGAGTTTGAAGTAGACTTAGAGTTCTTCAAATTTACCCAAGAAAAAAAATAGTAAAAAAGGGCACCCAAGCAATATAAAAACAATTTTCCTAAAAAAAATAAAAACGCATAAATATTTTTTTTCCTCCAAAAACTTTATTTGCCTTTTAATTTAGATCCCATTATTTTAAAAATTGTAATTGGAGTCTTTATATATATATATTCAGTGCTATTATTTGTGAATGTGTTTAAATTATGTTTAATTTGTTGATCTATATATATACTATGATTAATTTAAGTAGGCAACATATAATTGTAATGAATTTAATTTACATGTGAAGGATAGGATTCTCTCGTCCTTTATATATCTCGCTCCATCTCACACGCACTCACACATAAATATACAGTAACTGACTTTTCTTTTCACGTTCGCTCCTATTCTTTATCTTAGTATACTAGTTATAATCGATCTTTAGTTTTCACTGGAGGCACCCGACTATAAATATCTTTGCCAGTTCTTTTTGAATTTTGGGGTAGAAAAAAATAGCAGGTCAGTACGTAGACAAAATATGGTGGTACGCATAATTTCAAATTTCTTACCTTATATAAAGCCACTACTCACAAACTACAAAAAGCTTTCCCTTTTTTTCTTTTCATTTAGCCTACCTCCTTTCTTATTATATTACCCCACATCAATAATACACACACACACACACTAGCTCCTTTAATTTTTGCATTCCATAGATTTTCACATGACACGATTCTTTGTTTTCGTTTTTAAGGAAATTACAGCGACCACTTACTTTTATAGGTTTTGGACGCATTTTCCCAAAGAATATTTCCATGCCCCTGCAAAATAATTCCTCATTTTAATCATTTAGAAGGCACCCACCAATAATTAATATCATTTTTTTGAAAAGAAAAAGGGGTCCTGATTAGTTCGAATTATTGTAATCACCCACTGAAGATTTTCTTGGGGTGGGGGTAGTGACATTTTCTTCTTGCAAACGTAACCAGAAAGGATCAAAATCGAGAGCAAGCATCGATCTAGTAATTAAATTCCACAGATAAGGCTTAGCTTTCAACGCTAATGATGGTTAGGATGAATAATGTATAGGCTTTATTAACCCAAATGGTGGAAAAGTGGATGAAAGTAGGTGAAAGAGAAATAAAACCACATCTGAGATTATGTTTAATTACTTGATAAGGTGAAGCTGTCTAGCTTGACCACATAATGGTGGCTAGTCCTAGTCATGATTTTAAAAGATGAGTTTATATATCTGTATCTATATCTATGTACGTATGGCCAGCTAGGAGTGAAGTCGAAACAAGAGAGCTTATAACGGCGAACCAAAAGAAGAAGTACAACATAGAGGTTTGAAGGAGAAAACAGAAAAACCCAAATTAGGCTGGTCCCTTTGGAGAAGTACAACATATTAAAGTAACTCTAGACGACGAGGATGACAAAGATGTGAACTCAAAACCCTAAAGCCGTGATGCTGCAAACTTCTGCTGTGTCTTCTCTGATATAAACTCAAGGTCGTTTTCTCAGATTAATTATGTAGTGGATCAATCTAACGTTGTAGAGTAGAGAGATGCCCCACTAGTTGTGATGAGTCAGGCAGGTCAACCTCACCTAATCCTACGATCGTCTTTTTTGACTTTCATGCACCCACATGTATATACACAAGTGTATTGTGCTTAATATTATCCCTATCTATCTAAATGATGTGATCAGGTAATTAATTAGTTGTTGCGCTTCGTCGTCCTTTTGTTTGTTTGTAGATATCTATTATCTATTAGTAAATTAAAAGTATCGAGTTACATCATGATGTCAACCCAGCTAGCTAGCTAGTTTAATTTCCTTTTGACCTTAAGAAAACAAAAATAAAAGTGGCTTTCAATGCCCAACCATATGTGCACTTCCAAACTTCTACATTGCGACAGTCGACACATACCTAGCAATAGCATTTGATTCATCCTCAATTGACTTGCTCTGTTCCTTTCACGACCGTCCATATGAATTGAAGAGAAGCTCCATCAGTATTCATGCATTCATTAAAAGATCTCCTAATTAAATCTGGGTCATGACAAGAAGAGTAGGACATCATCATCATTAATTCTTTAATTAATTTCGAGCTCTTCATGATTTATCACCGCACGAGGTTATTTTACAGACGGACTATATATAATTTTGTTGGCATCATGATACGTCCGTTTTTACTAATTAAGCAGCATCATTACTGCGCGTTGCTATTTCTTATAAAATGAATTGCGGAAAATTGTTAGTATAATAAAAGTTGTTATGATGATGACCTTAAATATTTTATTAGTAATCAGCTTTGGAGTGACTTTTATGATAATAGTAAAGGTAAGCTTGTGATGAAGATGAGACATATACATATTGAAGAGATTAAAGCTTTGAAATTTGAATATATATGGTGGGTGGGACGGATATACAATTCAATTCAAGGCGGAAGACTTTGTGTTTGTTGAAAATTCATGTCTTTATAAATTAAGAAATTTATATGAAGGGTTTTATAAAGAGTTATAATATTGGTCACGAATGTCATGTCTCTTTAGTTTCTAAAGACACCTAAGAAAATTTGTGGTAACTACTAATCGGTAAAAGGTTGTGTTGGCTTAATTAAAGGTATAACGTTATTGGAAGAGTTATGTTAAGTAATCATTGATTATTTAAGTTATATGTTGGTTTATAATGGTTAATGAAGCTAACAAACTAGTGATTAAGACTTTTAATTAAAGAGGTGTAGCTTCAAGAGACATCACTCCAAGACATTACTTCATGCTCTATAAATATACTGCACAATCACTTCATTTGTGATAGACAATACATATCAAATCACAAGTCACATAACAAAAATAGATCAAACTTATTATCTTTGTCTTTAAACGCACACAAAGATAAAGTCAAATTATATTTTTGTAAAAGCTATTATTGTCTTGACTTGAGTATTGAAAATACAATTCATACTCAAAGGTCTTCGTTGTATCATAAAAAAAATTCGTCTATTAATCAAACTTGCACTCTATAAAATAGGTATAAGTATAGTGAATTATGCTAAAAGGAAAGTGTTACCCACGGGTTAAAGACATTGTACACTATTTTCTTATTCATATCTTATTCTTGTATTCGACTCAGCCCTCCAACATTTTTCACAAAGGATTGAATAAGGAATATTGAATATATAGGGTTCTTTCACACTTAGGTAATTGGGTAATGCCGTTGCCTTCTCTCCATTGGATATTAATTGATCCGTGTTTCAAATTCAAATCAATTCTTCAAAAGAGCCATATTTCGAAAAGTATGTGTATATTATCATCACCTGCTCTTTGTTTTCATTCAATTGCTGCCATAATGTCTTGATGAAGAAACAGTTCGTTTACTATTCAAACTTACGCTTTTTCAAAAGGCAATTTAAAGAGGTTTGATTTTCATATTAAGCCCTGAGCATACTTTCACGAAAATCTTGACATTTCGTGTCCAATAACAAAAAAGAAATAGCTGACATTTTTTTTTGGCATTCCTGTTTTATCAAGTATATACAGTAACTATTTTGTATAGGAAGTATATATAGTCACTATACTTGTAAGTTTCATTGCATCATTAAACGATTTTTTTTTTTTTTAAAAAGAACTTCAGTATTTCTTAACTTCATAAATTTGCATATAATAATGTTAGGATAATAGATGTTAATGTTGTGTAAGGGCGAATCTGGAATTAAATTAAAAAACATATACGGGTCAACTGCCTCCGTCGTATTTGAGTTCTGAACTTTAAATAATCTGGGTACAACTACTCATTGACAATATAACCTTCCTGAATCATTTAAGATCCTTTTCTCACCTAGAATGGTAAAGTTATTCATTTTACTTCACCTATCGCCGAGCTAGCCCCCTGCCAATTTAAAAATATATATTTTAAGAATATATTTCTTCTAGTCTTTATTATAAAACATATTTACTTAATTTAATTATATTAAGAAAATTAGTTAAGATAGTTAACATCACATGTACTATCTCCGGTCCTAAATATAACACATAACTGACTTTTTTTGGAGTGATAAAAGAAATTAAATAAGTTACTCAATCATATAATATGTTATGTATGATTAAATTATATATCAGTTTATATGTTATACAAATTAGTTTGGAGGAAAAACAATAAATATAAATACTTTAAAATAATTCAATTAACAAATGTGTCTTATATTTAGGACCGAAAGTAGTATTTTCTACAATACCCTGCTCATTTTTCTTAATTTTCTCATTCCCTTTCATCTTTGATTATTGTTGAGGGAGCATCAATAGAAGTAAATTAGGAAAATATTGAAAAATATAAAAGTTATATTTTATATTAAGAGTCAAGATTAACTTCCCAAATATGACTTATATTAACAATTGAAGGGAGTGTTGGCCATGCATGAAGATTCAAAATGTTTTTGGATTAAGAAGATTAAACCTGTGATGAAGATAGATGGTAGAATAGATTCAAATTCAAATCTTAATTTATTAAATAAAGGGTTATAATACAAATTTATTCCGAAAGTTTTTTCAAATTTAATGTTATTCCAGAAGTTTTTAAAATATAGTAACAATTTTGTCACATAATGTTAAAAAACTAACATTAATTATTAAAAAATTGATGTTGACCGTTAACTTTTTAACGGTAAAGAATAACATTATCCACTTCAATATTTATGGGGTAAAATTGAACCTAAAAATCTTCTAGTATAACATTGCTTTAGCGAAAACTTTCGAGACAATTTGCACGTACCATCACCCTTACATAATCTATAGGAAAGAGAGGCTCACTGTGAATTTGAATAAACAAACAAGAAAGGGAAAAGGAAAATGGTTGGAATGAAGACATTGAAGTTTCCGCTGCGGGCAATTGAAAAGTGTTGGGAAGGATCTAAGTGATAAGCCGTTGGTTTGCATGGTAGAGGATCGGATGAGCAAATGTTTGATGATGTGGAGTGGAAAGCTTGAAGGTTACTTTGCCATGAAACAAGGGAGGACTGTGTTGCGTGTTGAATACAGAGCGTATGATAGAAGCAAATGTTTGATTCGTTCGTGCCCCAAAAGCTGCGCTTTCCTACACATAATGATGAACCAAGGAAAGGGGGAGCGATGATTGTTATGTTATGTTGTCCAATAATTAAAAAAATCTGCGGTGCTAAAAATTGGGAGTATGTTTTAGGAGCATGGTATCTTCATTCGTGGTTGGCTCACGCCTGCACGGGGAATTGACCGTTGCAACTTGCCACCTTAAATTGCCGGCAATGCGATTAGGTGTTGATGCTCTTTTGTTCACGTGGATAATGGTTTATATATACCTCCAATCCTAAATACCCTCATTAATCCTTATTATAAGACATCAATTAACAATTCCCACAAACCAATAAAAACAGTTAAAGTTAATAAAGTTGTCATACTCCCTCTAGTCCTTATTATAAGACACCAACTAGCAAGTTTATTTGGTCATTTTTATAAGGCACTTGTTTGTTCCCAATGAGTATTGATTAATTTTTTTCATGTCTGCCCCTAATTAATAAAGGTAATGTGGGTGAGAGTAATAATTAATATGATATTAGAGTTCAGTGTAATTAGTAGGGGTAATATGAAAATTACTTAGATTCTATGAAAACTTTATTGACTTTAACTGCTTTTATTGGTTTGTGAGAAAAGTTAGTTGATGCCTTATAATAAGGACCAGAGGGAGTACAATTTAAGCAACTTCCAATATTACCCCTACTAATCGCACTAAACTCTAATATTATACTCCCTCTGGTTCTTATTATAAGGCACTAACTAACAATTCTCAAAAACCAATAAAAACAGTTAAAGTTAATAAAGTTAACCTACAATTTAAGTAACTTCTAATATTACTCATACTAATTGCATTAAACTCTAATATCATATTAATTATTAATTTTACCACTTACTCTTATTTATTAGGGACATACATGAAAAATAATAATTAATGCTCATTGGGAATAAGCAAGTTCCTTATAAAAAGGACCAAATAAACTTATTAGTTGGTGTCTTATAATAAGGACTAGAGGGAGTACCACTCTGATCGTATTTATAAGTCTAGTTTCACCAAAAAATTTGGTCCTATTTATAAGTCCAGTTTGACTAAATAAATGAGATTATGACAATTTTGCCCATATTAATGATGATGAGAGAGATTGACTAGCTATGTTGGGAAAAGAAAAAGATGAGAGAGGTTTGACAATAAATTTTAAAAGGTACACATTCATAAATGAGGGTAAAGTTGGAAATTTGCTCTATAATCATTGAGATACCTAACTTTTCTTGGTATGTGAGATTTGATCAAACTGTACTTATAAATAGGACCAGAGTGGTATTAATTATTACTCTCACTCACTACCCTTATTAATTAGGGGCATATGTGGAAAAAAAATAATTAATATTCCTTGGGAACAAACAAGTGCCTTATAAAAAGGGCTAAAAACACTTGTTAGTTGGTGCCTTATAATAAGGACTAGAGGAAGTATAAGACTTAACTTAGTTTTTTTGGATAAGTTACTCAATTATATAGTATGTTGTGCATGATTAAATTATATGCATGATTAAATTATATAGAGTATCAATAGATAAGTTAAATAAATTAGTTTGAAAAAAACTAAAAATATAAATATTTTAAAGTAATTTAATTAGTTTTTTCAGTTTTCTAAAATAATCAACTGAATCTTATATTTAAGATTGGGATAATATATGAATTTGCCCGATTGTCTGTATGGGTGAGTTTAAGAAAGAAGCGGGAAAGTAATTAGGCAGTGGAGGGCTGTGGATGAGGAAGCCCATTCTTGAAATGGGCTTGTGATTGGGCTACACTGAACATGGGTACGTGGGCCTTCTGTTTACTTTCGAGAAAACAGAGAACTAGGACGAGAGATAATAATCTTAACGGCTGCCACTGCTTCACTAAAATTGAGTCATCGTGTCCCTGACAATTGGATTGCATGCATAATATGAGAAGCAGTTAATTTGAATGGGCGGGCGGGGAGGGGAAAAGCTACGTGTCTTTGGGGGAAAGTTGGGGGTGACAGTGAATGCAGAGTTCAGAACTTGTTTTTCATGGCAGGAAACAGGGCGTTTCGTACAAATTCAAGAAGCCTATGACTTTCTTTCTGGACACACAAAACCCATCCTCTTGCACAGAATCGCTTCTCGCTCTCCCACAAGTCACCCCTTCTTTCTTCCTTCTAACTTATTCATGTTATTATATAATCACTAAACCCATACGAGTACCTCGTCCTTTCATTCCATTTCTCAGAATCATGTCTCTCAGCCCTCCTCGCCCAACAATAATAACCTATCAGCTCTACTGGTGCTTCCGATGTAATCGTCTGGTCAGGCTCTCCCCCTCCCACCTTATCTGCCCTCGTTGTTTTCAAAGCTTCCTCTGTGAATTCAACTTTCCAACTCCCTCACTCCTCGCCCTCCCTTCCCCTCAAGCTCGTTTGCTCGATGCCCTCTCTCTCATGCTCCACCCTCCCCAACGCCAAGGCCCAACTCCTGACAACCCACGTGTCGAAATTCCGGTTCGTCGCATAAGACGTCCCCGACATCATAGTTTTGATGATGCCAGGGTTGGTGCTTTCGACCCAGAACCAGAGACCCATCCTCGTCCTCGGACTTGGGTTGTTGTTCCCCCTGGTGACCGTTCCAACTCGTTCGAACGGATTCCTCGGCTGCAGGATCCAATCTCACGACGGGCTGATCCAAGAGACTACTTTTTCGGGCCGGGGTTGGATGAACTGATTGAGCAACTGACGGAAAATGACCGGCAAGGCCCGCCTCCGGCGCCGGACAGAGCTGTCGAAGCGATTCCAACGGTGAGAATAATGGAGAGCCATTTGAAGGAGAACCCTCATTGCCCTGTTTGTCAGGAGGAGTTTGAGGTGGGTGGGGAAGCAAGGGAGTTGGCCTGCAACCACATATATCATTCTGATTGCATCGTGCCATGGCTCAGGCTCCACAATTCTTGCCCCGTTTGCCGCCACAAGGTGACCGTGCCTTCTGACTACACCGACTCAAGCGACGGTGGCGGTGGCAGGGTGCGGCGGTGTTTGAGGTGGACTCAGTTGGCTTTACTTTGGCCTTTCCAAGGAAGGTTCCGACGCGTTAATCCTGAACGCTAGAATAGAATGATTCTACTTCTGCATATGCATATGTGTCCCTATGCAAAATTCGTTTATAAGAAAACAGCAAGATCCACAAAATCCTGAATGACTGCATGCTCGTATGGCGTCTCTCTGTACTCACTTCTTTTTCTCTGTATCATTAAGTTATTTAGAAATCGATCTTCGTCACACCAGACACTCAGGCTCTCGTCTTCACAGCCATCCTTTTATCCTCAGTTTAAATCCATCTAAAGTCACTACGTCCACTAAATTTCTTTAGACATGATGGTATGAAAACTTAATTAAAACGTTGACGTGCGTCATCAGATAGAAATATCTTTCTTTCCCCATTATCTGGAAAAAGGATACAAATATCAAAACAATCGCAGGCTCCGCAATGTTAAGGTTTCAAGTTTATAGACTTGGCATTGGGGTTACCCGTGGAAATGATCTTTTACTAGTGCGCAATGAAGTGAATATTAGTTAGATTTTACTCATTGCTATGACTGTAACAAGTTTTACTTTGGTCATATATACCAATCCCTTTAATAAAAATATGAATGAGACAAATCTAGTTTTGTTTGGTTTTTTTTTTTTTTAAAAAAACTTAGTCAGTGCCTCGAGAAAATCACTCTTCCCCTGCGGTTCCAGTAAAAAACGACTGGTACAGTCACAACGTTTAGTAACTCATTCTGTTCCAGACCTTAAGGGTGTGCATGGGAACCATTCTGTTCCCCAGCACTGATTCTGAGATGAAACAGTTTTTTCTGATTCTGTGCTTGGGAAAAGTTCTGAGAATCAGAATTACGTTTGTTAACTCATTTTATTTTTACTCCGAGGATTAGAATTACGTTTATTAACACATTTTATTTTTATTTATGTAATTTTTATATTCAAAAAATTATTTTAGGTGGCGGTGGCGGTGGTGGTGGGGCCGGCGCGTCGGTGGGGGTGGCGATGGTGGTGGTGGTGGCGACATCGGCGACTATGGTGGTGGTGGGGGTGGCGGTGGCGCGACATCGGTGACGGTGGTGGTGGTGGTGGTGGCGGCGGCGGCGCGGCGGCAATGGTGGTGGTGGTGGCAACGGCGATGGGGGTGGTGGTGGTGGTGGTGGCGATGGCGGTGGTGGTGGCCGTGGCGGTGGCGGGTGGTGGGGGTAGCGATGGTGGTGGTGGTGGCGACATCGGCGACGGTGGTGGTGGTGGCGGCAGTGGTGGGGGTGGCAGCAGCGGCGACGACAATGGTGGTGGTGGTGGTGGCAGCAGTGGCAACGGCGATGGTGGTGGCCGCGGCGGTGGCGGTGGCCGCGGCGGTGGCGGTGGCGGGGTGGCCGATGGTGGTGGGGAGGGTAGTTGATCCGTCGCTTAGGGTGATTGGAATTTCTTTGCTTCGTCAATGTCACGATCGAGAGAAGGGGAAAAATAGATTCTGGCTTTGTGCCCTGAAATAGAAAAGCAGAAATTTTCTGCTTCTTTTTTATTCCCCAGCACAAAAAAGAAACCGGTTCATCCCGGGAACAAAAAAATAAACCGGATTTACCAAACACAAATATCCAATTTTGTTCCTGGGAACAGAAATTAAGAAAAAACTCATTCTGGGAGCGTTACCATGCACACCCTATAGTGCTGATTTGGTTTCTCTCATTTTCTTTTTTGTCTGCATATTGAAACTCCATAAAACTCAACCAGTATGTCCGCTACAAGTTGAGCATATCCCTTTGGGAACAAAAGATTATTCCCGTCAATGTTATAGTTCCATCTGCCACAAGATCACGGATGAAGTGGTGCCGAATGTCAACATACTTCATCCTACCATAAAAAATTGCATTCTTTGTCATAGCGATGACTGATTTGTTTAAATTCAAAAACATCACTTTATTAAGAGTCACCCGAGAAAATTAATATTTTTTTGGTATTGTATTTAAAATTTTAATCCATTAGGTTATAAAAACAAAAGATTTGAATAAGCCGTGTTCACCGATCGCATGGGCCATACTCATCAAGGGAAGTAGGGTTTAGGGTTCATGTCCGAACCCCTTGTGCCATACTCATCAGATTTATTCATGTCCGATTCAGTACCAAAAATTTTCCTCCATGATTCAATCTAAGCATCGCACCATCACAAAGCATCGAAGAAAATTGACAAGTTTCTGCCTCATTTAATATCACCCTGCGAATCTTAAATAGCCTGAAGCAGTCAATAGTCACTGCCTTCACAAGCGCTTAGGCTGACGGTGAGTGCCAGCATGGAACCCTTCTGTGTATGCGGTGTTCTTGAACATCACCTGCAATAAAGGCTAAAACATCAACTTCTTTATGCCAATGGCTCTTCAACTATAAGCGATAGGCATTGTTAAACAACACCATGCCTTCCCCCAACTTCATTGCTTAATCTTTCCAAAAGGGAAAAACAAATCACCATATACTTACAGCAAGGTTCTTCAAATCAGAGCTGAGCCCTTTCCGTAGATTGTCAGATACCATATTAGCCAGCTGCTCTCCGTGTTGCTTTATGTTTTCTCCCTTTATCTGTATGATAAAGAATCTTCAGCCAGGATGCCCCGATGAAAGAAATTTGGGTGTATGAAAGAATGAGTTTCTTATCTTTACTATTTTCCTCTTTTTTCTTGTGAATTACCTCAGAAAGCAATAATTCTGAAGTCTTTCGCAATATCTCTTCGACAAATTGCCCAACATCAGCAAAGGAGCTTTGAGAATGAACACTGTCGACTGGTTTCCCCTTGGTATTTTTCTCACCAACGGATGGCTTGCCACCTTTTACTGCCTCGGTAGGATTTGCAAGTTTTCAAGGCAATGAACTCGTTACTAATTTGATAGATAGGAGCATTAATTCACATAGGGATTCGATTTTAATATACTCACTCACAGGTTGATTAACAAATAAAGTGGAACACTTCCTAAATTATGAACAGAAAGTATAACACTAAACTTAGTGTCAACCATCAGGAACAAATCCGTGCTTTTAAAATAATCCAACAGCAGAAGGCATATTAACTTCACACTAAGCAAAGGACAGGTAAACAGAAGCGCACACACATAAAGTTAATTACTGATACACTATGCTAACCCCTTCAGGGACCACCGAACGGGAAATAAAAGGTAGGTAAAAGTTCAAGCAGTATCAATTTTTTCCCCTTTATTTTTGTTTTTGTTTCAAGTCAAAAGTTAAATTCCCTCCCCAAGCTATGCTGAGACTAATTGTATGAAGCGGGATTGTGAAAAAGGCCAAAGTGAATGAAATGATGCACTAGCTTACACTATTCAGCCAAAACAGCCAGACTAACCACACAACCGCTGAGATGGTAAACAAATGATGTTAGGCAGGAACGCCTGACAAGATTAGGGTTTGTGATTTCAAGATTGTAAGGTGACCATCAATTGGTTGGCCACAGGCTGTTTTTAATTTTCAAAATAGGCCTTGATTTTTGTGTAAATGTGCTTGTGAGTGAGTTTCAGTGTATGACCACAGGTGTTTTTTCCTCATTTTCTTGATACCACTGGAACTTGGTATTTATGTCCTATTGAGATAACCTATTCAACCAATGTGTGACCATGTTTCAGATCCAAAGGAGTATATAAACAAAATAAAAACCAAAAATGTTCCAGTTATAACACATTCAACATTGGCATCTTGCATTAAGATCTGCATATAATCCTCCTACGAATACTGTTCAAACTGTTAAAATGCAGAAAGATGTTGATACCAAAGCAGGAACTGCTTCGATGCCTCGATGGAGATGAGGCATGAATAAAGGGACATGGATGAGCATGGGATATCATATTTATTAAGAAATTTACCTGAAACCACAGTCGGTTTACTATCAGCAGAAACATGAGTTTTATCCATGGGAACTTGTGAAGAAGGTTGCTTTTCAGGTTGATCTGTAAAAGCTTTTGAATCAGATGGAACTAGTGCAGCCAGATCAGGGGGTTGATCTTTTCCCACCGTTGGATTGGCCTACCAAAAGGATAAAGAACAAATATTATATGATGCCTAACAATGGATAACAAAAACTACTTAAAAGGAACAGGAAATGGCCATGACTTTACTCACCTCCAAATCAACATACGAGGGATCTCTTCCTATTGATTTAAGAAATTTATCAAAACCATGAGCATTTAGAGCTGCAGGTGAGAAGATAATAATTGAGTGTGAGAGATCGGACTCCGATATATTTGATGGTGAGTGCATGAAAGTATGATGGATCAGCACATTTATTTATCAAGTTCAGAGCATGTGACAATGGAGCTAACATATCATGTGCTACATTAATGCCAAAAAACCATATAAAGATTTATTTTCAAATAATAAAGATTCATCTAATTGAATTAGCTTATCTAAACAAGCTAGAAGTTGATTATTTTCAACACATCCCCCATCTTTATCCCAACAACTCCCCTACATTTAATCAACTAAAATCACTTTTTTGCTAACAAAATGGCTTTTAATCATCCAAATCAATCAACAAAGACATGCAATACATGCTTAAAAGGAATTATTCATTTAATCAATTTCATAACAACCAATATACAAACAACTTTTGCTCTTCACAAGATAGACTGAAAATTAGTCTACTGTCTGAAGAGATCCTTCTCACTTACATATGGACATGTCATTTGATAGAGGGTGGAAGAAGCAGTGTGGCTGTGCCTTGAACCCTTGATCCAATAACAGTGAGACATCTCTTCAAGAAATGAAATATATGGCACAGAAGAACAAGGGATCAGTTCTTTTCAAACATATTAGCTAAATGGACAAGAATGTTGTTAAAATAGCCTAGTAAGCATGAACAAAACCATCTGGACCGTATTACGGAGCTCCAGTATCGAGTGCATTGTTGAGTTTGACGAATTAAGACAGTGACATTCTTCTGGAGGATTTTTCCAGAAAGAGCATCAGTTTCGGCTTCCCCTCTTTTAAAACTGTCAGCATGCTAAGGAGAAGCCCTCCCAAACACTCCGTTTGTACTACTTTTATTTTTATTTGAAAGAAGTTTTATTTGAAAAACTAATAGACATTAAATTCTCAATAAAAAGAAAAAGAAAAATGGGAGTGGCTTTAAAAATTTATGTATAGATTGCTTCAAATACTATATTTTTCGACTCAGAACATCAATAAATTTGATCCAAGTGAATTAATAAATGTCTCTAAAGTAGTGTATTGTAATTTACTGATGTATGATAGCAATTAGAGCCAAGAAAATTTTGTAGGATGCATTTGATAAACGATAAAAATATTTGCATACCTTGCTGATTCATTCACTAACGCAAATGGAGTGACGCAACCCAATGGCACCTTAAAGGGAAAAGAGAAAAATACATCAAATAGTTAGTGATTGACCAAGTCAGTGATTAGTTCAACCAAATCATTTTCACAGGGTAAATTCAACTAATGAATTCAGTAAAAATATTATATTCCTATTGAGAATAATAATAGTCTCTTTTTAGCAATGATCTTTATAAAGATAATGACAGTATGTGAAAAGGAAAAAAATTATGTTCATGATGTTATAAATGGTTGATATTAATTATAGTCCCAACTCCCAAATATTAAACAAACAAAAGGTCTAGTATAACAGAAATATGCATGAATCATTTGATGAGATTCACTCAATATAGTCTCCCCCATTAAGTCATTTGGCCAAATGCGCTAATAAGAATTAGGTCATTTAGACAGTAAGCACTATAAAAAGCATATCAATAAGCAAGGAAAATTGCCAAATCTTTTTTTTTTTTTTTAGTTGGGGACCGAATGGTCCCAGGCAGGGTCGAACCCTGATACTGGCACAAGGCCAGACACTAGCACTTAAGGCCAGCTAACATGCCACTGCGCTACCCAAGGCGCTGGCAAAAATTGCCAAATCTTTAACCATTGATAAAGCATCATTAACATCCTCCATTCATGTATTGCACTTGTTGAAGATAAATAAAAGTAAAATGGGACAAGAAAGAAGCATGTTAACAAATCAGACAGTATACTTTGATGATTTTTTAGCTAATATAATGATTAGTGAAGACATCTTAGACAAGATACAGAAAAGAGGGAAATGTTGAATTGAGGCATGGCAGAACAAAAGGCTAGACAATAAGAACCAGAGAATGATAAATCAGCCATAAACAAACCTTAAGTATTTCACCTAAAGCCTCTTCAGGCGCCATTCTCAGACCTCCTTTCCCCAAACCAAGCCGCTGAGATAACACTGCTCAGCTTTAAAGCCACAAATAACTTCGTGAATAACCATTAAACACAGCAAACCAGCAAGCCAACAAAGTCCTATACACACCTTTCAAATCTACTTTGGTATCTGCTAGAGCAGAAACAATATAAAACCTTTGTTTCTTGTCCTGTTTTGATAATTGTAGTAATGAGGTAATGCATAAATCATAGAACATCCAAAAATTTAAAATTTACCACAATGAATAAAAGGGAATTTTGTGTAATTTTTAAGCAAACAATACCTTCAAGAATAAATTTTTACTTAGCCCTCCCCCCTTGTTTCCAACATATTTTGCCTGCAGTAAAACAGATGCAGAGTTGAAAAAATAGACCAAATACACAAACACACACCATATACAGGAGTAGAACATAATATCTAAGGGGTTGTACCTGAGCCTCAACTGTCAAAACAACTGGATGTTCATACTTGGAAAATTCAATCTGAAGCTCCTGAAAAACAAGAAAATAAAAATCACGACAGTTGCTTCCAAGCAAGGGAAGAAAAGGCAATTCAATAGGAGAGTAAGATAGGAAATGAAGGCAATAAAAGCTAGGATGACAAAGGAAAACCTGTAAGCGAGCAAGCAGCTGTTCCTTAGAATAACCCATGACAACCGAAAGGTGAGGCGTTTCCAGGCCAGGGGTAGAACTCCGATTCAATTGATAAGAGACGAGTCGTGATTACACGAACTGCCGACTTCCGACTTCCGAGCATGAGATTGGCAGAAGAGATCCTTGTGGGTGTTATTTGACCGGGCTGGTCAACCCGACTGCCAGAGTATCAGGCCCATCTACATCCTAATGGTCGGGGCCCAACTGAGTTGGGCATTCAAGATGTTCACACCATAAGGGCTCGTTTGATATGGGAAAAATCTGAGGAGAGAAAAGAACTTAGAAAGGAAAGGAAGGGAAGAGAAGATTTTGAAAGATGAAGGAGGATGAATTATTTCGTAGGAAGAAAATAAAGTGGTAGTAGTTGGTATAGAATCAAGAATTGTCTATTTTACCCTCAAAAGTAATTAATTCAGAATAAAAAGGAACTTTTTTTTTTTTTTTGCTAAAACATATTTTTAAAAAATATGTTCTTATCAAATTCGAACTTGTGTAAAAAAAAATTCTCACCAAGTTCAAATTTAAATTCGAACTTTCCCATCAAGTTCAAATTTTAGAGGTAAATTTGTCAAAAAATGTAAACAGTGACGTGAGAACTTGAGAGATCCCACCAATTTTGGTGGGATTTGATCTTCCCACATATAAGGGAAGATTGGTGGGCCTGGGGTGGACCGGGGAAGATTTGTCTAAAATGCGTACCAAATGAAGGAACTTGTTAATTTTCCTTTCCCTTCCCACCGATTTCATGTACCAAACGGGCCCTAACAATATGTATCAATAAATTAGAAGTAACGTATAATGGCACTAGTTGATATAAAAGGATTTGTTGGCGGGCGATCTATAAGTACCTGTAAATGCTCTTTGAGCCTGAAGGCGTAACCTGAACCTGGTGGGTTACTAGTGTCTACCCCACCGAAATTTTTTTATATAAAAGAAAACAGTTATGTATACACAAATAACTCCATACTCAGTAAATATAATAATATTTATAAATATATATCTCCCGAGCAGAAATATTATCATCATTAAATGCATGGACACCAATTTGTTAATATATATCAATGCATATATCAATGAAAGAAATGCAATAAACAAATATATCAATACACCATGATAATGGAATAAAAGATTAAATATAGGTAAATTCATTACAAGTTATAATTAATGCATATATATGTCAGGGTTAATGTCAGGAGGTTGTATGCAACTGACCTAAATTCAAAGGCATTTTGTATAAGCGTCAAAGGCATTTTGTATAATTCAGCCTAGATAATGAATAGAGCAATGATCCATACATTAAAACCAACCCGATAAAATGGCAATTTCCAAGGAATGTAGATTTGTTTTACAGGCACAACTATCTTTCTACTTGAGATAATCTTATTTAAGAAATATTGAGTGCCAAATGTGGACATTTCCCTCCGTAAATATTTGAACATAGATTCCGTGAGGGATTAATCCGATGCCCCTTGCTCACCATCAAGTGGCGCCTATGGTTTTGATGGCACATGATATCGGTCCGATACTGTGAGTGTTGGATTTTTATTTTTATTTTTGATAAAAAAATTTTAGGAAAGGGGTTGGGCTCACCCACAATCTAAGGGCAGGGCGTTTGGAGCTCAGTCCGTAGGGCATACTGGACTGAGAGTACACATGCCTCCACTTCTACCAGCGTTTTCACTGCTTCTTAGACTCCTAAGATGCCTCCCCCAGCGCCTTGACCAACGCAGGGATCGAACCCCCTCCCTTGAAGTGAAGAAGTCCGACCCCTTCACCAGTTGAACACAAGAAAGAACAGGGGGTACTGTGAGTGTTGGGTTCATTCTTCATCATGGTTGACATTTTTCAATATTGTGGGCTGGCCGTGGAAGATTAGCTGTAACTTCGTACTCTAGTGGGCTTCATGGTTGGGGCTATGTTAATATTACATCTTTGCCCCTTAAAAACTTGAAACTCTGCATCTACGTTCCCTGAGGCATTGAGGCCCTTCTAGAATAAGAGCCCGCTGTATTATTAATATTCACAGAATCTAACATACCACATTCACTAATAGAGTTGACGCAAATGATAAGCGGTTTATATCGTTTAAGTAAAATCTTATGTTTGAGTTTTATGAATACAGAAAAATCCCGTTGGGAGACTCTCCCACCATATCAGGTTTGCAACATGCAGTGGTGAATCTTGGGATAAATATTTGGGGGGCAAATATTTATCCCAATATCGTAATATTCGGTATAGATCGGCAAATACAGTGGAGTGGAAATCCAGTTTGAGTTGTGAAGACAACAAAGATATCTATTACTATCATTTCTCACCGACAACAAACAAAATCAAAGAATGAAAATAAAGAAGGAAATAAATAAAGAAACAAGAAAATAATTTAGAAAACTTGATGATTTCAATGAGATTTGCCGATTAGGAAATTTATTATTAGAAAAGAATCAAGACCAGACAAAGTAAATATGGAGTTGAATTAGAGCAAAGAAATAAGATGGGAGAATTTACCTGTAGTGAGCCAGAGCCGAAAAATCAAAAATTAGTTATCAAGGGAAATTAGGAGAATAACAAGCGCGTTCCTTGCTCTTATTCTCGTTATTGAGTTATCAAGAGAAATTGGGAGAATAATAGAAACGTGCCCACTGCCCAGTGTCCTAATGTCTAACGTCTGTGAGCGGGACTGCGGGAGGGAATGAAAAAAAAAGGGGGGAAATGTTTTTTAAAAAAAATTGGAGGCCAAAGGAGTATGATTATCTAGCTTTTTCATGTTGAACTTTACGCCAAAGGGTGTGAAAATGATATGAGAGATGCTGATGGACTTTTGACATAATTGGAATAATTAATCAATCAATTAATCACATACATTTAATTTCTCATTGTCCATTAAATTTAATTAATTGGTTGAACAATTCCCACATTTTGTAGCTTAAACCAAAAGATCTCACATTCCCACATTCAATTTGCATGATTAATTTTTTTTAGTTTTAGGGGGGCCATCATCAAAGATCCACCACTAACTTAAACCAAAAGATCTCACATTCTCACATTCACTTTGCATGATTAATTTTTTTTTTTTGGGGCCATGGCCTCATCAAAAATCCGCCACTGACAACATGCGTTGGATTTAAATTAGTGGGTCGGATCCGGATTGATTAAAACAAAACTCTGGATAGTAGATGGGTAACCAAAAAAAACATTCTTAATACCCCTCCACAAATTCGTGTCTTAATAAGGCCAAGCTTATATCATTAAACTCGTTCTTAATGTTGGATCTCGAGTCTCAAATCTCAATCCCCCCACCACCACCACTGTCCCTCCTTTTTGTGGGCACATTATATTCGTTCCCTCTATTATCATGTGACCAATCAGTGAACCCACATGAACTCTCTTTAACAATTCTCTTCTGCTCTAATCCTTTCTTTCTTTATATAATCATATGCTTAATCACTCTCCTAAATACCATTTCCTGGAAAGCACGTCACAGATAAACAAATATATATAACACATGACCATTGCCTGGTTCTATACGAGAAGTATCTTCTAGCTTGTCTCGGCGTAAGATCGTATATATTACTGTCTAATAAACAATTAGCATAATACAGAACGAGGTGTTGATTCTATTATTGGCAACAATTATGTACATTGATGTTAAACAAAAACACCAACCTTCGACTAGATCTGCTATATAACCTCCCATTGATTGAGGCCTTGGTATCACATGCTGTGTCTGAAATTGCAACACTGAAACTGTCATTTTGTTGTATATCATTTTCATGTGCAAAAAGGGAAAAAGAAGAAGCTCATTGTTGCATTAGCAGGAAGATAAGGAAAACCTTTGCCCTTGTTTCCCCATATCATTGAGCAAGTTATTATAAAAACCAAAAGCAAATTAAAGCTTCTTTTTTTTTTGAAATTTTTTATTGTCATGCGAGGCATTTAGTTGATAGAGGGGAAGGCAACTTTTGTTTGTCTTTTAAGACTAGATGCAGTGTATAAGGAACAAGTGAGAATGGGACCCCATGCCCTTCCCAGGTTCACAAAGGGACGGGTCATGTGTCCTATATATATATATATGGCCATCTACCTCAGACCCATGATGGGGGTTCAAAAGTTGGCCTCAGCGTCAAAGTTTGTCTGCCCTTGTTATTTTTGTAAACAACACGAGATCTTGCATATAATATTCTCAGCACATCAAACACAGAAGAAAGGCTTGCTTGCGTTGAAAGTCATACCACAAAAAATGTTGACCAATACATATATATGCTGCCTCATCGAACAACAAAGGCATCTCTTGTATATCTCTAATTATTTTTCAATATAATTGCCTTTTATATCAGCTAAACCAACTAAATACATAAATTCCCCAATAGAAATATTGATTGCCCTATCCGGATTTATTCTGTTTCTTTTCTTAATTGCAGACTAAGCAACTATGGGGTTAAGTACACCCAGTTTCTAATTAGAGAAGTAAAACACAAAGAAAGGCAATACCTAACTTCCAAGTCGAAACAACGAAACACAACCCCATGTTCTTTTGGCATGCAGGAGAGTGGAAAATAGTATACAAAAGACACACTTTCCAATAATTTCAAGTTTCCACATTGTACAACGGTTCCCTCTTATCACTGTATCTGAGATAAACAACTGTTCTCTGGCATCTTGTCGTGCAACTACTGAGCTTTCCCACCGTCCCCATAGGATCCTATATTGCTTCCAGTTCTATAGTGATATATAGAACAATATTAATAATATTGTCTTAAATAGAGGAACATGGATTTGCATTTGTTTTTGTTTTTGTTTTCTCCCCTGAAAAATCATTTCTTACATTGACATAATAAAGGAAGCAGCAATAACGCACATAACTTGAAATGCGCATCAGAAAGATTAAATTCTGTATTATCTTATCTCTACATGAGTTTCTTCAACATTTATATGACATAAACTTAGTCACATTCACTAATATGAACTAGGCTGGCCTGAAAATCTCTCAGCAGAAGCTCCACAAACTGATGTTGCCTTCTTCATAGAGATCATCGAGCAGATGGTGTGAATAAAAGTCAAAAGAATTAGCAACACTCAGCATTTGATCAACATACTTAGGAGACTGTAGCCCTTCAAGACCGTACCAAGGTTCCATGGCAGGCACTGATTCATTGGGGTGATAACATCCAGAGAAGGCCTCAAAGGATGAGATTAATGAAGCATCATCATCATCAACAAGATCAGACGGAGACGAAACCATTGATGAAGAAGATGAGACTGATGATGATGAAGGAGGAGGAGAAAGTGGGGTGGTTGCATTATCAAAACAAGTATTAGCAGCAGCAGCTGCAGCTAATCTTTGGATTGATTTTGGGGACAAGATAGTGTCTTGAGGAATATTGAAGTGAGAAGAAGAAGGGAAGTTGAGATTTGCAGAGGAGCCTTTGAGGCAGAGAAGTGCAGCATCATAGGCTCTGGCTGCAGCCTCAGGAGTTGAATGAGAGCCCAGCCATATTCTTGTTTTCTGGTTAGGTGCTCTGATCTCTGATACCCATGATCCCCAGCTTCTCATTCTCACTCCCTTGTACTTCTTCTTCCCTTCAGATACACTCTGTTTTCCCCTATACGTCTCCTCCTGGATCTTGTCTGCTCTCTTCACCATATTTGCTTCAAGATCACTGATTTTTGCTCTTCAACGAGTCTCTCTTGTGTAAACTTTCTCGTTCTCGAAGTATCAGATCGCCACTGAATGTGAGGAAGAACAAGACCTGTATTTATAGATGGAGGCTTGCCTTTGAAGATTGCTCGTTATAATAATTAATCTGTTGGCTCGCCCATATTCAAGATTTGACATCACTGCCAGATGGTTTCTAGTTATTAATTTTTAATATTCAACTATGTTCGTAAAATGACTCCTCTGACCTCTCTCGCCGAAGCTTCCTCCATATTGCAGTTTTACTGTTTCTGATATTCAAGTGCTAGCCTGTAGGTCACTCGCATGAATGCTACGAGAAGAAAAAAAATGCTGATATTAATTGTAACTGTCAAGTTTGCAAGTGGGAGAAGTAAATACGCAAATGACTTCTTTATGATACGGGAATTACATACCACCAAGGACAACTAAGAATTAAACGTGTGGCCACACCACCGTAAATAAACGAGACTTGAATCCTACCAAGCATTGAAGAATTGGACCACAAATGAAAGTACATCACCAACCGGATTGTCTGATTTGGGTCCGACTTCGTCCCCAGTGAAAGGCTTGAGACCCAATATGCTGCTGGTTGAAGTGAGAAGTAGGAGGGGTAAATTTGTAACTTGACAACGACAATCATAGACTGATTAGGATATTATCCTTTTACTATTCACGGAAGGAGACATATAAAAGGAGAGCATGAATAAAAACAATAAAGGAGGGAGCTTCCAGGATACGCAGGTTAAGTAAAAAGCTGTTATGCACAAAAAAGTGAAGCGTTAAATCAATAAGATATTAAAATAGCAAGAGAGTCAACAAAGAAACTGAGATAGACGCGCAGGGCATCAGATGTGATCACAATTCACAGCTGTTGCCTCTCTGTTCGAAAACCGCGTTATTCCATTGTCATGGTCACTCATGGACCCTCCTCCCATGCAAACTCTTCTTGTTTTTACTCTCCAACTTATCATTATCAATCCACCCGGCATTATAATTATCAAAATTTATTATCCAAGTTGATTCATAAAATTGAACGCAGGTCTATTCTTCAGCAACATATATAATATATGCTACTTGTTACTATATTATGTCACTGCCACTAACTCGCTTTTCATTTTGCCCACTTTTATGTTTCTTTGGAATAATAATTAGAGTTTTTAAAAATATATTTTCAATTATGATTTATGACATACGAGGCAAGTATATGAGATGGGTTTTGTCTTGATTTATGTAAATAAACACGTTTACATAGCCTAAATATAATCTTAAAACAAACACTTTATTAATGGTAATTTGAATCTTTCTGCTGATTTTAAGGTTTTAGTTGGATTCCGTGTTGGCGTTGCATTTAACTTGGGAGATATCGCCAGCACACATGCAGGTGGATAGGTGGGGCAGCCAAACACAGCCTTTTTTCCTGTTTTTTCTTTCTTTTATTTCCTTTTGGGGATTTTTTTAGGAGAAAGAAATGACCGTTTCTAATGAAAATGGGTTAGGGGCAGTTTTCACGCGTTCAGTGTGTTTTTGTCAACTTTACAGCCAAGGTTTTGGTAATCGTCCGCCATAAAATATCCAAAGGTTTCTGAGTCAGATCCACGTTTGATTAATTTTCCTAGTCTGAAATGGTTTGGTTTGGCCTATGATTTTTTTCTTATTGAAAATAAACCCGTGTGAGACAGACGCTAATTACAGCGAATCAATATATAGTCGCAATCTGCACTCTGCCATGAGTGTTCTTGTGTGAATACTGAATAGGATATTGTCGTCAATCCGTACGAGTCCTTGTTAATGCACTTGCACACTCATCAACAGTTCAACACCTCTCTATTTAAACATGGGAACTGTTAGAAAGTGATTTGTTGAATAATTGGCTAAGGCCTATCCTATCCTATATAAAGAACTTAGTTGTTGTAGTTTAAGGTGTGTTGGATAGTTAGATCCTCTCATCATATTAGAGATGGGTTAATTTGAGTCTCCTACTCTCTAGAGAGGGAAGTCCCTCCTAGATCATAGAATTAGGGTTTGTTGGTTATCTCCTTTAAGTGAAGGTAGATTAGAAATAATCCATGTGGATTGTAGTTTGTATGAATATATTGGTCTTATTGAGATTAATACAAGATTCTTCAACTTCTTCATATTATTTCTCTAACAGGAACATAATTTTAAAAAATGGATTGACTAGGATGCAGGTAAAGGATGTGTGTGTGTGTTAGTTTATTCTCAACATTGTCACTATTATTTCGTTTTAAAAAACTTTTGACGCTTCAAATTTGACATTTAAATTAAAAAAAAAAAAACATATATAAGTCAAGGCTTGAACATATATAATGATTTTTTATAAATTAAAATCATAGAGTTGTTGCCTTAATTAGTTTGACGGCTCCAATAGCAGTGACCAATGACCATCACAAAATGTGATAATGTCAAAGAACTAAAAAAAATTAGGGAGAATCACACACAGGTCCCAAGGATGACAAAAAAATACAATGAGGTCCCAACAAGAATTCACATTACACAAAAGTCCCTAGGGACTTCTGTGTAATTATATGTGAATGTAAAATGACCATTATGGACAAAGGAAATTTACAACGAGACAAAGTATAAATTTACAACTGAAAAGTATAGATTTACAACAAATTTTAAAACCATCGTTTTTTCCATTTTGACTTCCAGAGGCTATTTACAACACACAAAGTATAAATTTACAACTGAAAAAGTATAGATTTACAACAAATTTTAAAACCATCGTTTTTTTCCATTTTGACTTCCAGAGGCTATTAACAACACACAAAGTATAAATTAACAACTGAAAAAGTAAATATTTACAACAAAGTTTAAAAATCAGAGTTTTTCAATTTTTTGACTTCCAGAGGCGATTAACAACACACAAAGTATAAATTAACAACTGAAAAAGTAAATATTTACAACAAAGTTTAAAAATCAGAGTTTTTCAATTTTTGACTTCCAGAGGCGATTAACAACACACAAAGTATAAATTAACAACTGAAAAAGTAAATATTTACAACAAAGTTTAAAAATCAGAATTTTTCCATTTTTTGACTTCCAGAGGCGATTAACAACACACAAAGTATAAATTAACAACTGAAAAAGTAAATATTTACAACAAAGTTTAAAAATCAGAATTTTTCCATTTTTTGACTTCCAGAGGTGATTAACAACAAACAAAGTATAAATTAACAACTGAAAAAGTATAGATTTACAACAAAGTTTAAAAATCATACTTTTTCCATTTTTTGACTTCCAGAGGCGATTAACAACACACAAAGTATAAATTAATGAAAGAAATATACTTTTTAAAAAGTTGTTAATCCTTTTCGTATTTTGATACGAATGACTTTGTTAATCCCTTTTCGTATTTTGATGGGTGGGGAAGAAGTTGTAATTATAGCATACACCTAGGGCAAGTGACTTCATGTAACCCTTTTTGTATTTTGATGGGTGGGAAAGAAGTTGTAATTATAGCATACACAAGGAAGTCAAATTATATGATATTAAGTTCAATGAGTAGGTGCAAATAGCCACTTACTCATACAACTTAATACTTTGAAATTATATATGAAATTATATTCTTGTCAAAATTCTCAAAAGTTGTTGTGAATTTATGCTTTTCGATTGTTAATTTATACTTTGTGTGTTGTTAATCGCCTCGGAAGTCAAAAATGGAAAAAGCGTGATTTTTAAACTTTGTTGTAAATCTATACTTTTCGATTGTTAATTTATACTTTATTTGTTGTTAATCGCCTCTGGAAGTCAAAAATGGAAAAATTCTGATTTTTAAACTTTGTTGTAAATATTTACTTTTCGATTGTTAATTTATACTTTGTGTGTTGTTAATCGCCTCGGAAGTCAAAAAATTGAAAAACTCGATTTTTAAACTTTGTTGTAAATATTTACTTTTTCGGTTGTTAATTTATACTTTGTGTGTTGTTAATCGCCTCTGGAAGTCAAACTCAGATGGTTGGGAGAGAAAGTGAAACTCAGATGGTTGGGAGAGAAAGTGAAAGTCTGAACAATCTTGATCGTTGCCATTGTTTGATCTCTCCGAGAAATCGCAAGCACTCACACTGTTCCGGTTCTTCGGATGGCTTTACTGAGAAAAATTAACCACTTTCCATCTCCAAGAGACACAGAGATCAGTTACACATGACAATCAGATTACTCGCCGGAATCTGAGAATTTGCAGCCAAAACACGTTATGCAAGTCTCCTCAGTTTGTTTGCCTCCGCCGAAACCGAGCACCCTCTGTTCTTGGAAGCACAACGCAGTACAAAATATTTCTCAAACTCTCCCTCTCTCTCACTCACGGTGGAAGCGTCTCGCCGGCGACGGTGGTGGATGAGGAAGCCGCCGGCGAGATGGCTAGTCCGAGAGGAAGAAGAAGAAGGTCCCGATCGAGAGTCTCCAAGGCCTCGTTCGTTCGTCCACTCGATTTTCTCCGGGAGAGAGAGAAGAAAAAGGGGAGAGGAGGGTCATTTTACATTCACAAATAATTACAACTAGGTCCCTTGGGACTTCAGTGTAATTTCATGATTTCAAGGGACCTAATTGTAATTATCTCTACTCCTTGGGACCTGTGTGTCATTCTCCCAAAAAATTATTGTCCAATGACAATTATTTGTGTGAGCCGTGATACTAATGAAAACAACTTCATAATTAAGTATGGAATCTTTGAACTTAACGATATATTTTGTAAAAAACTATTTTTTTTCAGCTTTCTCTCTCCTCTGCCATCATCAATATTTTTCAGTATTAGTCAGTATCCTTAAGATATTTTTTAGTACCTTCGTACTCAAAATATTTTTCAAGATTAGTTATTACCCTGAATTTTTTTCAAGATCGGAAATATTTTTCAATATCTTTTAGTACCGTTGGTACCATGAAATTTTTTCAAGATTGTTAGTACCCTGAAATTTTTTTTCAATATCTTAAAATAAATTTTTAAGATCATGAGAAATATTTTTTTAACATCCCAAAATAAATTTTTAAGATCATTCAATATTTCACGGTACTGAAAAAAATGATTTTTGGAAAATAGTTCTTGGATAATTGGGTGTTTGGCAAACTTTTGCAAAACCTAGGTTTAATGCATAATAGCTTCTGGAATAAAGAGGGGTGTCTGACAGACTTGTGACAAAACCTAGGTTTTGGGAACCTCCAAACAAGTAGAATCTTCGAACTTAAAGATACAATTTGATAACTAAATACTTATATGTGCAAATACGTTCATTTTAAACCCTTCTCCAGACCTAAAAGTTTCACTTCATAATTAAATATAGAATCCTCAAAATTAAAGATACAATTTGACAACTAAATACTTATCTGTCAAATAGGTTCATTTTAAACCCTTCTTCGGACATAAATTTTTCACTTCATAATTAAATATAGAATCCTCGAACTTAAGGATACAATTTAACAGCTAAATATTATCTGTCAAATAGGTTTATTTTAAACCCTTCTCCAAACCCAAAATTTTCAGTTCCTAATTAAGTATAGAATCTTCGAACTTAAAGATAAAATTCGACAACTAATTACTTATATGTCAAATAGGTTCATTTGAAACCCTTCTTTGAACATAAAATTTTCACTTTATAATTAAGTATAGAATCCTTGAACTTAAAGATACAATTTGACAGCTAAATATTTATCTATCAAATAGGTTTATTTTAAACCCTTCTCCAGACTCAAAATTTTCACTTCCTTATTAAGTGTAGAATCTTTGAACTTGAAGATACAATTCGATAACTAATTACTTATATGTTAAATAAGTTCATTTGAAACCCTTATTCGGATATAAAATTTTCACTTTATAATTAAATATAGAATCATCGAACTTAAAGATACAATTTGATAGCTAAATACTTATCTGTCAATTAGGTTTATTTTAAACCCTTCTCTAGACCTAAAATTTTCACATCAAAATTTAGTATAGAATCCTTGAACTTAAAGGTATAATTTGACAACTAAATACTTATCTGTGAAATATATTCATTTTAAACCCTCCTTTAGACCTAAAATTTTCACTTCACAATTAAGGATAGAATCTTCAAACTTAAAGATACTGTTCTGGCGTAGAACCAGAACCCTAACCCTGATGGGGCTAGGATGTTGATGTTGATTGGGACTTGACCTAGGAGAGATTCCTAGGGCCTACGTACCCTGAAGAGGGATCAAAGTCCACGTAGTTCGATGATTGACGGATGAGGCGTTTAGCCTAAAGGGTCTCAGATGCTCTGTGATTTACTGCCCGAGAATAGCCGGAGCGTAGACCGTTGTAGAAGATAGATGTAGAAGATGATCGATAGATAATCTGTAGAAGATTATCCTCTTCGATCTCTTAGGTTCACGCTCTATATGTAGATGGCTCCCACGTTGTGCGTGTCCAAGGATCGTGCAAACCGCCCTGGTCATGGCTGGGTCCCACAGTTAGTGGGTTGTGATAGTGGGATAGTGGGCCTTGACTAGGTCCATAACAGTTGCCCCCAAGCTCGGTTGTTCAGGTCTCTGAATTGCCGAGGTTAGTTGTTTGATTGAGGTCTCTGAATTGCCGAGGTTAGTTGTTTGATTGACTGCGCCATACGGACTTGGCCGAGCTATATCCAGTGTGCGCAAACTGTGGAGTTTGCTCATTTCAAATGCTTGTTCGAGTTTGCTTTAATCCCGGTTATTGACAATCGTATAGTAATTGCCCCTGCACTGGTAGTCCGGTCTCTCGGGTCTGGGGTGGATTTGTTGAATCCAGATATCGTATCGGAGTTGCTGCCACTCGTTTTGATTTTGATTTTGATAAAGTGTCTATCCGAGTTTCAAAGAACTTCGGAGTTACTTGTCTTCTGATTGAATTGCCCCAGACATATAGTCCGGGTTAATTTTGCTTTGAAACTTGTCTGTTTCTTTTATGATCGCCAAGATCTCTTCTTCTTTGATCATCCGGGTCTCCGGGTTTGTTTGCAAGGGCTGATAACAGCGGCCTCGCGTAATTTGGAAACCGGGCTAAGTCTTGGAAGCGCCCGACTTGCGAAAGCTTACGGTGGCGGATTTGCTTGGCTGAAAAGCCGGGTTCGATGACCCTTACACGGAGCGGTCATCCTAGGATAAAGGGAAGTTGTCACCGCCCGGGTTTGGTTTTTCACCAAAGCGTCCGAACATTTTGACTGATCAAGGTCGGCATGACAGCCCGCTTGATATCCCGGAGTAAGTTAGGAAGCGTCCGGCTGCGATAGCTCTACGGAGACAACTCCCTTCGACCGAAAAGCCGGGTTTTAGTCTTGATTCGTATTTGAATTACGACCGGGTTCGATTACCCCGTATTCGCTCTTTCGTTCGTGTCTTTGTCGTTAGAGCAATTTGAGGAGATTGAATCAACGCTCTCGATTGAGAGTTTCTTTATTTCTCTGCAGCTTGTAATCCGAGTTTATATGGACTTAACTGTACTTTAGACGGAGCCCGGTTGTAACCGTATTAAGTATAACCGGGGTCCGCCCTTTCTCTTCCCGCAAAACTTTACGCGGAGCCCGAGTTTTAACTGGGAACAGTGTAACCGGGGTCCGCTATTTCGTTTCCCGAAAGACTTTACGCGGAGCCGGGATTTTAACCAGATTTGGTGTATCCGGGGTATTAACCAGATATGGTGTAACCGGGGTCCACATTCTGCTTCCAACCCTTTTGACGTTGCAGAAATAAAATTCGCATTTCAGTCCCTCTGCAAAACCTTTTGAAGAGTTTCACTTAGATCCCTGTGAGAAACTTTTTGAGATTTTCACTTAGGTCCCCGTGCCTTTGCTATAATCTTGGGATAGCTCCAGTCTTGGCGTCTACCTCGGATGTCGGCTGTCACATTTTGGTAACGGGTCCTTCTTCCTGAGCTCGGCTGTAGACTTCATCTCGTGATGCCAGCCGGGCTCTATCTCACCCCTCTGGTTCTAAGGAGCATGCATGGAAAATCAAGAAGAAGATGAATAACAACTATCTCTGTTTGAAGTAGGTGCCGATCGATTATGGCCAAGTAAGCAACCCGACTACTGTTCTTTGGAGTCAGTTGGTTGATGATTTGATCACCATTCTTTGAATTCAAGCGACAAATAATTCCCAAAGGAGAAAAACAAACTGAATGATCCTCAGAGTCGCGGAAGTCCCCACTCCTTGAAAATTGGAGTCATTTATGTTTGAATAATCCTCGGTAGTGATCGAATGCCGTGTAAAGAAGAAGAAGGAGACTGATCCATCGACGGATTGGGACTTGAGAATAGAATCATCAACTAGGGTTTCTTCTTCTAACGATGTAGAAGCCTTTGATGGGTAGGGGATATCACGCCAGCGGTAGAATCAGGGGTGTATTTGAAAATCCGTAATATGCCTGTAATCCTCAACCGAGATTGAGGCCGAGATAAACCGAGTGATCGAATTCACGATTGGAGCTATCGCTGGGTTATTTGCCTGTTACCCCCGCGAAGATTGCTTCAAAACCTACGGAGAGAAGTATTATCGGAAATCACGCAGAGATTCAAGAATCCGATTTTTGATGTTTATTATCACGATTCTCCCCTGTTGCCCTCTCTGATTTAGATTCAGGCCCTCCGATTTCAGATCCGGATTGGTGCCGTATGAACTTAGTTCATGATTCTAGGTCCCGATTGTTGCCGCGCCAATCTCAGATCGCGGTTCCGCTTTCAGCCAAGCACAATAGGGGCCATAGTCGGAGAGCCAAAACTCCTTTAATGAAGAACCCATATCTTGAACCACTGAGCCACAAAAGACCAGAGAAGCGAATACGAAAGCTTCGGACAGGAAGTTTGATCTTGAGTCGCCGAACAGCTTCTCAAACTCAGATTTTTATTTCAGTTTCTCTCCCCAAAGACGTTGAAGGAGATCACCTGAGAACAGTTAACTGGCGGCGATACAAGAAAGCTAGGATTTCTGACCGCTGCCTTTGGGAAAAGAACCTCAGTTCCATTGCTATGCCGGGTTATGTTATCTCTGCTCCGTTGTCTCAATTTCAGCTATCTCGGCTACGTTAGCCTTAGCTACCTTCAGGAATCTGCTCCAAGGTTTGACAGGATAAATAAGCCGCTTGGGGTTGAAGCCCACCGCAACCGAGATTAGGACACATCAGCCAAGATCCAAATTTTCGAAGAAGAAACATCGAACAAAAAACCAAGATAATCGATATTGTGAATCTGAATCATGGTGAACCGTCGATCGCCCCTTGCCGCCGACAAAGAAACACAATCTGACCTCCTCCTCCTTCCAACATTCCAGATCTTTGCCTTGCACCAGACGGAGGATTTTAAATGCCCCCAATCAGGAAGGCGAAATCCCAAAACACGTTCAAGCCACGACAGCCTAGCGTGTTCGCCGTTGGAGGAAGTCAAAGGAAAATCAGTCAAAAATTCTCATACAGACTTGTCAAATACAAGAATTGGTGGCGTCCTTCTTCTTGGCCAGGGATGCAGATCCACCTTTATTGCACGAATTTCAACTCAATGTTGAGTCGCGGGAATCAAAATTTATCGGTCCCCACGGTCGGCGCCACTGTTCTGGCGTAGAACCAGAACCCTAACCCTGATGGGGCTAGGATGTTGATGTTGATTGGGACTTGACCTAGGAGAGATTCCTAGGGCCTACGTACCCTGAAGAGGGATCAAAGTCCACGTAGTTCGATGATTGACGGATGAGGCGTTTAGCCTAAAGGGGTCTGTATGCTCTGTGACGGCTGTCTGAGAATAGCCGGAGCGTAGACCGTTGTAGAAGATAGATGTAGAAGATGATAGATAGATAATCTGTAGAAGATTGTCCTCGTCTTGATCTCTTAGGTTCACGCTCTATATGTAGATGGCTCCCACGTTGTGCGTGTCCAAGGATCGTGCAAACCGCCCTGGTCATGGCTGGGTCCCACAGTTAGTGGGTTGTGATAGTGGGATAGTGGGCCTTGACTAGGTCCATAACAGATACAATTTGACAACTAAATACTTCTCTATCAAATAGGTTCATTTTAAACCTTTTTCCAAACCTAAACTTTTCACTTCATAATTAAGTATATAGAATCCTCAAACTTAAAGATATAATTTGACTGCACAATACTTATCAATCAAATAGGTTCATTTTAAACCCTTCTCCATACCTACAATTTTCACTACCTTATTTGAAGCATCACCTTCACACAAAAAACTCTGTTCTTTTGCACAGTAGTCCTCATCACCCCTTAATACATTCTTCGCTCATTTTGCAAAACACTCTTTGATCTCATACTTGTTCCCTCCTTCGATCGAAGTCTTCACCCATTCCCTCCTTCGATTTTTGCACTCAGCCTTCATTTGAAGGCGTTCATTTCGTGAGTTCTCTTCCATCCGATCATAACTTTATTCATTCTTACTCTTTCATCATTCTTAACTCGTGGCCGTTATCTTCTTATTAGAATTTCAATAGTGAAATTTCCGAAAAATAGTGAGTTTTTCTGGGTGATCCCGTGATAAAAGTATGAAAATTGGTATTAAATCGATGGATTCTTGGCTTGAAAATGTTAATGGAAGTTATATGTTCAATTCCCTAAAAATAACTATGAGACAATAACTTATAGTTAAATTGGCATCTTAATGCGGATACTATAGAGGCACAAAATACCTTTTGGTGTTGTGGTTCACGATCTGATCTCACAAGTCTTGGTTCGCATATCATAGACGCCTCTAATTGAAAGGTATAACTACTCTTGACACCAATCTATATGATCTTTTGATATGTAAATTAAGGATCTTTGGTGAATTTTGGGGAAAATATTTACGTAATTTTTATTGTACTTATCCTCCCAACTTCCCATTGGTATGTCTCAAAAAAGATGCTAATGGATAGAAATTTAACAACTCATACGAATATATGAATGTATAACAAGATCAGTTTGCACAAAGAAATCAGGGCCCTTTCTGTTTTATTGTTTTTTGACATGTGCTCTTTGACGAATTAGGGAAGCCAAAAAGATTATCCCTTTTTTTTCCATGCTTAGATATCTTTCTTATTATTTTTTAGAAGGAAGAAGTACATAAAATCCCCAAGTAAAGAATTGAAATATTTATAAGCCTCATTGAATTTGCCTGTCAACTTGTAATATTTACGTGTCGGAACATCTATTGACATTTTATACACGACAGGCTCATTACTAGAATGAAGGTGGGGGTGCCTTCACTATCTTTAGACCGGGGCACGTACTCTCTCTGTTTTTTCCCCCACAACAAGCTCTCCCTCCGATCATATATCTCCTTCAAATTGCTTACTTTTAACTTTCATAATAAAATCACCTACTCTTCACTAAAAAAATGATTTTTTAAAAAAATTGTAATTTTTTGATTGGGTTAATATAATGTCGGGTCTTTATAATTTGCTCTCAGTTTGATCTTGATCCTTATAGTTTCATAGATTCATACTATAAGTTTTAGTCCATGAAGGTTTTTTTTTTTTTTTTCCGTTTAAAACGTTAGCCCCTATATTTCAATAAAAGTATGGATTATTTTATTCTTTGGGACCGAATCCATATAATTTAAGATTATAGGACTAAAACTAAAATGAGGAGAAAATTAACTATCAAACATTGTATTAACCATTTTTAATTACATGCTTGTAAAGAATCTAACATTTATATTTTTCACAATAAATAGCCAATCTTTTTAGAATTTAGAAAAGGTTTGGAATTTATGAATATTTATTCACTTACGTGTATTTTTTTTGTTCATATCCATTCACTTATATTTATCCTATCTAATTTGATCAGATCGTGGTGGTTTCATCATCGTGAGAATTTTTTTCCAGAATAATTTAAATTATTCGTTCCCTCAACAGCAATAATTAATTGCTGATAGTAATTTCTTCTCAAAACTGGATATGAACCCAATATTCGTAGCATGGCCAAAATCTCTTATATTTATTTCTTAGCATAAAAGTGTCATAAAATTTTATTTCAGAATTTCATTAAATAGACAACTCATAAATATATTTTGTAAGGGGTTCTGATGAAGCTGTGAAGGCTATCCTTTTTTTTTTTCCTTCAAAAAATGAAAATGAAACAGTTACACCTTGGTCAATTCCGGGTCAAAAGTCAAAACCTAAAACAGATTCATTGCAGCCAAGCATGCACCTAGAGCAAACAATGAATGTATTAAAAGATTTGTTTCCAGTAACTGCCCCGAACACATGCATCTCATATCAATCAGTCCACGCCTCGTTCTTCAAAAATCAATTAAACTCTTATGAATTCGTCATTCACGATTCATACTCTCCCTCGCCGTTTTTATCTATAAATAAGGTTGAGAAGTAGAGCAGGCCATCACAGTTTCAGTAGTGTTATTTGCAAACCATTGTCTGTCTCTTGTCCAACCTCTAGCTTGTCTGTATTTCAGCCATGGCACCCGTTACTCAACTTCCCTGCGACTGCAACGGCATTTGCAGGGCTTGCAAGGTGAAGCCGGCAGAGGCGGAGAACCTGACGTGTAAAACATGCGCCACACAGTGGCACGTTGACTGTCTTTCTTGCCGTCCGGAGACGATGGCGGAGGCGGTTGAATGGGAATGCCCGGACTGTTCCTCCCTACACCGTGATCTTCCGGTGGCCAACGAGAAGACGTTGCCAGAGGGAGCTGGGGATCTCATAGCAGCCATTCGAGCTATAGAGGCCGATGGGTCTCTCTCAGATATGGAAAAGGCCAAAAAACGCCAATGGCTTCTCAGTGGGAAGGCCGTGTTGGAAGAAGGGGAGGAGAAAAGGCGAGAAGGAGATGGAAGCAACATTTTAGACATCCTCAATGGAACGCTTCAGTGCTCATTCTGCCTCGAATTACTGGAGAGGCCTGTCACAGTAAGTTCGGATTCCCTTTGAATGTGAATATCTAAATTGTTTTTTATTCTCTCCTTTTCGCTTCATCATATTCATCAGCTTATATAAAATGTTTGATAGGAATGGTGATGATTAGCATATGTTATATTAATTACATGTCAGTATCATGGAATAATAAAAGTTATAATGGAACGTAATTCTCATTCAGACTCCATGCGGGCACAATTTTTGTCTAAAGTGCTTCAAGAAATGGGTGGGCCAAGGCAAAAAGACGTGCGCAAAGTGTCGTGCGGTGATCCCTAGCGACGTGGCAAGCGGAATTCGAATTAATTCCGCCGTCGTAAATGCCATTCGCGCAGCGAAGGCGTCTAAAGCTAGCAGTACTGCCGGAGAAACTTGGAGAGTGTACCAGTTTGTACACAACCAAGACAGACCGGACAGAGCATACACCACAGAGAGGGCCAAAAGAAAAGGCAAGGCAAATGCAGCGAGCGGAAGGATATTCGTAACAGTGCCTCAGGATCATTTTGGTCCAATCACAGCTGAGAATGATCCATTGCAGAATCAAGGTGTGCTTGTGGGCCAATGCTGGGCTGACAGATTTGAATGCCGGCAATGGGGGGCCCATTTCCCTCATATCAGTGGTATTGCCGGCCAGTCCAAACGTGGTGCTCAATCGGTTGTTCTTTCCGGCGGTTATATCGACGATGAGGATCATGGAGAGTGGTTCATTTACACCGGAAGGTTCGTGGTTATAGTGCCATTCATGCTCTTTCTTATGCGTTGCTCATTCACTCACACACACACACACATATCTATATTATATTCCTGCTTCTTTCTTCTTGGTTTTTTGTTGAATCCCAGAACGGGTCCGTTACGTTGTTGCAGCGGCGGTAGAGATCTAAAAGGCAACAAACGAACCAGTAAAGAGCAGTCTTTCGATCAAACGTTTGTGAAGTCGAACTTGGCGCTTAAAGTGAGTTGTCTAAAGGGGTACCCTGTTAGAGTATTAAGGTGAGCAATCTACATCAAAAGCAGATCTCTCTCTCTTTTCAGTTCTCTCTATCTATCAAGTATCTGACGTTACATGGCAGTGCATTTATAACCCATAGTTCAGCCACTTTATAAGGCTCATATTGAGATTTATGTTTGACCTCTTCTTAAATTCCAATATAGATCGCATAAAGATAAACAGTCCCCGTATGCCCCCCGGGAAGGTATAAGATATGACGGAATTTACAGAATTGAAAAATGTTGGGCGAAACAAGGAGTGCAGGTATATTTTGCTATCTCTTATTGTTTTATTGCTCGACTGGTTCTTGTTCTATGCAACTTTTCTGATAACATATGATTATGTATCAGGGCTTCAAGGTTTGCCGTTATTTGTTTGTTAGATGTGAAAATGAACCCGCTCCTTGGACGAGGTATTTGCCATGTTACTCATTTTATTATCTTATTTTAGAATCTGTAATTATATACTTTTATTAAATTATCTTAAATGACATGCAGCGATGATCACGGTGATCGCCCAAGACGACGATTACCAGAAATTCAAGAGTTGCAGGAGGCTGTAGCGGTAATTGAAAGGGAAGAAGATCCATCCTGGGGTTATGATGTAAGTGCTTTTAAAGATTATTGTTCTGCTGTGATTGTTTATGATTTTACCTTTTTTCCTAAAATATGCTTACCAAATGAGATTAGATTATAAGGAACACTTATGAGTTATGATGCAATCAGAAGGTTCGGAAAATATAATTAACTAATAATTTCTTTAGGAGCAAAATACATGTTGGAGATGGATGAAGCCGCCCCCTCCAAGCAAAAGGCCAGTTAGAAGAATGGATTCAGAAGAGATTGAAAAGTCAAGGAAAATAATTAGGAAATCCAAAAACATATCAATTAGCGAAAGCTTATTGAGAGGTATGCATGCATTTGTTGCCAACCCCTATTTCGGTCAACTTATCGTTTTATAGCAACTCTCTGTATATATCTAGTTTGTTGCAACCAATTAAATGGTTCATTTTCTCCAAATGTAATTAAACTACAATAATGTCCACATAACCAGGGATGTTTTTATAATGTTATTTTGTTTCCATATCAAGGATTGAAATGTCTTATCTGTGGGCAAGTTATGGCTTCTCCTGTAACCACGCCATGCGGCCATAACTTTTGCAAGACATGTTTAGAAGGAACATTTGCAGGCGTGCCTTTCCTGAGAGAGAGAACCAGAGGCGGGAGGTCACTTCGCTCGCAAAAGAATGTGCGAATATGTCCTGCTTGCCCTACTAATATATCTGATTTTCTTCAAAATGTTCAGGTTGGTCAAGCATTATTTGCTCTCAACATCTCCAATTTTAAAACTGGTTTAATTTCTAAACTCATCTGGCTGCTTGCTTGTTCTTACAGATTAATAGGGAGTTGATGACTTTAATTAACTCGCTAAAGGAAGAGGCTGAACAGAAAAGAAATTCTGAGGACTTGACCAGTGAGAATTCAAGCGGAGACAAGGTGGAGGAGGTTGAAACTGTTGTTGAGAAAGATGGAGAAGATACTGATTCAGATGAGGAAGAGTGATGTTGTTTTTTTTTGGTCGAGGAGGAAGAGTTATGTTACATGCGAGATTGTTTTTATTTATGTATTCTCTTTTTTTATTATATTATGTATTCTTTGACCAAAAAAAAATTTATATTTATGTATTGTCACATGGACAGCTGTCTTCTGTTTGATAGCTCTTCGTAGTGACACAGCTTAAATTCTCGTGAATATTATTAATAAATGTCAATATAAAATTTTATCCATACTTTTTTTTTAAAATAAAATAAATTGAGCTCTGAGCTAAAAATGTACAGAGATTTAGAGAAAATCCTTAAAAAAAATTTAAAAAATTCAAAAGGACAAAAATATATTTCAAATATTCATATATAATATCAAATAGGTGTTAGGGCCTGATTTGTCGTTTTCAAAATTAAAAAAAAAATGATATAATTGTCTCTCTAAGTTTAAAAATTAAATAGAGAGGAAAAAACGATTTCATTTTGATAAAAAGTTTCAAAAGTTTAAATAAGGTTTTCACAATTTATCATAAGAAATTCACAAGTTGTAAATCAAAATTCACAAGATCTAGAAAGTGTTTCACAAGTTCTTGAAAAAAAAAAAAAAACACAACATTCTTAAAAAATTTCATAAATTACAAATTTGAATTCACAAGATTTGATAAGGATTTTATAATTCTCAAAATAATTTCACAATTTACAAATTTTGATTCATAATATATGATAAATGTTTCACAAATTCTAATAAAGATTTTATAAGTTTGGATAAGATTTCCACAAATTATCAAAAAAAAAATCACAACTTCCTTAAAAAATTTCACAAATTGCAAATTTTGATAAAAGTTTCACAAGTTCAAGCAATATTTTATACACAAGATCTAATAAGATTTCATAAGTTTTGATAAAAGTTTTACAAGTTCGAATAACGTTTTCACAATTAACTTTGTCAAAATGAAAATTAAACTCCGTGAGATAATTCTGTCATTGCTTTTTAATTTTAAAAAAGATGAATCAAGCACTAAACCTTTTCGGTATTATGAATATTCAAAATATCTTTTTGTCCTTTCATATTTTTAAAGCTCTTTTTAAGGGATTTTCCTTATACTCTACATTTTTTGTCGAAACCCTAGATTCTAATGAAAAAATGTATTTCCAACCTTGCACTTGTCATTAAGCGAATTTATTGTGATTAATTCTATTTTGATAGTTCTATTAAATTGACTAAAGTTATTTTGATAGACCAACATAATACATGTCTAGATCATTTAAATTTAATACATGGGAAGATGCTTATTAATAAGAAACAAGGGCCGTCAGCTCTTTGAAGAGTTCGTGAATGAACTCAAGGAACTTATCACAGACTCGTATATCTTTATGCCCCTAATGTAAACAGTATCTTGTAGGTGCTGCGAGAGAAGGCCATGGTATCAGAGTCAGATAGAAGAAGCAAAAGGAATAGCAGAAGAGAAGCTTAATAAGGGAGGATTAGAAAAAATGTCAAATTACCTCGTTGTGGTCGTGAAGCAGTATGGGAGTGTTTGTCATTGGAGAGAAGCCAAGAACAGGAATTCCTTTCTGCCTAACAAATCGAGAATCAGTTGTAGAAACAAGAATTTCAGGCTTTGCAAGCTTTCCTCCAGCCGATGTGATGGCCTGCTCGAAAACTAACCACCATGGATTGGAATCATCAGTTGGGGTCATCATGGGGCGTCCCATGTTGTCTCTAAGAGGCCCTTTCTCTTTTATCTGCCATATTTCAAAGGCACTAATGTATCAGCCATTTTTCCACATCTTTGGTTGCCCATAGATGAGGCAAAAAATTGCAGTCCAGAAATTAAAAGCAAAGACCATGGTCAGAGAATCCAAGTTTATTCAGTGAGCAAAAATGCAGAAACATGTTGAGTCCCGTACGTTGTTTATATGATCCAAGGTTGGCATTAGTTAGAAAATATCATATTAAAGTCAACAATCATACCATAAAACAATCACTTTTGAACTCCAGAGAATTTTAAAAGGGATAGAAATTGATTCAGAAGATGACTCAATCATATGCGTTGTAAAAAGTCATCTAATGTAGCAGGTCATAAATTTTCATGTCAAGACAGCAGAGTTTGAAATCTAGGATACCAGTATAACTGTTCTGAGGCCAAAGCGCATGGTAGGAAAACAAATCCAGGCATAAGGCATTTTAATCAAATCTAGACCTTTGAATCGAGCAGATTACCCTCGATTTTTAAAGATTGGATATCAATCTGACATGCCATGCCAAAGTTCTTCTCTTACCAATAGACATAATTAACCAGATGTTATTTCTAGAGCACAATGATGAATTTCTTCTGGGGAAAAAATCCTACAGTATCGGGATATCAAGCAGCATATGGCTTCTAATAAGGATTTTCTAAACCAACTATTGGAACCTTTGCCAGAAGAAAAATCTAATTGCATTTCCTCCTCTTGTGTTTGGCAATTGGCATTGCATGCAGCAGTGATTAAACCAGGAATAAATCAAAGCAAAAAAGAAAGTTCCAAAAGGAAGCTAAATTGGGCGAGTACAAAGGAATGTTAAATACAAAGCCAGAACTCAGAATTTTTTTTAAATCACTTGAATGACAAGTTCATTGTCCAAGACATCTATAATGCTGTCATACTCGTATTTTCAACCACCATTACTTCACATAATCATGTTTACAGTTGTTTTTGAATTACGTGACAACTTGACTCATCAGATGTGGACATTAAAAATTTCAAAATCTACATGAGGGGGAAAAACCAACTTCATCTGAGACAATTGACTCGCTATTTAATATCCGGTATTCCTGCATATTGTAAACGCAGTCTAAACATGACAGATAGCTATATAACATTAAGGGTGAAGGTGCAAAAATATACATGTATTTTATCCTGAGAAGCACCCAGCACCAAATGTTTTTTTTAGGTGCAAAACTACACATGAACTTTCAAAAGCGGGGCAAAAATACACATGCCGTTAAAATGCCCTAACTAACGTTAATTTTAGGTGGGCCCCACGCCATTTACAAAAAATAAAAATGCTTAACTTGTTTTAATTTCCTAACTTGCCCTTCTATTCAACTTTGGAATATCTGAACGAAGAAGAAAATGACTTGCTTCGGAATCGATTTGGCTTTGGGGAGGTGATTCTTGTCGCCGTCAAATTTTCTTGAAGAACTTCCGGTGCGACGATCTCAGTGCCGGAGATGGCATTTTTTGTGAACGCGCTTTCATGCTACTGGAGATCGATGGCCTTCACAAGGGTTTGAGCACAGTGTCAGTGGAATTGCAAATATAGCGGCGGCGGCGGATGGGAGATGAAGGTGGAGGACAACGGCCGAAGGAGGACGACATAGGAGTGCTTAGATCTGCAACACCGAGCTCCTTCTGAGATGCTACGACCCTTTCCGTCAAGCCTTGCCGCCGCCGACGACTTCAGATCCAAGCACTCAACTTTTTTCAAATTCAGGTCTGACGTCGTCTACTTCTGCTTTGATTTTGATTTCTCCAATTTCTCTGGTTCAAGATTCTGATATTTTTCTTCGATTTCTCTGGTTCTAGTGCCTTCCGATTTCTTCCACGAAATTGCATAGCTTTTGGCTTCTTCTTCTTGATTCCCCCCCTTCAAAATATCAAATTTTTACTAAATGAATTTATGGCGAGTCTAAGGAGGTAATGGAAGACGGTGGGGAAGAATAGGTTGGCCTGAAATTCTTAATAGAGAGGACGATGCTTCTATGTTTGAAGTTTCTGGGTTCTTGTTTCATATTTTTAAAATGATATGGATAGATTTGTGTAGATATGATATTATTTTTGCTTTGATTATATAAGTTTGTGTAAACATCGATTGATTCCTATCTTCTTCCGATTGATTCCCGTCTTCTTCCACTGATGGTTTTGGGTTTGATTTGTCTCTTTGCATTTTGATTTGAGTTTATGGATGATGTGTTCTTGAAGGTTGAGTTTTGATTTACCTGGTAATGCGAGCATTATGAATGAAGGTCACTGTTCGTGTTCTTCGATAGAAAAGAGAGAGTTGCAGAGGATGGAGGTCGGGAGGGAGATGGTGTGAGGGGCATTTTGGTATTTTTGTAATGCACTTAACGTCTGTTAAGAAAATTTAACTATGATGGTATATTTGCCTCACTTTTGAAAGTTCATGTATAGTTTTGCATTTAACAAAAACATTTGGTGCTAGACGCTCCTTAGGATAAAATACACATGTATTTTTGCACCTTTACCCTAACATTAAATTCACCAATATTCAAAAGCAGCACCCAGTCCTTTCAATATTTTGAACAATATATGCTGTTCAACATATAAAGGCAACCCAACTAAAACCAACTTCATTTGAGACAATTGACTCGCTACTTAATATCCTGTATTCCTGCATATTGTAAACGCAGTCTAAACATGACAAATAGCTACATAACATTAAATTCACCAATATTCAAAAGCAGCACCCAGTCCTTTCAATATTTTGAACAATATATGCTGTTCAACATATAAAGGCAACCCAACTCCATTTCCTATTAAGATAGAAAACGAAAATAAGATTTCATGGTGATTTTACCTCATATGACATGTTTCTAGCGGCTGGTGCCCATTCTTGAGCAATTCTTCTTCTCATTTCATCTGGATCAGCAGTAGGGATTAGCCTAAGATCGAATCCTGCTTCAGCTTCTGAAGGCTGCAAATTCATTGCAAATCCCTGGACAAATACCACGCACCATTCATTTCAAGTTATTTTCAACATAATCGAAGTATCATCAATTTCAAAATAAATGTGTTTATCCAACTCACAGCAAGTGAAGGAACCCCAGCTTTCAGATAAACGGGGTTAATCGAAATAACTTCAGAATTAGCAGCTTCACCGGACTTGACGGCATCAAAATGACTCTCCCTATACTTGCTTATAACCCCAATGCTCTTCATCAAGTTCTCCATGGCACTATTATCATACATCCTCGACCCATGCCCAGGTGGTCCTTTCGCTTTAATTTTCACTTCCCATGGCATCCTATCCGCATAGAACACCCTAAACTCGTCACCAGGCGAGGCCTGTCCTTCATCCAACATAAACCCAACATTTAAATCATCAAACACCTTCGAACCCGCAAACTTGGCAAACCCCTCAAATCCACCAATCTCCTCGTCCGGAACATAGGACAAGTGAATCGTACGTGTGGGCGTGAAATCCTTCTCCTTCAGATTCCGAATCGCCTCTAGGTATTGCTGTAGGAAATCCACCAGAAACGCGGAAGCGAATCTTACCGACACGATAGAGGAAAAGTATAACCTTCATCGTTTTGATTACCTTGAAGGATGCAGCGATCTGATAGACTCTCCAAGAACACACGAACAGTCCAAGCTCGCTCTATGATCGATCTTCCAGACTATTCTCGAGGGGGATGAGATGGTTGTCTGGGCAACCGTTCAGATGATGAACGTCTGCCTCTAGGGTTTGTTTCTGATGAAAGCCTCCTATGTTTGTCTGCATTTCACAAAGAGGAGAAAGTATGTTTATATACTACTACATCCAAGACCTAACCCTAATGCACATGGGCCATAGGGTTCTTGGGCTTGTAGTCTCACTTAAGCCTTATTGGGCTTAAGTGACCAAAGAGCATATTAACCCAACAATCTCCCACTTGCTCTTTAAGGTACAAGCTTGGGATTGGGCTTAAGTGACTAAAGAGCACATTAACCCAACAATCTCCCACTTGCTCTTTAAGGTACAAACTTGAGTTCGTAAACCCAAGACCATGTAGCTCATAAGCCATCATCATCTGATAATATACCCCATCCCTTATCTCGAGCTAGCCAGGGATCTACCATTTGTCATTTATCAAGGCTCATGATAATCTACAGAAGATCATCTAGTTCGGTGTTACTCCACTAAAAGCCCGAATGTGAACTCCAAGAATAATGACACTTATAACACGAATATGCATTACCCCTTTATAGAATGTCTATAATTTGATTGACTAGTTTTCTGTAACCCAATCAATTATTTATTCCCTTGACTGTGATAGTTTCTCTAATGGATTACATGCACCGGCGGTGTCTTCAATATCCAAGTACCGAAACATATCAAGGGGACATTTCCTATAAATTCCATGTTGTTTATCTCATAAACACCAATAACTGATAGTCTCAATCCCAAAATACCGAGTTTTTGGCCGTCATATAGATCAAACCTCACCCTTTGGTAAATCAAAGAATGAAAACTATTCGACTACCTTTTTAAAATAAACTCAGGATTAAGAGCAACTACATGACTATAGTTAGTGGAGATTTGATTCCTTATGACAGAAAGAACAACCTTAATCAAATCTCTCCTTGATCCATTCAATGTAAGTATTAACTTACACCAATATTTTATAATGATTCGGACAAAACCATTTCATAAAATATTGCAGCCTAAATAAAGTGCCCAACTTAATTTAATAGTCAGTGAACCTATTCATCAATTGTGAGAACCTATGACCATGTCCTCTATGAACGTATCCATATGATCATATACTCCACAATTGATCCGGACCTTTGAGTTTGTAAATAGTGTGTGAAATAAATGAAAACAGACCTCATTTATTAACATTCAGAAAAAAAATTACAATGTCATAATGTCTTGCTCAAAGAACACAAAATAACAAAGTAAAATAACAACTACCTAAAGCTATAGCAAATCTGGAATCCTCCTAAGACCCATAGATGAAACATGCCTCTCGAACACATGTTCAGGCAAACTCTTAGTAAAAGGGTCAACAAGGTTCTCGTCCGATGCTATCAGCACACACATGATTGTTTTACACTTCTCCAACAAATGGCACCGCCATTAAGGGTGTACACATATCCCGAGGTGGATTTAACTTGAGTCAATATCTCCTTGGAGATCTGAGTCCGTATAACCAATGGTTTCAAGACTCCCACTAGAATAGACCAACATATAATCTCTCGTTCTCCGTAGGTACTTGAGTATATGTTTAACCGCTACCCAGTGTTCCTCTCCAGGATTAGATTGGTACCGGCTTACTACTCCCACTGCATAGCATATATCTGGTCTGGTACAAAGCATAGCATACATGAGACTACCTACTGCTGAAGCATAAGGTATCCTACTCATGTGTTTTCTTTGCTCAGGAGTTTTAGGAGATTGCTCCTTAGAGAGATGAATCTCATGCTTGAAGGGTATAATCCCCCTCTTGGAATTCTCCATGCTAAACCTGGCAAGTATTTTGTCGATGTATTTAGCTCGGGATAATGCCAAAACCCTATTCTTCCGGTCTCGAAAGAGTTTAATACCAAGAATATAATTGGCTTCCCCTGTGTCCTTCATATCAAAATGCTTGCTCACCAGTTTTTATGCCTAACAATACCTCTGTATCATTTCCGATAAGGAGTATATCATCCACATAAAGTACCAAAAAAGATATCGCATTACCTTGGATCCTCTTATACACACACGGCTCATCAGGACTTTTCTCAAAACCATAAGACTCAATGGCTTGATCAAATCTGATGTTCCATGATCTGGACGCTTGCTTAAGTCCATAAATGGACCTTTGCAACTTGCATACCATTTCTTCTTGCCCTTTGGCTATAAACTCTTTTGGTTGCTGCATATAGATTTCCTCTTCCAAATTTCCATTTAGAAAAGCAGTTTTGACATCCATTTGCCAAATCTCATAATCAAGATTTGTTTGCAACAACTAAGAGAATCCGGATGGACTTAAGCATGGCAACCGCGAAAAGTTTCGTCATAATCCACACCTTCTTTTGGGAGTACCCTTTCGCCACCAATCTAGCTTTGAAGGTTTCAACCTTCCCGTCCGATCCTCTCTTTCTCTTGTAAATCCACTTACACCCAATGGGTCTTACCCCTTTAGGTGCATCTACAAGAGACCAAACCGAGTTGGAATTCATAGAATCCATTTCACGATTCATAGCCTCAAGCCATTCCCGAGCATCAACATCTCCTAGTGCTTCGTCATAACTCGTGGGATCATCATCTTCATCAATGATGACATCCTGATTTGACTCACCCAATAAGAGATATCTTGCAGGTTTACGAATCAATCTCCCACTACGACTTTGTCGCACTTGATGTTGTGCATCTACAGGGGGGTCCATATTATGTGGGTTAACAATTTCTAGATAAGGACCCTCATTAAGTGGATTGACTAATTCATCATTTTGTTCTTCCATAAGTTCATCATTATGCTGAATTTCAGCATGAACTTCATCATCATGCTGAACTCCTGGTACCTGAACTTCTGGTACTAACTCTGGTTCCTGTGTATGTTCAGTTATATTTTCCCTCTTTGAACAAACACAGATTAAAAGCCGGAACCGCCCGAGGTTGAGGTGAAACTTGATCTGAGACTTGCTCATCAAGAATAATCTTACTCCTTGGCTTATAATTTTCCATATAGTCCTCCTCTAAGAAAGTCGCGTGAGTGCTCACTATGACCTTCTTTTCTTTTGGACTATAAAACAACCAACCTCTCGGTTCCTTTAGGATAGCCTATAAACATGCATACTTCAGTACGCGAGTCCATTTTATCTGGTTTCTGTTGCAAGACATGTGCCGGAGCACCCCAAATCCGAATATGGTTCATGGTGGGCTTACACCCTTTCCACAATTCTATTGGTGTCTTTGAAACCGACTTGACGGAGCTAAGTTCAAAAGATACATAGCGCTTCTAAGGCATATCCCTTAATGAGTTAGAAAGAGATGAATAATCGAGCATAGATCTTGTCATTTCTAAAAGGGTTCTATTTCTCCTTTCAAAGAACTCCATTCTGCTGGGTGTCCTTGGAGAAGATAATTGTGAAACTATCCCCTCTTTTGTCGTAAGACCTGAACTCTCCGTAGATAGGTATTCACCCCTCGATCGATCGAAGAGTCTTAATTTGAACACCAAGATGCTTTTCGCCTCACCTTGAACTCTTGGAATTTTCCAAAAGCTTCGACTTATGACGCATCAAGTACACATGTCCAAATCTAGAGTAATCATCGTAAATGTGATGAAATACCGATACCCACCTCGGCTTGGACATTTATTGGTCCACATACATCGCATGTACCAATTCCACCAAGTGTGGCACGTTTTCCTTGGCCTTGAAAAATCTCTTGGTCATTTTACCCTCTAAACAAGATTCACATACGGTATCGGTTCAAAGTTCGTGGATTTTAAAATCCCACTTTTGGCCAAAACTTGTATCCTGTTAGAGTTAATATGACCCAACCTCAAATGCCAAAGATAAGTTTCATTTGAAACTTTTCTTTTCTTTGATGAATTAATATGCTCAACATCTCTTAATTCAACATGATTAACTTCACAGGAACAGATTAAGGAAATAAAGACCATTAAATTTTACACTGTAACAAATAAAAGAAGATGAACTTCTTATTGAAACCGAGGAATCAAACTGAATCACAAACCATGTTTATACAAACAACTAATGTAAATTAAATTCCTCTTAAAATCTGAATAAATAAACAGTCTTCTAAAACCAAAGTTCTCGCATCCAAGCTTCAAATCTCTTTGTCCTTTACTCACAGGCAAGCTATGTTTGAACCACTGCAAAGAGTAACAAACATGGTTAGTGGCTCCTGAATCAACGATCCATTTTTCATCGTGATTCTCCACTAAACAAGCCTCAATCACATGTAAATTACCCATACCTGGTTTATTCAAACGTGGGCAATTTTTTCTCCAGTGCCCTGTCTGTCCGCACTTGAAGCACTTGCCTTTCGGCTGCTTCATTGCAACTGTTTTGGCAACTGGAATACCTGATTTCTTCTTTTTCTTGTTCTTGTTCTTTCCCTTGGGTTTCCCTTAGGTTTCACAGAACTTTCACCAACAAACAATGCACTTCCCTGCTTGACTAGAGATCGCTCAGCACTCTCAAGCTCGTGCATCGCTTGAGTGAGGTCAAGATGCATCTTATTCATATTATAATTCATCTTGAATTGATCAGTGATTGTAAGAGAAGGTTAACTTTTACTTCTTGGTCAAACTTGACCCCATGGTCATCAGCCTTCTTGAAGTTTGCTATCATTGTTAGACAATGATCCCGCACACTTCCTCCAGACATCATTGTCTTAGTAACTAAATTCAGCGCATTTTGCCTAGCAGAGCTGCTAGACGTAGCAAACATGCCATCAAGAGTCTGGAGCATTGTTGCTCCACTCTCAATCGTGCTTACTTGCTCCTGAAGATGACTGGCGAGATTGGCCAAAATATAGCAATAACCGACACATTCGCCTTCTCCCATCTTTCTTCTCCCGCTGAAAACGAGTCCGAATTGCATCGACGCATTTTCAGCAGCCGCTACTGCATAGGGGTAGTTAGAACAAAGATGAGCTTTTCATATTGAAGAACAATATCCAAATTAGTTTTCCATTGTTTGTAGTTTGTACCATCCATAGGTTTTTGGCTCAAGATTGTAGCTAAAGGATTGAATGAAGACATTTTTCTGAAATTAAGGAAAAAACCACACTAATTACAAACTATAATTAACAACAAACAGATGTAGCGCTAGTAGATTCTAATAACTACTATTCGTTTATCGTTTAACAATCCATTAGTTATCTTTACAAGGCTTACGATGGGCAAGATACTTGTAAAACTAATATTGTTATTTTGGGCCTTCGGCCCATTGCCGGGGCCTCGATGGGAGGGTTAACAATTTCACCAAAGTTGAATGTAATTAACCATTGTTTACTTTCAAAAATTATCTTTAGTGTCTAAGTGTTGCCGACGATGGGCCGTGCAAAACTTTACTAAAATTTTGAAAGTATTGGGTTTAATCTAGCGAAATCCGATTATCCTTATCCGATGGGGCTTCAAACGATAACCATTTCACTAATAAACCCACAATTGGGGCCCATAGGTTTTAAAATTAAATGATTAATTTAAAACCTTCACCCATTCAATATTTTAAAATTTAGAATTTTCAATTTCCAAGAATTTGTTCAATTTTGAGTAATAACTATAATTTGAGTGAGATCAACCCATAAATTATTAGGTATCTAAAATCTAGTCATGATTGGCGAGTGTGCTTCTCATGACCATTTTAAATAACATAAATTACTCTAAAAATACATTCTCTTAGGAAATTTCCGACATGTGATTATGCAACAATATGGCATCTTCCTATTCTATATGGCATGTTATTTCAAACATCATGTTAATCGCTCATATAATTCATACAATTCAATAAAGAAAATCATTAAACAATTAAAAAAAATAACTTTAATAACTTTAATCCATGGCTTTCCTATTTTAAAAAAATAAAATAAAAATTACAATTTTGGAATTACTCTTTCGTCCAGCCCATAGTATCTGTCTCAAGCCTCTTTAGGGTATTCATGGGCCCAAAAGCCCAAAGACCCACCCCGGCTAGAAACCCTAGAACACGAAAGAGGAACCCTAGCCTTTACTTCGCCACGCCGTCACCGAAGTCATCTCAAAGACGAAATTCCAGGGGAAGGACCACCATGAAGAGACGACCTCACGGCCGCCGGAACCACCCAAAAATGGTGGTCCACGCGCCCTCACGCGCGTCTCCTTTGTGGGAGCGTGAAGCCCACTCTCAGTCACTTCTGTAGGCGCGTGGTGGCGCGTGGGAGCTCGTATGGTGTCGTTCCACCTCTCATTTTGTTCGTCTTTCCGTCCTCTTTCCAACGACATATGGTTCGTCCAAATCGGAGGTCAAGAGGTCCACGAAAAGTGTCCGACAGTGTTGATTGCTCATCTTCTTGCGCTTGATCTCCAACTTTTACATAAATTCGAAAATTACATAGAAATTCTAAAAGAAAATAGAAAACAGCAAGGAGGAAACCTAATCATATGGGATTAGCCTCCTTGTTACAAATCAAGAAATACAGAGAGAATCTGACCATGGATTAAAGCGATTAACCGAATAATCTTTTTATCTATGAATTATAAACGTATTGACACCATGAAACTAATAACAAATATAGAAATAGATGCCATATTTTTCAAAAAAAATTTGAAAAAATTAATCACATGAGAATAAAATCAAAACTGGTTCTTTTCCTCATCGCGATACGGCTCTGATGCCAATTGTAGGAAATCCACCAGAAACGCGGAAGCGAATCTTACCGACACGATAGAGGAAAAGTATAACCTTCATCGTTTTGATTACCTGGAAGGATGCAGCGATCTGATAGACTCTCCAAGAACACACGGTCACCCAAGCTCGCTCTATGATCGATCTTCCGACTATTCTCGAGGGGATGAGATGGTTGTCTGGGCAACCGTTCAGATGATGAACGTCTGCCTCTAGGGTTTGTTTCTGATGAAAGCCTCCTATGTTTGTCTGCCTTTCACAAAGAGGAGAAAGTATGTTTATATACTACTACATCCAAGACCTAACCCTAATGCACATGGGCCATAGGGTTCTTGGGCTTGTAGTCTCACTTAAGCCTTATTGGGCTTAAGTGACCAAAGAGCATATTAACCCAACAATTGCATCCCAATGCATTTATCGTCCTGAGCTCCACGGGCATAAATTCTCCCGTCGGGCGTACGGACGGCAGCGAACGGCGGGTGGATCCACTTGGAGGGCTCGGCGGGGACGGAATCAAGGTGGGAATTGAGGAGGAGAGAAGGAAGAGAAGGGTCGGAGCCAGGCCATGCGAGGAGAAGAAGGGGCTTACCGGGAGAGAACTCTAGAATTTGATGTTGGAGGCCAATGGAATGTGCTTGAGATGTGAGGAAGGAGACAGCTGAAGAGTAATCGGGTTCTGGATGTGCGGTCTTGATTCTGAGGTATTGCTGGAACCGAGTGATGGGCGTGTCAGCTTCTTCCGACGAACAAGGTATTGAAGCGGTGCAAGTACATAGACTGCCAGAAGCTGAAGCAAACTTATATAGTGTTGTCGCGAAGAACAGAGTATGGTAAACAAGTAACAAACGAGAACAGCGAGGTGCAGCCATGCAGAAAACGGATGTGACAGGGAGATACTAGTTCACAGTTCGCACATGATAGTTGGTGAAGGCGGAGGAGGAGACCGAGAACATTTTCCGAAATCCTCTTCAACAGATATGATTAGATTCTAATATGTGCGCGTCGTCTTCTTCTTCTTTTCTTTTTTTCCTGAAATGATTCCCGCGCTATAATGTTGATTGGTGAGGGAAATACTGGGTAGCTATAAATATATTTTTAATTTAAAGATATACATTTTAATTTTATTGTAAAGATTTGTTAGAGAATTTGAAATATCTCCTATTATTAAATAAATTAAATTAAATTAGTGTGTCAGAATAATTACTTTTCGAGGATCGAGCAAAGGAAAATACACAAGTGGAACTGTCTATACGTATAGAACCAACCGAGTATTTGATTTCTGATGGCTTGTTTAAAATAGTAATTAGAACCTTTAAAGCAATTTTTTAATCCTAATTTATATTGCATGAAGTAAATAGGAAAAAAGATAAGAAAATACCATTTGAAATTCAAAATCCTAAATAAGCAATTTCCTATAAAAATAAGTTGTTAATTACTATACTTTTATAGTTAATACCTATATTCTTATAGATAACAAGGCTGATTTAAAATTTTGAAGTTTAAATACTATTTTCTTGTTTTTTTTTTCGTGTAAACGTTTATCATGGTAAAAACAAAATATGTTAAAAACATTTAGGAAAATTAATTATTTAGTCCTATAGTTTGATTGAGTTTGTACCCAGTCCTTCTAGTTTAACTCGTCGCGACTCTGTTCTTATAATTTCCTAATTTTTATAAAAAAATCTGAGTCTTCTATAACTCGGTCGACGGGGAGAAAATGTGCTTATTTGATATCTTTGTTGTCAGGGCAATGTAAGAATGTTAGGGGGAAAAGGCAGAGGTAGAGGTTGAGGAAGAAGAAATCAGAACTGCAAAGAAAGAGGAGGGAGGATTGAGAATCTAATATTCTTACTTTGCTCTGACAACAAGGATGCCAACTAAACACACACATTTTCTCTTGGTCAATGCCATATAGGATGAGTTATAAGAGAATCATATTTTTTTTTTTACAAAAATTAGGAAATTATAAGGACTGATTCGCAATGAATTGAATTATAAGGACTAAGTCAGTGACTCGGTTAAACTATAAGGATTAAATAATTAACTCTCTCCGAAAGTTTTGTCTTCATGGACGACAAGTACATAAGCTCTTCTAGGCTTCCAGCTTCATGGTAAACTTACAACTTCAAACGTGTCAACGAATCGCGTGTGCTTGACCCCTTAATGCCCCTGTTTAGTATCATGGAATATTTTTTTATAGAAGTGGAAATGGAAATAGAGGTGGAATTGGAAGAGGAAGTGGGGGTAGAAGTGAGTTCTATAGTATGTTTGGTATACCTATAGAAGTGAGGTATAATTTTTAATAAATATGTATATTTTTCCTATAAAAACACTCAAACAACATTGCCATTAAAATAAAATAAAAAACCACCCACCAGTAAACCACCACCACCACAAAGAATCACTTCTGACGACTTATAGCCACTAATCCAGATCTTGAATTCCGAACTCAAATATTGGAATCAAAATCAATTAATCCATAGATCTGAAAATCACAGAACATAGAAATCATCAAATTTGAATCAAACAAAGTGACCTTAAAAATAATAGGAAGAATGTCACTCTCCTGTAATCACAAAACATCAAAAGCAACAAATTTATAATTGGATTCGAGAGAGAACGTGGAACATTTGTTCAAAAATAGGAATGGGTTCACGTGAGCTAGTTGAAAACTTTAACCAATAAATTTGAGTTGCCATGAACGAACGAAGGGAGACGCAAATCTGAGTCGCCATGGATGAATGAACAAAGCAAACGGTGGGTCAAGAGGGAGTCGACTGAGAGAAAATATGTGGGAATCGGAGGTGGATGTGCGAACCCCAGGCTGAAACTCACATTGCAGATCGAAGGGAAGGAGGAGGAGTAAACATCGTCTTGCAAATCGAAAGGAAGAGGGAGCATATCGTCTCCATCCTTGCTGTTGTTGTACCCCACCATCACTGTTGTTGCCGTTGATGTGCCTCAACGTCGCTGTCCTTTCCGTCGTTGTATCTTTCCACAGCTGTCCTTGCCGGGCCGTGCCCGTTTGGGATAATGGCGGTAGAAGTAACTTTTTTCTGATGTGATATGTGTTTGAGATAGCGATGGTAGAAATGACTTTTTCCTTGATTGACACTCGATAGCTTTTTAAAAGATAGATGAGATGAAAAATGATTGAAAAGGGTATGAATCTCACACACACACACATATATATATTATAAAATGTGATAATTTGGGATAAAAAAATTAAAATAGATATAAATTTGTTAAATAAAATAGTAAAATTACCATTAAAAAAATCACAACACAATGAAGTGTTAAAATAAACCTATCTCCTACAAGTTGGTTTCTAATTTAATCACGAAGACGATTCATTTGTGTTGAAGATAATGATGAAGATGCTTCATAAACAGGATCATCATTATCTTCATCACCCATATTTCCTTCTTCGACTTGACTAAATTCTACATTATTTTGTGAATTTCTCCGGATAAAATTATGTATCACCATTATTGCGCAAACTATGCGGACTTGTGTTTGAAAGCTATACAAGTGCATATTTTGCAAGATGTGAAACCTATTCCTCCAGATTCCAAACGTCTCGTGCACTTCAAACTTGAACCACTAGGTATTTCTGGGACGACATTTTTCTCTTTTTTGATTCATCTGCCCCTTCACCCCTCTTTCTCTTCCCAATTAGGGGTGGAAATAGGTCAGACCCCTATCAAGCGGCCTAAACCTTAGCTTGTTTAGGGCCTAGTCAGGCCTAGCCTGTTTGTTAAAAAGGTCAGACCAATGCCTATCGAAAGGCCTAAATGTGTAAATAGTCTAGGCCTATTTTATTAGGGCCTGACCTGTTTACACATTAAATAAATAGATTTATATTTATATCATATAAAAAATATAATATTTATTATTTTTCATTCTTATATTATACTAAAAGATTATATTTATATAGTCTTGAAAGGCTCAAAGTGTACAAAAGCCTATTTATGGCCTTTAATGCCTACAATATGAGGCCTTTTTAAAGGCCTACTTTGTAAAAAGACCTTTAAAAATGCCTCAGGCTCGACCAGGCCTTATGAAGGCTCAAGCCTGAGCCTAAAAAAAAGCCTGCATTCAGGCTCAGGCCTTCTACCCCTTTTACAGGCTCAAACCTATTTAGTCAAAGTCTGGCCTAGCCTATTTCCATCCCTACCTCTCAATGCTTGCTGAACCACTAGGTGCATTAGGTTGGGTACTGGATGTCAAGTTCATGCCTTCTAATTCTGCTGGCACCTGCACACTACCTCTAGTATTAGTACCTTGAAACTCTTCCTCACTATCACCTGAGCCTTCTTCCAGGTCTATTTGCGGTCGATACACATCATCACCATCATCACCAAGTGACACCCGTCTAGTTGATGTTGCGACTTCGGCAAGTGCACCGATCGTTACAAGTAATAAAGTGTGTGAGAAAGAGATCGTCCCACGAGGAATAGTATTACAGCCACTAATTAGTTATTTCAGCTTTAGTTGGATGAAATAGGGTAATAGGGGTGAATTGTAACTAAAAAGGTTTTAAATAATTAAATAAAAAATTAAGAATCAAGAATTTCAAGAATTTCAAGAAAAGATGATTAATAGAGAAAAACGCAGTTAGGGCATAGAATTCCCCTATGTTCCTCTAAGTATTCAAATTAAATCCCTAATTGACTGTTATTCCCATAACTGACGATCAATTCTCTAATATTTAACTAAGTCTCAATGTCTTGATGCTACCTTAGTCGTTATCTTTAAAAATAACCTAATGTCTCAGGGTTCGGTTAAGTGCACCAACATCTCTATTGTCATGCACTAACCTATGGGCAATCTAAAAGGTAATCAGTCTTTTGAGAAGGCTTTAAGTAAATATAACTCATTCAATATGGTAAATAACATTCAATAGAGAATTTCAAATAAATACTCAAATTAACATAGGGTTCATCCTCGCCCTAACTACTAAAAGGAAATTAGCCAAGCATGGCTAGGTTAATAAATTAAAAGAGATGAAAAATCAGAACTACTCCTTTTGCGTCGTCCTTCTTTTTCCGATTGTGATGTTCTCGTTCTCAGCCGCGTTGTGTTCCTTTGTTCTAATCTCCCCTGCCTGTTCGTTCTTCTTTTCGTCTTTTTTTCCGTCGTCTTTTCGTGGCGTCCGTATCCTAATATATAATATATGCTTGCGTCTTTGTGCAGGTACCTCATACGTGATTCCTTTCTTCATTCTAATATAAGATTATATTATATTATAATATATAATATAATAATATTATACTATATCTTTTCAATTTAATTTGTTGCATCCCTTAGATCACATAATATCTCCTGCACAAATAAGTAGGATATCAATAGATTTTCTCGTTATAATATCATTTTATCCTATATTTAATTAAAAGATAGATAAGTACATAAAGATAATTAAATAAGTACAAAATATCAATAAATTCAATTCAATATATCCTTAATCTAGCCTTATTTAATTATAAAATATCTACTTATCAAACTCTCCCACACTTAAATCTTTGCTTGTCCTCAAGCAAAAGAAAGAGAATTAATTATCTGAAAGGAACATTGCATATGGAATTCCTAAACAGAGCGATAAACCACCACACTTAGATCATATCATCAAATCTTATTTAAGTTAATGTCTTATAAGAATAGGTCACTAAGTCAATAGCCTTGAACAATTATAGTAATCTCTTAACATCTCATAATCAAAGGATCAGTGAATAATAAGATCAACAATAAGATTAGTAGACAAATATTATGCTACTTAATTTTTCCGAAAAATTCAAATACCCCCACTAAACCAAGCTTTTCATTTAATTTAATAAGGGTCCTCAGGTAAGAAATGACTCATTCTTTTTTTTTTTTTTTTTTTTTTGTGTCTTGAGCCGTTGTAGGTCCCTTTTTGACGCGACCCCGCACATGGGTGATGCGGTACTAAGTCAAGTCTAGAGATGTCAGCGGAGTTGTTCTTGTTGTTGTTGTTGTTTTTTTTTTTTTTTAAGTAATTTCCCTGAACAAAAGGTTTACTTAGCTAGCAAGGTCATCATCTAATTTTCTAAAGAAATCATGTAGCAAAATATTCCTAAACTAATAATCTGTTGATCCTATTACAAACTATTCCCTATTCTCATAGTCCATCTCAAGACTCTACATAAATTTAAGGCTTAGAGACTTAATTGAAACATTCTTTTTTTTTTTTTTTTGACTTGATAATATTCACTAAGATGGGGAAAACTCAAAATTAAGGTCAATCCTAAACAATAAAAGATGGGGAAAACTCAAAATTAAGGTCAATCCTAAACAATAAAAAAATATTTTCGATTGTATAAGGACAAGCATAACCAATGAAATCATATCCCTCCCCCATACTTAAGTCAAACATTGTCCTCGATGTTGCCAAAAATATAAAGAGGGAAAGAAACTAGTACTCCCCTGGTTTAGGTCTCTAACTCCGATGTGGAGTTCTTCATCCGGTACCATCCATGATGTTTCAAATTTTTAGAGAGGAGCGAGTGCACACGCAAGACTTGGCAACAACAAGAGGAGTGATCATCTTTAAACCTAGAAAAATGAAAGAAAAAAAAAAAAACAAAATAATAATAATAATAACTGCAAGAAAAACGTATTGGGTTGCCTCCCAATCGGCGCTTGTTTACTGTCTCGAGCTCGACGGATGTCAACTTAATTCTCAATTTCCAATGCCACCGAGGTTCTTCCTCTGTCAATGTCTCCTCCGTGGTAAGGCTTCAATCTCTCGTTGTCCCGGATGAAACTCTTTTGGAAGAATCCTCCTGTCATGCCATCTCTTGGTTTTTTTCTTGAATGGCAAATGAAAGTGGTCCTTGCGAGTGGCATCATTCAACCTCCTACAATCCACACACATTCTCCACTTCGCATCTAACAGTTTCACCACCTCCTTTCTCACCACTTCCTTCATAGTCGGGTTAAGTTTCCTCTGGGGCTGCCTTACTGGTTTCACATGGTCCTCCATAAGAATTTTATGAGTGCAAAATGAAGGACTAATCCCCTTTAATTCAGATATAGACCACCCTATGGCAGTCTTGTGGGTAGTCAAGACTTTCAGTCTTCTTCCACTTGTAATAATTGAGCAAGATCATCCTCCATAGGCTCATCTCAACCTTCTTGAAAAACTTCTTGGATGGCCTCATCAACCACGCCAATTTTGAAGCGATCACTATTATCACCGGTATTTCATGGTTTGAAACACATTGTAAGTGACTTTCTCATCATTCATTTGAAACTCCATTTTTCCTGCAGCCTACATCAATTACCGCTCTAGCAAGAGCCAAGAAGGGTCTTCCCAAAAGTAAAGGAATTTCAGCATCTTCCTCCATGTTAAGAACCACAAAATCCACGGGAAGATGAATTTGTCCACTTTCACAAGCACATCCTCAATGACACCTTCGGCTTCTTAATGGACCTATCCGCCAACCGTAATGACATCATAGTAGGCTTCATCTCTTTAATTCCGAGAGCTTTTGAAACGAGATAAGGGCATTAAATTAATACTAGCTCCTAGATCACAAAGTGCTCGCCCATATTGACATTCCCTATTGCACAAGGAATGCTAAAGTTGCCGGATCTTTAAGCTTTGGTAGCAACTTAGTTTGAATGATGGCACTACACCGCTTGAGTCAATGCTATTGTTTGCCTCTTGCAACTTATGCTTCTTGGAAAGCAACTCTTTCATGAACTTTGCATAATTAGGCATATTTTCAAGAGCTTCGCAAAAGGAATGTTAATCGCAATTTCTTAAAAATATCCCGAACTCGGCATACTTGTTGCTTCGAATCTGTTGCTTGAACCTTTGGGGTAAGGAGGTTTTGCATAAGAAGGAGTGGGAGACTTCTTTGTAGCTATCTCCTTTGGAACTCGCTGCACATTACATTTCTCAACCTCTTCCTCCCCTTTCTCGACTTATCCTTCATCTAATGCATTTCTCAACCTAAGTGAACCACTATACCACTCCTTGTAGTTATGGCCTTACAATGCTCCTTTGGATTTACTACGGTATCACTAGGGAAGGACCCTTGGCTTCTCTCTCGCTATTTGCTTTGATAGTGACTAATCGATTCTCCAAATTCCGGATCGAAGCCTCGTGATTTTGAGAGAAGACTTTGTTTCATTCCGGAAAGCTTCGACCCCTTGATGTATTCGGTAGTGGTAAGAGTCAACTCGTGTCAAAGCCTTTTCCGGATCGGTAGTGGTGGTTTGGTGGAACTGGGTGGGTCTTGCTTGGGGTTTATAGGAAAAATTTGGGTGAGATTTCCGGCCGAGATTGTATGTGTTGCTATACGGATTAAACCGATTCCTAGGAGGATCACCCATGTAATTAACCTCACTGTTTCTCCGAGAATGAATGCCGCACAATCTCCATTAGCGTGTTCCCTTGCAAAAATCACAAAGCAAAGGAGGTGAGAAGTGATAGATGATATCTCGAGAAGAGGCAAGTCTGTTTAGTGATGGAAGCTAATCTAGCGTTGGATCACCTTGTTTTGTTGGGCAATGTTCTCATTGTGGGCCAACATTGTATTGTAAGAGTCTAGTCAAGAACTCCCTCTTTTGTTGTGGAATAACAGCTTTCATTCTCAAAGGACCCCATAGCTTCAAACAACTCCAATGATTCTTCGGGAGTTTTATTTTTAGTGTACCACTCGCCGCAAAGATTAATCATCATCCTAGAGGACTAAGCATCCCATTGAAGAATATTCTCACCGATCATAGTCTTGCAGCTCATGTTGTGGGCACTTCCTAAGCAACTCCTTGAATCTTGCCCACGCTTCACAATATGATTCCCCATTGCCTTGAGTAAAGCAATTAATGTCCGAGAGCGACTTTGTATACTTAGAAGAAGGAAAAAATTTCTCAAGGAACTTTGTGGTAATAATGTCCCAAGTGGAGAGACTTCCATTAGGACAAGAACGAAGCCAAGCTCCCGCTTCCCCGTCAAAGAGAAAGGAAACAGTCTTACACGAATAGCCTCTTCAGAAACCCCATTCATCTTGATGGTATCACAAATCTGCAGAAAAGTCTCAATATGCTGATTAGGATCCTCTAAATCACTCCCACTAAAAGAGCGTTGTTGAACCAAGCTTATTAGGGATGGCTTGATTTCAAAATTATTCGCATTCACGGCAGGATTGACAATGCTAGTTGCAGCCCTGGCAGGATTAAGCGTCATGTAGTCGCCCATGGTCCTTTTTGGAGGAGGAGGATCTATAACATTTTCTGCCATTATAACCGGTTCAGTCTCGATACTAGAGCTACTAGCCTTTCCTTTTCTCTCGTTGAGCAAGTTTCCGTTTTTCCTTGCTTTGTCTTCTCAATTTCGGGATCAAGCTCAGCGAATTTCTGTCAGTGGTACCTCGCATAAACAGAGTAGGATAACAAAAGAAAAAGAAAAATCTAATCTAGAGTTTCAATAACTACTCTTAGTGTTGAAATAAAACTATTCCCCGGCAACGGCGCCAAAAACTTGTTGCGACTTCGGCAAGTGCACCGATCGTTACAAGTAATAAAGTGTGTGAGAAAGAGATCGTCCCACGAGGAATAGTATTACAGCCACTAATTAGTTATTTCAGCTTTAGTTGGATGAAATAGGGTAATAGGGGTGAATTGTAACTAAAAAGGTTTTAAATAATTAAATAAAAAATTAAGAATCAAGAATTTCAAGAATTTCAAGAAAAGATGATTAATAGAGAAAATGCAGTTAGGGCATAGAATTCCCCTATGTTCCTCTAAGTATTCAAATTAAATCCCTAATTGACTGTTATTCCCATAACTGACGATCAATTCTCTAATATTTAACTAAGTCTCAATGTCTTGATGCTACCTTAGTCGTTATCTTTAAAAATAACCTAATGTCTCAGTATTATTTAGAAAGATTATGTAAACCGGAATTATAAGATCACATAAATTTGTAAGCCTATGTCTAGGTCATGCAATTTTATGATGAATTAAAGGTTACGGTTAAGTGCACCAACATCTCTATTGTCATGCACTAACCTATGGGCAATCTAAAAGGTGATCGGTCTTTTGAGAAGGCTTTAAGTAAATATAACTCATTCAATATGGTAAATAACATTCAATAGAGAATTTCAAATAAATACTCAAATTAACATAGGGTTCATCCTCGCCTAACTACTAAAAGGAAATTAGCCAAGCATGGCTAGGTTAATAAATTAAAAGAGATGAAAAATCGAGAACTACTCTTTTGCGTCGTCCTTCTTTTTCCGATTGTGATGTTCTCGTTCTCAGCCGCGTTGTGTTCCTTTGTTCTAATCTCCCCTGCCTGTTCGTTCTTCTTTTCGTCTTTTTTTCCGTCGTCTTTTCGTGGCGTCCGTATCCTAATATATAATATATGCTTGCGTCTTTGTGCAGGTACCTCATACGTGATTCCTTTCTTCATTCTAATATAAGATTATATTATATTATAATATATAATATAATAATATTATACTATATCTTTTCAATTTAATTTGTTGCATCCCTTAGATCACATAATATCTCCTGCACAAATAAGTAGGATATCAATAGATTTTCTGTTATAATATCATTTTATCCTATATTTAATTAAAAGATAGATAAGTACATAAAGATAATTAAATAAGTACAAAATATCAATAAATTCAATTCAATATATCCCAGAATCTAGCCTTATTTAATTATAAAATATCTACTTATCAGTTGACGATAGGCATTCCATATCCTCTCCTGATGCTAGAACATCCCTAAATATTACTTGCAATTCTCTGGCAAACTTCATACCTCTATACCTGTATTTTTGATACGCTTTATTCTCATGCATGCAAAAAATCAACCAAAATCAAAGTTGTATCTAAAATAATGGTAATAATAATAACAATACATATTAAAAGCTTAAAAGTTTGGTACCTTTATTTTCCTCTCCCACCATTCATCTTTTGCAATAACCATATTCCTTGCATAGTCAATGACTATACCGGTCTCTTTTGAAAATAACTTATCCCAAGCTCTCCATTCTCTCCTCAAGCTATCTAACCTATTTTTCAGTTGTTTCTTGGTATATTCTAAACATGTCTTTTCTTTAAATCTGATAATAATGCACTTCCACTCACCCCTCATAAATGATGAGCCAAGTCGTTCTTTTTTATATATTTGCTCAATGCATGAGTTAATGAAAGTCTTAGTGGAACCTACATCCCATTCTGCTGTTACAGTGGTTATATTTCTATGTCACTAATGATCAAGTTAACACAAACAATTATTAGTATTTAACGGTAATATGTAAATTTTTACCCATTAAATTATATTGTTTTTATGTTGGCAATTTTATTTTTTTACAGAGACTCAACAGTTTTGAACTAATGAACTCAACAATATGTAAATTTTTACCCATTAAATTTTGAATATATGTCACTAATGAACTTACAATTTTGAAAATATGCAAGATATAAGCGTACAATAAAAATCACAACCTTTGTGCATTTGCAACCAACAACTATGCATTTTCAGAAATTTAATATCACAGCCTTTGTACATTTGCAACAAATAACTTTGCAATAAAAAGTTTAATTTTCCGATACAGGTTGCTGCGGGTTGCTAAAAGAAAAAACTAAATAAACACTGAGAGTGACTACAGATAGATAAATTGGCAATGGAAAATAGCAAGTATTTGGAAGAAGCGCAAAATAGACCACCTTCAATGAAAACTCTTTGCAAGCTTTCAATGAAAATGTCAACCACCAAATTTGCAGGATGCCGTATCCAATTTAAATTTATATGATTTTACAAACCACATTTACAAACAACTTTCTTTCTTTGTTCTTTTTCCCATCAAACAAAAATCATAACAAGAGCTATACAAGCAAAAAGTACTAGGAATAAATTACAGTCTTCACCAAATCTCCAACGTAAATTCCCAGCGAGTACAACAGAGAACATGGCATATGAAATTGAATGAAGAAAAAACTTGGCAAAATAGAATACCCAACGTAAATCCCAGATTTTAAGGCCAAGAATAGAGCAGTTTAGATTGACAGATGAGAAGAAAGGAAACAAATGAAGAATAGATGAAGAAAGTAATAAAAAACAACAAGTCTCAACAATCAAAAAAAGAATAGATTGGATGAAGAAATCACTATAGGAAAATGAAAATAAGAATAGATCTAATGAGAACGAGGAGATCTGACGAAGGACGAGGAGATCCGGCAAAGGTCGAATAGATCCGGCTAGGACAAGGACAAAGGCAAATGAAAAGAAGAACAACACCTAAATTCTAGAATTGAAGGGCGCAAAGGAAAACAAGAACATATATATATTGAAGCGGAGAAGAGGAGGTAGCTCGCAGATGAATTGAAGAGGAGAGGAGGTAGGTCAAGGAGTTTAATATGGCGAGATGGAGAGCAAAGATTTCGAAATTGCAGAGCAGAGAAGCAGGCGAAAGTGAAGAGGAGGAGGGCAGGAGGTAGCTCGCGAAATTTAATTATAGAGGGGATAAGGCAGGCGAAATTGAAGAGGAGAGGAGGAGAGAGAAGGCATGATTGCTTTTTGCTTTTTGGGCAACGGTCCGAAAAATGGATATGGCTTTTGGTGATGAGATAATAAGCAACGAAATATGACTTCATTAAAAAAGCCACTTCAAACCCTGATGCCCATCAAGGTTTACCGTCATGCCAAACACTCATTTATCTTGCTTCTCATTTAACTGGGCTTTTTTAGCTTTCAAGGCTATGCCAAACAGGGTCAGGAGGGGGTGTCGAGTTGAGGGTGAAGAAAGCTAGAGGAAGGTCACGTGGGCAAAGCTGTAAAATGAAAAAATGTATAAGGGTATAATAGTCGTAAAATTTCACTATGGAACCCATCTCAGTTCCATAGGTCTACCTAAGGGTATGTTTGGTTTGAGGGAAGGGGAGGGAGGGGGAGGGGAGGGGAGAGAAAAAAAAGGAGAGGAGGGAAAAATTTCAAAATTGAGTGTAGTGGGGCCACAAGTTTTCCTCTCCCTCCTTTTTTCCTCCTCCCCTCCCTCCCTCCCTCCCCTTCCCTCAAACCAAACATACCCTAAGGAAGTGACTTTCCACGTCCAAGTGGGTTCGTACCAACCAAATAGCCCAATTTGTGGGATCTATTTCCACTTGTCCATACTCACTTCCTGTATACCAAACCGGGCATAACTATTCACTAGCCCAACTAGGAAAAAAAGAAGAAATTTGGGAGAAGGTCCAAGAAAAAGAAATATTTATTATTAATAAATTGTAATTATTTTAAAGGATTAAAAATTAAAATATAGATATTTACTTACAAAACTAATCATGATCAAACTCTCTATTTCAACTAAGTTATCAATTGATATTCTCTCCTCAAGTGCGTTTTCAAATTAAATTGGCTTTTATTTAGATATTGAGATTGTTGTAATATTGACAATTTATTTTTGAGATTTATTGATTAAGAATTTTAAATTTTATTGTTTTTTTATTTTTATAACACTCCCATTTTTTATGTTTTTTTTCATAAAAAAATTACATATTTGTAAAAGAAATATATTATAAGATTTTTTTTAATTTTTTAAGCTTTTAAAAATAATCAAGATCTAAAATGAGGTAGATTTATAATTATTAATTCATATATTTTAGAAGCTATTTTAATTTATTTAAATTTTAGAATAATCTAATAAGTATGAGAAAAAATATAATAAAAATATTAAATTGCATAAGTTTTTTATATGGAGATATCAATAACCAATAGTGAAACAGTAGGAAGGTTAATTACGTAATTTAAAATTTATATTTTAATTCTTAATTCTTAAAAATAATTACAATTTTTAAGATACTTATTAATAAATATTTTTTTTGACAGCCCATCTTCCTAATTTTTCTAAAAAAATATTAATTAATAATAAAATGTTAAGTTGTTAACAAATGGAATGGAACTAATCCGAGAGCCTCAAAAACAAAAACAGAGCTTTTACTTAACTCGACCAGACGCCGAAGCTAAAGAAAGAGAATCTGAGATCTGCGTTCTGCTGCGAAGTTGACCTTTGGTTATCTCTAATGGCGAAGGATTCGAAGTTGTGCTCTCAAACAAGGCTATTACTACTACCGCTCGCGCTTGCCCTTTTCTGCTTTGCGAGTCGCCTTCTACCTCGAGCACAGGCCGTATGGCTAAACATTCCCAGCTCCGGAACCAAGTGCGTATCTGAGGAAATCCAATCTAACGTCGTCGTCTTGGCCGATTACGTTGTGGTCGCCGATCATGCTGAGGCTCAACACCTTCCCACTATTTCGGTCAAGGTATCATCTTTATTTTCATCGTTCTTTTTTGGATTCATTTGCACTAACCCGCCACTTCCCTCTTTTTTATTTATTTATACCAATCTTAATAATAATAATAATAGTTTTCCCCTTCTTTTGCGGTCAGGATGGCCAATTCGATAGTTTAGCTTGTAAATTCTCTTAATTTTCGGGAAATAAAATTTCAATTTCTCAGTTGGGGCTTGGTTAATTTGACGACTCATGAAATTGTACAATTAGTTGAAGGTCGTCGAGAGATATTGCGCTATTGGCATAGAACAATTTGCAATTTGCAATTAGTTAAAGGTCATCGAGAGATATTTCCCTACGTTGTCGCAGATCGGCAACGAGTTATAGACATGATATCTTCCTCGTTTCTCTGATTTGCTATGCGGCTAGAATGCTGTGAGCTAGGATTAGTCTGTGACTATGCATAAACGGATTAATCTAATTGAATTATCACGAAGAGTAATATTTGCAACCTTTATCAGGTAACATCTCCTTATGGAAACAATCTTCACCACAATGAAAATGTTACCCATGGTCAATTTGCATTTACAACTACGGAGAGTGGGAACTACTTGGCTTGTTTCTGGGTGGATGGTCAGCATAAAGACGGTGCTTTCACAAGTCTCAACCTTGAATGGAAAACTGGAATTTCTGCCAAGAATTGGGAGACTGTTGCGAGGAAGGAAAAGATTGAGGCAAGTTTCTCTAATGAGTTATTTCTTCCAACCTCCATAATGTAATATTTTTATAGAGTGTAGACCACAGAGTGTACTGACATCTTTTTCTCATTATTTCAAGGGTGTTGAACTTGAGCTGAGGAAACTTGAAGGGGCAGTGGAAGCCATCCATGAAAATCTGATCTATTTGAAGAATAGGTAAGTCTTCTTTTACTATCATAAGAGTTATCTTCCAGTTCAATTCATACAGTATGTGTTCTCACTACTGTGAATTGAGGCTTTTTGTTCTTATTTCTTTGGCTTTATTGGGTAGAAATTTGTGGCATGGGATTGGAAAACATATATCCTGCTAAATATAAAATTGTCCATGGGATAAAATGATATACAAATGCTAGGAATAGTGATAAAAAAAGGGATCCATCTCCATTTTTTTCTTTTCTTTTCTTGCAATGCCTATAGAGTTATTCTCACTATTACTCTGTTCATTTTGAATATTTTTCAAGAGCGAGACTTCAAGAGTTACCTTCTATCTACAAAATTATTATTATTTTTATTTCTATTCTATTCTATTTTTTAATCAATGGAATAATTTCTCCCTGCGAATTTTCTTTGCAAGACAGACTGCATGGAAAGCAAGGTTGTCAATATGGGTCAAACCTATTGGTGTGTAGGTTCTATAGAAGTATGGGCTATGGGGCTAAAATAACATTCATTTGAAAGAGCACTTTTTAACTGGGCCCAATTTGGCCCCGTTCTAGACTCTATGCATATATATATATATTTTTAAATAATTCTTTATATTCATATTTTTAGAGCTTACCATTGGGGCCAACCCACAATATTAATATAATTGGGTTGAGTTAGAATTTTGTTTAAGAAAACCAACAAACTGTTAGTTGAAATGGTTAGCGGTCTCAAACTCGTAAGGAGAAGAACACAAATTCAAATCCCGAAAAGTGCACTTGTTGGGAGGGTTTTAACCTACAAAGATTAGTCTCGTGTTCAAAGTGATTTGAGGATACTTTGAGTTACACCAAAAAAGAATTTTTTTAAATATGTTGGGAGGCTTTGAATCCTTATATACTCTACCCACCCCAACCGCTTTTACCACAAGAACTAATCTCAGGTGGCTAGGTCCGGTTAGAATTGTTATAAAATAAAAAAGGGCCTAACTCGTCCTAAAAAGCTTATGGCCTTTGAAGGAATTTCTATCTTAGGAGACTGAATTTCAAGTCCAACCCATTGATATACCTTATTGCAGTGCAGAGGTGAAAAAACGAGGAGAGAAAGAAAGCAAATGATAGTTAGTTCAATTGATAAAGATTCAACTCATATTCCATAGGAGAGTTAGTTCAAATCCTTTTGTCAATGTAAGGACTTCATTAGTGAATAGTATTTCTATAAGCTTTTTTGAGCCATGAGGTTTATCATTATTTTGACGAGCCTCTAGGCCTAACTCATCTGAAGTTAAATAAAAGTAAACAGCCTAGAAGTCGTGCTTTGCATATTTGAGTCCTTTCAGATCCTGTCATCTGCTGATTATTGTGGTTCTCTTCAGCATTTTGAAAGTTTCTTTGACATTGGCACAGGGAAGCAGAGATGAGGGAAGTCAGTGAAAAAACTAATGGTAGAGTGGCTTGGTTAAGTATAATGTCTCTTGGAGTTTGCATTTTGGTTGCAGTTTTTCAGCTTTGGTACCTGAAGCGCTACTTTCAGAGGAAGAAGCTCATATAGATACCGTTTTCTCGTGACACTTCTTGACAGAAAACTGATTTTTCAATTCTTGAAAAATCTAGGACTAGTTGATATACATGATGTTGTTACGGGGGTGTAGTTTTATTCCAAAAGTGCAGAATTCAAGATTCTTGTTACTTTCATGTGGCTGAACGGAACGATGTTAGATTTTGATGATGAGCATATATTGATCGATCGGGTCATGAGAAGTATAGTTAATATGCTGTACGATTATTGGTCCTTATCTGCAAGTTCTTCATCCTCCCCACGAAACTCCATATTCTGCGTAAGGAATCATGCTAGTATCATTTTATATTTTGTGAATAGATTACCACGTACCGTCTCGTGCTTGGAACGAACCACAAAGAGGCAGGGTAAATGATATTTGTGAAAAGGCAGGGTAAATAAAAAGGTTAGATATTTGTGAGCTTCTTGGTTTAATGAGGCATCGGTGATGAGAAAGGAGGGGAAAGGATAGGCTTAAAGAGAATCATAAACTTATTATTCATAGTTCTCAGCAGGTGTTCGCAAGGGAGTATTATGTTAACTCTTTATGGTGATTCTAATAATTCAGTGATTCCAGCAGCCAATAATTAAGCTCAACAAACGAAGTAGCAGCACATTTTGAGAATCGAATCAACAACATATCAATAGACAATATTGGGCTGCCTAAACCAACAAAAGTTGAAGTTGGTTTAGTTAAAAAAGGAGTTGGTTCATAACTATAAGAATGTAAATGTTCTTTGAGTTTAAATGCATGTCCTAACCTGGGTGAGTGAGGCCCCAAACCTAACTTACCTAACTTTTTGTTAAAAAAAAGAATATAGTTGTTACCCTTACTTAATCAAAGTATTGAGTTCTTATTCACATATTTTTTTTGGTATAATTCTTATTCACATATTGTAACCCCATAAAAAACATAAACAGCATGCCACAACAATAAGCTCGTCATACGTGGTCGTGCTTCTAGGCCCGAGGTAATCCATTGGGATGGATTTATTTCTGGTACTTCTTGGGTACGTTGGAACCCAGAGGAGTCGCGAACTTAGACAAGCTGGGTCCATTTGTCTTTATATTTTTGACCAGAAACATCAAACATGGGTCCATTGTCAAAGAAAGATTAATCTTCACATCACGGCATTCCAAATCGACATTATTCTTGTCACGAAACACCCAGGCTATAAAATTGCCAACCTTTTAGCAAATAATGGAAGAGACACTTTCTCCTTTATATCCTACAATGATGTCACTGCAACTTTGTTTCAACCCTGGGGTATATTATTAATTGTTCCACACTACTCTGCTTTCTGTCAAACACGTAGTGGAGGCTAAAGATCTACGAGAGCTTGAAAGCAACTATGATACACTCACAATATAAATTCTCAAGTTTGGTCCATTCTCACTCCACTTGGTAACATGTTATAGGATGGAATCATAAAGCCAAGATTATGGCAGCCAATTTCGTGCCACTTCAGGATAAATTTAGGTTCATTTCATTATCCATTTTAGTAAATAATTGCTCATCCAATCCTAATAACGCAACTCATCGACAAAGCAAAAGAGATATTCTATAAAATCAACGTTTTTGTTTCTTGCTCATGTTATAATGGATATATAGGTTATATATGACTGATATAGCGCCTACCTATTATATGAAAAAGAAACCTTAGTGCATGTCCCTGATAATAATGGTTCTTTTTTTTGTCAATCATCAGGACATCCAATTAGATAATCTCTATCCACCACCTTTTGATCAGATCTATGCCCAAGAATTTCGAGTTTGTGGTTCTTGTTCTTTTTGCACGTTTCTTCTTAGTCCTCCTCTGCTTTTGATTTCTAAACTTGTTCCCCTCCATGGACGCCTCTTCCTTGCAGAGCATTTATTATCTGTTTCCTTTTCACTCTCAAATGAATTCATCCTAATAATTCTATAGGCTGGCTTTCTACATATATATAATCCTTCCAAGTACAGATGAATTATACAATTTAGCATGAACATCTCTCCCGTAACGCATGCCCAAAACCTCATCTACCAAACTAAGCTTTTGTTTCATATTCATTTCAGGAGTTGCTTTTGCCTCTACCTTTTTTATAATTAATGTGTAACCAACATATCATACATCTGATTAGGTGTTGCTTTTAAAAGTTAATTGCTTATTTAATTTAAAAATATGTTTGTCTTTTGTACTAAGAATATCCATACCTGGTGGCTGACTATATGGAGGCAGGTGAGGTGAGGGCCGGCAAATGCTCCTCTCACTATATGTAGATATTATAAATTTTGAAAAAGATATTATTATTATTTTTTACTTCTATCCTTTCTTTTTAAAATTCTTATAAACTAAAAAATCATCATATTCTTTTTCTTATTTTCTCTCTATAAAACACTTTTTCGCATACCAAATAATATTTTAACTTTTTTGAAAAAGAAATTCCTGATGAGCATCTAATTTATCAAAACCTTTGAAATCATATTAAATCTCCAACGCGCCACTTTTGAATAAATGAGTTAATCAGAGTCAAGAGATCACTCCACTTTTTAATATAATATTCCTTCATAATTAAAATTCTTTTTTTGTTTGCCAAAAGTTGTTGTATACGTCCCATTTTGCTGCTCCTCTGGTCCAATTATAAGACCAAATTGACTTTTAGAGAAATTAAGGAAGCTAATTAAATTACTTTTAGAGTATTCTTATTTTTATTTTTCTCCAAATTAGTTAGTTTGACTAATAAACTAATATATAATCTAAGGATACACAATATATGATATGATTAAGGAACTTATATTTAACTTCCTTAATCTCTTAAAAAAAAGTCAATTTGATCTTATAATTAGGATCAAAGGTAGTAAATGGAATTGGCACGTGTAGTTTTTAGCTTGAAGCTCACCATTTATCCTCCGAAATCCTTGAAATAGAGATCCTCTAACCTGCATTATCTATTAGCAGCAATGTTTCCAAAAGCTTCTGGACCAATGGAAGCAATTAAAGTTCATATAGCTTGTTGTCTATAGTACATTAATCGAGCATACGTCCAAATTATTAGTGCGATATACAAGCACCAAAGCACCTAGAAGATGCCTAGACAAAATTAAAGTTCTTTCGATGAGTGTTGTAATATTTTCTCTAGTTCGCCTGTAAAGCTAAACCAAACTTTCAAAATAAGCCGTCAATAAAGGAAAAAGTCACCACCATATTTGGAACTCTTATATAGCTTCTGCAAAAATATTTGATCGTTTTTATCTATATGGTAGATGTTGCTATTTATTACCACCTTGTACGCACTCAGTCTCGATTTGAAAGCATTAATTATCATCAATCAAGCAATTAAAGAAAATAAAATCTTAATTAATTTCACTTTCAGGGTGAGGTCTTCGTCAGGCATGTGCATGCATGCTGAACTGGAAAACAACTACGATCCATCTTCACAGCTGTTAAGTAACTATATAACATCAACATTTACAGAGGAAGAAAAGGAAATCCAACTTTATGACTTAAGTTGGAAGAAGTTCTTATTCTGACAAATACGAATCTGACCTGTATGCAGGTATATACCCGCATTATCTTTTAATTTATGTGCTTATCCACAACCGCGTACAAGCTTAATTTGTTGTGATAAATTAAGCTAAAGGCGCAAAATATCTGGCTTCCTCTCTCTCCAATCTTTCGTTATCGTATAATATACTTAAGATTCAATCCAAGTTTGGTTTCATGTGGGCTGAGATAAGAAATTTGCATGATCTGGAATTAAGTTATTTACCACTAATAAAGGCATAATCTGCTGCATCATGTGGGCTGAGATAAGAAATTTGCATGATCTGGAATTAAGTTATTCACCCCTAATAAAGGCATAATCTGCTGCATCAATGACGACTCCACTTACATTTAAAAAAAAGAGAAAAAAAATAGAGAGGACGATATTTGAGTATATGATGTAAGAAAATTATTGACACACTGCTGATTTCTTAAGTACGATTATTCTTCTGAAATCACAAATACTACAAAAAAAACATCGGATTATCTACGGAATTACCGATGAAAAAAATTCCGTCGGAAATTACCCACGGAATTCCGTAGGTAACTGAAAAATTAAAATTATCTATGAAAAATTTCTGTCGTAAAAAAATATGTCGCTGTGGCCTGTGGGTAATTCCGTGTGTAATCAATTCCGTGGGTAATTGTAGACAGAATTTTTTCTGTCGGTAATTCCATGGGTAATCCAATATTTTTTGTAGTGAAATACTATTTTTGGTCTCAAATATAAGCTATTTTTTGGAGTGTTTTGATGATCCAAAATGTATGTCACTCTTTTGATTATTAATGTCTTTTTCTTAAATTAAAAATGGAAGTCAAACCATTAATTAAAGACAAGTTTGAAAAAAAAAACGCTTTGCTAAAAATTTAAATAAACTAATTTAACCATTTTTTATCAGATTGTGTGAGGGTAATTATTATTGTTTTATATTTGAGATGAGAAGTAGTATAATACTCTATATTGTTCTAACTAACTTTTTTTAAAAGTAGCTAGCTAGGGACCAGAGTAGTGTTAATAGTTTGTTTATGATTAGGAAACTAAAATGTCATTTTCCCAAAAAAAATAATATACCACCCATCTCAAGTTTATGCACTCCTGCTATGTACTACCTAACCTTGTCACTTTTCTTCTTGTTATAGCTTTTTTTTTTTTTCATATTCAATTGCGTGACGTTCTTTTATTATGTTAAATCAACTTACAACAATCGTTCTAATCAAATATCGATGTGGAGTGTTATCACACTTTTACTGCATCGTAAAATTTTGAATGAATTTTTGAAAAAAAAAAAAAAATCTAGTTGTTTCTATTCAACATAACTAACCACAGTAACTGACATTAATTTTTAATATACATCTCCTACTTAATCCAATTACTATTTATTAAATCATCATTGGTTATCGAACCCAACAATAATAGATGCCAAAGTTGGTCCTCCAGCGGACGTCTCACTTAACGGATAACGTTATGGACACAGCACAACACTAGCTTTAATTTTTTGCCTTATTGGTAATACTACTAGAGCTTCAATTGCATACAAATTACATAGTTGTTTTGAAAAGGAGCACCTTCACGATTAAAAGTGTAGAATAAAATAATAAGGTTAAGGTTGGTGAGTGAAGAGCTTAGATTGGGCGTTAATTAATAACAAAGATCAATGGGCTTATCTAAATACAAAAGTTGGTGTATATAAGGAAGGGCATGCATGCGAACATGTCACAAGTAGCAGAATAGAAGAAAATGGGGGAAGTGGTGAGAACAGAAAAAGAGAGTAGTAGTGTAGGGAGAATGAAGAGAATTATAGGGTGGCTGAGTAAGGCAAAGCCATATTTGCTCATGATCGGTCTCCAATTTGGGATGTCAGGCAACTACATATTCGGGAAGGACATTCTGGACCGTGGCATGAGTCGTTTCGTCTTCATTGTCTACCGTAATTCCATGGCCGCCTTCTTCCTCGCTCCTTTCGCTTTCTTCCTAGAAAGGTCCATCTCTCTCTATTTTCATGTTGAAGAACCTAGCTAGGTCGAGCTACATATATATTTACATGTATTTTTAACAAAAATTCTTGTTTGTTGATGCATGCAGAAGAAGTAGGCCGAAGATGACAGTCCCAGTTTTTCTTCAGATAATGGCACTGGGATTTCTTGAGTACGTACATCACCTGAATACATATTTTTGTAATCAAGCTTTTTATTGTTTAATACACGCAACACGAAGTGGGTTTATATTTACACGCACACACACATATATATGATAATATGTGTATAATTGAATGCATATGTCAGGCCGGTTTTCAATCAAAGCTTCACTTACTTGGGGATGAAATACACATCGGCTTCATTCGCTTCTGCTATAGTGAACGCCGTCCCATCCTTCACCTTCCTGCTGGCAGTCATTTTTCGGTAATAATATGGACTAAATGCAGTTCTTAGTAATTAATTAACTGACAGACATGAATAACAAAAACAAGACAAATGATATGCGAGTGCAGGATTGAGAGGATAAAGGTGAAGGAGATAAGGAGCGTAGCGAAAGTGATAGGGACAATGGTAACGCTTGGAGGGGCGGTGGTGATGGCAACTTATAAGGGTCCAGGATTCAGTATATTCAACTCAGCCACCAAATTACAAGACGGAGGTGGAGGAGGCGCTAACCCTAGCCACAATAACAGCCAGACGAGTGGGGCTATGTACATACTAATGGGATGCGGGGCATTGTCGGGTTTCTACATATTGCAGTCGGTGACGGTGAAGAGGTACCCGGCGGAACTCTCACTGGCCACACTCATATGCATGTCAGGCACTCTGCAGGCCACCGCGGTGGCGCTTGTGGCGGAGCCTCACTCTCATTCCTGGGCCATCGGTTTCGACTACCGTCTCTATGCCCCTCTCTACACGGTTTCTACTCTTCTCTTGCCCACTGCTCATTCACTTTTATCCACTTTTTTTCAAAAACTATACTTCATCCATTTTTATACATAAGTCACCTTTAAATAATTTATGTTAACTAAATTGATGGTTAGTTAAAATTAATTATTTGATCTCCTTAAAATTACATCATCATTTTCTTCGCAGAATGCATGCCCTTGATTATATATTATTTCTAACCCGATATCTTACCTATCTCTCTCAATCCTTCTTAATTTCCACCATAATTTTCAAACAATTTTCATATGCCATGAGCACTATTTAAAAGTATTAATTGATTGTTTCATGGATTTCATAAAATAAGTTATAAATAAAAATATAAAAAGCTTTTTGGAAGTAACTCATACATACAAATAGAGGAAATATTGTTTGAGTGATGATGGAATCAGCATGTTTATTTTTTAAATAGTTAATAGTTAATGAGATTTTTTGGGGACTACGTGGCCCTCGGAAACAGTTATGGATAAGCACTATAAGTTTGGCCCTATTGAGATTTGGATGATCTAGATTTATTTTTCTTATAAAAATTATTTTAATTGGTAGATAATTTAAAATAAAAATAATCTCTTCACTAATATTTTTTCAACAAAAAAAGATGGTCATGTTATTTAAAAATCATCTATTGAAAAAATTAAAATCTATGGCGGTCCAGACCATAACTGTTTCCCGTGGCCCTCAGGCTCCATTTTTGAGACTTGGTTTGAAAAGTTTTTCTTTACGGGGTCCTTTATATAAGAGTAGATTCAATTTTTAAGTTAACAGCCGATAGATGTGCTGGGCTATTTTGTAGTTTGGGCTCTTATTATCCATGCCCTAGTTTATTCACAAGAACTTAAAAAACTAATCTCAATCATAAACAATGCAATTCTTTATTTGGGCCTTCAATTCACGTAGGTTAATAAAATATTATATGAGTAAAAATATATGAAGATGAAACTGAAGTGCATATATATTGTACTGTCATATAAATATAAATGCAGGGGATAGTGAGTTCGGGAATAGCATATTATGTGCAAGGCATTGTCATGAAATTGAGAGGCCCTGTCTTCGCTACCGCCTTCAACCCCATCTGCATGATCATCGTTGCTGCTCTCGGCTCCCTCCTCCTCCATGAGCTACTCCATCTTGGAAGGTATATTTACACACACACACACGCACACACAGTTTCATCTTCTTCATTATATATATATCCTTCCAAATTTGAACTCTGCATTGTTGAATAATACAGTATTATAGGAGCCATCATCATCGCTTTGGGCCTTTACTCTGTCGTCTGGGGTAAAGCCAAGGACGACGTCCACTCCCAATCACTTCCTCATTCTGCTCCAACTGATCTCCACGACGACCATGATGATATCAAGCCACACATTACTGCTCACAGCATGGATCAACTCCAGCTTGATCTCCAGTTATCTAAGATGGAAGCTCAACAACCAAACCCCAAGCTCTCTCAACTCTCTACTCGCTAATGCATGATCTGCTTCATATATATCACTTTTCCTATAGATGCACGTAGTGGTGTGTCTCTTGGCTTTATGTTAAGAGGTTTTGGTTGAATCATGAATGGTTCATGTACGTACGTACGTACTTATTCAGATCTGAGACTGCAGCATTTTCAATTTTGTGAGATGTTAAATTCTAGGGTCCTCTTTATCTATAGTTAGCTTCAGTACTACGTGTCATATGCATACATGTCATCTATATCTATCAGTAGTTGTTTGATCTTTTCCCATCAAATCACTAGTGAACCTCGTCTTTATATTACTGATCGGCTTGTATGTGCATGCACCATCATGCTTTCCACTTCCAGAAGCGAAAAAAATAACTTCCCAGTTCCCAGTGAAGAGGATGAATCACATTAATTTATTCATCATATCATATATAGGCTAAGACAATAAGTCTGGTTATTTATTAGCGTAAATATCAAAGAAATTATGAGTTGAGATGCATTTCATTTCACAATGCAAAATGATGAGTCAAAGTAATCCTTCCCCTGACTTTCCTTTCTTTTGCACTTTGCAGTGCAACTTCATAGGTATCCAAACTGTACAGCTTTTATCACATTCATGTTGGGCAAGGGGTGTCTAATGCACCACTACTTTCTAGGGCTCTCTAATGCCCCTAAAAATGCTCTAGTTTCTCAAATGTTTTTTTTTTCTCTTTTCTGTATATTATTACAAGTGATATTTTAATATCTTATAGACAAAAATGGTAAGGTCTTGAACTTTTTACGATTTTTCAAAATAAATAAATAAATGTCTATCTTAGGGTATTTTTCTTTAAAAATCATGAAAAAATCAAAAGTAATATATCAATGTTTGCCTGTAAGATATCAAATTGTCACTTATTTTATATAAAATCTTGTGAAGTATGGAGAAAAAAATATTTGAGAAATTAGGGCATTTTAAGTGTCTTTAGAGTTTGAGAAAAAAAAAAGTGTCTTTAGAGAGAGAGGCAGCATTAGACACGTGACAGACAGAAATTTGGAAGGAAAAAAAAATGAATTCTTGCACAACGCCGACTCATCACATCTGAAACATGTCATATCTGTAGTTTTCACTCTGAATGAATCACGGGCAACTTTAGTTTATTCTGCACTATCATTCTGTCAAAAAAAAAAAAGTACAGAATAATTAAGATTAATCAGAATCATTCTTCATGTCTAAATTAATGATAAGGTTAGAATTCTACGACTTCCAAGATAATGATAACGATGCTAGTTTCAGGATGAAGTAAAAGACATGGCGAAATACGATTCCAATAGTTAGCGAGGCAGCCAAATCTGGTCGCCAAACTGAACAAAAATTTGTTAGCATGAGAATAAGCAAGTGATAGCGAATAATATTCTTGTAAAATCTTGTTGCGGCAAAACAGAGCTTCGTGTTACTACGGGAAAATTGCTCGTAAATCTATTTGAAGACTTATTTGTCAAATAGGACATGAGGCGACCAATTGTAATCTGGGATATTTATACGGAATATTATAAATAAAAGTTGGATATTTCTGATAAGTGAAATTTCAATCTCCGGTCTTGTATAAATACAGTCAATTTTCTAAGTAGAATTTCTGTAAGAAATTAGGGAGTTTGAGGGCCAAAGTGCCAAAATGACCAAAATGCCCCTAGAAAGGGTAATTAACTTAGAAAATTTATGGAAAAATCCTAAAAGACAGTTAAATGACCAAGTGAGTTAGGAGAGTATATAATCTTTAATTATTGTAATTTTATAAATTATGAAATTGGAGAAATTGTTGGAAAATACTCAAAAAGAAGTAAAGACCAAGATACCCTTGTAATTATGGAATAATGCAAGAGGTATGAAAATACTAATGTTAATACAAGAGTATGAAGGTAATGAGGCTTTGTAATTAAGAAAATTATCAACAAGTGATAATGAAGTAATTAAGTAATATTGGGCTAATTACTTAAGCATAAGCAAAATAAATTCAGTAATAATTATGTGAAGCTCAAAAATTATTGGAAATTAGTGGAATATTAGTAAAAACGTATTTACTAATTAATTGGAAATTTTGGAGAAAAATAGTTGAGTTTAGGTATTTTTAAGCCTAAATACAAGGATGGACCAATTAGGTAATTTTGTGGAATTTTTGGGAAAAAGTAAATAAATAAATGATTAAATAATTAATTAAATAAGAAATAAATATTTATTTAATTAAATTAGGGTCCAGCCGAAATGCTCAAAGAGAATTGAGGATAAGATCAATTTTAAAATATCATGATTTTTGTATCAATTTGCACATGTTATAATATTATTTTAATATATAATTAATTAAAGTAAAATTTGATGAATAGTAAATTAAAAATTAGGAAACGGATCCTATCTAGAGATCTAGGAATAGGAATTCCAAAGTCAAGGTAGATTATTGATCAGTGGAATTTTATCTTCCGTTAAACTCTCCCGGAAGTTAATTCTGAAGCCAATAGGGCTTTTTCCTAATAAGACGAAATAGGGAAATTATATCGTGTGCGATCAGACGGTAGGAATTCATCCGGTAAAGTGTGAATAGTAGCACAAAATCCTCTATAAATAGGACCTTGCTCCTTTGGAAATTTCACACCACTTCCTTTGAGCAAAAACCGAAAATAGAGAGAGAAAGAAGAGAGAGGAGCTCTGGGAAATCACAGCGAAGCTCTGGGTAAGTTTTCCGTTACCGAGCTTTAAGCTTTCATAGTTCTTTCAATAGTTAGTAATGCTAGAGTAGTCTTTATTTTTATGATTGGATATCATATGGGAGGGCTATTTTAGTCTTTATTTTCGAAAATCATGATGGCGTCGAAGTTGTGGCAAAATTTTGGGAAGAAAATAGCCTATGTAGCGGAGCGGCGCGAAATTCCGCCAAGTAGGGGTATAGGGGCAAAATGGTAATTTTTACCTAAAATGCCGATTATAATGTCAAATTACTAATAGAAGTGACATTATTCTCATAGGATATCTGAAACGCTGATTCTGCTGCTTGTTCTGTTGCCCGACGTCTGCATTGTAGGACTTTTGCACGTTTCTCAGTAGAAAGTACGTTTTCGCGGTAGTACCTAACGTTGCCAACGAAGGTACGGACGCGTCTTTGTAACACTAATCTTGCACATCTTAAATACTTATATGTCAATGATATGTTCGTAGACCGTTATACAGACAATTATACGGGTTATAGTTTTGATAACGCCGTTTTGTTTTCCTAGCGCTGAGGACACGACTAATTATCGTGGCACTGGTGAATAGTGCAAGCTGTTGTTGTTATTTACCTTATGGGGCTTTACATATTGCTCTGTGCTTATGTTTTGTCGGCATAATGATCATGCATCTCTAGTATGCTTGTGATATACTGTTGTATTAGCTCTTGAATATCTGTTGGCCATATACTGTGTTGTTTGGGTATGAGGTTAACCGTTACGAGATTCAATGCGTTGAATTGAATCTCATTGTAGCTTCGAGTCGGGAGGACCACGGTTCGTGGATAGAGGCAAGTACCGGAGTAGGCGTGCGGTGAAGACTATCTCTATCTTATCGTATTACATTATTACACTATTTCCTTCCTAAACCTTAGGATTACTGTAATCATTACAATGTTACACAATGGTTGATGTTTTGGCTAAGAATCCAATTACTCTTTCGCTCTATTGCTCTACTCTGATTGTTTGTTTAAAAAAAAAAAAATCCGCATTTCAAACATGGGATGTTACAACCATAAAGGTGGGAACCAGTTTCTCTACTCATCATCGAGTAAGAGAGTTCTTCCCATTTGAACCGTCTAGATTATTATTATTTTTTTTTACTTTTTTTTAGACAAAAATTATTTTAATGGATAGAAAATCTAAAATAAAGATAATTTCTCAACTAATATATTTTTTAAAAATGATTTTTCATTTAAAATCGACAATTAAAAAAATTAAATCTGAACCATCCAGATCTAATCTACATGGTCCAAATGTTAAGAGCTCTCCCTACTCATCCTTTGTACGAGTAAGATAACTAGTTTTGTAAAGGTGTGACTTGTGAGGTCCATTAGTTTGAATGATTGAGATATGGGAAAGACAAAATTGCCCTCAATTAAAAACATTGCCTTTGTGCAATCTCTCCCTAGAAACAAATATTCATCATAAAATAATTCTCCTTCACCCGCATCGATTTCATTAGAGAACTCTCAATGAGGTTTAGTTTGAAGAACCATGAAAGTAAATAATCATCTTTAAACATAGCATAATTCAATCTAGAAGTAATCAATCTCAATAATATCAAACTTTTATAATCAATGAAATTGAAAACAAAAAATCATGTCTTGAGTTTACTGAAGAGTCACAATAACATATAAGTCATCACTCATCATTGAGGTAGAGGTGGAGAAGTTGGAAGAGGCAAATGTCACTTAGTGAAGTACATAGAGTTGTCTGGCGATGGTGGCAACAACATCAATAAGTGGGTTAGTTGGTTGATGGTGGCTGCATCTGGCGTGGGTCATGAAAGTAGAAGGACCACGTGTTTGATGAAGGTGAGGGTAAAAATAACTTGTGGGTCATGGAATTGAAAATCTGAACTTTTTTATAGAAGATGAATTGCATATAAGGAAAGATGAATTACACAAAGGGAAGATAGATCATACATGAGGAAAGATAGATTGCACAAAGGGAAGATGGTCTGCACATAAGAAGATGGATTGCATAAATGAAAGATTGTTTTCATATAAGGGAAGATGATTTGCATAAAATGTAATTTGCACATCAGAGACTAATTTTACCCATATGGAAGATGGATTGCACATAAGGAAAGGTAGTTTGCACTTAACAAGATGGATTGTATATAAAGAAAGATAACTTACACTTAGAAGGATGGATTAAAGGAAAGATTCGTTTGCACATAATGTAATTTGCTTATCATGGACTAATTTTACAACACAAGGGAAGATAGATTGTACATAAAGAAAATATAGATTGCACAAAAGGAATTTTTCATTAAGAGTAATTTTGTCTTTCTCCTATCATAATTATTCACACACAAGGACCCCACACCTTTACAAAATTATAGGTCCCATTTCATAAATAAATTTTCAAATAGGAATTGATGGCCAATTTTCCCTACAAAAATTTAATAAAATATAAATGAATGCAAAGTAGTATAAGCCCAGTATGAATATACTTGTATGTATGTGTTCAAGGGATTGACCTTTTTATTATCCTGGGGATAAATTACACAATGGCTCCAATCTTTTTTATTCTTTCTAATTTAACAAAACTTGAAAGTTTAAGTGAGTTATATTTCAGGATTCACTATAAGTACTAGGTTCAAATAGTTGTTTATAAACGACTCATTATCACATTAATAAATAGAAACAGAATCGGAATCATCAAGTAAACTAACCTTAATTCCCACTTATCATAATTTCAATTAACATGATAAAATATATGAGGTTTAATTAAGACGAGCAGGTGAACATACATGCATTATTGAGGCGATGAGCTCATGATGATGATGATGCATATATATATATAGAGATTTCTGGGGTTGTGCGTGTTTGGGTGGTGAGGGAGAGCTGAGTCATAAATGAGAGTACGATGTGATTGGAGGGTTTTAAAAGGAGAGTATATTGAGGCCTGCTGACTCCTCCGTCGTCATGAACAATTAAGCACAAATGGCCATTATATATATTATATCATCACCAATCACTTTCTCCAAATTGAATGGAGGATGCGTTCACAACATATCATCCACCACCTTATATATATTCCCACCCATTATCATTAACTAATCACCATTTCCACTTATATTCTTCCCTCGATCAATACCTCTCTACTCTGCATCATCTGCTTTACTTAATTGCCCTCAACCGAAACACAATGCAGCGGCACGTCTATATATATATATTACATTGTATATTCTTAATTCCGATATGCATCTGATTAAGCTAAATGACATGACATGACGGTAAGAGTGTGCAGAGGGAAGATAATTGGGGAATGAATTTATTTTTTTAATTATTCTTGTACTAATAAGTCTCATCTATACACACATATAGGTATAATAATTTGTTACATTTAGAATATTCCTCTATCTGTTGGACCTCAGAATACTCCTGTATCTGCTTTAATTTTCCCATTGGTGTCTTCCATCCAAAATAGAAGCTGGAAGACAACAATGTACGAATAATAGTTCAAGTTTTCAACATTTCTTGCACAGATAAACAAACCTCGAATGAAACCAATATCGTAATCGATCATACGTGCACTCGAACTCTCTGCTGGTTGATCATGTCTCTCCACTTTCTCTGAAAGCCGTGTTCCCCTCTAATTTGTCGCATAGGAGTCCACCAATATTCATCTCCGGTCTGGTGTCTAATTTTTTCACCCAAATTATCATCCAATATAATATAATCATCTACATAATAACTGTTATATATAGGAATTAGGAAGGAAGTTACTATGTGCTTGAACGTTTGATTTTGATATTTGTCATAATAGCTAGCCCTGTGATTAGTTTTATGTATGGTTAGATACCACAGGACGCGTACGTCACAAGACACATGGCTTGTATTGAAGAGAGTTGTATCTCTTATATATTGTACCTCTTATACATTCGAATATGGATTTGAGTCTTGGAGCTAATCTCTGGTTTCTGGCACGTCAAAATGTCTGCTTAGGTTATGATTCCTTAATTAACCCATGTTCAAGGAACGACACGGCATGCAAGTGTTTTAATTAACTTTCAGGGAGGTAATTACCCTCTCTCATAACATATTGTGTAGCGAATCAACATCGATCATTTATTAACATTGCAAGTCTGACTGCAAATATAAAGTTTTACTATGGTAGGAAAAAGGGTTTATATAAATCTTGCGTAATAAGTTTATGTTGCCGAGTACTAACTCTATGTATGATTGAGTGTTAAAATATTACATGTTACTTTCGTATCTGAAATTATTAGCTAGCTATAAAATACTCCTTCCCATCATTATAAATTAGATCTTCTATTAATGATAAGTGTGGTAGTATACCATGTTAATAATCTCTATTATGATAACAATTGTTATATATATATATACCTCATTTAAGGGAAAAATCATGAACATTTTGGATTGAAAAGAGTTCATGTGGATAAAGTTTTTAAAAAAGCTCTAAAATCCTCTTTTTATTCAATTTTCTCAATCCAAAAATATGTATTTTATTGAAAATTCACTACGTGACTCATCGTTGAAATGCTTAGTTTAGCCGTTCCAAACCCCAATAAAATTTTGGGCACCGTTGATATTCTGTACGTCGTTATATTCTCATTTCCAATAATTTTAGGAATTTAAAATTTTACAATAAGATAACTATCTGATGTTTTTGCTTCAAGTTTTGAACTGGCTGGTGCAAAATATGACATGGCCACTGAATCTCCGATCGAATATTAGTGTTCAAATTTAGCTGTTGTTCTAGGCTGAAGCAGAAACTAAAAACAAAAGCATGTAAGTTAATAAACCAGCAGGCATCCTTTTCAATTAGGCTAATGTCTAATGATATAGAAAGCACTAACAATTGATAGCGTAATCCATTAACATATAACAGTTTTTCCATTATACATGTTGCGCTTTCTCCTGTTCACCTATAACAAGCCAGGGGAATTTTCCTTCATCTGTAATCGTTTTGATATTGCTTGCTGATAAGGAATCAACTAGGTCTATTAATTAATGGCTTATGTGAGCTAACAAGAGAGAGAGATATGCTGTAATTTATATAGATATGAATTTTGAAGCAAACATATTCCATATACACGTGTGTGGTTGTGTGTTGTTCCCATTAATATTTATATTTGTCTTTTTTCTCTATAGCTCACACACCTATTATACTATCATGGTTTGAACTTTGAACTCACAAACTCATATTTAAGAAAGTTTTAAAGGGGGCGATTGAAGTTAATTATTTGGGCTAGACTTAATATTTAAGATAGAATCCAATCATAATTAGATTATATGACTTTAGCTGAATATTTAAAATGTCAATCTAGCTATTACTTAATACTCCCTCCGGTTCTTAATATAAAAGACAGTTGACTTTTGTTAAAAATATTAAGAAAGTTAAATAAGTTATATTAAAATATTTATATTTATCATTTTCTTCAAACTAATTTATGACTTGTTATTCCCAAAAACACATGCGCTTGGTCCTCAAGAGCATTTGAGGGAAGTTTATTGCAAGTAACGGCACACACATTGATTTCTACTTTCTACTTCTAGTGTTCAGCGTTATGTGCCATATATTATACAAATATGTGCTACCAGTTATCTAATTAACCCCTACCCAATAGTAGCAGTAGTAGTAATAATAAGGAACAGCTTTTAAGCTTTTACAGGAGAACGTCACCATATATTATATAATTGATATATTGATTTCATCAGCCTGTTGTTAAGAGAATGCTGACAAAATGTTCACGTATAATTTTATAAAAAAAATGGTTCACTTATAATTCAGCATGTCATGTACATGAATCAGGGAAAAGCACATGTACCATTAATTAGAGAAGTAATACGTAATTCCATAAAAAAAGAAGAAGCAATACATAAGACACGAAAATAATAAAGAGGAAGATGACCCCTATATATTTAGGTTTTTAGAGTCCTGCAATGAATAACAGGATGGTATTATTTAGTTGGCAATTTTTTTTTTCCCAATCAACTCACAATTAATCTATGCTTTTGGTAGAAAATCATACGTGTGTATCCTGTTGGCTTAGACAAGCCCTACATGTTTGTAGTGTTGGAGAATGATCTCTTGATTTACTGAATAATTACAAAAGTACACATATATACAGAAGTTTGGAGGAAAAAGAAGAGCTATTTATTTGGGTTTAAATTAAATTAAACAGTTTAATTATCTTCTTTTGATCTGCATGTTTAATGGATTAGATCACCAGGATTTTCGAATGCCCTTCCACACTAGATCACTTGCCAATTCATATGGAATGTGTTATGACACGATAACTTTCCTCATCACTAGCTCGGCCACTTCCTTGTCGTTTTAAAAAAAGTGTAAAAAGTGGAAACATGATACAACTTATATGACTGCAGAATTAGGTTCAAGGTTGAACCGTGGAGTCCACATCATTTTCTATCTTTCTTTGGCAAGACATTAATGAGGACACGTGACGCTGACGCCACTTATCTTTGGCTACCGTACTTATTAACCTCATCGTGAATTACTTCTTCCGTAATTGGGAGTTGATATTGAGAATGTAAGATATATTACTCATTTTTTATTTTTCTTAAATGATGTCTATTGATTATATTTTCTCTCAACAATAATCAAGTAAGAGATATAGAAAGTAAATTAAGAAAGATAATTAGAGTATTCTAAAAAAATAAATATCATGCTAACTGACGTGACTACCTTTCTTAATATAATTAAATTAGTTAAATACATAAGACTATGGTAATATTAATTAGTTCACTAACAATATAATACTATAGCTAGGTACTTGATCTTTTTATTATGATTAAAAATAATTAATCAACCCCATATATATAACTACTAATTGTTATCAGTAAGAGGTCGTAACAATCAAGTACAAAACACAAGAAATTAGGTTCTACAGGTTCCATGTGCATTGTGTGCACTAATTTAGGCATATATCCACTAAGAGACTGAGACGAATAAAATAGTGGAGGGAAAAAGTTAGCTACGCATGGAAAAGCAGAGGCCAGTATCTGTTCCCAGATCAGAGATGCAGGGAGTACGGTGCGTACACTCGAGCAACTATTGATGTATAGTAATTAATATAATATATATATAGTGGGGTTTCCTGTTTAGCATTATATTAATTAATGAAATTAAAGAATAGTGAATTATCCACATGATCGATTAGGTTTGGGTATAAATAACAAGGTTAGGCTATGCATGGAGATAAATCATCAAGAAACTAACTTAGCTTGTCACAATATAATCTCTCATAAGTCAAAATGAGTGAGAAATTTGGGGCGTGGTTGAGAGATGCGAAGCCATACCTACTAATGGTCGGGTTGCAATTCGGGTCGGCGGGTACGTATCTTCTGGCCAAGGACGCTCTGAATAAGGGCATGAGTCATTACGTGTATATAGTCTACCGTAACGTCATAGCTGCTATCGCTCTTGGCCCCTTCGCTCTTGTTCTTGAGAGGTACCATTCTCATCCATCACTCTTCCCTTTAAATTTGCTATTTTGATTTCTGCTGTTAACCTTTTCTGTATTGATCTTTTGCAGGAAAGTGAGGCCCAAAATGACGTTCCGGATTTTTTTCGAGATTATGGCCCTGGCTTTTGTCGAGTACGTAATCACCGTCTCCCAACCTAACAAGTTATTATATATCTCTCTTACTTAGTTGTATGTTAACGTGATGTTGGTGGCCGGTGAACAGGGTAGTAGTGGATCAGTGCTTCACTCTCGTGGGCATGAAATTAACGTCGGCGTCATTTGTGGTGGCTCTGATGAACACTGTACCCTCCATAACCTTTGTGGTGGCCGTCATTCTTCGGTAAGATAAAAGAGCATCAGTTTAAGTTTGTCTAAGTGGCTTTTCAACATTTGTTAAGAACCAGCGAGTGTTAGTTTTATTAACCAAATAATAATTGATTTTCGTCGTCACTCCACTTATCGATCACGTCTTAACCAAATAATAATTGATCTTCGTCGTCACTCCACTTATCACGTCACGTTGATCACTTTTTCATCTTTGCCGCTGCGTACAGTTCTCTTCTAAACTTAGTTAGCAATAGGAGTACGGCCAGCGTCCAGTTATTTAATATTTAATAATATATTGAAATGAGCCCTCGTCTCATTCCTAGCTATTATTAGTTCATCACCTAACGCATTATTCTTTAAAGGAGGGTAATGCGGCGACCATGATATATGGATAAAGTCTCATTAAACGCCAATCGCCATCCAAGAAAGATAAGAAAAACACACTAAAATAAATGCATATATACACATAGATAAATTCTAAAATCATAATGATTAAGATATATTAGCAATGACAAGAGTTATGATTGGTTGCAGGATGGAGACGATGAAGATGAAGGAGTTTCGATGCCAAGCGAAGGTGCTAGGGACGGTGGTGACATTGGGAGGAGCCTTGTTAATGGCACTGTACAAAGGACCCATTGTGGATGTTGTGAGGGGATCCTCAAGCGGCGGCGGCGCTGGTCACCCTGACAACGTCAACGGAGACCCTTCTCACTGGCTTTTGGGCTTTTTCGCCACACTTCTCGCCTGCATCGCCTTCGCTGCTTTTTACATTATGCAAGTAATCACCACGAAACTTGACCCTCTTGTGTGAGTGTGTGTGTGTGTATTACACACTCCCATATTCATGGTTATTATGAATGGTGATTCATGGTGATGCATATTTTTCAGGCGATGACGCTGAGGAAGTACCCCGCAGAGATGTCGCTGGCCACGTGGATATGCTTCGCGGGATCATTTCAGAGCGTTGGGGTGGCAGCTTACATGGAACGACACCGTCCTCAAGCTTGGTCTCTCGCCTGGGACTCTACCTTATTTGCTCCTGTCTACGCCGTTAGTCTTTATATATATATATATCATCCTTCATCGTAATTATTTAACGATATATAATCCGGTTCCTGATTGGCTCGAGTATATGTATGTATAGGGGATAGTGACGTCGGGGATCCAGTATTACGTGCAAGGGGTGGTGATGAAGACGATGGGCCCAGTGTTCGTGACGGCTTTCAATCCTCTGCGAATGATCATAGTCACTGCCCTCGCCTGCTTCCTCCTGTCCGAGCAACTCCACCTGGGAAGGTACATGTATATATATGACGCATGTCTCTAGATCTTCTCGCCAATAGACAAATTAAAGATTGATTTTAAGAGGTTTGTTTTGTTTTGAATGACATACAGTTTAATTGGAGGAGGAGTGGTGACGGTGGGGCTGTATCTAGTTGCATGGGGCAAATACAAAGAACTCAAACATAGGCATGTGATGATGCCACCTTCTCCTCCTGCCAAAGACACCCTGCACCTACCCGTAACGATGACACCCACCACACTTGTTCATGATCATAAACCTCACGAATCGGTCGTCGTCTGTGATCCAAACGGCGTCAACGTTGAAGCCCACCACGTTACTAGTCCCAAATAAGTGGACTTCATTTTTGTACCCTTTTTGTCATTTTTAATTACTGAGCCTCACCTCATCAGCTCATGGCTTTCATTTTCAAGCGTGCATATAATGCGCCACCTAATTAAGCCTCTGCTGTTGTTGTTCCCTTCCTGTTTCCCACTTGATCAAAATTCTCATTATTCCATATATTGCTTCTTTCTTCTTTTTGTTTAACCTACAAAAAAGAACACGAGACGGAAATTATAATAACAAGGGTCATCATAAGTACAACGTAAGAGGCCCAAATTAAACAACAAGGACCACGTGGCTGATGCTAGATCCTTGAAAAGAATAATAACTAACATTAGTAGCTGTATCGAGAATATATATATGTGGTAAAAGTGGTAAAATCATAGAATGACAACCTAATATTATTATTAGTACAAGCACAAGCGCATATGGGGATGATAAAGAGAAAAGGCTAGCCCACTTATGTGAAGCAGCTGTATCGAGAATATATATATGTGTGTATATGTATATATACATATGTAGAGTCCTGCCAAGGCCAAATCCGACGTTGTAATTAATCCCATTAATATACATACATATATGTATGTATATATATGTGTGTGTGTCTATATGTGTGTATAGACACACACACACATATATATCCTGCCAAGGACGAATCCGACGTTGTAATCCCATTATAATAAAAGATAAGTCCTATTAATCCTATATTTGTATGCATATACTAACACTGCTCGTTGGCCACTCCTGTCCCAAAATCAATAGTTTTGGCTGATTCCTTAATTGCTTTGTGTGACAGGTCCACTTTCAAAACAGCACCAATTGGTTCATCTAACCAACAATGGATGATACTGATGATTCTTGGCCAAGCTCTTTATCTTCTTTTTGGATGATGTAACGAACTGTAACAAGTTGCCTTCTTCGCTTTTTATCCATTGTCACTAAGCTATCAATACACAAGACCCTTTAGTTTTGATTAGTAAGAATTAGGCTAGCCTAATCCATTATACACGCCTGGTTTGGGCTTTTATCTATCAGGTCTCATCGACTGGATCGCCCACGCCACCAAAAAAAAAAAGAAAAAAGAAAGCAAATACTAAGTGAGGCCACAATCTAGATCCCAACAATTACGTACGTATAAGTACACGATATCTGATCGCTGATGCACTTGCTAAGGTTGGCCTGTCGAACTCTTTGATCCTAGGTGAATGTCCTAAGTTTTTAAGGGTGTGGGTAGGGACGGACCCAGCAATTATAAATAAGAGGGGCAAAAATTACATAAACGAACCCATAATTTCAAGAAATCACATTATAAACTCATAAAAATATTAATCTTCTCACTTTAGTTCCTCTATGAAACTATTAGGAGAGGACTAAATTGAAAATACTGAAATTCTTATGGGGCTAAACTGTGATTTCTTAAAACTTTGGGTTCTTTTCTGTAATTTTAGGGGGGCGGGGGCCACCCCTAACCCCCATGTAGGTCCGTCCCTGGGTGTGGGTTGATCAAGAGTGTTTGAGATTAATTTCCCCTATGTTGTAATTTCTGTATTATTTTTAGGCTTTTTGCCTTCTTTTATATCAAAAAAAAAATAAGTACGCGATATCTGAAAATATCAAAAAATTAAGAACAAAACGTGAGTGAAAGGAGATTTAGGTAATTAATACGATACAAAGATTAAGATAGGGCGCATTTTTTAGTTAAAGAACCTTATTCGGAATATTTCATTTAAAGTATATAAATAGACAACCAAGTGTGAGTGTTTATATTCTCTTTGATTGTCCACCACCCACCGCATTGATGCTGACGTGTCGATCTTTCGCCATTATCATTCTTTCATTTATGCTTACAAGCTACTTGACATTTGTTGCCATGTGAGGTGACACACTCGAACATATTCCACCGAACTTAATTCACTAGAAATAAATGAAATTGGACAAAGGATGTATTGTTGAAATCCATTGATTATAAAGTTCCCGTACTAAGAACCAGCAACGTAATTTAACTTTGGCTAAGTACTCTAATATGCATAAAGGTGGCCTGATATAACCCAAAATTTCGTTTTGTAAGTATGCCGATATAGTATATTTATGTATCTCAAGGTTAAAAGTTTGAGCTAGCTAGGAAGAATCTCGCAGGTGGTATAAGTATTCCAACTTGATGATGATGATGATGTTATATTCGAGCTATATATATCGATCCCATGCTAGTAGAATAAAATAGTATAACGGAGCCCAACTTGAAAAGGATAAATGAATCAGCACCCGCGAAGTATCTCTGATTCAGGATCCTAATTCATTCTAAACATATGTTCACTTGAAGTGGTTTTCCCATTTGGTTAATTTTTTACTCATAAGTAATCAGTTATATTATCGATTAATCCTGATGTGTTCACCACTAAATGTATTATAGTTTATATATACTGTACATATAGTTTATTCTGACCACTCACTACTTGAAAATCTCTCTCTATCATGTGTAATGACTCATTAATTACTCACACTAGCAATGAGACGATCATAGATATTCGTAATCATCAAAGGTTTGAGAACTGTTCAAAACGCACAAGTAAATACCAAACAATTTCAAACTTTAAATTTAATTAAATAAAGGCTCGTGCGTGGGGCCGTCTCTTCTGCAAACCACAAATTTTTACCAACGTACACGTCAATCCTCGTCCCCTAGCACACACGCGTATTGGCTAATCTCTTAAAAAATTAAAAAAGAAACATATGCCTGGATTGGAATCATGCAAATAACGAAGTTTTTGATACATAGAATGTTAGTATCTTTCACATCAGGATATTATTCGTACTTCTGGGTTTTTTTTCTTTGCTGTGCACATTCTCCCTTTCATATCAGATAATTTTTATCACTTCAACAAGTATCGACGCATAACTCCAGCTTTACAAGTCTTTCCATGTACATACATACATACATACATACATACATACATACATACATACATACATACATACATACATAAAATTCATAAAATTATGTTCGATTCAATTTTTTATAATTATAAAAAATGACATTGAGAGATGTTAAAAAAAGTAAGAACCAATTTTGATTCCTGAACTAGCTAGCACATAATTTTATTAAAAGCGGTAATTAGAGGTAGCGTGATCAAATTATGGTGTGATTGGATGAAGAATAATCTTGTTGCCAAAAAAAAGGATGAAGAATAATCTTAAGTGCTTCATTAATTGCATAACCATACCTAACATCTACCCCTCAAACCTTGTTCATACCGCACTCAAGAATACCTATTACTCCCTCTGGTCCTAATTATAGGACTAAATTTATAGTACAAATTGCAATACAAACTTAATCCTATAATTAAGACCGGAGGTAGTAGTATATTTTGGTTCACAATTATGCCACTTGATTATATAAGAATTCTTTTAATTCATAATATAAGTCATTTTTAGAGTAACGGAGACTTATTTCTCAATCTTATTTCAATGGTAAATGTTTAAACCTTAAAATGTGACTTCTTATATTTTTCTTTCTCCTTCAAATCTCATTTAATATGGGTATATTTGATTTTTTTCCCCAATTTAAGACAACTTAAATGAGTTAACTATCTTTCTTTTTTTAGCTTTGATAAATTAATTGAAGTGACTTTATTATGAATTGGGGAGCACTTCATTGGATTTAGAACCAAATCTTCATAAAATCAATTTTCTATTTACTCTATACTTAGAGTTGGTAAAAAAGGTCAGCCCGTGTTTAGACCCGATTAAAGAAAAACAATCATTTCTCGAGACCCAGGCCTTAAGCCCTTTCAACAACCTTTTAGTATTTTTAATTTTCAGTTTTTTTTTTTTCAAAAAATAAAATTAGTAAATTTCAATAAATAAGTTTCTAATTTAACAAAAAATTAGTAACAATACTATATGAAATAATAAATATTTTTTTAATTTTTAGGGTTTTTAATATAAAATGTTCTTATAAAATTTAATTTTAAAAAGATAATGACAAGTAAATGTTCACAATATCATTTACAAAGTATTACGAGTAAAAAACAATAATATTAACATTATATAAATGATTTTAATAAATAAATAAAATAAACGGGCTAGCCTTTTTAGACCCGCTTTTAAGGCAACAAAAATGTAAGCTGGGCTCTTACAAATCCAGGACCTAAACAGACCGGCTCGTTTTCCTGGTTCTATCTATAATGCTTGCTATAACTAAAGGTGTGGACAGTTTAGGGTTTATCCTGAGATCAGACACAGCCGCACAGATTATAGGCTTTATTCTAACCCGGTGCCCGACAGCACATGCATCGAGCTATCTCATGGTTGAAAATTCAAGTCAGGTTTAGCCCAACACCAACAAATTTTTAAAAATTATTGACAGTACAATACTACATCGGCAAATGACTTTTAAAAAAAAAAAAATTGAGGAAACTAAATAAATTAAATTTTCTCTAGATTAATGTATCTGACTTATGAATTAAAATATAATATAATGATACACAACATGTTATGATTAAGTAACTTATTTAGCTTCATTAATCTCTCCAAAAAAATCAACTAAATCTTATATTAAAGAGTAGAGAGAGTATTAATTAATTGTAAAAATAAAGTAAAATGGAGAGTGAAACACTGAAATTGGATGTTGGTGGTGTGAGTTGTGGGGGAATATATAAAAGGTGGAGTAGTAAAAAACAGAGGCCGACAGAGGCAGTGGATGGCTGCGGCTACGAGTTTCTTCATCTACTTTTCAACGCCTTCTAATCATCAACACGTGTGTAACCCATTCATAATCAGTATACCATCAATCCATTGGACATTTTAATCTCCTTTTTCTTTTCACTTGCCAACTGATTTCAAATTCAATTTGTACTCTCATCATGATCTTCCACTAACTAACAAGAAAGAATTGCCTTGCTTACTGTTATATATGTATAAAAAAAAAACAAGAATTGCTTGGCATATTCCCTTCTATGAATAGTAACATTATCATTATCGTCACATGGATCGCATTATTAATTAGTACTCTCTTCAGTTCTACGAATTGTTCACTTGGTGTTCTACTTGTTCCTTCCTCGAGCACCTTCCACAATATAGTAATTGCTAGACCTTTACTAGGTAGACCACCCACCCACTCTATATTTACTCTTCTGATTCTAACTTTGTCTTAGTAGTATCATTTATATATGTATCCGGTATATCCCAACCTTAAAACTATACATCCTTTTGTTCACCAATTAATTCATGTTTAATTAACAACAACACTACATAACACGTACACAAAAACCAATTTTAAAAACAAAAATGCGCTCGTCTTACAAAAAATATCGATCATATCATTGAAAAAGATCTCTTATTTCTTAATTTCCTTTTTATTTTTTGGGGGAAAAGGGTCCTAAAGTGTATATTAATAAAAATAAAGAAAGGGGTGGGTCAGATGCATGCGTGGTACAGATTAAGCAATGAAAGAAAAATGATAAATGAGGTATATATATATGGTTTCTTTATGCCTACCTCGCACCTATACATAATGAGGAAAGCATCTTTCGTTTTGTGCAAACATCTGTTGATAGTGCTTGCCCTCTTATTTCCACCCACTCCCTCTTCTTATTGCTCTCCAAATCCGAAATCCACCATCTTCTTCTTTTAATCCCTCCATTTCCCTCTCAATTACCCCCTTTAAACCTCATTAGTTAGTTCCCGAATTATTCCACGAGATTCACGATTAATTTATCTTCACAAATAATTAATCATCGAGAACCTCATCAGGCATATCATCATTAATTTATGCGCCACTTTAATTATCTTTAATCTTGAGGCAACAAATATCTCTTTTGGGATTTTAAGATGCTAGTATCAGCTGAGTTAATTAATTAATCTCTTGTTACTATATTAAGAATGGGTATCTAATTCGACATAATAGATAGAAAGCTGCATGTCCTTCCGATCCATATATTGTCGAAACCATTGAAATTAAATGATAAACATAAGCAAATTTGGTATTTCTTCTGACCATGTTGCCCAACGGCTACTTTTAGAAAAGTTTTGAACTCCAAAACAAAGCATCCATCATTTGTTGCTTTCGATTCAGTATCCGTTTTTTACATGAAAGAAACAAACATCCATTTATGTATTAACTCCATCCCCCTTACGCCAGGATAAAGCACTCCGATCCATTAATTTCAATCCAAAACGTAACTGAGTTTTAATGGAATTTAGTGTCTTCCCGAAGGAATTTTCATGCCAAGTAACATCAATTTTCCATTTATACAACATTACCATCTAATTGTTTTCTGTTTTATTTGACTAGGCGGATGATTGGAAAGCTATCCAAATTTCAATCCGTAGATTGGATCTGAGGACTTGATTAAACACAACCTAATATGCAATCAAGTGATCACCTTAACAAGATTTAATTCAATATTAAATGATTGAGATGCTTTTGACGTATAAAACATGCACTTGAGCAGTATATTTATATATTAATTACTTCCCGCGTCATTCGCACTAATTTAGTACTGTTAAATAATCGGATTTCGGATGATCTGTATTGAATTAACTAATTAATTAAAATAAACTTCAATGATTTTTCTTGCAAATTTCACGTTGAGTTCATATTAATTATGCATTATTATTAGACTTAGTGCCAGTTTGGGTTAACGGTAGAAACTGTTTTATTTCAACGTAATTTACGGTTTACGAAGTAAGTATGTGAGAAAAGTTTTATCTCAACTTGTGTAAACGTGATTTTCTAATGCCAAGTCAAACAGACACTAAATCCCATGATCGATCTTTTGCTGCCACTTTAGCTCAAATTATAAATAATATTTTATTGATTCAAGAACATAATTTTCTCTTACATTATAATCGTGTCAACAAATTAAAGTATATGATTGTGGGGGGAAACCTGAACTATATCTTAAACTCCATTGCAAATACTTAATATATATACAACAAAAATAAGCATTATCTCTCACTATCTTGTAGGCTGCTTATATAGATAGCACGACATCATTGTAACTACGAACAATCAAATTTTTAGTTAATTATTAACTAAAAGGTTCCTGACAATAGTTTCATTGGATAAATGTTCGCTTCGATCTTCTTCCACTCATTTTTATAGGACTTTATATTGATCACATGTACACCCAATATAATGTTCTTCGTATGTGTTCGAATCACCTCAGAAGATTTTTTACCATTTTCTTTTTAATTTATGTCACCCCAATTTTTTCTCGTATAGATTAATTATGAATCTTATCTTTTATAATATGGTCATACATCCATTTCAACATTTTCGTTTCATCTATCCCCAATTTATGTTGACGTTGTCCCTTTAAAGCTCAATATTCACTATCATATGTATTGCTAGTCTTATAGTTGCACTATAAAACTTCCTTTATCTTACCAAGTATTTTCTGATCACAAATAACTCTAATAGTCTTTTTCCATTTAATTTATAATACCTAACTAAAATCTATGATCAATATCTTCATCAATTTCACTATCTTTTTGTATAATCGAGCCCAAATATCTAAATTTTGTCATTTGTAGAATGATTTGATTACCCATTTTAATCTCAAATTCGATGTTAACTTGTCTCTTATCAAAATTATAATGTGTGTGTATTGTCTTGCTCTAACTCAAGCGAAAGCCCTAAGTAGTCTATATATATATAATTGGATACCTGTCAGTTTGGGCGAGTAGATTGCCTGTTTAATTAAATTCTTTTGCATTATTTGTGAAACGGCGTGCTCTCTTACTAGCACTCACTTTTAGCTTAAATGCACATATGTGAGTTATGGGTCATGACACAGCACTTTTCACCCCATTTCCCACTTCTGTTAAATAAACATTAATTAATTGGTAAGTAAAAGTGGGGTAGAGAGAGATCATAAGAAATAAAAAGAGGACGACAAGGTTTATTATTCACAGAGGTTAATTCAGGCATATATATAACAGAGAGAGAGAGAAAGAGATCCCCTATAATAACTTTTGTTACGATGATGACATAAAGGGATTATATTGTAGCAACTGTGCGGAGTATATGTGAACGGATAAGGGAATATCTGTAAAATGGAGAGAGAGTAGTGGCAATGACAAGTGCAGGTTGTGCAAAACTTTTATACATATGAAGATAGAATAATTTAATACTTTTTTTCTTAAAACTGAGTACGTTTGCATAAGTCGATCGGGGCCTATAAGAAGGAGGCATTGGAGCATGAGTTAGTCACAAGTAAAAGGGCATACGAAGAGAGTAGAAACAGATAGAGAGAGAGAGAGAGATCAGAAATAATGGCAGAGGCAAGTGTGATAGAGAAAATAAGCAATGGGTTGGGGAAGATGAAACCGTACCTGGCAATGGTATCGCTTCAGTTTGGGTACGCAGGCATGTATATTATCACTATGGTTTCTTTCAGCCATGGCTTGAGTCACTGGATTCTCTCTGTCTATCGTCATATTATTGCCTTTCTCGTCATTGCCCCTTTTGCCTTCTTCCTCGAAAGGTAGCTATACTCTCTCTCTCTCTCTCTGCGCCATGAGTTATTGTGTCATCACTCTCTTCTCTTTTGTATGAGTTCAACTGAGTTTTAATTTGTTCATTACTGTTGCAGAAAAACGAGGCCTAAGATGACTCTTCCCATATTCTTGAGGATACTGGTGCTTGGTTTTCTTGAGTAAGCCATCTTAGCTCCTTCCTTCATTCATACTCTAGCATCTTACTTCTTTCTAATTAATTAACTTTAATGTGCTCTTTCTCAGAGCTCTCTTCCTTCCTCCTGCGCAGCTAATACAACCTCCAAATGCATGCATGCACACCCTCTATGCTTTTGTGCCTTCTAAAATTAATCATCTTCACTTAATCAGGAAAAGAGTGTCTCCACTAATCCCTTCTCTCTCTGATCTTTTCATTTAATTTTTCTACCATTGAATTGACTTTTAAAGGTTGAGATTTGTTCTATAAAGATATTATATATTATCATTTCATATTTAATATTACAATAATATTTTTAATATAATATAAAATCTCAACTATTAAAAGTTAATCCAATAGCAAAAAAAATTAAGTGGAGATGAAAAGAAAAGATAGGTTAGTTGAGACACTCATTTCACAAATAATAATCCCCACATAATTCCTTCCTTCGTTTTACTTTTTACACCCATCGTACTAAACATATTAACTAGATAATTAATTTATATAAGAAAATTATAAAAAAAATGTTTTGGTTTTCTTAAAATATTATTTTTAATCATTTGCATTGAATATTACTCCTTGGGGAGGATGAAAAACTTCTTTAATATGCATGTGCAATCAATATAAATAATTTAGAAAATGTTTTAAAAAATTATAAATTTGATTAAAAAAATATAGATTAAGACCTTATATTTAGAATAAAAACAAACATCTCTACCTCTTACATTTAGTTAGGATAGGGGAGCGAGTGAAAGAAAATAAATTCTTATTAATGCACTAAACAAAATTTATAATTACTTTGGTCCATATTTATTAAGGAAAACATGCTATACATAGCGTAATGATTCAAACCCCCATCTTTCTAACCTCCCACCAATATACTGATTAAAGAAAGCATGCTACATGGCATAATGATTCGTACCCCCATTTCTAACGTCCCACCAATATTATTTCTTGTGTACTATACATGGCCGCAAAAAGAATAATAAAGATTATACGCAAATTTTTTCTTTCTAAAAGTTAGTAATAAGAGCATTTAATCGAATTATCCCTAGGTATATCAATCAAATCTAGCTATGGAAAGTGCATACAGAAGCACGTTGCTAAGACACATGCATGGTCCGTATAAAAGGGCCAGCTGTGGTTGATGCCTCTAGCTAATAGCAGCTATGCTGTATTAGTATATGATATTATCATAAAGCAGAAAATAAAATTATCTTTGATTCTCAAAACCTTAGGATGAGGTTTAAATAAGCATATGCCAATTATTTACTAGTAATCTCACCGGTATATAATGAAAATGAATTACAGGCCAGTACTTGATCAGAACTTGTACAACATGGGGATGCAGAACACCTCAACAACGTTTGCTTCAGCCACCGTCAATGTCCTTCCAGCCATTACTTTTATAATGGCACTCGTTTTCAGGTAGGGAAAAAAAAGATCACCATATAATTATAGGCAAAGCGATTTGATTATTACTCCAATGAATCAATACGACCAATGCTAAATATTCAAGGGGCTTTTATTTCTCTCTACGACCAATAATAAATATACTATATATTTATGTATTGAACCAGGTTAGAGAAGTTGAACTTGCGAAAATTACCAAGCATAGCGAAGGTGGTTGGCACAGTGATTACAGTGTCAGGAGCCATGGTTATGACTTTGTACAAAGGATCAGCACTTCACATAATGAAGGGATCATCAGCATCAAGCCATCAAGAGAGCTCTTCATCCTCGCCTTCTCAACAGCACTGGATGCTTGGAACTCTATATCTCATAGCCAGTTGTGGAGGTTGGGCTAGCTTCTTCATCGTGCAAGTGAGTCCCATTTATATATATATTAAAGTGATTAAGTTTTCAATATTCTTGAAATTAATTAATGGGATTTGTGGCTCATCATTTTTAATGCAGAACTTCACGTTGAAGAAGTACCCAGCAGAGCTGTCCCTCACCGCTTGGATTTGCTTGGCGGGTGTCTTTGAGAGTGCAATCGCTTCCTTTATCATGGAACGAGACATGTCCGTTTGGGCATTAGGCTGGGATTCTAGGCTCCTCGCTTGTGTTTATTCTGTGAGTCCTTTGTTTCTTACTCCACTTTTTATCTCAGTTAACTCAAAATCAAAACCCAATAATGTTCTGACACGAATGAATTGGTGACAATTATTATCAGGGAATTGTGTGCTCTGGAATGGCATACTACATTCAGGGATTTGTGACCAGAGAACGCGGGCCCGTTTTCGTGACTTCTTTCAGCCCTCTGTGTATGATTATCACCGCTGCTTTGGGCACCATTATTTTATCTGAGCAAATTTATGTTGGAAGGTAGGTGTATTATAAATTTATAATACACAGCACATACACATAATGTTCACTTTTGCAGTTCTGTCTGAAAGTAAACTCATTCATGTGCAATATTATATTCCATGTGTATATTGCAGTATAATTGGAGCAATTCTCATTGTCTCGGGACTTTACACTGTGGTATGGGGGAAAAGCAAAGACCCCCTGAACACAACACAAACAGAGATAGGTGATGGCCATGAATTGCCAATTAAAGACGGCTCTAAGTCTGGCATGCCAGGCAATTTTGAGAGCATTGAGATGAATGTTCCCGCTGATATGATGAAGGGACCGGCAGCAAAATCTTGAAGAAAATCCTTTAGGAATTATAGCTATGGTCATAAATTTTCCCGGTAACGAGTGGTGAGGAAGAGTTTGTGCAGTGAAGTACGAATCTCTCAGTGCCCTCCTAACCTGTAACTTTTTGGTTTCCTGTTTTTCGTGAACCTTGTTTTGGATGTTTCTGAAGTTAAGAATAATGCAGCAGAGCAGTTGTCTCTGTTTTTGTCCTCTAGGCACTATCTTCTTCATACTTGCTTTCTTACCTACAAATTTATGCTTGAGTAAAGATTCGATTCGTAAGAGGGAATTCCATCATTGATATCCTAAATGCAAGTCGTCGTGAGCTATTTTGGCTTATCTGCCATATATTGGAATCCATTACGCCTGTAAAAAGTGTAATGTAAGAATCCAGAGAGCTCTATAATAAACAGAATCACATTCGGATGCCTTGCAACTGCTCCCGATCATACAGCACCTGGGGCAGGGAACAAAACACACTCAAATCAAGTCAATCAAATAACAATAAATATTTAAAGATATGGTGTGCATTATAAATTTATCATGTTATTGTGATTCAAATAGAGCCATCTGGAGTGCACTTTTTGCTTTATTTGTGGGACGTGCTTGGTGCTTCTCCAAGGACTCCTGTTCATTGTACTTGTTTACTCATTAAGTCAACCTCCACATTTCCCCACCAATAATTGTCACCCTTTGGATCAACTTGTTGCAATCCATTGGAAGAAGCACCTGCCGAATTTTTTGAATTTCAGTCTCCCTTTGTTTTGATTGTATTACCCTTCAATTCTACACTTTTCTATGAATCACACCCTTGTTTTTATAATAACAAAAGGTGAAAGCGCGTCAATTAAGCCAACATTGGCAAGGAAAGGAGGTCCCAGCGTGATCTTCCCAAAGGATTTGGGCTTAAACCCTACAAGTCAGACTTATTATGTGAAGGTCGACATAGAAAAGTGTCAATTCTTTTTTGGTACCATAGGAAAGCGTCAATTTGTTGTAGGTGCATAATTGCTTATCTCTTTGTAGTTTATTTGCATTATGTAAATCTAAGCTGGGATAATGTGGCACACGTGAAAGACAAGTTACACCTAATTCATAAGGAATAATGATTAATATCTAATTTAGACAACGCACATTAGTTAAGTGCTTTAACAAATCCTACTTTTATGGCCAAAACAATAAAGACCACCGTACATCTTCCTGAGAAAAATGCTTGGTAATTTTATCACCTGTGAGAAATGACCGAATCAACTAGACGCCAAGTGGACTAGCAAATTATGCATGAGCCGTCCAACAGCTTCGTCGTACCATGGAAGCAGAACGAAAAGAAAAGATTTTTCTTTTTATTTTAGAAAAAAATGACTAATCATACACCAACCATTGCATTATAACGGCCTGCCATATTTAATCAAGTTCCGGCTACATAGCTCCCCATGCAGTCACTGAATAATCCAAAAAAAAAAAAACACCACGAATCATTCAGTTCAATCCCTGGATCTTCGAAGTGCGTATAACAGAACTTGGAATATGAACCCCGTGCGGGTGCAATAACGTAACTTTACAGGCTTTCTCCAACACGACACAAGCACCACTAAGATACAATATACAGTTCACCTCAAAAGAACTGGCCTATAAAACAAAAATCCTGCCTCAACCATTCAAAAGCAAAACTAAACACAAGTCAAATGAAAGCTTCTGAAACGAATGACAGCATTCTAATAGAAGACATCTTATCCAAGTCCCATTGCACGAGATCCTGTGAATCTACTAATCCATGATCCAAATCCTGAACTTAGTAGATCTAAAATGATCTCCATAACAAATTTCAAGTTCCTACCAAGAAAAGACGCTTCTAAGAACCGGATGAAGTGGTTAACGACAAAATGCCAATCCATTGCACTACAAGGGTACGGTAAAGCACCTTAACCTATTAGCCTTTGTGATGGATGCACAAAAAATAAACCGTAAAATCATGCATCTGAAGCTTTTCTTTCTCGATTGGCTGCTGATTGTGACTGACCAAATACAGACCTGCAGAAAACATATAGTTTCAAGATTGTCAAAGAGATAAAGGATGGTGTAATATGTTCGCAAAGTGTCAAAGCATACACCAATTCTATGTATAAACATCTAAGGCATTAGGTACTTACCCACAGGTTGAACACTTCTGATGATGCTCACAGAATATGGATAAGCATACAGAGCATACATAACCCATATCAATTGTTTGCTTATGGCAGAAGCACCTGCAATTTTCACACAATTATCAAGGCGTCAATCTCATTGTCACAAATTAAAATTACTCTTCTAAAGAGTTTCTCGTAAAAGCAAATGTATCAATCCACCTAAAATTACACATAATCTACTACAGCAAGCAGTTCAATGGTCAGCTGAGAAATTCTTAAAGAGTAAATTCAAAAGTTAGGTTTATGATAGAGACTGAGGTAGTATGAGATGCCTAAGTCCCATATTAAGTAGTATGAAATGCTCAATGGAATTTTTAAGTAGGTTGGTTTTGTACCTCAATAGCTGGCTTTTAGCGTAGGATTCCCCCATTTCACTTGAGTACTCATCAATTGGTATCAAAATTAGTAATTAGTCTCTTCAAAAAGGGCTACCTACAAAGGGTTCTTATTTCAAGCTAAAGGAAGGTTTTGACTAACAAAGAAGTCGCATAAAGTGTCACCAAATGAAGTGTTGTAAAGTGCAAACATCATAACATTAGATCACACCAAGAGGGCCAATTGATAGAGATTAAGATGATATAGGATTCCTAAGTCCCATATTAAGCAGTACGTCATGCTCAGCGGGGTATTTAAGATGTTTTCTTTCCTGCTTCAATGACTAGTTTCAGGAGAAAGTTCTACATTCCACTTGAATACCCATTAGTTTCTACCCCACATGTGTTTCATACATTTATAGCATTAGCGTACACACACAGAGCATTGGCCATAATGGTTAGCCTGGGTTATCTAATCAGCTTGGGGGGTGATATGTAAACTGTAAAGAATTAATTAGGTTAGTTAGTTAGGAAGGGATTAGTTAGTTGTTGGTTAGTTGTTAGTAACTAATAGTAGTTAGTTGGGATTAATAGGTTTAGTATTGCCTATATAAGGCATATGCCTATCCATTGTATCTCTATGCTTGTTATGATGAATGAATGAATGAGCATCACCCTCTATTCTATGTCTCTCTCGTCTCTCTCCCTTTCTCTTCTATAATTTCCCTATCAGTGGTATCAGAGCCATGCCATCCTCGGCTTGCTTCTGTTGCTCTCTGAACATCTTGAGTTCAAGTTTGAACCATTCTTCTCACCTCACGGTTCAGACTCTCCTTCAAGATACTCAACCAAGAAACTGAAAAAACAGAGTTGCACCAGTCTTGAATCAAGCCTAGCCATTCTTCTTTCCTCACGGTTTGGACTTGTCTTCAAGATACTCCAACAAGAAAAGTCAAGAAGCCTCAAGAATTTCAGTCTTGACTCACCAAAAATAGCGTCGTTTGATTCTGGGTATTCATTAGATTTTGGCAGTGTCGACTAATTTTGGTTCTGAATATTTCTCGGTTCACTCTTCAGCGTGAGCGTCCTGGCTCTGCACTTCCGAGTTAGTCGCAAGAGTCTGGGTTCGTTTCTGGTTCATCGGAAATTTGGGTATCGTCATCTGATATTCGTCCGTTTCTGGGCTATTTCTTTAATCATCGGGTTCTGATTTCTATTCGTTCGAAACTCAGGATTTCCGTCGACTGATCCGAACTTCCACTTGTATCACATGCATCACTGTGATTCTGGTTAAGTGTTCTGATGGCGTCGACTAATTCTAGATTTGTCATTACCAATTGCGTCGACGGTGTCGAGTTCTTAATTTCCGATTTCACCGACTGGTTCTGGTTTTTCACCTCTGCTTGTGTCAGATTCTGGATTTTGCTTGCATCAACCCAAACTGAGATTGCAAATGAAAGGTCGAAATCGCGTTTTTTTATGATAGAATGATATTGGCGATCTAACGTGATGAAAAAAAAAAAGTTGGAAAAAAAAAAGTTGAAAAAAAAAAGATTCCTCTTCTTGTTGGTATGGGACAACGGCTGAAGGGAACCACGAAACCAGAAAAACAAAAATTCTCTTCTTGTTGGTATGGGACAACGGCTGAAGGGAAACCAAGAAAGACTTCATCAAGTGTTTTCTTTGAGAAACGGCTATCCGAAGAGGGCTACCTACAAAAGATTCTGATCTCAAAGGGGACGTCTTTGATTGATTGAGATTTGTATTTTTGTATTTTTGAGTTTTTGTATTTTTGTTGTTCTTTAGATTTGTATTGTGTTGTTCAGCATCCTTGAGGGCAAGGATGTTTTGGGGGAGGGGTATTGATATGTAAACTGTAAAGAATTAATTAGGTTAGTTAGTTAGGAAGGGATTAGTTAGTTGTTAGTAACTAATAGTAGTTAGTTGGGATTAGTAGGTTTAGTATTGCCTATATAAGGCATATGCGGATATGCCTATCCATTGTATCTCTATACTTGTTATGATGAATGAATGAATGAGCATCACCCTCTATTCTATGTCTCTCTCGTCTCTCTCCCTTTCTCTTCTATAATTTCCCTAACAGGGGGAAGCCTTGAAAGAGAAATTATCATTTTTTTTTACAAGGAACTGAGCAATGTGAAGTCAGATATCTCCAACTTCTCCATAATGTAATTCAGAAGCAACCTAGAATAATTTCACAATAGCAGATACTGTCCAGCCATCAATTGGAAAAGGAAAAGCCTAGACTAACCAGGTAAGAAAACTTTGAAAATACCGAGGTCACAATCTGTATGATTCTAGCAATTATAGGAACACAGGGAGAATGTAGAATATCAATAGGAGAGGAATCTTACGAAGCACGGAAATCCACACCAACAGATTTAGGAAGACGTAGAAATGCACGAGAATGTAAATCAGTTGCAAACACCATCTGCATTAACAAGGTTAAGTTATTATCAAAATTAAAACAAGTACAAAACAATTTTACTCAAAACTCAAAGGAATCCATCTGACAGTAATGATGAGATGAATATCTGACATGTTTGCAGAAGAAATTAAGGGAAGAATTAAATGGAAATTTAAAATATATAAGAAAAAGCCCTGTATAACAAAAAAAATAAGATTTTACAAAATCTAAATTACACTGGAACTGCTAATATAAAGTATACTGCAAAAGCAAATTAGTAACCTATTTAAGTCACACCATTGGTTCAAAATGACCAACAAGGAGAACAGCTTACTGAGAGATATTGAAAAAGACCATCCAATTGAGGAGGCCGGTAATATATGCCACCAGTTATGTATGAAGCCTGTTATTTGTAACATCATAAAAATTAATGGTCAATAATTTATAGTTAGATTGTTACATTATCGGCAACATCAAATTATTCAATATATTTGCTTGAACTACCTGCTGGAGGAATGCAGAATTGTTAGATCCTATAAAACAAGAATCTATGGGAACCTGCATAGTAAAAGTATTAATCAAACAGTCAATATTTCTGGGGCTCGACAAATCCATAATATGCATTAGAAGTGGATATTACTTAAACTTCAAGAATAGTACATGATAAGGACAGTAGATAAGCATGCACATAACGTCTAAGGTCTCACTTTAACAAGTAGATTCAACAAACGTATAAAAAATGTCAAAAAAGGCTAACCCAATTCACTCAGCATGGCCAAGAAATTCAATTAGGCAAGGTTGACCCTTTTATATAGGTCCATGAATTACCAACCCCGTTCACTTTTGGCAAATTTGTAGGTTTTACACATTGGATCATATAATCCTATAAAAAAATTACTAAAGGTTAAGAAACAGTACCTAAAAATAGTCCACAATTAACAAACTAAAACATGTAATAAACTTAAAATCACAAATTTCATGGTTTTATTGCAGAATATACTTGAGTTAGCGCATTTTGAAACCTTATAACCTACAAATTAAACAAAGAATCTCAAAATACCCAGTTCAGAATGGGTTATATTACAATTCAACCCACCTATTTTGCTGAGTTAGACAAGGCATACCAAACCCCCTTTCACACCTATTCTGTTACGGTATTGGGATGAGAGAGAGTGAGAGAGATGGAGGGAAAGGGTAAGAGAGAAACAGAGAGGGATTAGAGAGAAAAAGAAGAGAAGAGAGGCAGAAAATAGAAACTGGAACTAATCCATATCAAGTCTAACAAGTCTGAGATTACAAACGAATAGGCAAACCTATTTATATTATCTAATCCACACCTACCCCCTAACGGTTATTTTAAGTAACTGACTAAATGACTAAACAACTCTCTTATTCTTATTATTATTCCTAAACATATTCATTCACTTGCCTAGATCAAGTGTGGGATCCTCAACAAACCAATGTCTTGTTTCATGTTTCAGTTTTCCCATCAATAAATTACAATCCTATTTACAAGGTTTTGTTAAGCGAAATTGGCTTTGCATCAATGGCATCACCACTTATTTTTTTTGCTCAAGCATCACCACTTATACATTGTTAAAAATTGGCATACAGCATTTTCATTAACTTCTGTGCCCAAATCAATCATCTCACTTCAAAGTGCCTCATGGTATATATAAAAAAATTATTAATTAATTATTTAGTTAAAGTGACTATTTATAGCATTGTGTAGGTCAGGAGAAGGCCAAGGTCTGAACCAATTAAGAATGAGGAGGGCAAGACGTTTACTAGAAATTGGACACATACCGTAGAACGCTGTGCAGAGAATATGGCATTCATGACTGCCACATACCTGAAACAGATTTAAAATGTAGTCTGAAATAAAGTATCAATCAAATAGGAGTATATAAAAAGTAAAGATCATTATGAACATACTGTTCTGGTCCATCTGGAGATCCTTGCAAACATAAAATCTGCCCCCACACATTAGTAAACACAAAAGTAAATATATTGAGCCATTGAATGACACACGATGATAAGAGATTATGACCACAAAATAATTTTAAAACAATGCATCTTCTAAATTTTACCATATGACTGCTAAAGTCATGCTCTTTTTTTGGCAAAAATAATCTATTTAAGGTTCATTTTTATTGCATTGAGTTTTTCTTAAGTATAGCGTAGAGTCAAAAGCCTTGAAGAGGAAAAAAAGGCTATAAAGAACGACCCCTCTGTTTCCTCAATTCTACTCAAAATTTATCCTTGAATCTAACAACTTATGACCATAAGTCAGACGCTGTTGTAATGACCAATGACTGTTATAACATGGAACCCACAAGTAAGGTTAAATTTTTTACCTACTTATGTCTTACTCAAAACATAAGTTAGTAATATATAGATATTTTGATCATACTGGGCAATCTGTACTATGATGCACAAATTAAAAGAGAAAATTTGATATAATTTCAATCCACAAAACAACTATTGATACAGAAGAAAAATTTCATTATATTTGAGATTTTGACTTACAGAACAAATTCAGGCAACTTGCCATATCCAAATTTTGGTTATTGTTTTAAATAATCACCTAACAAATTTGGCAAAAAAAGAAAAAAAGCACCTAACATAATATTCATCGTTGGACATGAATATAGATTATACATACCCTAGGTTGAGGATGCAGTGGTCCCGAGCGAAAAATCCTCTGTATATCTGAGTAGCAAATGAGGCCAAACAAGTCCAATGCAAAATATAATTTCACTGTGCCAGGAATTTCCTCTCAAAGGTAGCAATGATTAGGCAGTGTAGCGATAAATATGAAAGCCATGATGTTCAAAATGGGGTGTTTTCCACATTCGTTGGTCAAAAGTTGAAGAAACACACACACACTGGCATGATCCGAATATTAATTAGCAACTACTGGGTTCTAAATATAAGGCAGAGTGAACTTTTTTTGGAGATATTAAGAATGGTAAGTAAATTACTTTAAAATATCTATATTTGACATTTTTCTCAAAACTATTTTATCTGACTTATAATATATAATCTAAGGATACACAACATATAATATGATTAAATAACTTATTTTAGCTTCCTTAATCCCTCAAAAAAAAAAAAAGTCAATTATATTTAGGAGCGGACAGGGAGTAAACAAATAGGATACAACAAAGAGCCATAGACAGCGATCCTGATAGGAGTGAAGATGCAATGGCTCCTGGAGTTTGGGCCTTGCCCAATTGCTCGTCCTTTGCGACAAATTCCTCTAATTTCTGCAACAAGTTAGAATAAAGCGCAGGCATTCCTACAGCTTCCGAACTGTGGTTACTGTCCGAAGATGAATCGTATATGTAGCTACATGAGTTGCATCCGGTGGCAATAACAACAATTTGGTTAAGTTGACTGAGAAGTAAGATTGAATTCAAAAACGCAAGTACCTGGGGAAAACAATTTTCAAATAAGAATCAAAATGGTGATTTTATTTTCCGTCTACCAATTTCTTTTGGCAGCAAAATTGAGGACTAGGGTTAATGAAGCGTGAACTTGGAAAACTTCTGTCACTGAGATAGAGATTATTACATGTGAAATGAACTCGGAAAATGGGAGAGAAAATGTGCTCCAAAAGAAGGGATTTGTGTCCAATGAGACCACCAGAAGGCTAAAATCATCTGTAAAAGACACAGTCAAAGACAGAGATCAATGGAGGAATAGGTGAGAGCAACTATTGTGAATATGACAGAGTGTAAGGGAGGAACCTGCATAGAGCTTTGAAGGAGCCGAAGTCATGGCTGGCTGAGATGTGATGTGAGTGAGGAGGAAGCCCTTTAATAATATTTCAGTTGTTATATATTTAGCGGGAATTGGAGACGACGATGGTGGGAATGTGGGGCTACCTCCTTGTCCTAGGGATTTAGGACCGCTCTCTCTAGTGGATGTTTTTGGTCCTGCAGATATAGGTTCAGCTTCTCTACATCTTACCCTCTGGGCCCAATATACGCACGGCCTGGACTGTAATGGTAAACCCCACCGGAGGAGACCACCAAGTAATGCCCGACGACGAGGCTAGTCTGAGATGAAAAATGAAGCAAGGGAAGCAGGGGCTGAGTTAAATTAAAATGGGGTAGGAACGAACGGCGATATCTCTCGGAAGCAACGACCACGGACGGTCCAGATTTTCTTCTCAGTAGAATATAGCTCCGTTGAGAGGGTTGTACGCGTATCAATGGCGTCTCGGCAGGACTCGCCACATTTAAGGGTTTCAGAGGGGAAACTGCTGAAGGCGGTAGGCGGAGGAGGATAACCCGCCGGTGATTTTCTTTCTCCCACGCCGCTACAGAGCTGGGTCCTCGAGCTAACCACTTCGATTTGTGCTCGTCGGAGGAATCCGTACTGCCCTCTCCGTGCACCAGTTTCTGCGATGGGAATGCGAGTCCACATTATGTACTATTCGGTTACGTGCTTCTTACATGCTATTCGGCAAAACGCAGAGTTTGATTTAGTGGGAAAGCTGAGCCATTGGAACTTTACAATCTGGGATATTGAGAAGCAGACACGTGGCATCTTCACTAATATTATTTCCCAACTTCTCCAGTCACCAACCCTCCGTCATTTCCCTTTTTCCTCGCCGATTAGAGTTCTTATACTTGAAGAATGGATCTGCGTTTTGACTTGTTAGGATGCTGCGGGAGAACCAGATTTGGCGAAGATAAGACTTTAGCTTCTCCTTTCTCATCTCTGCAACACGCCATTTCTGCTGCTTGAGACATTTGGTTCAATAAGGTTGATGTCAATGGCTGGCTTCGGGCTTTCTCGGTTAATTTTCAGATGGGAGAGCACCGCGCTTCCATTCCTTCCTTATATTGTGTTCATTTTTCTGGTAAATTCTAGAATTCGAATTAGTGTAGAAATTTTATTTTATTTTATTTTTCATTTGGAGTTTGGGAAATGAGTACTTATGAAAGGATTGGTAATTGGTTCCCAAAGGGGTCAAAGTAATCAATAATTATGGATTCAATTGTTGTTCTGACGTGGAAATTGTATATATAGTTAATTTAGCTGCTTCTTACTTGATGTTGATAGTCTACTATAACTTCAGTTAGAATTAAAAATTCTTCTGTTTCGTAATAAATGGTTGATGCTTATTTTAAGAAGGTCAACAATCCATTTGAACTCTAACATTTTGTTGAAGTTGGCTGTAATGGGTTTTTGCTTGCATCTCATGTAACTGTTTTAGGGGCTTTAATTATTTTGTTTGACGCCTTTGAAAATAATTGACTGAAAAGACATGAGGTAGAGAGTAGGGGAGTGCAAACACTGGATGATAATAATGATAGTAATTTGTTTAAGAAACTATTTTGCAAGTGAAGGGAGGCTGAAATATCAACTACTTTAGCTACGGTTATGGATTCTACATCACAGGTTTTCTTATTGCTTTCATTAAGTTAGGAGTTCCATTTATTGTCTGTTTCCTATTTCTTCAAATTTTATGGATACTAACCTCTACTATCAACTTACTTTAGAGATCATGGTCCATAGAATTTTATGTATTGTGTTTGTTGTTAGAAACATAATTTCATGATTAGCTGGTATTTATGCAATTTATAAATGAAAGGTGGTCACCTAAATGTGGTCCATTTGACCTTTGTAGGAATTGGATGAATGGAATACCTAGTATTGAGAAAAATTTGGGTTTATATTTATGACTGTGCTACTGGGAGAAGTACTGATGAGATTCTTGCAGAACTGAAAATAGAATTCCTATCCAATCTGATTGTAAATTTAGTTGATTCTTGTATTCTTTCCACTTCTATTGTATAGTTTAGTATTTTTCCACTTCTATCCAATCTGAAAATAATGCAAGATTTTTGACCTGATCGAAAATGAAAAGTCACATAGTTCTTTGAGAGGGTTGGGCTCACCCACAGTCCAAAGGCAGAACGCTTTGAACCTACTCCGCAAGAATTCAGAACTAAGAACACATACCTCCATCTTAACCTAGGTTATTGTTACTTCGTAAACCCTTATGATGCCTCCACCAGCATCTTGACCAACTTTAGAATCAAATCCCCTCCTTTTTGTTGAGTGTCCGACCCCTTACCAGTTATTCAACAAACCAATACTAATACAATTGGGTTATGTTTTGAGGGGAAAAATTTCAACAACAACAAAAATAGATTGTCACCTAATCAATCCTCCCCAAATTCAATCTGGATAATTTTTAGTCAAAATTTTATCTGTTTAGCATTTTAACACTCAAAATTAAACTTGTATTGGTGTTGGATGGAACTGTACCAAAAAAATTAGTGGGTTGAAATTGCATTAAAAAAAGCTTTAAAATACTAAATACACTTAGAAATATAATTTGAGATGCTAGACGCATCTTAACCTTCTTTCAATTAGAGGAATAAATGTTTGATTAAAAAATTAGATATTAATGAGATGAAATTATAATTAGATCCAACTACAAACTTTATTTATGGCACAAGACCTGCGCCCCGCAATTTATCAAACCATTATATACTAGTATTTCTGTAACTGTAAATCTGTTTCAGTTTCAGAGCTGATCTCTGTATTCTTCGAAAATTTACAGTGTTAGACTGTTGGTCCCTTCTTGACAGAGTAGATTCTGTTCAATGACTCCAATCTATAATGACATGAATTCGGTAGTAAAGGTGCGAGTTTTAGAGGTGTACTGGTAGCTATTTGTACCCAATCTTGATTCTCTACTACTACTATTAATATTTATTCACATTCTCATATAACCATCAATATTAAGGACACTCAATTTTTATAGATAATCTCGCAGTCTGTAGAGATAGGAGGCATGCAAATGTGTTTGGATTGGATAATTCATACCACCAATGGATCCTCTAAGATACAACATGCAGTAGGAGAGAATCACAAAGGAAGAGAAAATTTCTCGAAGCATAAGATGACATCAGATTCGGCCAAGTAAGACTCACGAGACTTGGAGAAATTCAGGGTCACATCTTGTAGTCTCGCCTCCAAGTCTGGATCATGCTTCTCCGTTTGAAAGATCAAAGGTTGTCTAACATTGGGCAGAACATTGAAAATAAATTAAATTGCCAGCTATCATCAAGTTACCAAGAACAGCAGAACATTGATGATGGATTATAAACAGAATTACTAAACCTAGTTCATAGAAGGCCAAGTTGTCAATGAAATCTAAAGGCTCGTGGTTTTCCAGATCCTTGAATCAGTTAAACGGCACAAATGAACAATAGTAACTACAATAATGGGCACAACAAAACCCACCATGCCACAAAATTGAAGAGATTACAATGCTACAGAGATCAACAGCTTGACAAACAATAACACAAGCGCATATGTCAAAGTGCGCATAGGATTCATCGAGGAGCTTGCAGCAGAAGCACCAGACAGCAGACCACTGGCTGGCCCATTTGCAGGGGTGAATCCAGGAATTGACCCGGTGGAAGGCACTGCAGACGATTTGGGGTTCATTGGACCTCCTGGATATGACTGAGGTGATGATGATGGTGCAAAGTCTGAAATCTTGGTAACAGTTGTAGGCGGCGCTACGAGTGGGGGAAATTTCTGTGGCCCTGAAGAATTTATATGAAACACGGTGAGAAAGCAAAGAAGAAAAAAGCAACAGGAAGCATCCTTTTTTACATATGCTTTATGGCATCACTTTCATATGCATCATATCGTCGCACTATATAAAAATCAAACCTAAGTTCAAACACTAGAGATGAGAGTTGAGCTGTGATGGAAATAACACAATGAAGACACTCAACAGATGGACATAATCAATGTGCTCCTCTGTATTTACAAATTCATAAAACATTCAACCTATTTTTCTTTTCAGAATTTAGATTCTTTGAAGTCTGTCACTGCAAATCCTAATAATACCAGTGTGGCACTGAATAGATCTACATAATGCTTTAAGTCACATGTTAACTGCCAAACCAGCCCAGCGAGAAGACTGTGGATTGAAGCTCAAAAACCTAATATCCCAAAAGGAATGGAGGGAAATATAGGAGAAATATGAAGAATTTGAGCATTCTCCTTCTTTCCTGGTGTTTAACAAAATTCTTTCTCCTAGCATTGAAATCATTTAAGAAGCATGCCCCATGGACAGCAGAGAAATAACGACGCTCCAAATTGCAAACAATTCATAGGCTTAACCCCACTAGGCTTTCTAGGAATGATTCAAACAAAAGTTAGAGCGAAAAGCATTAGCAGCATGCCAGTGAACTGCTAGGCCACAAAGCAAGGGGAGATAGCATTACATCCCTAACATGCATTTAGATTTCAGAATCAACATGTATAAAGTATGAACAACTAGTTGACTCTAACCTGGGCATCGAGGCTGAAGAGAAGTGGACAACCTGCACGGTGGCATAGAACATTGAATAAGATCAAAATTCACAAGTAAATTAAGCTAAAGAAATTTTTTTTCAACGACTCGGTATAAAAGAACTGGCACGTATAGGTTAAGCATACATTGTTGCTATTGTGCCATTAACAAAACCATCATAAGCGCAAGAAGTAACATTGCAGCCAGCACTACTTTGTTGTGCTGTAAGATTCCCAACCATAAGGTTGCTGTTTTTACATTGCATGCTGGAACAAGAAACGGCCAGAGAAGCAGGCATACAGTACAAACTGTAGAGATAAATAAACCCAAGGTTAGCAAGTGTAGCAACAGACTTTACTCCATAGAAAACTAGAAATAATAAAGGATCCGCCCTTTATAATTGGAGAGAGAATAGAAGGAATAGAAAACGAAAGGTTGCTTAGTACTTTAGATTTTGTGGTCCGCAACTACACTGCATACAGTGGCTCGCTGTAATCGCATAACTTCCATTGGGGACAAGCAAACCATAATCAGCGGAATAATTTGGAAAATTTGATGCGCAAGCTGTGAAATGAGAAACATAATAAGCGGTTAAAAAACACAAATTTCATTAAAAGACACTAGACATTGAAGCAATAACAACATCAACAAAATTGTCAATACTCGAGCTGGTTGTCATTATATTTCTCAATCAAAAAGCGATATCACAATACGAAAGCAATATAAGTATGAGCATCAATTAATAACAATGTTGACATACCAAGACAAAATGCGTAAGCTTGATCAAGAAAACCCATTAAGAGTTCACAGAAATGACAGAAATTCATTCATTACCCGGGATAGGAATAGCAAGAATATCGCCATCGCTGATAGCCGCACTCCCCAAGGCGTTAACATCCATCAAATCGGTAAGAGTGGTGGAATACCTGGCTGCAATCGCAGCCAAAGCGTCGATGGGCTGCACCACGTACGACAGGTAAATTGCAGGCAAAGAGTTATCGGTCCCATTGAAGCAAGTGCATGGAAGAGGCACCACAAGGCTCTGACCCACATCCAGTACTGAAGGGTCGGTTATGGAGTTTGCCTCCCTAAGCTGGTCAGCAGAAACCAGACCTCCATATATAGAGTCTGCAATCGATGAAAGAGTATCAGAGGGCCGAGTTCTGTAATGGGTCGACACCGATTTACGAATTCCGTCAACGCAGGAACAGTTAATGGGGATTTTAAGGAAGAGCTGGGAGGGAAGAATGTGCTGCTCTACGTCAGGGTACGAAATGTCGATGGCATTGGAGGTGAGAAGAGCAATGGGGTCGATTTGAAAGAGGGAAGCCACCTCAGAGACCTTTAGGTCAGTGTACACAGTGTAGCCGAGAAGTGCACTACAGGAATCGGAGTTTGAGCAAGGCTCGATTGTAGATTTGGAGCTCACGAGAGCAACTTTGATGAAGACCTGTAAAAGTAACAAAAGGAAAGGGCTTCCAAAAATGGACTTCTGAAGCGGCATTGTGGCTATAGCTTTTACTGCCAGGTCCAATCCTTAGGAATAAGCTGAAAATAAGAAACTCTTTTTGCAGAGTCGAATATCGTTGGAAGAGGCTAAATGAAGCTTCTCTTCACTCACGCAACTGACGCAAGAATGAGCTTACTTGCGACCTCAAAAAGGAACTAGTGGGTCCTGAACCCACTAGTAGGGGTGAGGGATATTCCTAAGAAGAAGAGGTTAGATATGGCGAGAGAAGTATAAGGAGGTAGAATCTGAACATAAACAACGGGATTCTCTACTTGTTGAAGGACACGTCAAGAGAAGGGGTTTAGCCAAGGGTTTGTTCAGACCCCAACCGAGAAGTCGAAGCCAAGGGGAGGTTAGAGGGAAAAAGAAAAGTTTGAAGCGAAGGGTGCAGCGAGGGAGCGAGAAACAGCAAGTGACAGCATCGAGCAGAAGCGGTATAAAAGTAGATTCTCGATCTTGGAGTTTCCCAACATCAGTGCCTTGCTGGATGGTTTGTCCTTGTGTCCTATTTTCATTATTTTTTTAACAAATACTGTATACTACATCCGGTCCTAATAGGACCTAGTTGACTTTCTTTGTAGAGATTAAAGAAACTAAATAAGTTACTTAATCATTTCATATGTTGTGTATCCTTAGATTATATATTATTTTATTAGTTAAAATAATTAGTTTGAAGAAAAAAATAAAAAAAAAATACTCTAAAGTAATTTAATTAGCTTCATTAATCTCTCTAAAAAATTAACTAATTTTTATAATTAGGGGAATTAGGGGAGTATATAATATCCATATGTGCTTGAAATGCGGCCATTTTTGGGTGATGTGAGGTATTACATTGTGAGCACGGCCCAGCCCAATTCACATGAGAAAGCATTCCCCGCTAACACTGATTCATTCCTTTCTTGCTCTCTAATTGCCCGTGTAAGTCTATTCATGTATGTATGGTGCTGCTGCTTAGGCTTGTCATAACATACTGCCGGTTTGGTTCAAAGAAAATTAGAAGAAGGAAATGGAAAATGGGAATTTTCTGTTGAGGACGGTTGTTTGGTTCACATTTTCACAGAAAACGCTTTCGACGGTGGGTATTTTCCTTTAAACATAGAAAAATCGGTTCCCACTTATTTTAGAGGGAATCCATTTTCCAAAGTGGATAAAAAAAATGGAAGAAGACCAACTCACCCCTCTTTAGTGTTAGGGAGAAGAAGAGAGTGACACTGGAAAATATCGTGGAAGGAGGAGGAAGAAGTCGTCAACGGTAACCTCTTTGTTGTTGCCATTGCAAATCTGTCAGTGACGTAGGTGATAAACATATATTTTATAATTAAATAAGTATAGATTCGAGATATATTGACTGAATTTATTAATATTATGCTTATTTAATTATCCTTTATATATTTATCCATCTTTTAATTAATTATAGGATAAAAGAATATTATAACAGAAAATCTACTCATATTTTATTTTGCAGGAGATATCATGTGATTTAGTAAAAAAAGAAAACAATTCTTTAATTAGGAAAAGAATGATTGACCAAGAGAGAGAACGAGGGCGAGGGACTCGAACGGAGACCGGCGGTAAGGAGGGATCGGGAGGAGGAGATGGAGATGGCGGTGGGAGTAAGAAACCTTCCCAGAATGCTATGGGTGGGGATGGACAGGGATTTGCCTTTGGCAAATTGGCAAAGGAAAGGAGGAGTGGGGAAGGAAACTCTGAGGGTGTCTCACCAAATCCGAGGACTAGTTCTTCCAAGTTGTCATATCGTGATAAACTTCTCTCACCGGGATGTGCTGGATTCTTGATTAAACATTCCGAGGAGGACGACATCATGCAGGGGTGGAAGGATTACTTTCATAAGATGAATGAGGAAGAGCCCCACGCTGTTCAAGAGGAATCAGAGGAGGAAGAGAACCAGACGTCGAGAAGGACGGAAGGGAAGCCTGGCAAGCTGTCTTTCACTGCAGAGGAGTACTCAGCTTGGTGTTTACCATGGATGAACTCATTGATCATAAAAGTCCTGGGTGCAAATTTCCCCACCTATGTGATCCGTGATCGTATTAATCGTATGTGGAGACCAAAGGATGCTTTGAAACTTATTCCGTTGAGTAATGGATATTATATAGTTTCTTTTTCAAATAAAGAAGATCGGGAGTATGCTTTTCAAGAGGGACCATGGATGATAGAGGATCATTATCTCGATTGTTCAACGGTGGCGGCCAAATTTTAATCCTTGGAAGGCGGACTTGCAATGTAATATCGCGGCTTGGGTGCGACCGCGGACGTCCCGTTTGAGTTTTACAATGTAGAGTCCTCGCGCCGCTTGGAAACATGATAGGTAAAATGATTAAAGTTGATCGGTCCACTTCAATCTATGACAAGGGCGGGTTTGCACGTATCTGTGTAGAGATTGATTTGAAGCAGCCTCTCCTTCCTACGTATATGTTATTTGGTGAAGAGCGTTCTATTATTTACGAGGGGCTCCACCATGTTTGCTTTACTTGTGGCAAATATGGGCACCAAAAGAATGAATGTCCACTGACCAAGGCTACAGAGAAGTCCCAAGACCCGGAACCAGAATCTGCTGAAAATCTGATGGGAAAAGAAGGGGATAAGTTGGCGGCTGCAGACTCAGGCGATGGAGATATTGGAAAGGATCGTAGTAAAGAGAAGGATGTAGGGCCGACAGCGATCAAAACCAGAGGAAGAACATGGCGACTGGAGGAGGCGGACCTGCAGTTCCCGACGGTGAAGCAAAGGATGAGAGCCCGTTTGGGAAACTGCTGGTTTTGCGTCGTGATTTTCGTGGACATTTAATTCAGAGCAGTATAAGGAAAGGCTTTAATGAGGAGAAATCCCAGACCGTTACTCAACAATCAATTAAGGATATGCAGGATTCACGGATGATGAGTGCGAAGAAGGAGAAAGTTCCGGTTTCAAGGGAGAACAAAAACGAGTCGGTCCTGATTAATGGTGCTGTGAAATCTGAGTGGGTCTCGGTGGGTTCCAAAAGGAAAAATCAAAGCAAAGGAAAAGTCAAAGGGAAAGAGAATTCTCCTCCAGCTAGCCGTGACATACGCAAAACGAGAGTGGGCCGTGGATCATTGATTCCATCATCTTCTAATTCTTTCACCGTTTTGCAAAATTTGGAGGTCCAGAATAATAGCTTAATCTCTCCAACCTGCGTGGGGCCCAAAGCCGACAAAGGAATGGAGATTTCCCTGGACAAGGTGATGGTCGAGAAGCCTGGATGTGGAGTCTCGTTGTCACAACCCGTAAGTCCTTTGGATATGGTAGAGGATCAAACACATATACAGGCCGTTGATTTGAATAAACAACCAATGGATGAATTAATGTGTGATCAGGATAGAACCCGGGGGGAGGTTGCCACACCCCAAAACTCAAAATTTGTTTCCCAATGAATTTTTTAATCTGGAATTCTAGAGGTACTGGTGCTAAAAGCTTCCCACCTCTTGTTCGTGACCTTAAAACACACTACCGACTAGATTTTCTTGCGCTTTGGAAACTAGATGTTCTAGGGAGGCTTCCCAAGGACGAGCGCAACAACTAGGCTTCCCTAATATGGAGCTAATAGATGGTGAGGGATACAGTGGTGGTATTTGGTGCTTCTGGGAGCATAGCATCAAGTCCATTTCTCTGATTGAACGCCATCACCAATTCATTCATTTACACGTCATCGGATCAACAGGAGGGTCTTGGACACTCACAGTGGTTTATGCTAGTCCTACTTGTGTGGCACGTCGGGCTCTCTGGGACAATCTATCACGCCTTGCTCCTTTGGTACAAGGTCCCTGGCTGTTAGGCGGTGATTTCAATAGTACCCTTCTCTTTTGTGAAAGAAGATCATCTGCTACATTCCGGTCCTCGGTTGATCGTGAGTTTATTAGATGGGTTGAACAGCAGGACATGAGGGATGTCGGTTTTGCTGGTCCAGAGTTTACGTGGAAACGGGGTTCGTCGGAGGCACGACTAGATAGAATGCTGGCAAATGAACAGTGGACTAACCTGTTTCCAAACGCCTCGGTTGCCCATCTTCCTTTCTTCAAGTCAGATCACAGACCATTACTTTTGTGCCTGGATAAGGAAGTAAACACAGCCCCAAGAAACCGGCCATTCAGGTTTATTGCTGCTTGGGTACTTCATGATCAGTTTGACAATTTTGTTCGCCAGTCATGGTCCCCTAATATGGCTTGGGTTCAGAACACTAACCAGTTCACCACAGCATGCTCTAAGTGGAACAAAGAGGTCTTCAGGCATACGGAGGGAAGGAAGAAATTGCTCCTGCGAAGGCTAGATGGCATTAATAGGGTGGTCTCTCGGGTTGGGATGCAACCAAAATACGAGACTCTCCAGTTTGAAATTTGGAAGGAATTAGAGGATGTTCTTCTTCAGGAATCTCTTATCCTGGGCCCAAAAGCTAGGCGGAGTGGTCAGTGTTTGGGGATCGAAATACTCGCTACTTTCATGCACGTGCGAATCACCGGCGGAAGTCCCAACGTATTGAGGCTATTAAAGATGGTGAGGGTGTATGGGTTTATGATATTCCCTTAATTAAATCTATGGCTTCTGGCTTCTTCTCTAATCTACTCTCAGATGATACCTTCGTCCGGCCAAATATTTACTGCAACATGTCCTTCCCTTGTGTGGACGAGGGCATCCTTCGACGATGCAATAGAGAAATTTCAGATATTGAAGTTAAGGATGCTATTTTCAGTATGGGTGCTCTAAAATCCCCGGGCCCTGACGGGTTAAATGCTCTATTCTATCAGAACCAATGGAGTACGGTAGGCGCTTCTGCTATGACTTATGTGAAGTATTTATTCGCTAATCCGCAGGTGATTAAAGAGATTAATGGTACTCTGATGGTCCTAATCCCGAAGAAAGATAACCCAGAGTCCTTTGGGGATTTAAGACCGATAAGTCTCTGCAATGTTATCTACAAAGCACTTACTAAAATCCTTGTGAATAGGCTTAAGCCCATTCTACCTCAAGTAATTGCCCCTAACCAGTGTAGCTTTGTCCCGGGGCGTCATAGCAGTGATAACATAATTGTGGCTCAAGAGGTGGTCCATTCCATGAGATCCATGACAACAAAAAAGAAGGGATTCTTAGCAATTAAAATTGACTTGGAGAAAGCTTACGACCGTGTGAACTGGAACTTTTTATTCAACTGTCTCCAAGAACTAAGCCTTCCGGGCCGGCTTATTGAGGTAATTAAGCAATGTGTCTCTAGCTCTTCTATGCAGTTATTGTGGAATGGGGATAAAGCGGATAGTTTTCAAACATCTAGGGGGTCAGACAAGGAGATCCATTATCACCTTATTTGTTTGTCATATGCATGGAGAAATTAGCCCATATTATCCAGTCTGAAATTCAGGATAAGCATTGGAGACCTATCCGGTTATCTAGAACTGGCCCGCCCATTTCTCATCTATTTTTTGCAGATGACATTATCTTGTTCGCAGAAGCCTCTATGGATCAAGTCGATGTGATTAACAAATGTCTCAAATCATTCTGTGAAAGCTCTGGGTTGAAAATTAACCAGCAGAAAACTAGAGTATACTTTTCAAAGAATGTGAATCATGTTAGGAAAAGGGAATTGTGTGAGTCCCTAGGCTTCTCTATCACAAGTGACCTGGGAAAGTATTTGGGTGTTCCCCTTCACCATCAACGAGTCACTAAGGAATCATTTCACTATGTAGTAGACAAGGTGAAAACAAGGTTGTCAACATGGAAGGCACGGTCCCTATCTTCTGCAGGTAGAGCCACCCTCATCTCGTCTGTCACCTCGGCTATTCCAGGTTATGTTATGCAAACATCTTTGCTTCCAGCTAGCACTTGTGAGAGCCTGGACCAAAGTAACCGTAAGTTCCTATGGGGGAGCACTGAGGATCAAAAACGAATACCACTAGTCTCCTGGGATGTTGCATGTAAACCAAAAGCTCGTGGCGGGCTAGGACTCCGGCAATCTAGGATCTACAACCAGGCTTTTCTGATGAAGATTGGTTGGCAATTAGCAACCAGAAGAGAGGATTTTTGGGTAAAGGTTATTAGAAGTAAGTATAAATGTGGCTCGGATGTTCTTCCAAAGATTGAAAGGGACAAGCCGGGGTCAAACTTGTGGAGTGGGATTAAACGTACATGGAGTAAGGTGCAAGAAGGGATGGAAGTAATGCCTAATGGCCTCCTGCGGTGGAAGTGGACCAAGAGTGGCGAATTTACTGTAAGATCGGCTTTTGACAGCTTGCGACCTACGGAGGATCACCCGGAAAAGATTTGGGGCGTCATTTGGAAGATCAAAGCACCTGAGAGATGTAAAATGTTCATGTGGTTGGTGCTTCATAACCGCCTTCTAACTAATATGTCCAGATGCAAGAGAGGCTTAAGTGAGGATGGGAGATGCTCGGTTTGCAGTTCAGGCATGGAGACTCTGTTGCATGTCCTTAGAGACTGTCCTGAATCACTCGCTTTATGGAGACAGGTGGTTCCGGACCACTTATGGCACAAGTTCAGCTCATTAGAAGTTGACAACTGGACTCGGTGGAATTTAAACTGTAGTGGTGTTTCAGTGCAGCCAGAGGAGTGGAATCAACTGTTTATCATTACTTGCTGGTGGCTCTGGAAACGACGAAATAAATTTGTTTTCGAGGGCACGCGGGTCTCGAACTATGCAGTGATCACTAGTGTGGCGGCTATCAAGAGCTGCTTGATTAAAGCCCGAGATCGACTGGTGCTAGTAGATGACCAGAAGACTGTCTCAGGGCTCTCTTGGCAAGCGCCACCTGCAGGGTGGGTGAAGATAAACTCGGATGGCGCTTTTTCGCCTTCCAATCCGGGGGTGGCTAGTGGAGGAATTCTGAGAAACGAGGCAAGCGAATTCCTGTCAGCTTTCCTGTTTAAAGGAGAGGAAGGAGACAGTCTAACAGCGGAGCTATGGGGTTGTCTACATGGCCTGAAGCTTGCGTGGGACGGAGGGTTTAGGAATGTAATACTGGAGATTGACTCGTCGGAGGCCGTCGATTTGATAAGAAGCCCTGCTAATGAAACTCACGAAGACTGCGGCTTGGTTGATGAAATCAAAGCAGTTGTAGATCGCACGTGGACTGTTGAGGTTCGCCTCATAAGTCGACAGGTTAACACAGTCGCGGATCATCTTGCTAAGAGAAGTCTATCTGCTATGCCTGGTTTACAGGTTATTTCATCTCCTGATATGGCGTTATCTAGGATATTAGACTGTGAGAAGGGATAATTTGTAAGGCTACTGAATTGTATCAAAAAAAAAAAGAAAACAATTCTTTAAACAAAATATATATGTGTGTGTGTGTATTGCAAGATATGATATATAAAATATAGATCACATATGCAGTGCCTAGTTTGATGAGCTTTTTCTCAAACTAATTCAGATTATTCACTTAAATGACACAGGTAGAGTACCTTCCTGTGTTGAGCAAAAAAAAAAAAGTACCTTCCTGTCATTTCAGCCCTGGATGATAAAAAGGAAACTGCTTCACAATTTGCTGAGAGGGTGAGTTTATTTCCTGCACCATTCAATTCTTGTTTCCCCCTTTTTCGCTTCAAAACTTATTCTTTGATAGCATAATTTAGAAACAATCATGAGACGAGAGCTTCTATGCTTTAAGCTTTCTTAATCTTGTTATTTTATAATTAGAATTGAGTTGAGGAAGAGAAAACTTGTTTTTGAAAAACAATATCAATCTTCTCGTCTAAGAATGAATTTTATTTACTAGGATCATTGCATCATGCCTCTAATGGTGCAGAACTTATAAATTTATTTATTTATTTAATTTACATTTAAAAAAAAAATTATGTTATCTCTTCTGAGTTTCAATTGGACTATTATGGTGTTGACTTTTATGTTAGAATTTATGTCTTTCTCATGCTGTTTTTCCATCTTTCATACCTTGTGTGGGTAGTTGATTGCTAATAAACATGGACAAATGCAGACCAGCCGTGTTATGGCAACTTCATTAAATACTGTGCAAACAGGACATTCTTTTGGAGACTTAATGCTTTATACGAAAGCCCAGGAGGCAAAACAGGTGCATTTCTTAATACTTTCTTTGGCAATTTATCTTCATCCTCGTTGCTTTTGAGATCTTAAAATGTGTTTCACTCTGCATTTATAAAAGACTATTTATTCTCTTTGATAGTGCATTATGTCAATCTGCATTAATCTTATTATTTGTTGCAGTTTTTGTTATTAGCCATTAGCTAATTATTTTTTTAGCATTCCCATAAGCTCAAATCTAAAATCTACATATTGTTTCATCAGGCCAAAAAAATTTACAGAAGTTCTATCTGTGAACCTTCTACGAAGTTGAAAGTATAGCATATAGGAAGTGCTACACAAATTATCGACAAACCATCAAGGTTAACATCAATTCAAGTAACATGTCCATTTTTGAAAACTGAAACTTGTGATATTACCCCTAAAACCACTTTTGATATTCTAAAGTTGACATCAAAATCCCAAAACAATTATTGTAATCATATTGTACTCTTTGAAACCCCAAATCCACTTCTACATCTTCAATCCATATCATGGGCAAAGATTTTAATTAATTATTCACTTTCCCAATGCAAATTCTACTACTTCCTTCTTATTCCTTTTTAATTTTTTTTTTTTTTCAAAACAACGTACTGGAAATAGGGCGGCAATGATCAATGGTTATCAGTTGCCACACTGCTGAAAAATTTTAATCATCCTTACACTACTACAAAAGCTGCTTTTGCGTCTCTAAAAGGCGTCCTTCTTTTAAAAAAGGAAGTAAAAAATAAATGCGGTGGCATTTTTGTAATTATATATGGGAAAAGTTGACTTTTGGCGTCTAAGTTTTAAAATTAGACGCGAAAAGTGATGCTTTTGGCGTCTAAGTTTATATTTAGACGTCAAAAGCATTACTTTTGGCGTCTAATTTTAAAACTTAGACGCCAAAAGTAGTCGATTTTACCGCCCAAATTTTCATTTACCGCCCAAAAGTGGACTTTGACGTCCTATAATGTGTCTTAGACGTGTTTTTTCTTTTTTTTTTTTTTGTCTTTCTAAAGCATTACCCGTGACCTAATGTCCTTTTTTTTATTTTTTTATTTCCTGCTCCTTTCAAATCATATCATTTCAGCATATCAAACCCGTGACTTTTGGGTTTCAAATCTCCCAATCCTCAAATCTCCCGTGGTGAATTCTGGTTTCAACTTTGAGCAAAAAAAATTCTGGTTTCAATTTTCCTCCTCAAATCTCATCGCAGAGTTTGCTTCAACTTCGTCACGGTAAAGGAGACGACGAAAGGTGAGTCAATCCAGATTTTTCAGCCGCCGAGGAAGAGGGCTTTGACGGAGGGAGACAATCTAGATTTTTCAGCATGGGAAGAGACCTTCGACGGAGGAGTCGATCCAGATTTTTGCGGCCTCCGCTTTGGTGCCGTCGGATGACAACGCGAAGCTTCGACAAGGCAAAAGGGGAAAACATGCTTTAAGGTTTTCAAGCCAAAGCTTCGATAGAGAAAGTCGATTGAAGCTTCTGGTTTTCTTTTCAAGTTTTTTCAAGCCGTCGAGCATTTTTGATTTTGTGTATGATATTATTGATAGTTTTATGTTTGATTTGCCTTTTTTCTATTTGATTTTGTGTAGATCTGATATTATGGTTGAAGTTTTTGATTTTGTGTAGATCTAATTAGGGATTATGTTGATCGTTGATTTTTGCTTTTGGAAATCTGTATTCTTCTAATCTTATCTGGTCATCAGTTCTTCTTGGTTGCCGGTTGGCAACCTCCCAAACCTGAGGTTTGGGTCCTTTTTTTTTTATTAAAAAAAAAGTAATATGACGTCCTAAATTTTTTAGGACGCCAAAACTCTCCCTTTACCGCGCCCCCCATTTACGCGTCCCGCTGAATAAGGACGTAAAACATGCCAAAAATAGGACGTTATATGACTTTTTTGTAGTAGTGTTAGCGCATCATAGCATGTAGTTTCTTTTTAGCAATGAAGTGCTACACCTGTTATCTCGTGCAACTTTGCAATCCTATCTTTTCGCTAATATTTCACCTTGTTGGAATTTTCGGGAGAACCCTTCGCTTTTATGGTTGAATTGGCTAGAATGGAATCTGTGAGTCCTTAAAAATTATTGCACTTTAATTATGTTATGTAAAATTAGAACCATCTTCTGTTCTTTGTTGATGTGGACAAGTTCATGGTAAATTATATTCTTTCAGCCAGCTCTCATGGGTTTGTAGGCGTCTGAACAAAAACCTTCCTTTCTGTTTTCCCTTTCAAATTGGCATGTACAATTTGTATTTCTCAGTTTATGCAACACTCGCAATTGATATTTGGCACTTGTACCTGGAAATTACAAGGGATCATAAGCTCTCTTGTTGTAGCCATACTCTGGTCTAATTTGTTTTATAATTACAACAGAAAATTCTTAGCACCTATAATTTACAAATCGAATGGACAGCAAATGTGGAAGAAGTTCATGATGGCATATGGAAATACGGTGTGAGGTTTATAATTAACGGCGACCGGGGTATTTTATGAGTAACAAGACTTTCGACTCGTGCGATGCACGGATATGTTTGTACCAAAAAGACTTAAAATGAATAAGATGGACTAATATGTAACAAATTAACCGTTCTATTAAATCAATACACTTTTACAAAGATCATAACATAGTACTCATTCTAAAACATACCCTATATCAATGAAACAAAAGGTTTTAGAAAACTTCTCTATAAACAACATTTATTGTGGTATTACTGTATTTACCAAACTCGTTTAGTATAAGGATTTTTAAACCACTGAAATTCTTAGCTCTAGACATGGCAACATATAATTGCCCATGTGAGAAAATTGGGATTGGTAGGTAAAGGCCTGCATTTGACAATGATTGACCTTGGCTTTTGTTTATCGTCATTGCAAATAAAATTATGATTGGAAATTGTCTTCTTGTCATTTTGAATGGCAGTGTAGTTTCAGAAGGATTCATATCCATTCTGTATCAAAATCTCTTCACCTACGCTTGTTCCATTCAATGCCTTAGCTTTAACGACATTCTTCCCAAGTTGTGTAATTTGAAGTCTTGTACCGTTGCACAATCCTGCAGCTTGGTCAATGTTCCTTATTAACATAACAGGTACACCAATTTTCAAAACCAATTTATGATGAGGAAAGCCAGAGCATTTAATTGCATTCAAGTATTCTATGTCATATAAATCCGCAAAGCTTTCATTTGCATTGTCGACACGATTTATTGCACTGCATCTCCTGGCAACAAAGAGCAAATGTAGTCATTCAATGTGTTGACACTCTCTGTTGTTGGTGTTAGGATTGACCTACTATGCAAGTAATCTTCGTCAAATAGGCGCTCTATTAAATCTGGATAGGTAGATTTAACGATACAGTTAATTGGATTACAATCATCGTGAAGCAAAAAATCTTCTGGAATAACGACGTCTGCAATACCATCGTGTGGTAATCAAATGTCTCCATCTCCTACAAGTAACAACCATTCTAAAAATGATTCTATTTTTTGTTGCTCAATTGGATCGTTGGAAGACTTCAGCCTCATGTTCCTTGTTAATCGCAGTAATTTGCAATCATTCCATAGATAAGAAGCGTTGATTGTTGCATCTACAATCTCTGCTTGCCCACTTTTCGGTATGACCGGAAGGATTTGCCTAAAATCACCACCCATGACGACACATTTTCCTCCAAATATGGAATTGCTCTTCAATAAGTCCCTCAACGTTCTATCAATAGCCTTGACACAATGTTTCTTCACCATGGGCGCTTCATCCCAAATAATGATGTCAGTAGCTTTTAGTAAATTTGTCATTGGCGATTGATGAGAAATAGAACAAATGGAGTCTTCATTGACGTCAATAGGTATACAAAACCTAGAATGCGCGGTCCTACCGGATGGTAGTAGAGTTGCAGCTATTCCACTTGATGCTACATTTAGTATGATTCCCCCATTTGATCTTACTGAAGCTGTCAATGCATTCCATATAAATGTTTTTCCAGTTCCGCCAACTCCATGCAGAAAGAAGAACCTACCTTTCTTTGAAGAAACAGCACCCATTATCTCATCAAACATCTGCTTTTGCTCAGCAGTCATCAACCGTTGCAATCTTTCCGATTCTTCTCTTTCCTTTAGCTTGTTGTAGTTCAGTTCTTGAAGAATTAACTGGTTTGAAATATCAAAGATGTTATATGTATCAGGTGTAGGAAGTGATGGATAGTCGTTTAGACTCCTGCCATTGCGTAGCAAGAGTTTTTCAATAATAGATAAGCATGCAGCTTCTTTATCGGCGGATGATATCTGCAAATCTGAGTCAAACAATAAAAGGTATTTAAAAACATGTGATATAAACAAATAATAGACATATATAATAATACGTGAACATGTTGATACATGAATATTTTGATTTCTATTATGAATTGTTGAACATGCATTCGCAGCCATATTTGAATTACTTAACTATCAGTATATATATTTATTTTGAAATGTTATAATGCACAACAAAAATAACAAAGTACAAGTACAAATTATAAATAATCAAATACCTGGAAAACGATTGTCACCATGAGTAATATGTAACAAATCTTCACAAAGAATCTCTTTGGTCTGTTCCCAAACAATAGCTGGTTGTGATAGGGAATGACTTAATAACATGTTGGTGAAAAACCGACGTAGATAATTGCTCGATGCCTATGATGATACCTCTTTAATTGCATCAATGTATTCTTCGTCATCATCTAACAATCCAAGTGTGTAACATGCTTCCCCGAATGTTGGATAAATTACAGTATTCACAGTTCTTATATCGGTGTAAGTCTTTGCGCCACGAACCTTTGTAAGAAACAAACGAAGATAATATAGTTCTCCTTGAGCTGGGGTACAATGACCAATCCTTCCAACTGAAAAGTCACGCTCACAAATTTTCCAAAACCTTTTTTCCCTAACAAACGTGAAATGGTTGGGGAATTGAGAATAAGTCAGTGTTCTTGCGAAAGGGTCATCCTTATTTTTTTCAAACCAAGCAAGGAACATTGACTCCTTGACCCGGGGGTTGTTCACAAGGGAGGACATTGTTTCACCTTGAGTGTAGTAAATTGATTGTTGTTGAGGCAGATGAAAACTGAGTCTCTCCACAGGTGGATGTCTATGGTGTATTTCGAAACCAAATATTCGCCACGACGCCTCACATGAAGATACATACCTACAATTGAGGTAGTGAGAAACTTCATCAAAAGATTGTTGAGAGCCTAGACTATCATTGTTGTTATATATACCAGCAATGACACGGTCATTCCCTTTACTAATGTATTTGAACAGTACTTGATGGCACGTGATTGATTTGTCTTCTCAATGTTCAAATGACCACAAAATAGTTTCAAGAACCTAGCATCATAAGGGACGACAAATCTATTATCAAGCTTAACTCCCTTTCTTGAAACCGTACGACCATCATTTCTCCTACAATATGTTGGGTAACCTTTTTCATCCAAAATTGTATGCGCATTATATCTTTTAGGGAAATACTTTGAACATTTACCATCTTTCATACAAGGCGCAATTCTTGATGATCGACCACATGGACCATGAACCATGTAGCTCCCAACTAATTCATACAATTCAGGATCTACAAGTTTATCTAGTATCTCTGTTGATATTAATTGGTCAACATCAAACGGAGATGTTGATTTGTCCGCCTCAAACAACCATAGTATGATATGTGCATGTGGAAGCCCTCTTTTGAAACTCAACAAGTGTATACATCTGCATTTTTCAAAGGCATAAATTTAGTTAAAATATTTAAAAGTAAGCATCGATATTTAAACAATCTTGGAACTATATTGACTATTTAAATGTTAGATCTGGATAATTTAAAGACATTTTTTTTAGAGAAATACAACAAACATTTAATGATCGATATGCGATTCTCGTAAATTATATAAATCGAAAGTTGATTATCAATGATAAAAAATATTGAATTACTTTACAATGATTATTTAATCTTGTTCAAATAATAGTAAAAGGATACCTGCTTTGATGGAGCCGAGTATCTTCTCATCCTTCAAAATCCTCATTAATTTGTCAAGCTTCATGTGGAATACCTTACTCAATATTTCTGGTTTGTCACGGGTTTTAAACCGTCTTACTCACAATGACGAGTAATCTCAAGCCAGATTGGGTTGCATGTGAAGGTCAGAAATATATCTGGATAACCAGCCCAAGCACAAATGGTCATAGCTTCTTGATAGTTTTGAATCATGTATTGTGCGCCACCAGTGAAAGAAGACGGTAAAATAACTCGTCGTCTCCGTCGATGAAGGGTCCGTCTCTCCTCTCGTAACTGCATACGTTAGTCCACCGTAAAGATCAACCCTTAAATCTTTTGATGCTTTCTAATGTAATCAAGCCTATCGCTTTCAACCATTGAGTATCCGTCTACAATGAACTGTTGTAGTAATTGTTTTCCATGCAATATGACTGACCTTTCAGACTTCCTCCTCATTAAACAGAATGCCATGTACTCCCTTGGTGTTAGTAATATCCGTCAAAACATATTGGATATGGTTACTTGACAATGGATTCAAAAGAGAAGATTTGGCAGTTGGTAACTCATTCTCAGTTACAGTCCCCGGACAATTCATCGTCAACTGGTTAACTGAATTTCCAGAAACACCAATAGAATTACAACAATTGTTTTCTGAACAACCTTCTGAACATATTTGTTTACCTACAGAACCGGTTTGTTCGAAGCTGAATAAATATTGGCATTCGATTGATGAAAATCTAAACAAATATAAGCTCTACAGTATATTAACATCAATATGAAGTGACTGACCTCCTCCTTCAATCTGGCTGTTTTTTGACACGGCAGAGCGCTTGTTACGCATAGTTGATTCCCTTTTTTGAGAATAATGAGAGGTCACAGATGCTTGACGTCTTTGATTTATAGATCGGCAGGCTATATAAGTAATTTATGTAAGTCAATAATAGTTGATATGACTAACCTATTCTTTCATGACAGATGGTCTGTAACATTCAAAATGAAATGCGAAAACTGAAACATCTTGAAAAGAACTAACGGCTAGATGTGAATCAATGGTATCCGGACGGTTTGATCCCATTATGTGTTTCAACTGTTGGCATGGATCACCATGTAAGAAAACATCGTATTTATGAATTTCCAGTTTTTGTTAAAATTGAATCACGAAAGTAAATGGAATTAATTGTTGTGGTTAATGTAGTTGACAAAATTCTGATTTCCTTCATTTGAAAGACAATTATTCGATCAAATTTTCCTTCATTTTTTAGTTTTTCTTTCCAAATTTTCTCCCGTAATCATAATGTGAGCAAACCACAAAAGTCAACGAATTTGAAAAAAAAAATGATATGAACTCAACTTCTTTTGTTATTACTAATTTTCGCACTGCAATTAAAACAAAAATACTTACGAATCAGCCTTATAATTCTGATTGGTAATATAATAATGAGTGATTCCATAATTTTACAAATTAAGCGAGTCATACATTCATACTTTAGTATGTTAAAACTCCAGATTCTTTGCAGCTCTTTAAGGATGTTAATATTCATAATATACCACTTTGGTCTTATTTATAAGAGAAAATTCCATATAAAGACGGTTGAATTAATATTTATTACCTATCTTCAAAATTGGAGTCTATGTAAAATTCGAGAACATGTTTTTTTCCTTGAATATTAAATTAATAATATGTATTAACGATTAACCAAATCCCAACATTAATTCTTCAAAAATGGATTAGAGATTCCAATAACAATGGAAAATGGAGTTTTTGGTTATTTTTGGGAAATGCCTATTACTTGGTTATGATTTTTGATTCAATTATGATTTAATGTATATTTTCAATTTAAATTTATTTTATTACCTTATCTTGAAATGGAAACAATATCCTAATTAATTCCAATGGCTTGAAAATGAAATGCGTGAATCGTAGCCCAACAATTATTATTAAAGTCGTAAAACTTTATGGAGTATTGGGAAATTATCTAAACCACAATAATAAAAAATACGAATTAAATAGGAATAATATCCAAATAAATTCAAATAACTTGAAAATGAAATGTCTAATTTGAGCCCGTAATTAAATCAGAATAATGTCCAAATAAATTCGTCATTAATTTTATTCCTGGTGAAAATTTCGAATTGATGACGATAATTGATGACGAATTTCTATTATTATGATGATGTATAGAAAAAGTCAGTATAATGGTAATCACAATAAATTCGTCATTAATTTTATTCCTGATGAAAATTTCGAATTGATGATAATTGATGACGATAATTGATGACGAATTTCTATTATTATGATGATGTATAGAAAAAGTCAGCATAATGGTAATCACAATAAATTCGTCATTTAATTGATGATAATTGATGACGAATTTCTTATTGATGATAATTGATGATTGATTGACTGAGGTTTAGTGGACCAATAACTATGTTATAAAACACATAGTTGGCGAGCCAAGTGGACCAATAACCGAGTCGCTTAGAGGTTTAATGTTTTATAATTGATGTCTGTTTGGCTGAATCTTTTTTTTTTTGGGGGGGGGGACAAACGAAATCTGCCTAAGAGGGACGCTAATGTTTCCCATCAGGACCATCAAATCCAACTTTTTCCTGTTCAAATTTCTTCTGCTTTTCAAACACTGCCCTTCACACCCCACTGAGCATGCCCCTGGCTCTAAACAGTAACCACAAATTTCATTTACCTAGTGATGAAAACAAGTCAGGCAGCGTCAGTGGCGGAGCTAGAATTTAGAGTTTATGGGTGCACAATTAGTGCAGGGGTTCGGGGGCAGCGCCCCTGAATTTTTTTTTTAAGGAAAGTTTTAAATACTTTAAGATTGTATCGTTGACATTTTCTGGAAGGAAACAAGTTTAATAAGATTAAAGAACATCTTGCAACCTATAAGAAATCAAAGAATGAAGAATTATAATAACTAGAAGGTGGGCAAGCAAATCAAAATGCTGAGAAGGTAGCCTTTTTCCCTTTTCAGCAGTCAGACTTTACTATAATGGGTCCATAACAAGGGGATGGTGAGAAGGTTGTAACAGAAACCAGAATGAACAGAACAGAGAAGATGAAGAATAAATGAGTTCTGGACATGGTTATGTAACAGTTTTGAGAGTCATTCTGACATAGGAAAAGTTTAAAAGGATTAAAAGGAGAGGCACATTGTGAATTATGCAGAAGCATCAGCAAGATTTTTAGCTTCTCAAATAGCTAACGGGAATTTCTTGAGTTGCTGACTCTGTGACTGTAAAGATTATTCTCTTTATCCCATAGATATTTATTAAGATAAACTAACCCATTAATGTTGAGGGTTGAGAAAATCAAATTGCCAAAAAAAAGGACTTCTCAAATAGCTAACGGGAATTTCTTGAGTTGCTGACTCTGTGACTGTAAGGATTATTCTCTTTATCCCATAGATATTTATTAAGCTAAACTAACCCATTAATGTTGAGGGTTGAGAAAATCAAATTGCCAAAAAAAAAAAACATTAATGTTGAGGGTTGAGAAAATCAAATTGCCAAAAAAAAGGGATAACAGGCGTTCGAACCCGAGACCTTTAACATAGATGGCCAAAGCTTTAACCAATTAATCCAATCAGATTTATTGTAATAAAATTTCTTCACAAAATATATATTTTTTATGGGTTCACTTGCCCACATAAAAACTAATGTCCCTCCGCCATTGGGCGTCGGGTCTGTAACTTATTCGTTAAAAGACTTGTCAGGTCTAACCTATTAGTTAAAAAGGATAAGTTAAGGCCTATTTAAATATCTTGTTTGGTTAACAAGTTAAGTTTAAGCTTATTAAAAAGTCTAATAGGCATGTCAAGTCGGCTTGGGCCTGTTAATTACTCTATACTAACCAAGCAAAAGTTAATTATTCAGCTGAAAAATTAATTATACTATCTAAAAAATGTAATTGTATTAAAAAAATTATCGGGGTTGATTTTAACCGGCTGATTTTCGTTGATATTCGGTATTTGATCTTAACATGCCTCCTTAACATGTCTTATGCCGACCTTTGTACAAGCTAGATTTAGACCGAAAATAAGGTTTGTAACAGGCTATAGATCAGGTTCAGAAAACTTTGCTGCAAAACATGTCAAGCTTGTTAAGGGTGGAGGCTGACCTAACATGTTTTCACCTTACTCGCAACTCTATTACCTACCGTGTGAATTATTACACTTTTTCTTGTATATGTAGAACACAACACAACACGAGAGCCTCTTATTTTATCCGGTTTATTTTTTAATCACTTGGGGGGAAACACAGTCCCTGAGCCCCACGCCAGGAATGAGACAATGTTTCGTCTTCTAGCTTGCAATCAGAAACGCTTCACTACTTACGTACTTGTCGTCATATGTTCACTGTCCATTTCTTTTCCTTTCCTATAATCCCTACCATCTGCTTCTCACTGCCCTTTTAAAGTGCCTTTTCACATTCATAGTTCAGATCAGTTCCCATTTAAGATGAGCACTGTACCTGCATCATGTTCCCTCTCCTTACGCGCATGTAATCATCAACTATTCATTTACATGAGCCACTATAAATAATACAGGGCATTTTAATTCTCTCTACTCTAAGAAGCCAAATATTTTCAAGGATTCCTCAATGATATAATGATGCATCTGACAAGGCATCAGTGAATGAGAATTAAACGGCCATTATTATATTTTGTTTGGGTTCGTCTTTTCTCATGAAAAAGCGTTGGCCTCAATATTTTATTGCCTGAGTTATTCCCTCGGATCTTCCTCATTATCAAAGACAAATTCGGTAAAGCAAAAGCAAATGATAAATATTACGAGGAGAGATGAGAGGGATGAATCTGGGGTCAGGGGAAATCTAATAATTTTCTGAATCTCTTGATTATTATATTTTACGCTTGTCTATTTTATACATTTCTCCAGAATCTCTCCATGCCATGCCAAGCTCCAATTATGTCTCATTAATGACCTCCAATTCCAATCAGCTCAGATCTCTATGACAATATTAACTCCTTTTATTTAGGTGGTGAGATGAACCCACTTCAGCTTCTTGCTGGGATCTGAAGTCGTAATATTTATTATTTCCAACCTGATCTTTTATTAAGATTAATGAACCAGTACTTTCCCACTTGATGTTTTAGTAAGATCACTTTGCTGGTTTAAAGCTGCCACGACGTGCATATAACACGGGTGGAAAAAAGGCTTTTAAGACTGACAAAGAGGCATTGTAAGACCGAACCCACGTAAGGTCTTGTTCCAGGCGATATTAAAAGTCTCACTTTTAAGACTGGACTCGAACCGGTCTTAAAGAGTTTCTTTTAGACCGGACATTTTAAACATCCGGTCTTAAAAGTGTTTCAAAATAATTTTTTTTTTTAAAAAAGAAAAAAACTCAAATGAAACAATCGGTCCCAAATCACTAGATCTGACAACATTTTGAATGTCCCTCCGTCATCAGCGACGGAAAACCAAGAGAAGATTGGAAGCAACACCAACAAGAAAAAAAGAAGAAGAGAAGATTGAAAGCAATACCAACAAGAAAAAAAAATGAATACAAAGTCCGAAACAAAAATAGAAATCATTTACCATGGAAATCGAATTTGAATCAATATAAAATCAGAGGTGAAATTGAAGTCCAGATCTACAAAAAAATCACAAGCTTAAAGCAACCAAATATGAGCAGGATCCTCTTGTCGATGCTGGCAAAGCTTCAAGCAACCAAAATTAAAGTCCAGATTTAAGCAGGAGCGGTCAAGGTAGGACTTAGGAGCAAACAGACTTAAACAAGAAAAGATATGAGTTTGATTTTGATTTTGAGTCGGATCTATGCGAAGACAGTGTGGGAGGAGCCATAGATCGAAGAGGAAGGAGACGTCGTCGTCCAGAATCCTCGAAGCAGTACGCTTGCGCCGTTGCTGAGGATTGGAGTTGATGTCATCGCAAAACCCTCGAAGCATCTCACTGCCAACGTTGCCAAGGATTTGATTGTGCGACTCTTATGATGAGTTACGAAGATTGTGAGTAGGTTAGAGGAAGAGGATGTCATTCTTGCTGAGGATTTGACCCGTGAGGCTCTTGGGATGACTTACAAAGATTGCGAGTAGGTTGGAGAAAGAGGATGACATTCTTGCTGAGGATTTGACCCGTGAGGCTCTTGGGACACTCGTTGAATCTATAACTAAGCAAATGTTATATCACCAAGAAGACAAAGCGAGCTCACTGACTTAACAGTTTAGCGAATTTAATTTTTTTTACACTTTTAAGACCGGTTTTTTGAAACAACCAGTCTTAAAAGTGTAAAAAAATTTGACCGGTGATACCTTCGTAAATATATAGAACACTTTTAAGACCGGCTGTTTCAAAAAGCCGGTCTTAAAAGAGTTCTATATATTTACAAAATTGTCACCGGTCATTTTTTTTTTTACACTTTTAAGACTATTCAAAGTGTTCTATTTATTTACAAAATTGTCACCGATCATACTTTTAAAACCGGATCTTTTATAATCCGGTCTTAAAAGTCTTCTATATATTTACGAAATTGTCACCGGTCATACTTTTAAGACCGAATCTTTTATAATCCGGTCTTAAAAGTGCTCTATATATTTGTTGGAAATTAAGATTTAATTAGTTAGCGTATACGATTATATTGTGCAATTATCTTAATTAAGTTGTTAGAGAGATTTTAGGAATTAAGTTAGCAGATCGTGGTTTTTTGAATTTCATAATTAAATTCCTGATTGTAATCATCTTAATTAAGTTGTTAGAGAGATTTTAGGAATTAAGTTAGCAGATCATGATTTTTTGAATTTTGTAATTATATTCCTGATTGTAATCATCTTAATTAAGTTCTTAGAGAGATTTTAGAAATTAAGTTAGGTTTTTTGAATTTCGTAATTATATTTCTGATTGTAATCCCTAGATTATAGGAACTGTCTAGGTCAAAAGATTATTTACTTATTAGCATCTGTATCTAACTCCAATTATGCGAAGGAATAAATCATCGTATTCTCGGATATGCTCTAATCAGCGTCTTCTCACAATATTTACAAAATTGCCACCTAATATACTTTTAAGACCGGATATTTTATAACCCGGTCTTTAGAATGTTCTATATATCTAATAAATTGTCACCGGTCATACTTTTAAGACTGGATCTTTTATAATTCGGTCTTAAAAGTGTTCTATATATTTACGAAAGTGCCACCGGTCATATTTTTAAGACCTGATTCTCTATAATCCAGTATAAATGAAGTAGTTTTAAAACTTTTTTTTGCAATGTTGTAACCATCACCACACCATTCCACATTTATAGATATATGCAATGGCAGTTCGGCGGGGGGTCCTCTGCATACAGGTCAGATAATTGGGCCCTTTTAAAAAAGAGAACTACTTTATGTGAAACAATTATGAAATCAACCAACTCATCATATGTGATGGGTAATTTTGCTTTTAATGTTACTAACTAATATTGCCAGTTTTCAGATTCTACTAATGATGATAAAAAGACTCAGTTCTTAATTTAGAGTTTTAGACAAAAGATATCGTACCAAAGATCTCCAACCTCATCATCAAATATAATAATAGCGGATTTTTTACCATTACTATAATATTCTCGTTATGGAAAATATTTTATCACAAGATACTAACATTTATGCTGCGAACCAATTTTAATAATTGCATTAGTTTCCCCCCTCAAAGATATTAACTTTTGCCGCGTTAGGCCAGAGATTCCCGTGACAGTTGACGCTTTAAAACTGCGCAGAGATCGCTTCAGCCTCCAACCCTCCACTGCAAACCCCTTCATCTCTCTCTCCCCGTCTCTCTTGTTTCTCGATCGGTGATAATTGCACATTACAGTTTCATTAGAAGAAAACAGGGGTGGTGGTGGTTTTCGCGAGAGAGAATATAATGGCGAGTTCAGGATCGTTCTTGAAACAGGTGAGTGCGAAGGAGGCTTGGAAATCGACGTCGAACAGATGGAGTGCCGGGAAAAACAAGCATGGCGGAGGCAATGGAGGGATGAGCGTGGAGGCGAGCCTGAATCAACTATGTGGAATCGAGGGCAATAATGCGGCGGCGGCGGCGAGAAAGAGAGTGATGGTGGTGGTTGATCACTCGTCAGGTTCCAAACATGTACTCATTTGGGCACTCACCCATGTTGCTAATAAGGCTGATTTGCTTACTTTGCTTCACGTCGTCCCTCCACACACGCCTTCTCATTCTTCTTCTTCCACCCATCTCTTCAATTATCTTCGCTTTATCTGTAAAGATTGTAGACCTGAGGTATGTTTGTTTCAATTTGGCTGGTCTGGCTCTTTTTTTTGTAATCACTCTTCTCTTCGAATCTTGAGGGTATATAAGAGGGAGAGAGGCCAGGGATGGTTATTGTGTTGGTTAGATAGATCTAGGTTCTAGTTGTTCTATGGTAATTCAATGATATTGGAGACAGAAAGAAGCTGGGGTTCCTTTTCTGATATTTCTCACGACAAATTTTTTCCCCCCACCTTTTCTTCAGAATTAATCCCTTCTCTTTACGTTTACTTTCCAGAGGGAACTCATGGGAATTGCAATCAGCCTTTTCTTTTCAAGTTGTCCTCTTTGTCCCCTGGTTCCCTACCCCATTCATCCCCCTTCTCAGTGAAGTTAAAAAAGAAAAGAAAGAAGAAGTTCCTCTGCTTTCCATAGTTTATTAATGGGATCTTATGTTTGTTATGCGTGTGTGTGGCTGTGGCATAGGTGGAAGTGGAGGCACTCGTAATTGAAGGACCAAAACTGAGCACAGTGATGAGCCAGGTGAAGAAGCTGGAGGTGTCGGTCCTAGTACTGGGCCAAAAGAAGCCATCTCTTCTGTTCAACTGGTTAGACTTCGGTCATGCATCCTCTCTTTTAATTTTCAGCTCTAAAGTGACATTTTTTAACTAATAAGCAATCGTATTTGTGTAGACAATCTTGTTTTTAATGTTACGTTTTTTTGTGGCAGCCTGTGTGGAAACAGCAGCGCAGAGGAGTTTGTGGAACATTGCATCCACAATGTAGAGTGCTTGACAATAGGAGTGAGGAAGCGAAGCCAAGGCACGGGTGGGTACCTAATCAGTACAAAGTGGCAGAAGAACTTTTGGCTTCTAGCTTAGAACTTGTTTAGCTTAGTTGCCCTTAGTTCCCACTCACCACATCGCAAGGCACACATGAGAAGATTAACTTAATGTATATCTCATTTGTACCTCTCAGTAACTATTAACATCTTCCTTAGTTCCTTGTACTAATGAAGTTACTTGTTGGGGTTAGTCCCTGGTTCTGAACTCCAAGTTTCTGGGGAGGATTCTGAACTAATATTTATGTACGGAATCACCGACATATCTTTCAATACGAACATAAGAGCAGTAGGAAGTAATACTGTTCATGAGTTATGAAAGTTTTGATTTATCTTAAAACATTGTAAATACATAATGCCTACCCCACTCTACTTTTTTTTGTTAGAATATTAAGGATTATTTAGATTAATCATTATCTTAGATTAAGTCATTATGTTATTATTATTTGATATTCATTGGGATAAAGATATGGATATATATTATATCTTATGATAATATATCTTAACCATTTATATTAGATCTAATCTATTTTGATAATATTAGATTCTAAGGTTAGTCCTAGGTTTGCCTATATAAAGGCCCCTATGTACTCACTGTTATCTATGGAATTTAATAGAGTGTGTTTAACACCTCTAAATCCAATATGGTATCAGAGCCAGGTTGGATTTCTAACCTTTGGTAAACTCAGCGATCCTGCGTCTGTGCCCTACGTCCGTATCTCACAAACCTCCAACCTCGATTTACTCCCTAAAGCATAGAGGAGATTTGAGAGGCCTGAGAGAGAGAGAGAAGCCAACGACGAAGCACCGTAACAGAGGACGAGAGAAGCCGACGGCGAAGCACCGTGAAAGAGGACGGAAGAAAGCTCAAAAACGCAGAAACGATTTTCAGATCTGAATGAATCCTCCCATACTACCTCCTTTATTCTGGTCAAGACTCAAGGTTACAGTCAAACTGGAGTCAATCCCATAGCTCTTATGACAAGTACAAATTCTCAAACCAAGATTCTTCGCATCGAACAACCAAACCAAACCGCACTGCAGTAACAACCAAACCAAACTGCACCCTACAAAACCTCGTAGATGGTTCCAGATTATCCAGAAAATCACAATATGGTTATTAACCATAGGTTTAATGGCAAAAACTATCTTCAATGGTCCCAAAGGTATGCCGAGGTATATTCGTGGCAAGAGAAATGAGAAATATATAAATGGAGCAAATTTCCTCAACCACTCCGAATGACACAAATTTCGACACATGGTTTGCGAAAAATAACCAAGTTATGACTTGGTTGTGTAACTCAATGACCATGGAGATCAAAGTGGCTACCTCCTTGCACACACAGCAAAGGAAATGCGGATGCAACTCAAGGACCTACTCCTCGCTTGACAACACCGCGCTTGATTCACTTAAAGCGACAACTCGTGATTTACGACAAGGTAACATGTCGGTGATCAATATTATAATTCTTTGCTAAAACTCATGGCAAGAACAGGATCTCGTTTGATGTTCACCCACGGGATTGCCTAAAAGATGCACAATTGCACAATAAAATTGTGGAAGAAGGAAGGGTACACGATTTCCTTTTAGGCTTAAATGACGCTTTCAAGAAATAAGGGCGTAATCACGGGATCAAGCATCTACCACAACTCTTTGATGTTGTTAACCTAGTACGCCCGAGGAAAGTAGAAAACTCCCAACAAAAGTGGCCCAAGCCTAAATGAAAGCTCAAGACTTGCAGCTAAGGGACCACCCGGAGAACGAAAGTCTACCAAATGGTGCAACTATTGCAAGAAGAAAGGTCATAATAAAAAAGAATGCTGGAAACTCTATGGAAAGCCCCCCAGTGGAAAATCAAACTTCCAAAGCCACATTACTACAACTAAACCAATGGTTGAGAATGATGATCACTTGAGCCCGGAAGAATTAAAGATGCTTCGTCGGATGCTTGAGAAGCAAAATAAGTCAAACACTATTCCCAATGTGAATCTGGTAAAATCAGGTAATTCTATTGTAGCTCTTAATGCTGTGACAACCAGTGACAATACCTGGATTGTTGACTCAGGAGCTACGAATCATATGACTGGTAACAAGACTTTATTCCACAACCTTAAATTCTGTCACGAACACCTTAAAGTCAAAGTAACTAATGGTGTAGTCACAAGGGTTGAGGGAATTGGCACAGTTACATTATCTGATCAGTTGTCAATACATAATGTGTTGTTTGTGCCTGAACTCACTTGTAATCTAATATCTGTAAGCAAGTTGACTAGAGGCCGACTATGTCGAGTGATTTTTGATGATGATTTTATGTGTGTTTCAGGGAATAAAAATGCGTGGAAGGCAAGACAAGCATTGTTTAGCTCAAATTCTCAAAATAATGATGTATTTTTGTGGCACTGTCGATCAGGCCATCCTAGTTTTGATTATATGAATCATTTGTTTCCTAGTTCATTTAATAAAAATTCTATTCCTTTTCATTGTGAAACTTGTCAATTTGCTAAACAAACACGATCTTCATATCCTAAACAGCCCTATATCCCTTCCTCCCCATTCACACTAATTCATAGTGATATTTGGGGTCCCGCCAGAATAAATACCCAAACACATACCAGATGGTTTGTTACTTTCATCGATGATCACACCAGGGATGCCATCCTTATGCGCAGCCTATCTCATTAACCGTATGCCTTCTAAGGTACTGAAGCATGACACTCCAATTCAAAAACTCCTTCAACTCTTTCCAAATTGCCCTCTAATCAATTCATTACCTCTTAAAGTGTTTGGTTGTGTTGTATTCACTCACAATAAAGATGGCAACAAATTTGGTGCTCGAGCCAACAAATGTATATTTCTTGGATACTCCTAAACTAAAAGGATACAAATGCTATTCCCATATTCCAAGAAACTCATTGTTTCCAAAGACACTGTGTTCTACGAAGAGGAAGCCTATTATCCCAAATTACCCATTCAGGGGGAGTATTATGACATTGAATGGCTAAAATCGTACACATTACCTCACCGCACCCTAACCTTATCACTACTTGACTCACTTGCTCCCACACCCCAACCCGAACCCAATGAACCGAAACACATGTTGAGATCAATTCGTGGATGGATGCGGACCACGACAAGAGATAGAAACCAAACCGTACACCGGTAGAACTATCTCTCCCATTCAAAGGAACGACCATGAATCCAATCCGGATTAAATCTGAAGAATCGGGTTGGCCTATTGCCTTAAGAAAAGGGGTAAGATCGTGTACTCAACATCCTATTCAACGATTTGTCTCATATGGTAATCATCCGCAAGAATGCAAAGTTTTGTTGTTAGCAAGTGCACGATAATCGTTCCAAATACATTTCAACAAGCTATGACTGATCCAAATTGGAAGCAAGTCATGAAGAGGAATTGAGGGCACTCAAGGAAAATAGAACATGGAGATCACGACTCTTCCTAAAGGAAAGAAACCAACTGGGATGCAGTGGATCTTCACTCCGAAATTCAATCCCGATGGCGTATCAACAAATACAAGGCGAGACTTGTTGCAAAAGGATATACCTGGACATACGGATCGACTACCGAGACATTTGCTCCAGTGGTCAAGTTCAATACCATTCAAATATTGTTATCACTTGCAGAAACTTAGATTGGTCTCTATACCAACTAGACGTGAAAATGCATTCTTGAATGGCAACCTAGAGGAAGAAGTATACATGGAGATTCCGGATGGAGTTTTAGCTCCTAATAACTCGTGTGTAAGCTAAGGAAGTCATTGTACGACCAAAACAATCTCCTAGTGGCATGGTTCTAGTAGATTCACCAAAGCAGTGAAAGGGCTTGGATATACTCAGGGACAAGCTGATGACACATTGTTTACTAAACGTGTTAATGGCAAAGTCACCATATTGATCGTCTATGTGGATGACATAATCATTACAGGGGATGATGAAGAATCCATGGCTCAACTAAAACAGGACTTGTCAACTGAATTCCAGGTAAAAGAACTTGGACAAATGATGTATTTCTTAGGCATGGAAATAGCAAGAACCAAGAAGGGCATCAATGTCTCTCAACGCAAGTATACATTAGACTTGCTACATGAGACAGGAATGTTGGGCACTCAACCAGAAGGGATACCAATGGAAGAGGGGTGCCACTTAGAAATCAAACCACAAGGTATTCCAGCTAATGCAGAGATACGTAAGACTTGTGGGAAAATTGATATACTTAACCCACACACGTCCTGACATTAGCTATGCAATTGGAATAGTAAGTCAGTTTATGTATCAGCCCCAAGAAGAACACATGGCGGCAAATCCACATAATTTTGAGCTACCTGCTTAATCCCGGAAGGGAATATTCTTTCGAAAGGTACTACCAGAACATAGAAATCTACACCGATGCAGATCATGCAAGAGATAGAGAGACCGGGAGGTCAATATCGGGTACTGTACATACGTGTGGGAAATCTAGTTACTGAGAAGCAAGAAATGCAGACAGTGTGTCACCAAGCAAAGCGGAAGGTAACTAAGAGTCACAACAAAGGAGTATGTGAAGGCTGGATTATCAGATTACTGACAGAGTTGGGAATTCAACATGAGGAACCAATGCAACTATGGTGTGATAACAAGACCAGCATTGAAATGGTCAAGAACCCAGTATATCATGATAGAACCAAACATGTTGAGATAGACAGACACTTCATTAAAGAAAAGATTGAAGCAGGCATTATGACACTCGTCTTACATAAGATCTGCAGACCAAATTGCGTATATCCTAACTAAACCACTCGGTGAACAAAGTTTGAAGGTTTTCGTGGCAAGTCGATTGATCGACATATACTCTCCAGCTTGAGGGGGAGTGTTAGAATATTAAGGATTATTTAGATTAATCATTATCTTAGATTAAGTCATTATGTTATTATTATTTGATATTCATTAGGATAAAGATATGGATATATATTATATCTATGATAATATATCTTAATCATTTAGATTAGATCTAATCTATTTTGATAAGATTAGATTCTAGGGTTAGTCCTAGGTTTGCCTATATAAAGGCCCCTATGTACTCACTTTTATCTATGGAATTTAATAGAGTGTAGTTTAACACCTCTAAATCCAATATTTTTAATATCATCGAATAGATTTGGGTTTATGGTTGTCCATCCCAACACAAGTGTCTTTGACACTTGAAATCGAGATCCAAAAGGATTTAATGGGGTCTTACGCCGCTAAATAAACTCTATGTTAGTCCACCCTACTTTATTTAGTACTTACTACACTTTGGTCTTATTTATAAATCTAGTTTCATGTAATAAATGAGATTGTGACAATTTTACCTATACTAATTGTACCCATGAAGATAGAGAGGGAATAAATAGTTGAAAAATACCCAATCATAAATGAGGGTAAAAATTGAAAATTTACCCTATAATAATTGAGTTAACTACTTTCTATTGGTATGTGTGATTTGCTCAAAATGAACTTATAAATAGAACCAGAGTGGTACTACTACTACTACTTTAGTTTTTTTTACAAGTTACTTTTTTCATGTTTTAGATAGATGAAGAAAAACTTTAAACTTCATTAACTCTGCCTTAAAATTCAATAACTTACAAATTTTACCTATATTTAATATATATCATGCTATATAAAAATAAAGTCAATACAAAAATAAATAAAGGTAAAATTGCACTTTCATATGAAAAATTTCTCTAGCTGACCTATGAATTCTATTTGCTTCTGTTTTCTCAGGTCTGCTTAAAAGCTCAGCTTTAAAAAAATTGTTTTTTTGTTCTCAGTAATTTTTTAGTGAAAGCACCCTGATTTTAGTTCTCAATAATTTTTTTGATAAAAGTTCTCAATAATTAATTACTACAAGAGTATCAATCCAAAGAGGCCCATATCCACTAGCTTCAAAAGAGTTCAATCGTTATGGAGGCTCGTGTTAATTTTTGAATTTCCTATTCTGCGGATCCCCCAAGTTCCTGACCGCCAAAAGTAGCCCAAATAGAGGCGCGTAAAAATCACGTAATGCAAGGAGGCGGGAGACTTCAGCACTCGAAAACAAAACAAAAGCATAAACCGCGCTTCTCTTTCTTTCGTCGATCTTCACATGCTTCACACTCACGCTGATCCCAAATTATCCGATTTCGGTTAACTGCTCGTTGCCACTTCCATGGATGCGTCCGCGCTGCAACTCATCTCCGAAGTCGGAGCTCGTCTCAGCCAGCGAAGTCGTCCTACCAAGGATTTCATTGTCAAATCCCTGCGAGTAAGCGTTACCTCCCTCCGCTCCTTCTCAGGTTTTGTTTTCAGCAACCGAACCATCTCATGACAACTTTCCCCCTTTTTTAAAGCTTCATTAATATGGCTCGCATGGTCGGACTAGTATGAAAGTGTTTTTAGTTTTATTTTTTGTGTGAGTGCTAATTGTAGATATTGATGAATTTAGAGAAGGAAGGTAGCTTGTATTCTGCATTATTTTTTAACGAGCAATTAAGTTAATTGGGATAAAAAATAAACGTGCTGTTTGTGTTTCACTACTTTCCTCCAGTTTCTCTGCATACCGAATTGCGCCCGCTCATTTGCCAGTTCATAGTAGACTTTACAAGTTGGACCTATAAATTTAAGCTCCATGCTTTTCATAGAAAGTGGGAAGTGAATCCCTGTGGGGACTCTAATTTTCAGGCTCCCTTATTCGTCGAAATAGAACACCTATTGAGATGAATATAACTGTGTCTGTATTCCCTTTCCATTTAGCCCATTTGCGTTGTGTTTTGTCGTTCATCATGTTGTCTCTGCATCCTGCCCATGGCCAAAGAGCGCGACCATTTAATGTAATGTTGGTTCTCTTGCATCTGCCGTCTCCACATGATACCAAAGAAATCGGTTGAATTTCAGTCTCAGTTCGCAAGTGATTATAATTAATCGAGTGATTTGCAACTTGTTAGTGTTGTCTGGCTCTCTCTGGGGAGTGTGGGCTGGAGAGGAGCATATTCTACATTTAAGTTGTGCTGTTCATGGTCATTTCAGACACTTGAGTAGTTGCTGCAATTCTGTTGTTTTGACTTATCATTTGCTTCAAGGTTATCTGTGTTAAGTTCATTTACTTAATTCTGTAACTGTCAATCTAATATTCTGGGATGCTAACTGTGATCATATTATTATTGACTCTTCTGCAGCAAGCTGTAAGTGCTTTGTCTCAGTTAAAACAGTTTTCCCTTATTGAAACCTCTAATGAAGCACAAGATAATAACGAGGAGGAAGCTCTCAGAAAGCAAGAAGCTGCCCAAAATCGAGTAGCTTCCTTAAAGACCCTGGAGCATGTGATCGCTAGTGATCTGCTTCAACATGCAGATAAAGATGTTAGACTTCTAGTTGCTATATGTGTCGCTGAAATTTTTAGGGTCAGGGCACCAGAACCTCCTTTTGAGGACAAAGATTTAAAGGTATATATCACACACAACATAACTAGAAGTTTTTTTTAGCTTGCCTGTATTATGTCCACTTCTATGCTAATTTGAGAGACATTCTTTTAATTCAGGGCGTATTTAAACTTATAGTTAGTACGTTTGCGGATCTAGCTGATACCTCGAGTCCATTCTTTTCAAAAAGGGTGAAGATACTGGAAACTGTGGCTCAGTTAAAATGCTGTTTGATAATGCTGGATATTGACTCTGAAGATTTGGTTATCGAGATGTTCAAAATTTTCTTCTCTGTTGAAAGGTCAATACCTCCCCCTACTCTTCCGTTGCGAAAAAGGTTTTCCTTTGTTTTTGTGATTGTTATTCGATTGGAGATATTCATTAGTCCTGTGTTTTAACTACTCATATTATCTCATAAGGACTTTAAAGAAGTCTCAGTTTATGTAATTGAAAATGCACCTACGTGATGATTTTTTATATCTAAAACCTTTGGCAATTTTGTCCAATTTTTTGTATGTAAGAAATATGGTTGTGTTGTAATTTCATTAGGTTATGTTGTATTGATTCCCGCAGAAATAGAAACCTCTCAAATTATGTGATATTCATAGTAGGTTTAACTATTTTAAGCTTTCATTCATTTCTTTGTATCTTTTCCATCAGCCCTAATCATGTTATTAAGTGATAGACTTAGACAGCAGTTTTTAGAGGCAATGTATTACTTGATTGTTGTTGTTACTTTTGGTTGAGTAGCCAGTCCCTATTTTTTCAGTATCATTTTTATTGGTAATAATGACACGGGACGTTTAATCTCTTTTCACCCCCATTTTTTTTCCAGAGATGACCACCATGCAAGTTTGAGCAATGCTATATCTTCTATAATGATAGATATATTAAACGCAGGAGCTTCTCTGAAACTCTTGGAAGTGATATTACAAAATCTTATAAAGGGCAGAAAAGTAAGGCCTTTTTTTTTTCCTTTCTGTGTGCTTATATATATACATATTATTTTTTATTTACTTTTGAAAGTTGTATACAAAGACGTTGAGGTTAGATGTCTCATAATTTTTTTGCAATGTAAAATTATATTTTTTCCCCTTATGTGTTGACAAGAATATTGATGATCATTCATACTCAAAGTAAATGGGATGCATCGTTTTTCTGGTCAATTTGCGTGATGCATGTCATTTATATTTGCTTTAGAGTTATAGCATATTGGATTAAACAGGTTGCAAACATCTTGAGGGTAGAAGAAGGTTGGAATCTGATGTTTACTCTAAGTGCATCTTTGTTAATTCATCTACAAAATTAGTTTTACTTCATCAATGGGAATTCTTCTGGGAAGCAAGTACATTTATTTTTCAGTCTAAGTGACAAAGATGAGTGCAGAAATTCAATAATTTGACACTACATATATAGCGGCCGTCTCGTTCATCTAACTATACTTTCTCTAACTCTTCATAACTAGCTACGGTAACTTAACTAACTCAGCTGCCTCTCTACACTCCCCCTCAAGTTGGGGCCATACAAATCCACGGTCTCCAACTTGCTTATTAAATGTTAGGGTTGCCGTCTCCCTAGTGTTTTTGTCAGAATATTAGCTTGTTGCTCTTTCATTTGAACATCATGTCAGCAAAAGAGGCAAGCTTCCGTGGGTTTAAAGTTGAATTATCTCATGATGTGCGACTTTGATGTGTACAAATATCAAGTAAACCGAAAAATTCATTTGATATTTGTCAAGCAATGATTTCTATCTTATCTACCTCATGCAAACTGATCCTGGGCCTGGCCTCTCACTTGTATGTGACAATTTTTTATGATTACCTCAAAATTTCCTCTCACTAATAAGCATCTATATATCCATGTATCAATATTTCATATAAATTTATAGGAACTTTCACTATTTATAGTCACAGTGGGATAAGGCTTGTTGTTTGTTGTTGTTGTTGCACCATTCATAAGTCATAGTGCAGTTTACCTTAGACTTTGTGCGAAGCATGGGCCAACAGTCTAGTTGCTTGTGATACCCGCAAGAATTGAATACTGAACGAAGTAAAATTGTTGAAGTGCTTATTCTACGTAGAGGTTTGATCAAGATAGATTCATTACATTTTACGTTTATTATTTGGAATAACACTGGTATGTGTGTTTTTCTATCGAAGAAAACTGTAATGGCTTAAAAGTTCCACTCAGCTGTTTCTGAATGAATTACAGGATGCAACCTGTGCTGCTTCTCAACTAGCTGCATCAATCATCAGTTGTGCCGATGAGAAAGAGCTGAAGCCCCTTGTTTGTTGGTTTTTAACTTCTTGTATAAACGACAGGAATGCTGTAAGCTCTGGGCTGAAAGAATCTTACCATGAAATTATATTTAAAATATTCCAATGTGCTCCTGAGATGCTTCTTGCTGTCATCCCAAGCTTGATTGGAGAGTTATTGGTACATTTTCTTTCCCCTTTATAGATTGAAATTGAAATTTTCTTTTAGGAATATATCTCTTCTCACATTTATTAAATTTGAGATCCTATTCACAGTCTGATCAGGTTGATGTTCGGATAAAAGCTGTTAATTTGGTTGGCAAGCTTTTTACACTTCCAGAACATCATGCTGCGCAGAAATATCATGATCTTTTTATGGAATTTTTGAATAGATTTTCTGATAAGTCTGTGGACGTTAGAATTAGTGCCTTGCAATGTGCTAAAGCTATTTATTTGGCAAATACATCAGGGAGAGAATTTCATCAAATTATCCGTAAGCTTCTCAACACTTATTCTCGTCATTGGGATTATTCTTTTATTTTTAGTATGCTGCTTGTCTCCTGATTCACAATCCCTCATGATTTCTTGCAAGTGACTTGTGGCATCCTCTAAATTGAGCAGGTGCTATTGAAGATCGATTACTAGACTTTGATGACAGGGTAAGAATGCAGGCAATTCTTGTTGCCTGTGATCTTTCCAAGTCAAACCTACAACTCGCACCATCCAAACTAATATCTCAAGTCACTGAAAGAATTCGGGATAAAAAGGCACGTGCTTTTGGTGCTTTACTGCTTTTGCCTACTGTGGGACACAATAGAATTCTTGTGATTTAAAATATCTTTCTTCTAAGATATCCCTTCTCTTCTTTCTCTTGATATGCTTTTTCTAATCTTTTCAGATATCTGTTAGAAAGAGGGCTTTGCAAAAGCTTATGGAAGTATATCAAGATTACTGCAAGAAGTGCTGTGAAGGCAGCATGACAGCTTGTGATCACTTTGAGGAGATTCCATGTAAAATTTTGATGCTTTGCTTTGATAACGATTGTAAGGAGTTCAGGTCAGGTCATCTACTCTGTATAGCTTGTTGAAGCAAAGCAAGAGTTCTTTCTAAGATATAAGACTTAATAACATTTAATTTATGTTAAAAATTATTTCAGTTCACACAACATGGAATTAGTTCTTGCCGATGATTTATTTCCAAAGCATCTCTCCATTGAGGAAAGGACAAATCACTGGATACACATATTTTCTCTTTTCAGCCCTCTTCATGAAAAGGCATTACATACTATTTTATCTCAGAAGAAAAGGTAGTGGTATTGAAATGCTATAAATATGATGAAAGGAAATTAGTGGATTATTTATGACAAATCATTCCTGTTTTCAGGTTGCAAAGCGAGGTTAAAAACTATATGGCTTTGCGGAAGCAATTGAAGGTACCAAAATTGACTTTTTTTAATCATAACTTGATGAAGCCTTTTCATCAACTTAGCAATATATAAGATGGTGAAGTCTTTTCAGTGTTTAGATTCTATGTATGCCATTTTCTGTTTCTTGAACAACTATGCACTGTTTTAAAGTTGGCCTTTCATGAAAATAAGAACTGATACACAGTAGACATTAAGATTTAAGAATGCTATCTGGTTTCCCATGGAAGCTTCTAGGTGATTGTTGAAGCTGGACTGAAACTGTGGGTGGAAGTTGAAAAGCATAGCTCAGTGGCTTCAAAAGTTTATGTTTGATGTATTGCATGTGCTTCTGAGTACAATGTTTCTTAAAAAAAAAAAAAGACAGTGCTAAGATTCTTTGTGATAAAAAATCATTATCTTGTTTACTTGATTTCTTTTGATGATTCAGTAATTTTCCTAAATTTTGAAGATGCTTTTAAATTCTTTTGTTCTCGGTTTTTCCTTCACATTGCTGTCCTTTTGTTTTCTTTTGCTTGTATCCCCCCACAACACACACAAACACATTTTCCTGCATTATTTTATTCACAAACTTCTTACCTATCAAAGAAGGGAGTTTCTTTGTGCATACTGCGTAACCTCCTACTTATTTCTGAAAATGATAATATATCTGTACAAAATAATTTGGTTTTCGCAAGTTGCGAATATTATCTTTGTGCTTTCCGACCATGATTCGATAGTTGCGAAATAATGGAGTTTATATTTGCTTTTCAGGAAAATTGGTCCGAAGATTTACAGACAGCTACTGCAAATATGTTCACAAAAATTGCCTCATTTTTTCCAGATCCTCCTAAAGCAGAAGAGTGGTTACTTAAAGTAAACCAGCTTAAAGATAATAATCTATTTAACTTACTCGAACAATTGTTGGAGGAGCAGACTTTTACAACCAGAAAAATCATCCAAGTATGTTTTTTTCCCTTTCTTTTTTGTTGGGGGAGTGGGGATAGTGGTGTTTAGTATCACGTATTAACCATCTTGGCTTTATTTGAACCTGTTCCCTTTTCTTGTGTGACGAAGTGTGCACCATGCACTATTCTGTTCCTCATTCGTGGCACACGGCCTGTAATTCTTCCATAACTTGGGAGGCAGATAAATGACCTTGTCTAAGATTTTTTTTAAAATTTTATGCTGATCTGGAAATGTAGCCATCTACTGAGGCGGGAAAATCAACGAAGTTAAATAATTCATGTAGCAGGTTGGATTACTCATTATAGATCAGGCGTCTCGTAACTTCTTTGATGTTATTGAAAGTGGTTTAGGCATGTGTTGCATGAACTTTGACTTTACATATATACTCTAACACTACGAGAAACTAATGAATGTATATGATAGTTCACTTTTAGGATACGTAACTCTTTCCGATGAGGAAATCTGATGTGGGGTTTTGATGTTATCCTGTAAGATCTTTCATATTTATTGTCTAGTAGGGACGCAACTCATCTCTGTATGCTTGTCCATTGTTTCTGATTTTATGTGACCCCTATTTTGTTTTCTCTCAGGATAAGCTTATGAAAATGGTTGGGGAGAGCAATCCATATTTTGAGTTTCTGCGCTCACTCTTCTCTAAATGTTCGTACAACATTTTCAGCTCAGAGCACGTACATTACATTTTAGATTATCTTTCCAATTCCACAGTCGGAAGCAAACGCTTGAAGGATTCTTCTATAAAGCTTCTCCTGGTAACAGATCTTGCTTCTCAATGGATATTTATGGTGCATTCTTGGCATTTCCTTTTGCTGCGGGGAACCTTTTGACTTCAACGCACAAAAGAAAAGTAGGCACTAAACAATGTATAATGCTCGCTCAACACCAAATTTGATGCATCTGTTTTTAACGATTAATCATTACGAGATGAATTACTTCAATCTAGGATTAATCATGACGGGAAATCGTTTTTTTTTCTTTTGTGGATTTGGAGATGATACTTTTGACCATCTGTTTGTCGAGGTTTTTATTAAAAAAACTAATCAAGGGAAGGTCCACGAATGGTTTTGATATATTTATATGTCTATTGTCGAATCTTTGCTGCTAAATAATAACACTGGAAACAAGAAAGTTTTTCACCTTTAAATATAAGAGTTAAGGGCATTCTAGATGTCAATTGTTAATATGACTATTATTTGTATTTTGTAGTATGCCTTTGTTGAGAACTGGACCAAACTATGCTACTCACGTCATTGCATAACTATTGCCTGATGTGGATTCCATCTGATAAATCGTTCTGTCAATTTACTTCAACTAGGCCATTGCGAGAACTTTTCCTTCAATCCTGAAAGACTCCGAAAAGCAGTTTCAAATGCTGTTGGAGCAGAAGAGCGAAGTTAGTGACAAGCTGATTGAGGTTTTAGCAAAAGCGGGCTCTCACATTTCGATCAAACTCAGGTCACCTCTACTGCTTTGTGTTTGTATGGATGTCAGACCCATGTTTCTGGCAGGCATCATAAAATCTACGGTTTAACCAAATTCACCATTAGTTGCCCTTTTTCTTTGTTTCGTAATAATCAATCGTGGGTTTTGGAGATTAGTACCTAGATGAGTAATGACCTCGGACTCGATTTGATTTGCAGCCCAGCAACAAATGTAGTAAGTAGTAGTAGTTGAAGTTCTTCCATTGGAAACAAAAGGAGAATACCATAAAAAGGCTTAACTACTATGAAAATCGTGGCCCAGTTCCTCCCAAGTTCTTCACGATAGTTTCCTTTCAAATGTTTGATTTCCGTTTTTGTTTAGCCTCATTTTGTTTTTGGTTTACAGTGATATTTACCCATTTCTTCAAAGAATGTGCTTGGAGGGTACTCGCACACAGGCTAAATTTGCGATCTCGGCAATGGCTGCTTTGAGTTCTGACCAATCATTTTTCTCAGATCTATACGAGGTAGCATTATTTGACGGGATGCGAATCCTCTTATTTTTATATTTTTTAAGCGAGAAAATATCTATTTCAAAATAACTCATGTCCTTTCTCATTCCTTTCTATTTAGCTTCTGATACATTTTACTTATAATATAGAATTGTCTTTCTTCCAAAAAAAAAATTAATGTGTAAGTTATCTTGATTGAAATATCGTGAACTGTAAAACTATTATTTTTTCCTTTAAAAATTTAACTTATAAAAAATTGGTTTCTCATTATTGTTATTATTATTATTATTATTATTATTATTATTTTGTGCTTGTAGCTGTTACCTTAATTTATACTAATATTTTGCTTACTTTTAGCTTGGTTGCAGTGTAATGTCGATCGAATGTATATTTATTAAATATTATGTTTAAATTCGATATTATTTATTGTCTTTCAATTGTTCGAATTTCTGAAAATTGTCCTTTTTAACTATCACTTATCCCTTTAATTAATTGAAGATATTCTGGGTAAAATGAGTTTAGATGTACCTTTTCTAATTTTAAGGGGAGTTTCATGAATTCTTTTATCATAAGGAAGAGGATCTGGTAATTATGCCATTTTTAAAGGGAGGCAAAAATAATTGATACAAAATGCTTATATATAAATGGCCAAAAAAACAGTGCTTATATGTGTTGCTCTCTCTCTTCCAATGTTGCTACATGTTAGACAAAGCATGAAAGTAACTTCATATGCTTGGTTCATTTAGAAGATCATGTTTGTCAATACTTTGTCATGCTTGATGGGCCCGATGACAAGCATAACCTTGCGTTTATATTTTATACGGACTCTTCTTAGTAGTGAAAATTGCCTTGATCTCTGTCTCTCTTGCTGTGCAGGAACTTGCTGTTTCTCTTTATAACCAGCGCAATGTTCCAACAGTTTTGCAGTCCTTGGGATGCATTGCACAATACTCTATGTCAGGAACTTTTGACACTCGAGATGAGGAAATTACATCATATATTTCTCAGAGGATTATTAAAGTAAAATCCACGTTATCAAGTTCTTGCTCGTTTAACCCATTTAAAAAAAAAGTTCTTGATCGTTTAATTTTATTATGCCGGGACAAGTTTGGTGTGGTGGGGTTTCTCTGACAGGCTGGTTATTTCTTTGCTTAGGCGGAGCCCTGGGATGACGTTCACAATACATCATCCTGCCAATTGAAGGTTAGTATGGGGAATCAGATACTGCATTTGAATATGGTAGTATTCATTAATTTCGATAAAGCTGCAGATGTCACATTAATGACGTTTTTGTTTGTTGCTGAAATTAGGTGGGTCCTTTTATTCCATATAGACTCGAGAATACGTTAGGCTGCAAGGTCAAAAAAAAAAAAAAACGTTAGTTTGTTCCAATCTGTGAATAGTATGACTATAAATTTCAAATTCAACATTGATGACTGATAATCTTTATCTAGCTATATCTATACATATAAACAAAAATGTGGTTCCGTATTTTAATTGGACATTGAAATAAGTCGCATTATTTATAACTTAGATTTTATATATCTAGAGGAAACTAGACATATAAATGTGCGTGTTTGAACAATTGAACTTATGTTGGAAGCCACTTTGTGAATTTGACTTACAAATAGCGTTCTAATTTGATATATTTGACTTGTAGTAGACTTTGTATTTTGTCCTTTTCTTTCCATTATATTTTATGTATTTTTGGTTTAATTTAATTTTATGGGGCCCATGAGCCTGGTCAATTAATTAATAACTTCTGCAATTTTCGTTTTCAACCTTTGCTTATTTTTATTTTTATTATTTGATATTATTATCCAGTATTCATTTCGGGTCCCTTTTAATATAAGTGTCTGCTCTGAGACTCAAACTTGAGACTTCTTGCTTTATCTTTGCATGTTATCACAACTTCCTGTGTGACGTTTGGGAGTTGGGACATTATTCTGATTTCAGTTAAAAAGAGTGTTCTTGCATAAGTAATGATATACAAAAACTGGGCTCTTATTGATTATATTCAAGTACATTTGTCTATATGTATATGTAAGACAATTTTCAACTTGCAACTGCTTTTCTTTCTCAATGATAAGTCTTTCTAAACATTCTAGATGATAAAATCTGAGGGGGCTCAAACAAATTTCAATGTCATTTATTAACTTCCGGATGCTGCAATTTGTTATCCTTCGCAATGGGTATGCAATCATTCTAACACGTACTAATGCAGATTTATGGGCTAAAAGCACTAGTAAAGAGTTATCTGCCAGAGCAAGGGAACTGTGCGAGACGGAATATTATTGGTTTGTTGGACATTTTGTTTAGAATGTTGCAGCAGAGTGATCACTTTGTCGGTTTGAATTCTAGGTATGGCTGCTAAACTGATTGTCTTTTCTTCCCTTTTTTGCCTAAATTTTTTGTATGCTCCAGTTGCAAATGTTATTACTTGACATCAAACAGAACAAGAGGGTTTAATCTTCTCGTCAATAAGAATCTGATGCATCCAGAAACGTGGAGAGCCCATATTTATAGGTTCAAGGATTAAGAGAATTTTCACTAATACCCCTAGAGCTAAGTGCCTAAGTGGATTTAACTTATGTACGATAGGCTTAATAAATAAAATAATAATAAGGAAAACACCCTTAAAACAGGTAAAATATTTTTTTTTAATTTTTGTCCTTATCAAACTGATAATTAACCGAATACCTGGAAATGTGACATATGGGCACATAAAATGAAAAATGAGTCTTTCTGGTTGACATATGGTTTGAAAAATCAGGGTGGCTCATGGCTAAATCATAGACATGGTCTTGTCTAATATGTTTAAATCATATTCGCTTGCCTCTTTTTGGAATGTCAATATCATGCCTTTCTTTTTCTGTGAACTACAGAAGAGTCAGCAGCTTGGTGCAGAACTATATTCTAGAATGAATGTTGCATATCCTTAGTATGTTTAGTGCTTCCTTTTTAATGAAGTCGTTAATGGTGTTCGAATTCTCAACATGTGTAAAAGAAACGTGTAATTGTATGTGTGTACTGATTCAAATTTTACATTTTCTGTATGTGAATCTGCCCTCATGCCAAGCCTTGGAGTCCAGACCAAAGGAGATTATATGTGTTTCTGTCTGTCTGCTTGTCCTAACCTGGTTGTGGGTTTGCGTGTGGGTGTGTCCATTGTGTTGAGTTGTGAACGGAGCTTCAGGTTCAGTTGTACCGGAGATCACCGATTATATGATGAAACATATTGCATTACAACTATTCCATTGGATTAGTAAGATTTGTTATTGTTGAGAGTTGTTAAATGCTTAAAGGTTAGGTGTCTGTTTCCTTAGAGTTCAGGGACCAGATTAAGGTATCAAATTTTTGTGAATAATATCACCCTAAAAACTGGATAACAAACAGGGAACAAAACGATCTTGTGAAAAATTGTCTGGTTGATTTTCTGTGTGTTGGCGTGCCAATTGTTTGAATTTTCACCTCGAACCTTAATTGGTTAATTTTGCCTGGCAAACGTGTTTGTAGTGAAAGTGATGGGGCCTGTATCAGATTAGCTGCTGCAAAGTCAATTCTGCGGCTGTCTAGGAGGTGGGATCAGCATATTTCTCCCGAGATTTTTCGCTTCACTATTTTGATTGCAAAGGTATGTTCATTCGACTGCATTTCACTAAAATCAGCTGGTAAAAGAAAATAGAGGGAGATAGGACCAATCACAATAGTAATTATAGGTTAATTTGAAATGCTTAGAGGGATAAATTGTAAATTTTATACAGTATATGTTGAAGCAAGTTTTAAGTTTTGAAATTTGTGATGTCAGCAAATGATTGTCGGCGTGGTAGTTTCGAGTAAGATCACAAAATGCATTTGTTGTGTCAGAGAGAAATTTTATGTTCCCGTTTTTATTTTTATCTTTGATTTCAAGCAGCATTTTACCACTACTGCTAAGAATTTTTTGAAATATCCTTGCCGTCGTTTCTATCAATTTGGGGATTACTTTTAAAATCCACTCCACTTTTTCTGTAATACTCCTCCGGTCCTAAACTAGGTCCACATTTAGGATGGGAGATAGTACATTTTCTAATTTATATTTTTTAAACGATTATTATCATGGATTTATTCCTTAATTCACTCTTTTCTGGTAAGTCTTTTCTTTTGTAAGTTATAATTTGTTACAATATTTTTTAAATTTTTATCCCTTCAAATTCAAACTTTAAAAATAGAGAAGCCCCGGACATGTAAGTTACTAAGTTTGCAGAACAGTAAAGAGTTTGAAAATTGCTTTTTACCAATAAAAAAACGTTGAGTCTTTCGTTTGAAGGAAGCAAACATCTGCAATTCGTTTTGATGCCCATTCATTATTCTTTTTGGGGCTCAACCTTTTACTATTACTTGTTCATTGATTGGTTCATTCTATTTCATTACCATAGTTGATTATGTCAGTTCTTAATGGTCCGCTTTCATATTACAGGACTCGTCATCTTCTATTAGGAGATCATTTCTAAATAAAATACATAAAATGTTGAAGGAGCGTAGGCTACCGATAAGATATGCATGCGCTTTTCCACTGGCCGTGACGGAAGGGATTGAGGATCTTCAATGTTATGTAGGTTTGCCTTTGACTTCGTAAATGATTATCTTTTTCTGTAAATTTTTAGCTAATGGCGACTTGGATTTTCTTGTCTTAATGATTCTGAATGGAGTAAAAAGCAGAGCACCGCCCCGGAACATAAGCCCTACATTTCATGCGCTTTTACATTTGATGTTGCCTTTGCCTTATGATTCTAAAGTGCTACATTTGAACTTAGTTTATCTCATTCTCCTCTAACCATTTTTAGTGGACAAATTTTAATCGCCTTAATCCTAATGTACTTGAGTCTGTTTTGACAGCTTTTTACTCTTTGTAGGACACCCATAAGCACTGTCATGTTCATCAATAGATTTTTTTTTTGACATTCATGCTTTGCTTTGTTGGGGGGCATTTCTCACTTTTTGTATGTTGTGTCTGAGCTCCATTGGTTGTTGATGCATTTGAAAGTCATTGTCCAAATTTGTGTTTCCCCAACATGTCTTAAAATGTCAGAGTTCATCATAACTTTCCATTTCATTTTTCAGTTATATCTAAATTTACTGGTTTTTTTATTGTGCCGAAATGAAGTAAAAGTTTCTCTCATGGGGAGCAAGCAAAATTTAAGTACATTTCATCCTTTTTTTTTTTTGGTATTTATTCAGAATAATAATGTTTTGACCTTGGATAAATGTCTAGAAGGTAATGGACGAATAAACAACTGTTTGTTTCATAGTTGGGCCAAACAAACATTCTTGAATACGATGAATATGGATTTTTATTTCCCCATCATAATTTTAGGAAAAGAATTCTCAATTTGTTTGTTATTGTCCTGTCTTTCTTGCTGAATTTTTTGTGATCTAACTCTTTATGCTATGTTTTACTAATCATGCCGCTAATGCTGCTCATTTCAGAAAACTAAATTTTTGGCAGAATTTATCAAGGATTACAGTATTGTAGCTCGTACACAGCAAATTTCTTTTGTGCAAGGAGCAGTTTTTTGTTATCCAGCATACGTTGTAGTCTTTCTGATTCATGTACTTTCTCGTGATACTGGCTTTCCATCTGAAGGCTGTCAAGATGAACAATTGTTTGCTGACATTTGTAGGTAATGCATCCTTTATCATGTTGCATTTCAGTTGTGCTAATTATGGCCCATAATGTTAGTCCAAAAGTTGGTGATGCATGGAATTTGCTCCTTTGCAGTCCACTCTATATTTTTATGCAGGCATTAGTCAATTCAAGTATTGTTGGTGGAGGCCAGGACCTTGTAAATGATGCTGTATTATATCTGTTTAGTATTTTACGAGCTATCAGAAAAGCTGAGGATGCTGTCGATGTGCAGATGACTACTGTAAAATATTTTTAATATTTTCCCCATTAATTGATCTTATCTCAGCTGTGTTGGATGTTTATTGTGGTTCATACTATTGCAGAAGCTGCATATGCTGGCTGACATTGGCATATTTATTTTAAATGCACTAAAACACGGGGAAATTTCTGCATCACAAGCCCCAGGACAAATTTTGCTGCCTTCATCGTTATATAAAATGAGTTCTGCCAAGAACAATGTAAGTTTTCTGGAGGGCTTGTCTTTGTTGCACAAAAAAGAATTGCATGACACTGTAACATTCTTGTACTCTTTATGCAGGTTTGTTTGTGACTTTTATTGCAAGTTTTTATTTGTTTTGTTTGTGAACTGCAGGCTAATCCCAGAAAGTCCTATTTTGATGAATGCTTTCTGAGTGGCGTCTTGCAAAAACTTAGATCATACGTCCCTCAGGCATGTGTTCAAAAGGTATATTTCACGTGGCCACCATAGGCCTCAAATATTCCTCCTTTTTTTATAAACATAATTTTCATGTGTTCTTTTTTCTCCCTGTTATCAGCCTCTTAGAACTCTTAAAAATGGTCGCAAGTGTCAAGAGGATGTTCCAAAGTGCAATCTTAACACATACATTACATCCAATTTGGCATCTAGCAAACCAGATGATTTGTTATGGAGGGAAACGACACATGTGAAATCCGCAAGGCCTAATATTCCTTCAGGGAAAAGGAGGGAAAATGCTGTGTCTTCCACCAACTCCGGGCCAGTTGGTTTGCATGAGTGTTCCACTACTCATAGGCAAAAGAATATGACATCTGAACCTTGTGAAAGAACGCTGGAAGGGAACCAACATTCCTCCTGTGACTCTGTGAGTTCTCTGGTTGAATCGCATGTTTCAACCCGCAAGTCAAAAAGGATCGCTGCTTCTTTGATAGAGAATGCTGTGAGAAGCGGAAAATATGCTGCTCGACCTTCCAAGCGCCCCAGAACCGACCTCAATGATTCTTCTGGCAAAAAGGTTTGTTGAAAATTCATTCAAATGTCAAAAAGGTTAAATCAGTGAATAATATTTTGTGATATTTGTGTTTTACTGGAAATATTTCAATTGATGGAAAATTAGGCTGGCGGCGGCAAAAAAGGCTATATTGGCTTCCTCTATCCCGTTTGAGCATGAGTACTTTTAAATGAGTTATATCCATACTAGTGTATATCGTAGTGTTTGGATATTTCAAAATAAGTACTCTCATATAATTTTTTTTTTTTGAACAGTTTGATTTCAATACATATTGGGTAAATTGTAATTTTGCTTACAATTTTTTATCCCTTGATATTTGAGATTTGAAATTAAATTTATATGATATCATATATCATTGCGGCTACATTTATTGAAGTTATATGAACTTTAAGATTAGAATATGAGACTAATATTTATATTTTGATTTATTATATATCATAGATGTTCATTATCTATTTTTATTTTAGTAGGAATTGTGGTTCATTATAAGATATTCTATATTTAATTAGTATATGATGCTATTTTCAAAACTACCTCATCTCATACTTCCACATGCACCTTCACCGTCATCTTTAAAGATCGTCTAGGTCTGAGATTTGGTTTCTATTCCCCTCGCCCCCCACCCCCCCAATTTTTTTTTTTTCCAGTGGAAACTTTTATCCCTTTCAATATTACTGTGTTGATTGAAGGTGTTCATTTATTGAAACAAATGAATGACATTGGCAATTTTTCTTAGAAGGAAGATGTACTGGCAGACCTTTCAAATCAATGTCACTTATGGCACTGGTGAGTGGAGTTTCTGGACATTTACTTCCTAGTTAATTTGTTCATTTTTAAGAAAGAGCTACAAGTCAGAGTATCCTCGTAATGCTTATTCTGTGAATGTATCCTCATGGTGTTTAGTTTGCCTCTTCATTGAAGTCTGGCTGCTAAATAACATTCTGCGGTAGTCTATAGTACTACTGTTCTCATTTATCTGCACTGTTGCGCCAGTGGCGCAATTTGACGAGGTTTTTGATGATTTTTTTGAAATTTTTTATTTTAAATTATTATTTGTTATGAAGTCTGGACATTTTTCATCACTGTCCTATTTTAGCATGTCATTCTTTTTGTTGTTGCCTGTTTTACATGAATGCCTATTTCATTTTGCAGTGACCCCGAGAAACATTCTTACCTTGGTGGGCTAAAGAGAAGTAAGGCAACAACAGGAAGCAAAATAACCAACAAGGGAACATCACTTAACCAAGAAAATGGTGGGTAATGTAGCAATGAATTTCACATCACTTGTTAATAGCATTGTAATTTAGTGGCATGAAAGTTTTCATGTGAATGGGAAGTTAACGGATTCAATCTTGTTTGTAAACTCATGTTGCTAGTGTCTACCCTTCTAAAGCAAAAAAGATTAGCATCACTTGGTATTAGCTGGAATGATTGCAATTTTCATATTATCGTGATATCCTCTACTTTAGTAAGAGATATAATCAAAAGCATCATGTTAAGTGCAGATGCATAAGTTATTAGAAAGTGAAGATGCATCGATTTTACTTTCATGAAGATCATGAGAGGCCTTCATTTATGCACATGCACATGGATATTTATATGTATATTTACTTTAGTAGCAGATCGTAGAGTTCATGTTGACATCGTAATTGTAAAGGGCTGCGAACTTGGAAAAGGGGGGGGGGGGTCTAATTTTATTTATCCCTTTGGTCATCAAGTGTATTTGTCCTGATCCTGAAAGATAGCTCTCTAGTATCGCCCTAGTTTTTTCTTCTTCTGTATTTTTTCTTGTTATGTTATACAAAAGTAAATCAAGTCAAATTAGATTCCTCTTTTCCCCTCAGTTTTTTTAAATCATCCTGAAATTATTGTAATTATGCTAAAATGTCTTTTTGCAGCAAATGAGACTGGAAGGGGAAGATCTACGGGGACTTCGGAATCAGAAGTTGTAAATACAGAAGAAAAGGCTACGAGTCCCTTGGTGTCTTTACATTGCCTCTAGTAAAACCTGTGCTTTCATGGAAATCTTAACGGGCAAGGACGCTTGTCTGCTTTCACTTTCTTGGATGTTGGCTTTGTTTGAAATCTATTCTTATTTGCAGGTATCCCGGTCAAGACGAAAAAGGATGAACTACGATTTTTGAAGTTGATTTTGGCGACTTATTTAACGTATGTTGATAGTAATTAGTTCCGTTTCAACTCTCAAGCCTCATTGAGTTCTGTAAATTATAATCGCCTGCCCTGTTGATATGAGGCTTTCAAATTACTTAGGTTGTCCTTTATAACTGACGCTGCAAGAGCTTTATGTTGCTCGCTATAATGAACGTGTCTTGTCACACATTCCTTGGAAATGCTACTATTAATTTCACACGTTTTATAATAGTCAATCGTGTGCGTGTAGGTGACTAACGCCTCATTTGATGTCGGAGACATTTTGAAGGAAATGTGTAATTGAAAATGAAAGTGGAAGCGGCTTGGAAATTTGAGTTTTAAAATATCATTGCAAGTTTTTTTTTTTTTTTTAAAAATACTAAAGACCATATCCAATTAAAATAAGGAGAATTACAAAGGGGAATTTAATCCAAGATCATCGTTACAAGTCACTGCCCTAGCATAATCAGGGCAAACGTCAAGAAATTCAGAAGCAGAAATTCCTTTCTTTGCAAGTATATCAGCTACCGTGTTAAATCCTCTGGGGACATATTGTACTATCAGTTGCCAGCTTCTTCGCATAATATTCCTGATATCCCATACAATTAGATTGTCCAAGCACTCCAAATGCTGATCCGTTAACATAGCAACCAGATATTGTTTTCCCCATTTGTGTTTTCCGCCTGCAATGGGCCAGCCAATAGTTGTAAAATTGGAGACGTATTATCTTCACTCACAACCTTCATCAACATGAAATAAATAAATACATAAACTATGCCATAAGTAATTTAACATAACCAAAGCTGTTGGCTAATAATCAAAGTTTTGAAAATCCATTAAGTTATCGAACCGGTTAAAATAGGTGTTCAAGGTTCATAAATTGAATCTTGATTGAACGACGGTCATGAATTTAATACATATTTATCTTATCTACTCAAGTATTGTATATTAAATTGCGAATAAATTTTGTTTGTTATTTAACATATTATTTATCAAGTAATTTATAATCACTAGTCATTGTATGCTAGAATAATGCTTAAACATGATATCTGAGTCTACTTTTTTAAACAACCTAGTATCAAATTGAGGGGAAAAACCAGTTAGGTGGGTCAGACTGAAGTTATTTGGAGTTTATTTTAATGAGATTAGACAACAACATCTTTTGCAGTTTCCAGTATCTTCACCCTGGGGAAAGGAAACAGATTATTTCAGAAGCGTTTTCTCAGCATCTTTTAATCTTATCCGTCTAAAAATTGATCCAACGTCCAAAAAGAGACACATAAAACAAAATTTATATTTACCGCGGTCTTTTAAAATAGATTCTGCACCATTTGATCAATTTTTGAACGGATAAGATCGAAAGATACTAAGAGACGTTGAGGGAGCCACTTCTAAGAGCATCCCAACCCCTCGTTGGGAGGATTTTAGTCTTTTTAACTCACCTAACTTTTTTCCCCCCGATATATTTTAACTCACCGAACTAGTAGTTTAATAACCTATAGCCAAAAAACTAAAGTGGTTTAACCCGCGGCCTATAATGGGTTAGCGGGAGCCCATTTAACCTGGCTGGCGGGTTGAACCGGGTTACAGTGCTGGCGCAGGCTGATGACTACCCCGGCCTACGAACTTTCTCGAATGATCTGAAGGAGATGGAGTTCTTGCCTTGAAAAGATTATCATCTAGCATCTTTGGCCCTTTTCTCACCCCTCTCAAGATGGCGCATCTCACCACCGATTCCCCCCTTTCTCGTAGCATAGTTCGTGCTTTCTTAGACTTCCTCAACTCAGGTATTCACTTTCCGCTCTTGCTTTCTAACCCTCTTCTTTCCGTTCAAAATTTGTGCGTTCGCGTCGTTGCTTTACTGATAGTTTACCCAAGTGGAAAAGTTGATATTGTATTCTGTTTTCATAAGGGAAAAAACCTGTCATTTGCTTTCAAATTTGGTGGCTCGTTTTCTCTTTTGATAATTCGCTTCATGTGGAACAGTTGAACCGGCCCCTGGCGCTGATGTAGAAGGGCTTGAGGTTGCTAGGGAGTGTTTGACAGAGGTGTTTAAGCTTAACACATCTCCGACAGATGTTCATGCAAAATCTGTTTCTTTGGTCGACATATTCAAGTCCCTTGAATCTAGCAAGCAATGCGAAGCTAGTCAGTCAGATGTTGGTAAACAACCGGATGACATGGATGCATCGGGTTCATTCTCTTCCCACAATGCTGATCATAGACAAAAACATTCCGAGGCACGGAAATCCCCGGTTATTTTTCGTCGATATGTTTTTTTTGGTTATGCTGATTTATTCTTGTCAGAAGTCCTTCCCCCACCCCTCTTGAAAACATGAGTGGACTGGGTGTTCATTGTAGGCTTGAAACTTCAGTTGATTGGTCAGCACTTCAAATTTAGTTGTCCATTTATAAAGTATCATTCCTATTTCTCCACACTCCACAGTTTTTGTTATTTTCTTTTGGATGGGAAATTTAGGGTAATGATATTCATGCATCGACTTGTGTTGAAGGATATTATGAACAGTTATTGTGGTAGTTATGGGTGTTGACATATGGCAGTTGTATTGCAAGATCGCTAATTAGATGGCGAGAGAGCATACTCATGGAAATAGGGTTGTCCTTTGGGTGGGAAGGCTTTGCTCAAAGAGGAATTTTGCAAATAGAAAACTCATTGGAATTACTAACCATATCTGAGTTTTTCTTTCTATTGTCTGGGTCTTGAGTCTGTGAACTTTATCGTCTAGCGTTCCATTCTACTGATATTGCCTGTAGTTTATAGCTCTATATGCTTTTTTATTATTAGAGAACTAAATTGGTTGGTAACCTTCAAAGCCCAGTTAAGCAATTTAAATTTTTATTTTTTCCCCATAAGGTTAAGTGAATTAATAAGGAACTGCATGTCATCTCAATAACTTCTAATTTTCCTTTGCAAGCAATCACAATGCGTGTCAGTGAAACTTTGGCTTTTGGTTCTGATTCTGTTAAACAATGTTTAATTTATTAGGATGAAGATTGGACTCGAAGGTCTTGCGCATTTGGTAGGTTAATCTTTTCCTCTATATCATATATTATTTATCATGCTCATCCATTTAATTAGAGTATGTTTTCAAATGAGTGGTGGACTGGTCCCAACAAGACAAAATTTCTTGCAGTGAAAATTTATTCTTTCTAGTGCACACATTTCTATTTCTATTATTATCTATTGTAACTTAGGCAAGCTCTTTGGTTCAGACTTAGGAAGACGCAATACATGATTCTTTTAGCTGTACCTCTATTGGAGGCAGTTACTTTGCTCCTGCCATAATCTCCCTTCGTTTTTTGCTTTTATTTGTTTAGGCTATGGGTTGAATCCGGTCACAATGTTTCTAACTTGCTTTTTTGTCATTGGGATGATTGTAGATCATTTACTCAAAGTCCATAGATGATGGATCTTAAATCCACAAAGTGATCAGATCATCCAAGAATCAGAATCTGAGTTCTTGACCGAATAGTAGAAATATTCATATATTCAAAGATGCTTTCTAAAGCTGTATTACAAGAGATATATAGGCAGGGTGCAACATAGATAAGTTAACTGCCCCTAACTTCCCTATAACTTCCTAAGGATAAGATATACTTAACTTCCTAAACATAACTTCCTGAAAACAGAACAGACATAAAACTGACATAAAATACAAACATACGTAATTCTATATTTTAATTATCCTTATTCACATGCCTCCTTCTTGAATAAACCAAAAGAGGACGATGTGGATTCCTATCATTACCCTCCCCTTCAAAATGAGCCTTGTCCTCAAGGCTGAATTGAGGAAATTGGGAAGCAATGAGATCGTAAGGCTCCCAGCTTGCTTCTTCAGGGGAACGGTTTTTCCATTGGATCAGCAGATGAATATCTGTTGATGAATCTGCATGTACCACTTTATAATCCAAGACTTGAGCAGGCTCTAGCAGCAACTCCCAATCATCCGAAATAGGCAGAGGAGGTAAAGGATCAGATTTATCATAGCCATGAGCAGGGCGCAAGAGTGAAACATGGAAAATGGGATGGACTTTAGATTCTGGAGGTAATGATAACTCATATGCAACAGACCCAATTTTTCGTTGAATAGGATAGGGTCCAAAATACCTAGGTGACAACTTATGGTATTTGCTCTGAGATAGTGGCTTCTATCTGTATGGCTGTAGCTTGAGAAAAACCAAGTCACCAACTGCAAAATTGACATCCCGACGATGAGAATCAGCAGAGACTTTCATCTGTGTTTGTGCAGCAATCAAGTTGGCCTTTATTATATTGAGAACAGCATCCCTCTCTTCAAAATGGTCAACCAAGTCTTTTATACGGGTGCTATCAGCAACAAAAGGCAGTAATGAACGAGGTTCCTTACCATATACCACTTTGAAAGGACTATAGCCAGTTGAAGAGTGAAATCCGGAATTGTAGGAGAATTCAGCCCAATGCAGGAATTGACTCCATTGCTTAGGAAAATCCTGACAAACACATCGTAAGTAAGCTTCTAGACACCGGTTAACCACTTCAGTTGGACCATCTGTTTGAGGATGGTAAGAAGTGCTCATTTTTAGGGTAGTACCACTCAAACGGAATGATTCTTGCCAAAAAGCACTCAGGAAAATCGGAAATTCATAAATCCACAAAGTGATCAGATCATCCAAGAATCAGAATCTGAGTTCTTGACCGAATAGTAGAAATATTCATATATTCAAAGATGCTTTCTAAAGCTGTATTACAAGAGATATATAGGCAGGGTGCAACTTAGATAAGTTAACTGCCCCTAACTTCCCTATAACTTCCTAAGGATAAGATATACTTAACTTCCTAAACATAACTTCCTGAAAACAGAACAGACATAAAACTGACATAAAATACAAACATACGTAATTCTATATTTTAATTATCCTTATTCACATGCCTCCTTCTTGAATAAACCAAAAGAGGACGATGTGGATTCCTATCAACAGAGGAGGATTCTTTCACTTAATTTTGAAAAATGTGATAGAAATAACAAGACTAGGGGAAAATGGGAAATCAAAGAAGGCATTAAAATCATGAGTGTTCAGATTATGGTCATGCTATCCCATGATTTCTTGCTTTGTGGTTTCTGTTGTCCGTTAATGTTGGTTCAGATTTCCCTTATAATGACCACGGTGGTTTGTAAATTTTTATAAATGGAGGGTTTCATTTTACTGCTGATAGTAATAGTATTAAATAAAATGTTCACTTACTAGATCTCACCCTAATGGAGATTTGGATTTATCATTCTTGATATTGAATTGATCTACTGGCTGTATACTGAAAATGTGTAAAGTTAATAAAATTACATAGATATTTTCTCAACTTTTAACAGGAGTATCCAAAGATGAACTGTGTGGGCAATTCTTTAATGCTCTGGAGAAAGTCCACTTCTTTAGGACAAATCCTGATGGAACTGATGACCCAATGCAACTGGAGAAAGCATCTCATATATTTAATGATGCTGTAATGGTACGCCATACTATTTCATGAATATCCATATGATTCTGTTGATGTTAAAGTTTAAGGAATGATTTGGAAGATCTAAAGCCCCAAATGCTGGTGTCAACCAAGTATTCTTGTTCTTTTGATTTTTTGTGCCTCTTTTCTTTGTACATGCACGTGCATGTATTATCTTTCTAATTTTGTAATGGCAATAATATGGCAGTAATAAATATTTTACTTCTCTCTGAATATTGTAGTTTAATAGTGTGATCAAGTTTTACCATTATTAACTTCTAAATAATGAATATAAACATCAAAACCCATTTCTAGCTGAGAACTGCTTGTAGACAGTAGATAAGTATGCCACCGACTTGAACATTGGGTTGACCCTTGGGCTTTAAATATGGTTTATGTAATCTGTGCAACAATGAGAAGAAGCTAACTAGCTGCTTGCCTTTGCTTGTATTTGATGTCTGCACAGTCAAATTATGCGGCAACTTAGTCATATACTTTTCTGTTTTACACTGAGATATGTTTTTATTCCTTATAATACTTAAGTCTGTTGGTATCTAAGTTTAGTCAACGGAATACAGGTTATTATATTATTTCACTACTACTTGTTATCTTTTATTATATGGTTACTTTTATGTTCTTCCTGCTGGCTTATTTGATTCTGATTAGAGAATTTCCTCTGCTATGCAGGAGATGGAAAGATCTGAGTGTCAGGAGTTTAGTTTGAAGAACATGGCTGAATTGCTGAAATCACAAGGTATAATAAGAGAGTTTGACTCAGGGAAGCTGGATCTGACTTTTTCCTCTTGTGTGGATGAAATGATATTTACTCCTTTTTCTCTCATGCGCGCTCGCACAAGCACAAAATTTTATTTGTATAATCTGTAACTCTATCTTGCCATTGCCATTGACATGCAAGATAATTTCTTATTAAGATTAAAAAAGTTGCAACACATTTCCAATATATGTCTTCAATCTGTGTCTATGGCCAAAAAATGATTGGGATGATAAAGTCAATGTAAATTTAAGCATCTGAAGTATTGTTAAAGAATGACTAGACAGTGGTTAATCTTTGCAGGCTGATGTGGTATTTAATTTTTGGTTTCAATTTCAGGTAATAAGGCCATGCAATCAAAGAAATACCCTGATGCGATTGATTTGTATACTTGTGCTATTGCACTTTGTGAAGAGAATGCTGTTTACTACTGCAACAGGTAAAGAGGCTTATCCTGAATTCTCAACTATAGAACCTTTTTCCTCTGTAGATGTTAAGTGCCTGAATGTGAATTTTGGTATGGATGATTGGATGCTACCTGAAAAATACTTCAGTGTCACTTTTCCTTTAAGAACGAGGGAAGCTGTTATAGCAGATTACATGGAGAATGCATATCAAGTGGATTATGAAAACTCAACTAACTTAGAATCACTTTTCCTTTAAGAACGAGGGAAGCTGTTATAGCAGATTACAGCACCCAATGCATATTTGTCTCAGCGAAAAAGATGTACAACATGTTTATTTGTGTGTTATCTTAAACTGTTTAGCCAAGTTTTAACCAATAACTAGGGTTATCCTAACAAAATTACCTATTTATCCTGACAAAGTAAGTTATCCTAACTAGGGTTTAACCAATAACAACTTCAGCTTAGCTTATTGCTTTTGTTGTTGCTATTACTTTCTTTTCGCCATTAGTCTGCTTTCAATATAATCACATTGTTTCGTAATCCAGCATCCTCATAATTTCATCATTTCCCAATCCTATTACTTAGGACAGGTTTTGTCCTTTTAGCTTTTTCTGGTATTTTGATCATTCTCTCTACAAGGGAACCTTTCACAGATACACATAAAGATTTGAGGGCTATGCTGTATTAAGGACGTTTTCTTTTCTGTTTATTCCCTCTGCCTTTGTGGAGTAAGATGCTGTATCCTTTGCTCTATTTTGTACTCCTTTTCTGTCTATCTACATGATCTTTTATCCAAAAAAAAAGCTATCATTCTTTATCTGGTTTCGAAAAAAATCTGTTCTTGTGCAATAGTTGTTTGGTTTAGAAAACCTAAGGCCTTATTTCATAATGCACTAAATATGTAATGTAATTTTTGTTGTTGTTATGATTTAGGGCAGCTGCTTACACTCAGATCCAGAAATATACAGAAGCAATTCAAGACTGTTATAAATCTATCGAGATTGACCCGAACTATAGCAAGGCATACAGCCGACTGGGTTTAGCATATTATGCTCATGGAAATTACAGAGATGCAATTGATAAAGGTTTTAGGAAAGGTTGGTATGATATTTTATCTCTCTTTTTACTTTTCCCTGGTCATCCATACCATTTATTTATTTTGGAAGTGGCTTTACCTTGAGAGCGAAGTCCTTTGAATGCTAGGAACCTATTGATTTCAGGAAATTTATTGCTATCTACTGTTACAAATATAACATTGTGGACTTGTAGCACCAAAAACAATATTTAAGCATGCATACTGTACTGGGAATCTGGGAGAGTAAAAAAAATATATGTCGAGATTAGGGGCACAAGAATTAGAAAACGAATTAAAAAATAATGCCTATGGTTAGCCTCTAATCCCTGCGATTAAGGTTGCATAAGCTGTGATATTGATAGAGCCCCTGATATTTGTCTATCTACAATACATACAAATTTATTATTTCTACAGACATTGATTGAGATACTCAAGCAATGCTTATTGCAAATCAAACCCAGAAGGAGATCTTTTCATCCTCAATTGATATAAGTTGTTTGGCCATTTAAGTTGCTACCTTCTTAGGAACATGTCCATTGTTAAACCCTCCTGATGTAAACCAACAAATAATATAAATAAAAGGGTAAGATGGATCTAAATCTGTGAACCGTTATTCATTATCACAGCTTCATGAATTCTGGCCCCGTACTTGTTCACTTGGTGACCCTGACGTTTCTGTTAATTTTGATGTTTTATGTCTGCAGCCTTGCCATTGGATCCAAGTAATGAGTCGATTAAAGAAAATATACGGGTGTGTTAGTTAATTTCTTCTTTATTAGTTTTTGCCTATAGTACTCTTCTTTACTATCTTCTGTCTTATTATTCATTATGGTGTTAATTGACCACAGGTTGCTGAGCAAAAATTGATAGAAGAGCAACATCGTGCAGATCACAGTCAGGTATTATCCTCTTTAGTGCTTCTTTAATTATTCTTAGGCTTTAATTTTGCATTCTATATTGTATGTAGTTCAAGAATGTGTTACGGCATTAGTAATTGTTGAATGGTCTATTCTTGATTTTTCCAGAAGCTTTTTTTCCCCCCTCCAAAAACAATCATTAATAATAATTAATTGTAGATGATATATTAGAAGCAAATCATGGCTATAGGATTTTCTCCTAGCTATCGAAATGATTATGATTCCCATTTTCCATTCTCGGTTGGTTTTGTCAAGGTGTGACTTGACTGAAATTGCCTTTTCTGCATTAATAACATACACGAGTCGGGTAGGAATGCAATAACCTTTAAATTTGCTAGTGTGTCCGAGGGGTGGTGACCTGTTTCTTTTGTGTATCTTTGTTTTTTCCCCTCCATTTTACCTTGCAGAATTCAAGATCATCTCAAGAGTCTCATAACGAGTCCACACGAGGGTCAAGAGGTAATGCAGGGCCACTGCCGTTTAACTCAATGTCGTTTAATGCCAACGATCTTGCAAGCATGTTTATGAACATAGCCGCAAACACTGCCAATGCGCATCAAGGACAGCATCCCCAGGAACGGCAAGGAGAAGATAGCGATACCAATTCATCTGATGAACCTGAAATAAGAATCGGGAGCAATATCAATTTAAACTTTAACCAAATGCCCGAGGACTTGTCGGGGGCTTTCAGGTCTGTGATGGAAATGTTTTCTGGGGCAGCGCCTCCAGGCCGTGGGCAACAAGAAGACCATTTCAATGGAAGAACTGCGCCAAACTAGGCAGTTGGCAGTTTTACTTCTAGCATGCATAGCGCTGCGACTGCAATGATTTTCACAGCCTTGTAAAATATTTTTCTCTTCAATTTAAATTCTCTTACAGCGTCTGCTTTTGACATCGTCTTGGTCTTGGAAGAAGAAGAAAATATGTCGTTTGCTCTTCTTTTTTTTCCAGTTGCAATTCGAAAAGAACAAGAAAGGAAAGAATAGGTGATGTTGAAGGAAATGGTGGATGTAAGGAAAGAGTTTGCATTGGACTGGACTGGTGAGGAGCTGAGACCGTGATGTTAAGAAACTATAAGGAATAAATTTAATTGTAATGAATACGTGTATAAAATTAAAAATGAAGGAATTCATGAACTTAGATGGGTGGGTTAAAGGACGTTTGTCATATATCGCTTGAAAGGGCCATTTTGTTACGTATCCATGGGTGACCCCATTTTCCGGACAGGACAGATCATTGTTTTTTTTTTTTGTTAAGGTGCATATTTGCCAACGAATTATTGTGTTTGACACACAAAATAATTGAGGGTACCATAATTATCAATCAACAATTAAAAAGTGAAAAAAAAGTACTAAATAACTATTAAAAAAATAAGTATTACAATTACGTTAAAATATGAGGCACTGGCGTAGGACGGTGGCAGAGACGTTTGAGAAAAGAGCGATTAAGCCTTCTTGTTGGATAAGGCAAGCACCAACAAAGATGAGACCTATGCGATGGAACCAGGGTGCAAGGCACGTGCCGGTCGAAAGCTGTGGATGACTGGATTTGGTTTTGGTGTTTCATTCTCGCCCTGAAACTGCATACGGGCCTTAATGAGTTCAAGAGGGTGAGTGGAACACCCAGCAACAATGGAAGCTTTGAAGATGCCGACGTCGCTGACACTGTGACAGTCAATGGAAGATGTAGACACCAAGACAGTGACGAGGCAATAGTTCGTTGGTCAATCTGCACCTTAATTGTGATTTTTTTTTTCACTTTTGAATTGTTGATTGGTAATTATGATATCCTTAATTATTTTTTGTGCAAGATGCTCATTGGGTAATAGTTCGTTGGCCAATCTGCACATTAACTTTTTTTTTGGGTAAAAAGTACAGATTATTGTTGAATGTTGATGCGATTGCTAGTTATTACAGTTGGAGGTGGAGGTGGGTGAGCGGCTCCTCATGATTATGTTGTGGTGGACCTCCAATTCCTGTCTGCTGCATTGGCCTGTGGTCCTATTTCCTCTTTTCCTTCCTCCACTTCCTAAGAGGAAATCATTTTAACAAGATCCCAGCGACCAATGACGTTACAATCACCATGCAACATGGGCCTCACTCCCCCCATCCATATGCCTACGTAACCCAGGTTTCACGGCCCGCGTTAAACCCTAATCTCTTTGGCCCCCGCCACGTGTGTGTGGCCCCAGAAACTTCAATCCCTTTTTCATCTTTTTCTGTTTTTATTGGGAAAATTCATATAGGGGCCCAATTAAGGCCCAAAATTTCAAAAAAGACCCAAACAACTTTCACGTACCAAAAAAGGCCCTAGGGCCTTTTCTGGTATAAACGTTTACAACTAAAACAGCCAGATTAACAACAAAATCAAAATCCGTAAACAACTAAATCAGTCGCATTAACAACAATATTTTAACAACTAAATCAGTCAGATTAACAACTAACGTTTTAATGAAAAATCTCAGAAAAGGCCCTAGGGCGCTTTTTGGTATGTGAAAGTTATTGGGCCTTTTTTGAAATTTTGGGTCTTAATTGGGCCGCTATATGAATTTTCCCGTTTTTATTTCCTCCACTTCCGTTATTCGGGAATCGGGTGTATCCTGCCTGGGAAGCTGGCAAAGAGGTTGCTTCTTCACAATCACATGTCACTGGTCACAGCGAGGCGTGTAAATTGTTCCTTCTGAAGCTCCAACCTCCTTCTCCCTCGATCTCTCCGCCTCCCTCAAATTCTTAGTGTCTATATAACCCCTCGTTTTACCCCCGATCTCCCTCCCTTCTTTTACGATCTTTCTTTCCCAATCCGCCCGCTGCTTGCTGCTCTTTCCAACCTTGCCTGTCTATGCTTCTCATCAGAAACTGAAGGTCTTTTTGGATTCCTGTCTTGAATTCTTACGTCTTCTTTTTGTTTTTCTTGTTTTCGTTAGGCTATTCCGCTTCAGTGTTCTTATCGATTTCGTTAGAGTAACTGCATGTCCAATTTGCTTGCTTATGATGACCTTTTCTTTTATTTCTTTGGAATTGCCAGCTCTTTTGCTTAGTAACTTATCAGTATATATTTGTTGCGTCGTCATTGTTCTGTGCATGCCTTTTGAAATTAGCTCAAGTTCTTGCTGAAGAAAGTTTTAATTTATGTTGATATCATTTTCAATGTCAGGGATTGAGTTGGTATATTATAGAGTCGTCATTCCGTCCTGGAAATGAGTGCCTACATCATTGGGGTCCTTGTTCCTCTTTTAGTTACGATACTACTTCGGAATTCCAAGAATAGGAAAATACGCGGTGTCCCCGCCGATGTTGGTGGTGAACCTGGGTTTGCTATTCGGAATCATCGGTTTTCTTCCCCGGTTAGTACGGCATGGGAAGGTGTAACAACTCTTGCTGAACTTTTTGAGCAAGCTTGTGAGAGGCATCGAGATAGATTTTTGCTTGGGACTCGAAAATTGATCGCGAGGGAGGTTGAAGTAACTGAAGATGGCAGGTCTTTTGAGAAGCTGTCATTAGGAGACTATGAATGGTTGACATATGGGAAAACATTCGAGGCTGTCTGTAACTTTGCCTCTGGTCTAGCTAACATTGGGCATGTGAGGGAAGAACGAGCCGCAATCTTTGCTGACACAAGGGAAGAATGGTTTATTGCATTACAGGTGTTTGTCTTAATCACTCACTAATTTCTTCCCCTCCTCCCCTTATATCTTCAGGTTTACTCTTAATTACTTTTTGAGTTGTCTGAAAATTGTGATCCATTAGACATGTGATCCGTTTAGTATACTTTGTTCATCTATGAGGTTAGAAGTACGGTTACTTGAAAAAAAAGGTAGTTGTCATATTCGACGCTATGTGACAAGGCTTCAGATTTTTCCCATTTCTGTGTTCCGTACCTATGTTCATGCTTTCCAAGATTGTTATCTTCTGCTTATCTACTTTTGCTAAAATATAGTTGATCTTTTCTACTTTTGTTCTATCAGGGTTGCTTTAGGCGCAATATTACTGTTGTGACTATATACGCATCACTGGGAGATGAAGCTTTATGTCACTCGTTAAATGAGGTTTACTCTCTATCCCTTTTGATTTTATGCATTTATCTGTTATCTATTCTTATTTTCCTTGAAGGGCAGTATCGCTCACCTTATACTCCGTGCACTATTCTATCAAAGATGATCTAGCCATTTTAGAATTCTTTCATGGTCCAAGTCTGATATGGACTATTGGACTTGTTATATGTTTAGAATCATTTTAGTTCCTGTGTTTATGTGATGAAATTAAAAATCCTGGCCAGACAGAGGTGACGACTGTAATTTGTGGGCAAAAAGAATTGAAGAAATTGGTACACGTAAGCGGACAACTTAACACAGTTAAACGTGTGATATGCATAGATGACAATATCCCCTCTGACTCCTTACCTGATGAGCATGGCTGGACAATCACTTCCTTTGCCAATGTTGAGAGACGAGGTAGAGAAAATCCAGTTGACGCTGATTTACCTCTTCCAGCAGATGTTGCAGTAATAATGTACACAAGTGGAAGCACAGGATTGCCCAAGGTTAGGAGTAAAACTAAGTGTTTCTTCCCATCTTTTTTTCCTCCCCTTTCACTATAGTTCCTAAATATAGATAAGGTCATAGCCTGGTCTACAGTGTTTCCTTCGATAATATAACATATGTGAGAAAAAATATTTCTACTGACAATTGAAATGTACTGAGATTCTTGTATTATTATTATTATTTCTTTATTTTATTCTTTTTTTATTTGTTATAGGGAGTGATGATGACACATGGTAATGTCTTGGCAACAGTCTCTGCTGTCATGACAATTGTTCCTAACCTTGGGAAAAAGGATATTTACCTTGCATACTTACCAATGGCTCATATTCTTGAATTAGCAGCTGAGGTATGAACCACAATTATCTATACCTTTGAGGAAATTGAATAAATATCTCCATTTGTGAGTCACTCATTTTTTTTCCTTTTTCTCTACTGCATTTTGTTACAAAATTTACTGCTTGTTTTAGAATTTGATGGCAGCCGTTGGAAGTGCCATAGGATATGGATCTCCTTTGACTCTAACTGATACATCAAGCAAGATAAAAAGGGGAACAAAGGGGGACGCCACTGTATTGATGCCAACTTTAATGGCATCTGTACCAGCTATTCTTGATCGGGTTCGTGATGGAGTGTTTAAGAAGGTACTGTGAATTTTGGAATTTGAATGCATGTTTGCATATAATGCATCAGCTGTACTGTGTATGTGTTACTGGGCTTATTCCTGAATCCTTCCGTTTATATCTCAGTTTGTAACCAAGGCTAAGCTTCATAATGCAGGTAAATGCAACAGGAGGATTATCCAAGAACTTGTTTGATTTAGCCTACTCACGCAGGTTGCATGCACTTAATGGTAGCTGGCTTGGAACTTGGGGCTCGGAAAAGGCTCTCTGGGACGCCTTAGTGTTCAAAAAGGTCAGAGCAATCCTTGGAGGCCGTATCCGTTTTATACTGTCTGGTGGGGCTCCCCTTTCTGGCGATACCCAAAGATTCATCAATATTTGTCTTGGGTCAGTACTGTCTAACTTTGACAAATCTTCAATATAATTGAAATGACTGCTTAAGAGTTTAGAGTGAATTAACAGTTCCACACTGACCGTTCTGAAAAACTCTTGATGATGATGTTTTTCAATATAAATTTTTAGTTTAGTTTCCAAATCAATATCAATAGGGCAGTTGCATACAAGGACAGATGCCTTATGATCTTCTACAGTTGAGGTATTGCAGTGTTACCTGAAGTCAGTGAGATAAGACGCATACTACTAAAGTTCAAGTGCAACAATCCCTTTCTGATATGTAAAGATAATAATCAGCATTTAGGGACCTAATTGTAAGATGAACCTAGGGACCTAAGTGTAAACTAGATAAGTAGTAGGGTAATTAGTCATTAACCCATTAGTTAGGATTTGAGGGAGGCTATAGTGTTATAAATAGCCTACTCCTCCATTTTGTAACAATCATATCAGATTTCAGTCTTGTTATGGTATTGCAATAATAGAGCATTAAGAGAGCCTTGGAGCTCTCTTCTCTATGTGTCTCTTCTACTCCTATTCTCTTCTTTGTGTCTCTTCTACTCCTATTCTCTTAACCTAAGATCAATAATCATATCAGTGGTATCAGAGCAGTCCTTCCTTGGCTGTCTCCTTCCATTTCTGATTACATTTTTCTCCTCTTCTGTTTCTTGGTTCAAGATTTCTACACTTCTGTTTCTGGTGCAAGATTTCTACACTTCAGTTTCAAGAATTTCTGAATTTTGGGTCAGTCAGACTGTCTGGATCAATTTTCTGGGTTGATTCAATATTTTCTGGCTTCGGTGCATCATATCTGATTGTCAGCACTTCTGGTCTGATCCTTCTCGGTTCTGTCATCATCAGCCTATGATCCTCCAAGTCCCTTGGTCTGGTTCTGTACCTCTATTTCATTTCTGGTCCTGCATCTCTCTGTTTCTTCTGGTTTCTGGTGCTATCAACTTCAATTCTTGATTTCTGGTTTCACTTTCGTCACTTCTGGTTCTGCCAATTTCATCTTTGGTTTTGTTTCGTGGTCCTGGTTCTGCAAATTTCATCTCTGGTTCTGTTTCTTGGTTTTGTTTTCGTTCTGTCATAATTGGCCACATGTTTTCCTCTTCGATTCTCTGTTGCATGGTTGAAACAAGGCTTCAAGAAAGGTCAAGAATGGCCGAAGAAAGGTTTCAGGCTATTGAGCAACGACTACAGACAATGGATAACACATTACAAGGGCTGTTGGCAGGATTCAATACTGGTTTGACAAATCTGCAGCAAGAAATGCAAGAATTTCGTGCAGCTGGACAGAATGGTACAAGAAACCATGTTCACCACCAAGAAAGATACCAAGACCGTTGGCAAGGACAACCACAGTACCATAAACCGACCCAATTTACAAAAATGGAGTTTCCTAGATATTTCGGTGATGATATAATATACTGACTTGGCTGCTCAAATGTGAGCGATTCTTTGAGTTAGATGACACACCGGAAGAAAGCAAGGTAAAAATGGCTTCTCTTAACCTTGATGACAAGACTTTTCAATGGCACCGTGCGCTTGAAAGAAGACTCCGCAATCGACTGCCTTCTTGGGATGAATATGCAGTCCTTTTGCAAGATAATTTGGTCCAGCATTTGAAAATCCCATGAGTGATCTCACCCACTTGAGGCAAACGGGATCCTTGGTGGATTACAATGCAGAATTCGATTTTATTGCTGCCAAATTAGATATTGCTAAAGATTATTTGGTAGGTGCATATGTTTCAGCCCTTAAACCAAAATTGGCTGGTCCGGTTCAAATGTTCAACCCTAAAACACTAACAGAGGTGAGACGGTTGGCAAAAATGCAGGAGCTAATTGTGGACAACTTAAATCAGAGGGTTACAGCTGAAACTCTCCCTCCTTCTACTGCATATCGCACAACATTACTGACCAATAAATCTCCTCAGGCCAATAATTCTGTTGGTAACACATCTAAGACTTTATCTTTGATACCTAAGAACCCAAATAGGATATTTAAACCTCTTACCCCTGAAGAAGAATTAGAACACAGAACAAAGAACCTGTGTTTCTACTGTCATGCACCCTTTTCCCGTGATCATTAGTGTCCTCAAAGAGAAAAATTCCAGTTACACTACATTAGCCCAGATCTGATTGAAGATGCAAGCCACAATGCAATGGCTGAACTAGAAACTGAAATAGGGGATGAATTTGCCCCTCTCATTTCTCTTCATGCCATTAATGGAGTGGATACAAATGAATCTATGAGAATTCAAGGGAATGTGGGGAACAGAATTATTCAGGTGTTGATTGACAATGGTAGCACCCATGATTTCATGGACTTTGATCTTGCTGTCAGCTTAGGTTGAAAGGTCTCAGCTGCTCCTCTTGCAGTGGTTCAGGTTGCTGGAGGAAAGAAATTAGAGGTTTTTGGTGTGGCATGGTTTCAAGTGGAAAATGCAAGGGTTGGATTTTGTTTGTGACCTTAGGATTATCAAACTAAAGACATTTCAGATTGTATTGGGGTTGACATAGTTAAAGACGATCAAGAGTGCTTTATGGGACTATGAGAAGCTATCCATGTAGTTTTGGTACAAGGGTAAGTTGTGTGAATTACGAGCAAACCCTACAAATTCTTTAAAGGTGGTTCCTTCCTCCAAATTGGAGTTTAATCAGCATATTGAGCCACAAATATATCTAGTTCAGATGCTGCAACCATTACCAAAAGGGTGCAGTACTGATTTGGCCGAAAACCCAACAATTCCAGATCTGCCCATTGAGATTCAGCGGTCATTTGGGAGGTTTGGGGATTAATTGATGAGCCTAATAGACCTACGACTTTGTATCACAAGTGGGCTTTTCACCTTCAATATTCTCCTACAAGAAGCTTGGTTATCAGTTGGTTCAAGGGAAAATTAGTGAAAATGCTGCAAGGTTCTATGTACTTATCAGCATTGGACCCATTATTTCCATTTGGCTCATTCCAACAAGTGAGTTGTACTTGTGGGTAGCAACGTTCAAGACAAAGCTTTCTACATGATTTCACAAGTCTTCCAGAATTTCAGGGCTCAGTTTTTTGGGTTTCAGATTTGAGTTTTTGTTGTCAATCATCCTTGAGGGCAAGGATGTTTTTGGGAAGGGGGTATTGATATGTGAAGATAATAATCAGCATTTAGGGACCTAATTGTAAGATGAACCTAGAGACCTAAGTATAAACTAGATAAGTAGTAGGGTAATTAGTCATTAACCCATTAGTTAGGATTTGAGGGAGGCTATAGTGTTATAAATAGCCTACTCCTCCATTTTGTAACAATCATATCAGATTTCAGTCTTGTTATGGTATTGCAATAATAGAGCATTAAGAGAGCCTTGGAGCTCTCTTCTCTATCTTCTCTTCTAATCCCTTTATTGTGTCTCTTCTACTCCTATTCTCTTAACCTAAGATCAATAATCATATCACTTTCTCACCTGTAATAAGATGCCACAATATAGCTTGAGCTGATGTTAACAATTAATTCAAAATCTCCCTTGGATCTCATTTCTTCATATAAATCGGTCATGGTTAATATAGCTCGCCAAAGGAAATAGAATTAGATTCAATCATGTGCTCTTTTGCTTTATTCTTCCCTTTATTGTTTCCTTTGTCAATCTTTTATTGGATTGCATTTCTCCAGTGCTCCAATTGGTCAAGGGTATGGTCTCACTGAGACTTGTGCTGGTGGAACATTCTCCGATTTTGATGATACATCGGTTGGTCGTGTGGGACCGCCTCTTCCTTGCTCATTTATCAAGGTAACTATGATGGGAAGGGGTACTGAGCATTGAGATTTGATGTAAATTGTGCTTAGCAACCATGCAATATGGTCTTCTATATGTTGTTTCACATTCTTTTCAGTGAGAATACTGTTGGTTGATATTCATCTTCACGGTAAATCTGTTCCAAATTTATCAGTTACTTTATCAGGTGTCAATGTGGCAATTTTCTTGTGCAGAATGTTTTTGGCCAACCATCAATGTTTTTCTCAAGAGTGCCCATGTGACCCTTTTCAAATCTCACTGCTCTTTGCATGTTTGACAGCATTGGCCGATATTTTATAAAAGCAGCTGCAACACTTTGAAGGCCTATAAGGGCATCAACTGTCTTTTTTATATTTGTATAAATCTCATCTGAGCCAAGTCATAGCCAATAAAATGAATAAAAATAGCCAGCCATCTTTCCTATTCCTTTTGGATCCTTAACTTTAGATTTCATGTCATGCCTTATTTGGGATCATTATTGATTCACTTGTTAGTATGACAACAAAACTAAAAAGAGAGTTTTAGTTTTTTTTTTTTTTTGGAGGGGGGGTTGGAAGGGCCGGTGAGAGACTTCAACGTTATTGTCTTTAAGCTATCATTATCTTGTGATGATGGTTTACTTTTTATACTGCATATTGAAAATATCATTCTTTGTTAACATTAAATTTTCTTTTTTTAGCTAATCAATTGGCCTGAAGGTGGATATTTGACTGATGATTTACCAATGCCCCGTGGTGAAATTGTGATTGGTGGTCCAAATGTCACTCTTGGATACTTCAAAAATGAAGAAAAGACAAGAGAGTCTTACAAGGTACGATTTACCATTTTGCTTGGGGATGAGAAAGGACCGAGTTATCACTTTTTTTTGGTTTTCCACCATTGCTGGGATCAGTCTGCTTAGTAAAGTTGTTTACTTCTAGTAAGGTGTATTTACTTTTGTATCATTTATTCTTTTGTTGTAAAGGTTGACGAAAGAGGAATGAGATGGTTCTACACTGGTGACATAGGGCGGTTCCATCCAGACGGTTGCCTTGAGATTATTGATCGTAAAAAGGACATAGTTAAACTCCAACATGGTGAATATGTCTCCCTAGGAAAGGTATGGCTACTGGTTTGGGAATGCAATATTTTCAAGTATTTCCTGCTGACTATTTTGTTTTTTTTTTAATTGCAGGTTGAGGCAGCTCTTAGTGTCAGCCCCTATGTAGACAATATTATGTTGTATGCTGATCCTTTTCATAGTTACTGTGTGGCACTTGTTGTGGCTTCTCAGTCTGCAGTGGAAGAATGGGCTTCAAGGCAAGGCATTGCTTACTCTGATTTCTCAGAATTGTGCGGGAAAGAAGAAACTGTTCAGGAAGTAAAAGCTTCCCTTGTAAAGGTATACATCTTTGTCAATCTCCTCTAACTACTGATTGTCATGATATTTATTTGGTTCAATTGTAGTCTAGAATATAGTTATATTCTCAATATCTCATGAGAACGATCCAACTGATTCCCTTGCTCCTAGAAATTGAAATCTGGCGCTTCCATAACTCCTTAGGAACAAGTGGGCTGCTTATAAAAAAAATGGTGTATAAAAGCCCTTTCTTCTTGTTAATGATGAACGTGAAATAAATTTGCAGGAAGCAAAGAAGGCTCGCTTGGAGAAATTTGAGACTCCTGGAAAAATTAAGCTGCTTTCTGACCCTTGGACTCCTGAGTCTGGCCTAGTGACTGCAGCTCTCAAGATCAAAAGAGAAGCCATCAGAAAAGAATTCGCTGAGGAACTGAATAAGTTATACTCTTCATAAGCTGGAGAAGTTATACTCTTCATTCCAATGAACTGATCATTTTGGTTTTATTTGTCCTTTTTCCCCTCTTTGCCCCCTTCATATTCTTCTTCAGAGGGAGGGGTGATAGAGTGGTAGGGAGCAGGGAAAAAGGTTTTTGTCTCCCTTCTTGTTTAGTTGCCTCTGTCCTGCGTAGAGGCTTATCAGAGAATTTGCATGCACGTATACCATATGATCATGTTTTCGTCTCAAGTTTACTCGAGTGAACTGAACTAACAGTTTGGCACTAAAATTGTTAAGCTCGCGGAGCCTTAGCTCTCGTTAATTATCTAGTTTACAAGTCAATTCATACGTTCGCAAAATTTTAAAATTAAACGTGTCTATCGATTCGCTAATTATATAGTTTGTGTATTTGCCAAGTATTGAATATTTGCATTAATGTGCTTCCGCTAACGAATTGCGTACTTTCTCTTCCTTTCTTTTTCACTTTGTAGGTAAGCCGGGAAACCGCTCCCTTCCTCTCTCCCCCTGCCTCTTTCTTTCGATAGATTATTAATCAATAAATACTATTCTATAACCTTACTGTGTTTGCTTTGGTTTTCCTTTAACATGTTTTTTTAGAATAAATATAATAATTATCGGATAGTTAGCTTCCTCTATTTCTGTTTCTTTTCTGTTAGTTTTTGCCTTTTCCTTGTCTCTAAATTTTTTTAATAAAAAATGCTGGGAGTGGAGAGGAAGTATATCCATGAACTGTTGATAATCCTCTTGTATCTAGCACACTTGACAAAAGCGAAAGAGCAAGAACCAAGAATTCCCTACCCCATCCCTATTCAACATAGAATTGTATATTGTTATGCATGCTTCTCTATCTGTTAAAACAATTTTGGAAAAATTTTGAAAAGAATCTCCCATTAAAAATTTTATTGGTGAGAAGGATTTGAATCACAGCACTGACACATTGTGTGTAAAAACTTTGCAGAATATTGTTACTTCCTATGTGTAAAAATTTATTACATCATTCTCATTAAAAAAAATTTAAGGGGATACTCTTCCCCTTTTTTTTCCTTCTAAAAATATATAAGGAAAAATACATACCACTTGCACTTGTATGACAGTGTGAAGAGTGCACTCCCATTTTCTAAGTTGATGCTGCCTCCTTATTTATTGTGCCTTTTAAACTCAATCAGGGGGTAGTCGCAAATGTTGACCTTATCTGCTGGTCACTCAGACCAAAAATAGACTATTTGTGATATGTCCTGATTCTTTTTGGTTTATTTTTCAATTGAAATTATTATTATTTTAAAAAAAAATTGTCAGATAACCATATTTATGTCGTAATGTATTTTCCAGACAAAAAAAGTATCAAAATATTATTTTTTTAAAAAAAAGTTGAACTACTTATACTAAATTTAAATGATCAAAATTATTGTATTCAAGATATTCTCAAATGATCTAATCTGCCACGCAAACTCGTGTTTCTTTGATTTGGACAATGATTTTGATAGGCTCTCTAACTCCATTTATATCATTAGGCTGCGTAATTATTTTTCCTTCCAATATGGAGTACAAATGAAACGAACTAATGGCGTGGGGTTTATTACAATTGGCCCCAATTCACAACCACTTTGACATACTCATTCATTTCTCAGCACCGCTTCCTTTTGTCAACCTCATCACTAATCTATTGACTATTCTCTTAACATTTTGTCATACACAGACCCTCCATTTTCTCAGAAGCCTGACGTATATCAATTTTTTTTTTATTCGCGATATTTTTATATTCCTATACATGAACTCAATGACAATGTGCCCGTCTAGCATTAAAAAACAATACTGATATACATGTACAGCTTTTAAGAAAGTCTAGTCCAAATTAACTTTCAATATTCACAGCTTCAATTTATTAATTTAGATTTAAATTTCAAGCTCCAGATCATAGCGTGAGATCATCTCTAGCTGCAAAGGGAAAATATGTCACTGTGACTAAAAATTAAAGAATCAAAAGGGTATTGTAAAAGGTTGAACAGACAAAACTCAGAATAAATACAGTCAGTGAAACCAACTTTTCTTGTTCATCTAGAATCTCAACATTACAGATATATATATATTTTTTTTTTGGTGAAATTTTTTTTAAAAAAAATTAGTTGTAACAATAAAAGTATTCTTGGACTCTGTCTAAGCTGAATTTTATTCAACAATTTTAAACGCGCACTTGACTCAACCCAATATGTTATCTCCTCCGACATAACCATTGTCCATTTTGCATTTTGTTCAGATGGTCATGTTTGGTGGGCCCTGCTCATGATCTTACATTTGGTTTCCCACCATATATATTTTCAAGAATACATTCTTTCTTTTTAAGTTCAATATCCCAGCTTTGGGTTTTCCTTTTCCCTTCACATCCCTCTTCCTCTTCCTCTTCTCCTTCTCCCTGTTCCCTTCTTCTGCGAACCATATATCATGAACAAAAATGGATACAGATATGAAAAATCATGCTGCTACTTCCACCCCAAACATGAAGTTGTAGGGGTTTGTCCCTTATGCTTAAATGAGAGGCTTCTCGTGTTGGCTGCCAAACAGGGCCTTAATCCCTCTACCTCCACAAGCAAGCTTCAAACTTCAGCGCACAGAAAGACTCAGACTTCTTCTATTCACAAGATCTTTGCTTTTGGTTCTCTTTTCAGCCGTCCAGATTCCCAGCACTGGAAATCTCAGACTTATCAGTATGATGATTCTTCTCCCAGTCCAGAAGGTAATAATACCTTATTTTTATTACCAATTTTTTCTAAGAGAAGAATGTCCATCATGGAGGGTGGGGGTGGGGTTGGTGTTTTCTGAAATCGCTTCCATCGTATTATTAGAGGAGAATCAACTTAGTGCGTGTGTGTCTTTATGTGCAAGATTAGATTGTTGTGGTGATGACAATATTAAGGTCAAAAAATGCGTAGCTGCTAAGATAGGATTGATTGGTAAGACAGACAGGAAATGAAGGTTTGGCTTTCATTCATTGTTCTCTGTTTGGTGTGGTTGTGGCATGTGAGATTCAGATGACAAGAACATTATGGTACGCAGCTGATTGTATTGTGGGATCCTGGATATTGTGGGGAGTTAGGTATTTAATTTATACTGTTATTCATCATATCTATCTTATTTATATGTACTGTTGTTTTGTCTAAACTTCAAATAAGCGCCTTTTTTTATGTTTTGCCCATTTTTTATTTTATCCTTTGGCTGGACTTTGAACGAATGGGTGGTGTATGTGTTGCTATGTTCAAGTTCAAATCAATATAGTTAAGATATCAAATGAATACGTTTTGTATGATCTTCTATTTATACCTAACGTGAACAGTGTGGTTAGGTGCAACTATAGTGCTTGATTTAAAGTCTAAACCAAAAAGCAGACTTATCCAAGACTCCTCTGTTAACTTCACTTCTTTGTTCCTCACTTCTCTGTCAAGTTTTATCTGTTTCTTTTCTTTTCTTCTTGGTACCCACAATGACATTCAAAAATTAGCTTTTGCAGAGTCGTTCATATCAATCAAATTCGAAAAGAATGGGATGGCCTCTTGGGAAAAGAACAGTGCTGCCACCACCACCAACAACACCAGAGAGTCTAAAAACAAGGTGCCTCCAGAGACCACAAAGAGTGTGATAGAGCATGGGAAGTCACGTGACACGCTTAGGTGGCGAAAGAAGATTGGTCACATATTCCATCTCATGAGATGGAAGAGACCCACAACAAAAAGCAGCGCGGAGGGTGGGACGAAGAAGGTGAGAAAAGGTTGGATGAGGACTTCGCTAACACAGAGAAGGACCATGGAATAAAGAAAAAGAAACACGACCTAAAAAGCCCTTTTCTTCTCCACTATATACCTCCCTTTGTGGGGTAGGCCCAATGAAGTGTGACTGTAAAGTTATAAAGATACTGTTCACAATATATGCTAGAGTCAACATATATAGCTCACTCGCTCCCTCAAAAGTGTGCTTTAATTCGTGAGAAAAGATAAAAGAGAGAAAAAAGAAAAAGCTTTTATATGCTTTGGGTTCTTTGTAATTCTTTTCTTCTCCTTTTCTACCATTGTTGTAGACGGTACAGGCTGTAAAATAGTTGTTGAAATTGTTTTGGCTTTAAGGTTCATACTTGAAAAATAAGATACTATATAACAAAGCATTTTGAGTATTATTCCTTGATGGGAAACAAGGTAGGAAACATGACTTGTCTTATAGCTGTCTCAGCGAGAGAATGTCTTATTCTTCCTATGAGATTTCAAATATATATATATTACTCGAATAGTTCTAAAGAGAAATCGCTAATCAGTTCAATGATGATGAATCAAAATTATATTGTTGCCATCACGTGGAAGGCACAGGGCATGAGTGAATATGAATAGAGGAGCTTTAATGGCGTCGTCCCACCCAACTAGGCCCATTTGGAGAGCAATAACAAGAGAGAAAGAGGACCACAGTGAAAGAGAAAAGATTTATTCGGAGCAGACGAAAACGACAAGACATGGCCGAATCTCCACCCAACTAATATCAACAACTGTATCAGAAGAAGGACACGCAGATGCAGCAACCGTGTCACCTTCTGCATTTACATTATTGAAAATTCTCTAACCTGTACGAGTAATGAATCAAAAATTTGATCATGTATAGATTTGCACATCAGGGTTTCGCGTTTAATGCAAAATCTCTGTTTCGCTGTTTCTGTCTTTTATTGTGGGTGCTATCATAAAAAAGCCTGCATGTGCTCCTCTGGGGAGGGCACTGTGGAGTGCATTACACAGGAAAAAGTATATGTGATTGGAAGAGAGAGAGGAGAAAGAGGACCAAGTGAGGACCCTCTAAAGGCCTATGGAATTGTTGGTCAACATAGCCTTTGAGTGTGTCCCTTTTATTTTTTATGTTCGTGAAGCGCAAGCTTCATGAGAAAGGTGAAGTTATCCATCACTATATATATATATATAGCAATAATGATAATGGACACCGCCAGTTCAGAATCCTAATAGCTGCCTAAGTTAGATAGGGCCTATATATATAGGGGACCACACATGGCTAACCTATTTCCATGCATAATGCTCTATCTTCTTTCGCTAACTTCCTTTTTATTTGATTCCAAACTAATAAAACCAGCATGATATCATTAATTTTCTTCTTCGTTTTCCATCTTTAATTCATTATCTCACATGACTGAGCCAGATGCGGTTGAATTTCCAGTTTTCTCTGCTTTTCATCAGAAAACGACGCTGCGCATAAAAATGTTGAGCATATATAACATGCTCGTACCCCATAAATCCAACTCTTAATTTTCAATTTATGTTCATTGATCCCGAAGATTTCACCGTAATAAACTTTTTTCCCTTTGTGCATATCGGTCCAGTTGTTTTAGGTAGCAGCCTTATACTCGTTTGAAATAGCCATGGACCCATGGTAGTATTGACCTATTTTCAATCTGATTTTTGCAAATGTAAGATAAAATAAAAATTAGATTGTAAATGTAATTTCTGTTTAAAATGACAGTGGTAGAAGTAGTTTTTTTTTTCCAAATGAAATCTTATTTGGATTATTATTTAAAAAGTCACTTGAGATAAAAAATGATTGAAAAGAGCGTGAATCTTATTGAATACTACATATACGTTCTTTGCTTTGTAAATGCTGATCCTTAATGTTCTTTCTTGTATATTTGCTCAATCCATTGTTCAATGAAAATCTCAGTGAAATGAAATGAAAATTTGTTTTGAAAATTGCAACACTTGATTCTTCTAACCGATACCCAATTCAAAATTCTAGCTAATGAAATTAACAATATACAAGACACAAGTAGACCCTTGAATTAGAAACATGATATATTCATAACAACTCTAAGTATAGGCTTAATCAACTCAATACACAAGAAATTGCTATCACAATTTGTCATCACAACTTCACCAAACACGGGTACAAAAAAGGCTTTTAAGATAGGATAAAAGAGGCATTGTAAGATCGGATCTACGACCGATCTTGGTACAGGCGATCGTCTTAAAAGTCTGTAACTTTTAAGACCGGATGCATAGCCAGTTTTAAAAATTTACTTTTTAGACCGGACCTTTAAAATATGAGGTCTTAAACATTGGACTTTTAAGACTGGACTTTTAAAACATTAGGTCTTAAAACTCTATTTCTATCACACACACACACAAAAAAAAACTTTTAAGACCGATATAAAAAACATCCGGTCTTTTAAAACCGGATGTTTTTCAAGGGACTTTTAAGACCGGATGTTTTTCATATCCAGTCTTAAAAGTATTTTTAAGACCGAATATGAAAAACATCTGGTCTTAAAAGTCTTTTCCTTAAAAAAAATGGAATCAGAAATTTGTCGGGACGAGCAGCATATCAGGGTCATAGCCAAGGGCTTCAAGATGAGTAGTTATAGCCTTGTTCATGGGCAGTGCGCCACACCTCAGTATCTGCAAATTTCACAAACAATCCTCTTAATCAATAACCTTCCTTTTATGAAAACACAAAGAAGCTATATAAAGAGATTAGCTTAGAGGATTATTGTCTACCCTGATATCATGTGCAGAGGAGAACAATGCGCTTGAATCATCTCATTTGATACAAATCCAACACCACCGTCCCATCCTTCTGGAGGCTTGCAGATCATATTATTTCATCATTCAAGGTAGGCTATCCTAGATTCAATGAAGGATGAAAACTTGAGTTCTCTTTGAAATGATATTTCAAGTTAGAAACTAATCAAATTCAGGACATAATATACTTTGAAACGACCAGAATAATTAGCAGCAAGACGGTCCATTTTTTTCTACATATATTTAAATATGCAAATTACTATCAATAACAAGCGTCAAGATTTATTCATTGGCTGAAAAAAGAAAAAAAAAAAAAAGAGAGAGAGGAGAGATGCTTGTTACCTTCACAAGAATTACGAACCTAGAGAAGCTAGAACCAAAACAAGAGACCATAAGAGCAAAGGAGGCGAGAGCAATTTTCACGGCGTTAGAAAATGTGTAAGCGAAGTCCTTGAGATGAGTTGAGACGAGGTTGAAGAGAGTGTGAGGCGAGATTTACAAAGTTGAAGAGAGGTTCAGAGAGCGAAATTCAATTTTCGGCGCGGGAAAATAAAAGATTCATCTTTTAGACTTTTTAGACCGGACTTTTTAAACATCCGGTCTTAAAAGTAAGACTTTTTTTATATTTACAAAAATTGCCACCGGTCATATTTTTTAGACCGGACTTGTAAAATATGAAGTCTTAAAAGTCTTACTTTTAAGACCTCATATTTCAGAAGTCCAGTCTAAAAAATTCTTTATATATTTACGGAACTGCCACCGGAGACTTTTAAGACCTCATATTTTACAAGTTCGGTCTAAATTTTTTTTTATATATTTACGGAACTTCCATCAGTCTATTTTTTAGACCTCATCCTCTATAATCTGGTCTAAAAAGTTTTTTATGTATTTACGGAACTGCCACCGATCATACTTTTTAGACCTAATTCTCTATAACCCAGTCTAAAATTTTTTTTATATTTACGAAATTGTCATCGGTCATACTTTTAAGACCGGAGCCTCAATAATCTAATCTAAACAAGACAGTCTTAAAACTTTTTTTTAAACTAGTGAAAATCCTAGACATAGCCAGAAAAACACCATGAGGAAGTAAATTTAACAATCAATAAGTGAAGATTGGTGATCAAGTGAAAGTGAAATCAAATAAGAGTGAGCCAGGCCTAGAATAATGGAAGACCAAAGAAGACGGCTTGATCTAATGGTGAAGAGAGGACGATGAAGGAACCACAACTCAAATTTTGGCGACAAGACTAGCGAATCTTGCCGATAGGGGTTTGTGCAGAATAGGGAAAGACCGGCGTGGTGGAGGTGGACAAAGGAGAGGACGGAGGTGGTGGTAGGTATGGCGAGGTGCGATGGCGGTGAAGGAGGGAGGTGATGGTGGTTTTGAACTCCATCTCCGCGATGAATTTGTCACTCTCGGTTGCCCACGAAGCTCCCTCTACTTTTTCGACGTCTCCTGAGCTCTTCTACTCACAGCGGATGATGGAGGTGAGGCAATGAAGGAGGGAGGTGATGGTGGTCCGATTCTTTGTTCTTCCTCACGGTGTGATTCAGACCTTCTCCTTGCTAAGCTTCGTGGCTGTCTCTCTCTAATCAGAGATGCAAACGGTCGACTTTTAGCTTCGCGGATGCCAGGCACAGTGACTCCAGACACTGCAATTACTGGCTTATATAAGGACCCGTTTGTTACAAAGAAAGCTTGGGGAGGGAAAGGAATAGAAAGGAAGATTTGAAAGATGAGGGAAGATGACTTGAGTTGAGTTGTTTGATAGGAAGAAAATGAAGAGGTGGTAGTTGATAAGGAATTAGGAAATGTCTATTTTACCCTCAAAAGAAATTAATTCAAAATAATAAAAAATATTTTTTTTTGCTAAAATATATTTTAAAAAAATATTTTATTGTTAAGTTCGAATTTTGAAGAAAAAAATTTCACCAAATTTGAACTTTCCCGCCAAGTTTGAACTTTCCCGCAAGTTCGAACTTCCCGCCAAATTTGAATTTCAGGTTCATCTCAAAAACCATCTTCCCAGGAAGATGGCAGCTTTCCTTCCATTTTCGGAGGAAAACATCTTCCTCAAATAAGGAAAATGTCCAATTCAAATAGTTTATTGACTTTTTCAGTAACAAATGTTAAAATCCACAAGACGATCTTCCATTTCCCTCCCCAAGCTTTCTTCCTAACAAACGGTCCTAAGAAGTCACTTTTTTCAGAGAAGCTCATCACCCACCCAAAGAAGCTACCCCAAATACCAAAAATCACCTAATTTCCCCCCACTGAGCTTTTATGGATTTATGCCGCCATGTCAAACAAGCTACTAGTTGCTACAATTTCCTAGAAAGCCCTTGAAAGTTTCATAACAGTACACCCTAAGTTCATATATGACATCGCTAACTCTTTTTCAGGGTGGAGACTACAAAATTACACACAACCTGCATAACTGATCATAACTCTTATGAGAAATTTCAGGCATTTATGAACCATTGAGGCCACCACAAATGCTTTTCCTTAATCACCTTATTTTACGTTCGTTAATTCATTTCCTACTTAACCTCGTAATTGCTCTTCCCAGATCCTAATATATGCAATGTCAGGCAAGCCATATATAGAGCAATATATACAACAACCCCACCAAACAAAAAATTGCGTCTTTTTTACTCAGTTACCCAAATCAGTGAAATCCTTGCTGGCGCAAAAACAGCAGCGAACTTAGTGGAGGTGAGTGAAGATAAATGACATTTTTTTGCAGTATTTGGAAGCAAATCTATAGTCGGCAAGTGTGTGGTTTTCAAAGAGACTCGCAAGCCGGAGATGAATTATTGGTAAATAATGCAGTAGTGGCCAAGAAACAGTTGTCAAATGTAAGTGACTTGTACAGTACAGCGACATGATACGATATGAGGCTTCAGATTTCCTGCTCGGCCCAAAACATGAGCCGCCTACGTACTCATCTGATATTGGGTGCTGTTTGTGTCCATTGGTTACAAGCCTGAATTGGCCTTTTGTTTTTGCCAGGGAACCCCTGAACTGACCAACGACGAAGGAGTAAATGGAAGTAGGGGCCAATCAGAGTTGGCATAGATGGTAAGGGATCCAGAACTAGGCCCTTGGGTCGTGGGTTCGATCCCCTCTATTGTCGTTGGGGCTCCTTTGGTAGGCGATCTCGTAAGTCCCCAGTAAGTGCTCATAGAGCCCGGGGCCGTGCCCTGACCTTAGTGGGGACTGATGTCGAACCCCTCCAAAACTTTTTTTTAGCAAAAAAAAAAAATGGAAGTAGGGGCAGATCCAGAAAATGACTGGGCACCATTGGTAGGAATCGAATTTTTTTTAAGGAAAGTTTTAAATATATTAAAAAAACAAAAGAATATAAATAAAAAAAGAAAAAAATATCAAAAAAATATTTATGAAATCAAGTGAATACTGATGATATAATAAGAGAGTCAATTATTTTACAAACTTGTCATTTAGAAAAACAAGGCTAAGCGCGGTTAGAAATGCAGCTACATGAATTACAATGAAGGTTAAGCACTCAATAAGTTCAAGTACATATATTTTAATAATAAAAGTATATTACAATAAAAATAATCACAATGTCATCTTTCTAGACCTTATTTTTTGGAATTCACTCATAATTGCTTTATTATCAATGTTATCAAATGCATTTTTTTAATATAAGGCACTGAACAATCATTCAACCATTCATCATCATCCGATTACAAAATGTAGTCTTGATGTATTATGGGTGGGTAATCATTCAAACATGTATTAATTTTTTTAAAAAAAAAAAAAAATCCCCAATTCCCTAATTCAAGGGTGGGCACTTGCCCCCCAATCCATTACTTGGGTCCGCCCTTGGTCATGGAAGCAGCATTGGATAGGTTCACCCGAACGACGCAGTTTTAGGATGGATGAAGGACATCTCCTTTTTTTTTTTTTTGGGCCAACTGATGAAAGAAATCTTCACACAAAGCAAATTGAATGCTAGCCTAAAAACTCTATGCAAGGCTTGCAGGCCCTCTTCAATTTCTCAATAGGGTCGTGAAAAGACCCCTTTCAATCGCTTAACAGCTATTAATCATCGGTATGAGTCAGTGGTCCGTGGTGGCTTTTTTCATGTCCCTTATTAACACAATGTCGCCGTAGTCTACTCTTGCTTTTTAGGACTTCAAGAAATGTTTGGTTTGGTAATATTGCAGCTAGTTCTTGATGAGATTCAAACTTTGACTGGTCTTTGAAGTGCTGGCTATCTTTTAAGCCTTCTGCTTGCAGTTTCATCTTCTCTTTATATCAAAAGTTGTTGTTTTGGTGCTTATGTCTGGTTATTGCAATGTGTTTCTATTTCTAGACTTTAAACCTTCAATCTGGTTATGACCCATGATCTATTGGTGGTTTGATTATATATCGTTTAGTCGTTATGTTTAATAATTTGTCTTTTATCAGGGAAAAAAAAGAATGCTAGCCCAAAAAAAGGCAAAATGAACTCATGCAGTTTATAATATACTCGACAATACTACTACTGGTCATCATTGTAAATCGTAATTGTAAGTGGCTAGAGTTCTGATCTTTTTAGATCATATTGGCCCCGGAGAAGAGACGGTCTATTTAGTGACTGTTTGTTGGCGCCAATGGTTTGATTTGCAGGACAAGCTGATCAAACATCTTGATACGTACAAAATTAATAAAATAAATATTTTATGAAATATTATTCCCCTCCGTTTTCTCCTATAAAAACATTTTTAATCAGTTCCTTTGTTTACTAATTAAGAGGGAGAGGGGGTAATAGGAAGAGAATGGAGAGTAATTAATAAACTGACGAAATTGCCGCGAGTTGTGTACGCATAAGTGTGTGTGTGTGTGTGTGATCGTAGGTCAGGCTATTCACTTTGCGATTCATGCAAAGTATTCTCAACATCGCAGGGTCCATTTTTGTGCTCTCGGATCGTCATTTTCATAATCCTAATCCTAAACATGACCTGCTTCACTAAAGCATGACACGTGTCACGTGATACGTGATACGTCCCATAGTTCCTGCGCCAAAATCACACCAACGCCACACTCCCAAGTCCCAACTGTGAAACGAAACTGTCAAAAACTCAAAGTTGAACTCAACCTCATCTCACTGAAATATTTCATCCAATTTTTGAGGATAACATTAGAGAAAAAGAGATATACAACGATGTTTTACACAAGTTCAATTCACTTATCTTAGAAGTTAAACAAAGATTTATCGAGCTCAACATCGATCCTTCACCCTCTACTCTTCGTCGCCCTCGTCTGTAACGAATTTACCATTTCCAGGATTCAAAGCAGCCACGAAGAAGAACAGGACGTTGAACAACACAAGTGGCTCGATCTCGTTGATCGGAATCCCTGTCTTGATGTTGAGCTGAGCCAAAGCTCCTTTTCCGGTGATGATTTCTCCGATCAAGGAAAAGACAAAACCCAGTTGAGCCAATCTTCCCACAAACAGCTCGTTGGATTTCGTGAATCCAAACAGAGGACCTAGCGATACCAAAAACAGAGCAACTTATTAGCCCTCGTAATATAATAATTGAATTATACAGAAAGCAGGTTCTGGAAATTCATAAACTTGCCTCCTTCTTTGAGACCCAGAGATGATCTCAGGCCTTTGCCTGGAGGAATGACGGCTCCTTCAATGCCAGTGGGAGGGTCATCCACAAATTTACCACGGTCACCAAGAGCTCCAATGGCTCCCAAGAGGGTGAAAAGGATGAAGAAAAGCAAAAGGGGTTCTGCTTCGTATATGGGAATTCCAGTTTCAAGATTCAACTGTGCTAAAATACCTTTCCCGGTTAATGCTTCCCCTAACAATGATGCCTGGAATTCACATAAATCAGTGGTGCATGCTGTTTTGTTTGAGGATTCATCAACCATTCGTGCTTAAACAGATAAATAGCGTAGCTCAACAAGTGTAACAATCAGATCCTAAGCAGAATTTTATTATGGATTAACTAATATAAGGAGGTGGGGGAAACATCAATATTCTAAATTATCCTGAAAAGCTGGTTTTGAAAGAGAAATACCATGCGGAAGCTGACAGAAACCTCAAGTTCAAGTGTTCCTTACCGCAAAACCAATCATGGCAACACGACCCACAAAGAGCTCATTTTCCTTGGTGAATCCAAATCCTCCAGAGGTGCCAAAGATACCATCTTCAACCTTCGGCTTCGGCTTCGGCTTTACAGCCTGTAACAAAATGAAAATCACCAGAATGCTCAATACGAATAATTACACCAAAAAATTATTTCTTTTTTCAAAAAATAATACCTTGGAAGGAGCCTTGGTCTTTGATTTGAAGAGAGCAAAAGTTTTAAGTGTCCTGGGGGAAGAGGAAAAGGAAATAGAGGAAGTTGGGTTGAATAGGATGTCAGAAAACTGAGGCCTTAGTCTTTGCCTTTGAACTTGGAGCGATGAGTCCCTCTTCAAGTCTGCAGAATAATTAGTGCCGACACTGGACATGGGCAGCAATGTTTGAGCCATTCCTTCAGTACAATGAACACCTATTTTCCTTCCTCTCCCTCAGGCTAGAATAAATGTTTTCAATTTCAAAATTCAATGTCCAAGGAAGTTATTGTTATAGACTGAACTAAAGTGAATGTCTTCTTCTAAATCTCAGAGAGGGGTGGATGTGGTGTACGAGTGAATGACAGGCAACCAAAGCGACCACGTCTTCCCCTAACTTGTGTGGTTGCGGTGATAATATGTTGATTTCTTAGTTTCACAAGCCATAATTTTTTAAGGCCACTCATTTCCATCACATTGTTTTGGCTCAAGCTCCGCGAGAATGGTTGTGTTTGTAATCTTTGTTTTTTTCCCCTGAAAATTTTGATTTTAATTCAAGTTATTTTCTTATTATATAAATTATTTTGCTTTCTTTTTATTAAGAAAAATTGTTGTGTTTGTGGGATCAACGTGTAGATGGTCAAGTGGTGTGTCATTCTGGGCCAAAAGACAGTGGTCATTATCGACTTGAAAATGAAAATCCCTCATAGGTTTCACTTCACAACATAAACTCTGGGAGATGCGAGTCAGTTGGTGTTGAATATTTTAAAATGAAGAGTATTGCGGGATTTATTTGAAGAATTGCGTGAAAAGTTATAGCATTTCAAAACCTTATATACTATAAAGATATAACACTTTATGGAAGAACTATTTTAAATAATCATGGGTTATTGAAGTTATATTGGTTAATGATGATCCATGATTCTAACATGAAATTATGACTTTTAGTAAAAGAAATGTTACTTCAAGATATCAGATGTAAAAATACCACACAACATCACTTCATTTGAGACAGATAATTAACATTAGAAACCACACAACAACAAGAGATTAAATTCATTGTTTTTTTTTTAAGGTACTTACAAAGATAAAATCAAATTATCATTTTATAATAATCATTGTTATCTTTACTGAAGTGTGTTCGTAAGTGTAGTCCATATTTAAATTTCTGCATAATATTTTTCGGTCAATCTAAATAACATCCTGTTAGATAAAAATAGGTGGGGTGAATCAAAAAGTGCTTCTTACCCCCGAGTAAGTATGTCACATTACTTTCTTCTCTTAACGTTCGGCCCCTCCCGCAGTCGGTGGGAGATGTACAGTGGCACGTACTACCCAAGGCTTATCGTATCCGAAGATGACAAATCCAGACTTGACACGTCCCTATAGCGTCTCGGGATTAGATTCTGGATAGAGTATCTCTCTTTGCCGCACAAAAGTATCTAAATAGGATGATACTCTGGGCTCATTCGGATCCATACACAGTGAAGTAAGAGACCAACAAGACTCAGTTGTCTCGGCCCAACAAGAATCTTGGCCCAAAGCACCAATTATACTCTGGCTTGTTGTATTGACTAAAGTTATCTGATCTAGGCATCACATTCGATGATATTGTGTATTAAAAAATGATGTTGCTGGGAACGTATGCGTTGCTTTTACGGCAAAGAGAGTAGCAGAGCCATGTTCGATAAATTAAAAGTAGTTGCTTGCAGAGGAAGAATGTGTCACCTTGCTGCCACGTGACAGATCCAGGATGAAGTGAATAAAAGAAGGCATTGGAAAACTTCAGAGTCCACATGCCGTGCTATTCGATTACATGCTTATTACATGCTATTCTTCAAAACACACCGTTTGGTTTAGTGGGTAAAACTGAATCGCTGGATTTGTACAATCTGGATAATGAGAAACGGTCTCTTTTCACTGAGCTTATTCATGGAAGCAGAGGATCTATCATTTTTCCCAACACACCATTTCTCGCTAAGCTTGTTAGGATGCTGCGCGAGAACCAGATTTGGCGAAGATATAGCTTTAGCTTCTCCTTTCTCTTCTCTGCAACATGTCATTTCTGCTGCTCGAGAAATTTGGTTAATTTGGTTAATACACCGATCAAGCACCATTCAGTTCATATATAATTTTGAAAAAGTATCAGTAAGGGGGTAAGGTAGTTAAAATCGATATTTTATATAAAATGGAAAGAGGGATAAAAAATCGTAAAACATAAAATAGCAATGTAAAAAAATCGTAAAAATATAAAAGCGTTTGGAAAATTAGTAAAATCGTTTTAATGGAAAAAAATCGTAAAAACGTAAAATCACAATGCCAAATCGAGATTTTAATTACTGTGGTTCTTACCACGTCTTCTTTCAAAGAAAAAATTGACCCAAAACAAGTTGACTAAACAAATACTTCTATTCAGCAAAGACGCCAACAATATTATCATCACTGCAGTACCTTCTTACATGAAGTTGACGGTCCCTACCTGCTTTTCCAACAACCGATCACATTCAAGCCTGCTCCAGAGTCGAGGATCGCATCTGTCGGCGGCGTGATAGGCTTTTGGGAATATGCAATGTCTAAGAAATGGTGTGTTGGGAAAATGACAGATCCTCTGCTTCCATGAATAAGCTTAGTGAAAAGAGTCCGCTTCTCGTTATCCAGATTGTACAAATCCAACGGTTCAGCTTTACCCACTAAACCAAACGGTGTGTTTTGAATAATAGCATGTAATAAGCATGTAATCGAATAGCACGACATGCGGACTCAAAACATCATGGGGGCACGGAGGCACTATTCGTCATGTTATCTGGAAAACAGCTTAGGAGTATTTCTCAAATTCTCTCGTGCTAGTTACCCTAGAAACTAACATTTTGTTATGACCCCCCCAGTTTGAGGGTGAATAAATATTTGGGGGAATAAATATATACTTATTAACTAATTAAGAAAAAAAATATTTAGGAGGCCAAATGTATAATAAAAATATTTTAACGAATCTAATATATAAGATAACATTACTTTTTACATTATATTAATTTTATTAAAAAAAATTGAACATCTTTTTTTTTGGTGTCATGACTCATGCCCCCTATTGCTTAACTACGCTCCGTCACTAGAGAGAAGGAGGAATGTGAGGTGGTAGGGAAGAAGTGGGGTAAGACACGGACTCTCAGGCAGGAGCAAAGAAATGAAGGATCGTCAACGTCCACATCCTAATCTTACCCGAACGTGAGCCATGCCACCACGGCTCATGATATGATCCACCGTGGCCTAAAGAGGAAAAGACATTACGGCTTCCTCATAGCCCCGGCCATGTTATTTCTAATATAAATTTTTTATGTGTTTGGATTAACTTTTAAATAATAATAGTTTGTGGAAAAAAAAAGTGATAAAACTTATTTTAGAGAATTGATTTTGTGAAAAAAATGATTTCAAAGAATAGTATTTGGAAAATTATTACATGGCAAGATCACTTTTTTCATGTTCAAATTATACATTAGCTTTTATAATAATTACATTTCAAAGATAATATTCCATTTCAAAGATTTTTATCATTAAATTTCATAATAAATATTAAAATTTAAATTATAACATTAGTCAAATTTATAATAAGATAAAAAATAGCTCAAACATATATGTATTAATAAATTGTATAGACTAAAATTATTAATTATTTAAAATAATATACTTTAGACTAAAATCCTTTAATTTATTTAGTAGTTAAATGTTTGATAGCTAAAAAATAGAACCTTAAAAAAATAAGAGTAATATTTTTCTATGAGAAAACGAGGAAAGAGAAAAGGGACAATATGGGTTGGGAAAATTATTACACCGTAATCATGGTTCAAAAACCTAACAAAAAAAAAAAAGTTATCTTCTTTAAAATCATAGCTTTAGAGAAAAAAGAGTTTGAGTAATTTTTTTAAAATCATAGTTTTGACTCAAAAAGTACTTTTGTATGGTTATATAGACACACGCTTAGGTCTCAATTAAACAACTTATTATAAATAAGCTATGCTACCAAGCTTCACGGGACTTGATTAAAATATAAATTAATCAATAAGGGAACCTTTCTCGCAGTAAATTTGGCCTTGGCCAATTTCAAAATGAGCCAAATTATTTATGTGGCAAGCTTTTTATGGAAGATTACCTACTAACTTTGTGAGAAAGAGGCTAGGTCTGAGTGATCATAATGAGTGTCCCTTTGAGTGTCTTGGTGAGGAAACAATACTACATACTTTGAGAGATTGTGAGATAGCATACACTATATGGTTTGATTTGATTAACCCTATATATTATAGTACATTTTTAGTAGTAAATTGCAAGATTGGATACTGTGGAATAATAGACACAAACTGGGTGGCAAAAAAGTCAAGTGTTGGCTGATATTTGGATCGGCTTGTTTGCTAATTTGGAAGAATAGATGCAGAAAGATTTTTCAAGGTGTAGGTGCTCATCCTCATTGCATTGTACACAAGTGTCTTCATCAACTAATGGAAGGTGTGGAGTAAGGAAAATTCTTTCATCGGATCTACCAAATTTCTTGATAGAGCGGATGCCCAGTGGAGTGTTCCACCTTTTGGCTATGTTAAGGTAGATGTAGATGGATTGGTTATCAACCATAATATTGCAGCTTGTGGTGGCATTACTAAAGATAGCAATGGGGCGTGGATGATAGGATTTAAACAAAAAACTGGCTTTTGTTCAATTATTGCAATAGAATTACAGGCAATTAAAGAAGGTATGATGATTTGTAGGCAGCTTGGTTTCACAGAAATTAAGCTGCACTAAGATTCTACAGAGACAATTCGTCTTTTAACATCAGAGTACGGACCATATCATCCTCTGGCTTAAGAGATTTTTTAAATTAGATTGTTGATCTTCTCAAAATAATTCATTTGAATATATAAGCATTAAAATGTGCAGATTTTTTGGCCAAAATGGCATTAAGGTGAACACTGAGCTAAGTTTATTACAAATTCCGTTATTTTGTTGTTTATATCAAATGCTAGTCGACCTAAGCTAATTTCATTCGAGATGTATCACTTCTTTTTGTGTTGTGTAGTGTCGATATGACACAACTCAGGAGGTAACTCTCGTCTTATCAATTCAAAAAAAAAAATTATATGAAATTATGTAAATGCCGTTGGCTTTATCACTTAGCTGGCATTGGCTGATGGTTGGTTAGACGATTATTGTTCTATCATCAGCTAGATTCATCCAATCATAAAATAATTTTCTTATTAAAATTACTAATCAATTCCTCAGTCACATCATGAATTCACGTACCTTTTGAATTGGTTGTTTTTATAAATAAATTTACAAATTATCCTATTAGATTTCCGGCCTTTTTGAAGGGAGGGGATGAGAGGAGAAGAACCTATAGGAAGAATATTGACCAAATTATTATCAATAAGAAGAATATTCTTTTTTGTTGAGAGTATATTTTTGAAATATTGAAAATTTTCTATAGACTATTTAGTAAAGATGATAGAAAAAAGTTCTCTCTAACAGGCCTTATAGTATTTGAGTTGGCGTTGAAAAAATATATTCACACAAATTGAGACAAAAACTTCTCTAATAAACTTAACTTTTATAAAGCAGTTTTCACTATCAGACACTTGTAAGTATACCAAAACACTCCTTAAATTGATACTCATTTACAAGGCCCTTTTAGCATATTTCACACAAATTAAAGAAAACCTCAAACTTCAGGAAAAAAAAAAATCCCTGCTCTATAAATAAGATAGAGAAGACTAGATAAGTAGCCCGTTTAGGATAGCGGTGGTAAAAATGACTTTTTTCTGATATGTTTTTCTCACTGGACTTTTTTTTATTTCTGGTGGACTTTTTCTGATGTGATTTGTGTTTGAAATAGAGGTGGAGAAGTAGATTTTTTCTTGATGAGCACTTGTTTGACATAGCTTTTAAAAAGATAGATGAGATGAAAAATGACTGAAAAGGGCCTGAATTATATATATATATATATATATATATATATATATATATAATGTGATAATTTAAAATAAATATAAATTTACTAAATAAAATAGTAAAATTACCATTAAAAAATTACAACATTAAATTTTGAACTAATGAACTGAACAATATGTAAATTCTTACCCATTAAATTATAATTGTTTTTATGTTGGAAAAAAAAAGTTGCACAATTTTGAAAATATGCAAAATATATAAGTAGAATAAAAATCATTTCATTATTTTTTTATCAACGTAAATATGCAAAAAAAAATCAAATATTTCATTAACATAAATCCCCAATCCCCAATATTTCATTATTCATGTAAAGAGGAGATGAGGCTTGCAAAATTGAAGATGAGAGAAGGAGAGAAAAGGCAACCCAAAAAGGCAACAGTACGAAAAACATCCTGTACATGAAGTTGATGTGATAATAATCAACTTCATATTGCTTCATCAAAAATTGGCGTTCATCGTGCTTAAATCCTGATGCCATCAATATTCACTCACATGCCAAACACTTTTTTTTTTTTTTTGCTTCTACTGGCGTCCATCGTGCTTATTTTGATGTTCACAACTATACCAAATAGATTAAAAAAAAAACTATACCAAATAGGCACTATATTTATTTAGTTTAACTATGGTTTTTCTGGGTTCGGATTCTCTCACATACCATTTTTCTCTTTATCTCTTATTGGCTTTAAATCTTGACCATCCATTTGATATCTAACTGCTCAAAAAAAGCCACATCACCTAAAGTATTTTTTTAAGTATCAGTTAGTATCCTGAAATATTTTTTCAAGATCGTGTAGTATTTTTTTTTAGTACCAGTCAATATCTTAAATTATGTTTTTAGTCAGTATCCTAAATTATCTTTTTAGTATCAGTTAATATCCTGAAATATTTTTTTAGTACCCGTCAGTATTCTGAATTATTTGTTTAAGATCATGAAGTATTTTTGCAATACCAACAAGATTCGAAATATCTTTTTAGTATCGGTCAAGACTTAAAATACTTTTTCAAGATCCTAAAATAATTTCTCAAGATCATGAAGTATTTTTCAGTTTTAGTCAAGATCCTAAAATATCTTTTTAGTACTACCAATATCTTGAAGTATTTTTAGTGCCAGTGAGTACCCTAAAATATTTTTAAAGATCATAAAATAATTTTTGAATCTTAAAAATAATTTTAGAATTTTGAAAAATAGTTCAAAGTATTGACTGATATTAAAAAAGTATTTTAGGATGGGAGGACACTCAAAATTAATTTAAATTAATGGTCAAGATTAGATGAGGAGAGATATCAATGGCCTAGATTGGATGAGGAGAGATTATGAGAAAATAGGCTAACGAGAGGATCCCAATCCTGTTTTTCCTTGCTCCATTTATGCTTTGAGATTTGTGCACGGTGAATCTCATTTCAGGGTTTCAATTTTGTCAAGTCAACCAAACAGTTAATCAACCCGAGAGTGAACAGCTTATTTTCTACCCAATCTTTTTTTTTTTTGGTCAAAATTTTCTACCCAATCTAAAAAGCAAAGATTTTTCTCAATATAACATTATTGGTGCAATCAATACTTACGTGTTATAACCCCTCGTCCTTGAGTTCAACTGGCAAGGGGGTCGGACTTCCTCACCTCAAGGGAGGGGATTCGATCCCTGCGTTGGTCAAGACATTGGGAGACATGTGTACTTCTGTCCAAGTATGCCTGCGGACGGCCTGCCGCCCGCCTTGGATTGTGAGTGAGCCCAACCTCTCTCCTAAAATTTTTTTAGCAAAAAAAAAATACTTACGTGTTATGTTGACGCCTTCTTTATGGTTCTCCCTTGTTCCCTCGAGCAGCCCTTCACTGCACTGGAGCACCCTTTCAAATTCAAATTAAGATTTATTTTTAAATGAGCATATTAAAAAACTTAAGAGTAATTTTCAGACGAAGAAGCATGTTTTGAAAGGGAAATGAGACAGTTGTTTCAGACAAATTAAATAAGGATGGTCACTAAAAACAGAGGCATGAAAAGCCAACAAAACTCGGGAACGACAAAGACACAGAAGAGGTTGGAGGCAAATTATGATAAAGAACGATATCTGTATATTGAGAGAGCCATCTTTGTCATCAATATCCTCGAATGAAATCCCCTTCCACGGGCGGGAACAAGAGCTGCTCTCAACTTCAAATTATGGGAAACCTAAAAAAATTTAAATTCATTTTTCCTGAAAAGCTGAAAAAAGTGTTGGTGGTCGCACCATCTTGAATTTCACTGTACCACTGCATGAGCTCTCACATGGCCCTCCCTTTTTTATACTCAAAATTGCACTTCTTGACCCCAACGTTAAAATTCTACTACCATCAGCGTCTTATTTTAAAATTCTTCAAGTTTGGTTCTTCGTTGTAATTTTATCTTCTGTATTTAAAAAAGAGGGAGGAGCTAAAAACAAGAAATAGAATTAGAAACCCCCATTATCTGTATCTGCTCCCAGCCTTTGGCTTCTTTTCTTAGTTGTTGATATGAATGCCTCTGACATTCTACAGATTTTGCCGATTCATTTTTAACGCCATGTTATTGTCATCATTAATTACTTCCATTGTTCCCTTCCTCCACCTCCGCCATCTTTTCATCTTCACGCTCAACTCTGAACTCAACCCTTCCTATTGACCTCAAGCTCAGCGGCCCAGGTTTGGTTGGTCTCCTGTCTTTAGGTAAGTTAATCTTTTTATTTGGTCTACAGTGTTCCGCCTTAAGTTCTCAACCGTAAATGATCTAATGTTTTTGTCATGTATTTCATCTGCGCTATGGTGATTCTACTGAATAGCTGTGATAATCACTCATATATTTGGGATTTTTCGCATTTGGGTTTCCGATATGCTTGAGATTTCCATTCTCTGCGATAAAAAAATGTTTCATCACCCATGTCTGTAAATTTGGTTGTGGTTATTGGAATTCTTATATATTTTCTCCTCTGAGGAAATTTTGGCGGGGAGGTTATGTTCATGGAGCTTCGGAAATTCCTCTCCTCCATTTAACAATTGATCCTAAAGCCTGTTTTTTTTTTTATTATTTAAATTCTTGCAACTTGTGTCTTTATTATTGCCATGAGATGAGCTAGAAACAAAACTGGTCTAGAGTGTTAAGCCGAGCCATCTTTTCTGTATAAGCGACTGAGACTGGTAACGAGGAAGTGTCTTTTTTTATATTCTGTTCTCTGAAGTGAAGGCGAGGGCATAGTTTTCTCTTGTTTTCTTGAGCGCTGACGGGTTTTCGATGAGCTTCTAAACATTTTGTGTAATGTCTAAGGTGTGCAGATGAAACGCCGGCAATTTGGAATCGAATGTAGAGATTATTGAAACCAGTGATGGAGAAAAAGAGATGGTCATGGAAGCGGAAATCTTCTGAGAAGAGCTCCGGAAGCTCTGAAGGATCAGGATCTGTGTCGTCCCACTCTGAGAGATCCTCCGATGAACAGGTACTTATTCTAGTTTCATGATTCATGAATCTAATGGGAAAGTCTCGTCACGAGTTTTAGGTTGTGACATCCTTTACTCTATTTATGATTAACCCATACCACCTGGTGAGTCGTATATGTTGTCATTTGTTCCAGCGCAATTTTTAGCTGCTGGTTTGCAAATGATCCACAACTCTGATTGCATTCATGAACGTAAATCACAAGCTATTCTGCTTTATATTAGTCTTGAATCGAGCATAAAAAATCATATGTTAAACTCTTGGGAGATTAGTTTGTGATACCGTTAATGTCAGCATTTAGCAGCCATTTTGCTGTATTGAACTAAAAGAAGCTTAGCATTTAATCTTTTATCTATGAAGCAGGATGCCTTGACGGAATCTCCTAATGGAAGCAATCAATCACCTGTTGTCACCTCAAAAGCAGAAGCTGGTTCTGAGGATGTTGACCGTAGTTTATCTATGGATGCACAAGCATCTGAAGTCGCCTCAAAAGCTACACCCGCTACAGACAATGCAAGTGATGATTCATTAGAAGATGATGTCAATGATTCTAAAGATAATTTCAGAAATGTAAAGGATGATGATGTCAATGATGGTCTAAAGAAGTTGTCAGAGAAGTTATCTGCAGCGCTTGTGAATGTCAGTGCCAAAGAAGATTTGGTTAAACAGCATGCCAAAGTTGCTGAAGAAGCCATTGCAGGTACTGCTAATATCATTGATGATTGGTAAATTTTTTAACATTGCTTTTCTCTTCTTTGTCATGGAATTACAGTATGTGGTTCTTTGTCCAAATTCATTCATCTGCTAATTGAACAAGGAAACAAGAGTTTCCTCCCCACTAGTGAATGCTGTAGAAATTAAAGGATAAAACTACATTCAAATTTTAATTTTAATTTTAATTATGTTAATAGCATATCAGAATCGGTCAGGGCATGTGAAATCTATCTAAAGGCTCAAGCACCAATCCTAGCATTACTTTATTATGATTAACTTTCATGATTCTGATTTTTCTTTTTCAAGTTATTCCTCTAATTTAGTTCTACGTTTTAGGCTGGGAAAAGGCTGAAATTGAAGCGGCTATTTTGAAAAAGCAACTAGAAGCAGCGGCTTTAAAGAGTTCTGCACTGGAAGATCGAGTCTCCCATTTGGATGGTGCACTTAAAGAGTGTGTTAGACAGTTAAGGCAGACAAGAGAAGAACAGGAACAAAATATACATGATGCTGTAGTAGAGAAAACTCATGACTTGGAATCAGCTAAACTTAAACTTGAGAAGCAGCTCCGTGAACTCCAGAGCAAATTAGATGCTTCTAATGCCAGATTTGTTACAGTTGATCATGATCTGTGCCAAAAGGTTAAACATTTGGAGAAAGAGAACTTGAATCTGAAGCATGATCTTACTGCTCAACTTGAAGAGCTGAAAATCAGGACAATTGAGAGGGACTTGAGCACTAAAGCAGCTGAGACAGCTAGCAAACAGCACTTGGAAAGCATAAAGAAAGTAGCCAAGATTGAGGCCGAGTGCCGGAGATTGAAAAGCATGTCCCATAGAACATCCTCAGTTAATGACCACAAATCCATTGCTTCAGCCTCAGTTTGTGTGGAATCTCTCTCAGATAGTCAATCCGACAGTGGGGAGAAGCTTAATGCAGTGGAGAATATTGATTTCCATAAGATAAACGGCTTAGAATCAAACAAGTCTGAGCCAAGCTGTTCTGACTCATGGGCATCTGCGCTAATTGCTGAGCTTGATCAGTTCAAAAATGAAAAGTGCCGGCAACCCTCATCCAGTTCAGTCAAAATTGATCTTATGGATGATTTTCTTGAAATGGAACGACTTGCTTCATTGTCTGAAACTAAGAATGAGAGTTCTTGCCAGGAACCAGTTGCTGCAAATCAGTGCCTTTATGAAGAAGGCTCCCTCAGAACAGAGCTTGAAAATATGAGTCAACAAATGTCTGAACTAATAGAGAAGTTAGAGAAGGCAGAAGCAGAGAAAGCAGAGCTGGAGATAGCTTTGATGAAGAGTGAAGACTGTATTGAGGCATCACAGCTTCAATTGAGGGAAGCAGAGATGACATTGGAGGAGATGCAAAGAGAGCTAGAAGCTGCTTACAAATCCAGGGAAATGATAGAAAATCAACTCATTAGCATGGAGGAAGAGTCACAGAAAATATTTGCTAAGGTTGACTCTTTAGAAGAAGAGGTTGATAGGGAGAGGGCTACGTCAGTTGAAATTGCTGTTAAGTGTAAGCAATTAGAAGAAGAGATCGATAGGGAGAGGGCAACATCAGTTGAAGTTGCTGTTAAGTGTAAACAATTAGAAGAAGAGATTGATAGGGAGAGGGCTACGTCAGTTGAAATTGCTGTTAAGTATAAACAATTAGAAGAAGAACTGGAAAGGAAGAAGCAAGAAGAGAACCTCAGGTCTGCAGTTAGCTCATGCAGCGAAAAAAGATAAAGCAGGTTGGTCTTCGTTGACATTTTTATATGCTTTATAAATAATGTGCATGCAATGGTCAAATTCAATCTCTACAACCCGTTATCTGATGTAGATCTCACAAGTACAAATTAAGTGCTGGGCCTTACATATTCTTACACTACGTGGTACTCAAGAAATTATCCTGCTTTACACAATTGGGATGATATAGTTTTAGGTAATTTACAACCTAATAACATCCATTTGATGCTCGTGATCTTTTTTTCTGTGCCAGGAGGACCTAGCTTTAGCTGCAGGAAAGCTTGCTGAGTGCCAGAAAACAATCGCCTCTTTGGGGAATCAGTTGAAATCTCTGGCAACACTAGAAGATTTCCTTATTGACACTGCTAGCATTCCTGAGTTCTCTGCAAGCCCATCACTCGTTGCTCGAGCTGGTGGAGAGACATGGAAGCTGCATTCTAATGATTCATTCTCACCTAAAAGAGAAACCAGTTCATCGAAAGTAGGAGAAGGGAGCTCTAGCCCGTCATTGAACAAAAGTGAAGGCTCGCCGCCTTCATCTTTGTCAACTTCATCAGGCAGTTTACCAAATGGCAGTTCTGAGAGAAGTCGAAATGGCTTTGCTAAATTTTTCTCTCGAACAAAAAGTGGAATTCGGCTAGAAATTTAGTGTGGTAGATACAAAGTAGATTGGATATCATTCATGTATCGTGGTGTAGAACAGGCATCTTAGTTATCATTGAAAAAGGAAAAAAAAAAAAAAAAGAGGAAAATTTAATGACACTCCATTAGTTGGGAGGGAAAATCTTTCATTTCTAAAGCTTACTAGTATGTGTTCTGTCTTGGAACATTTAAACTGAAATTCTAATTGAGTGGTTGGTCAGGTATTGACGTTCCAGTCCTCTGCAGATGACCATGCCAACTTTGGAAGCCAAAGTTTTTAGGATGTTCGTCGAAAATCTTTGTTTGTTGTGTATTGAAGAATTAGTTATATATCCTAATTTTAGGGAGCTCTGCTTCATCCTCATTGGAAGCCAAACTCATCGTAGTTGAGACTTGAGGGAGCTTTCCATTTTTATTCTACGCTTCCTTTCTGGGAGGGGTGTTTACGAAGATGGGTGACTCAGGGGTTGGCCCAGTCCTGCCTAGCATATTGGGTCACATTCCGCTGAGCTTAGCGTACTGGCTGGGCTGTGTGCAACGTGTTCTCCAGCTAGCCTGACCAAGTACGAGCGCGCACGTTTTCCCCCTGGTTTGTTAGATATTAATTGATTTTTGTATTTTTTCCTTATATTTTAGGCGATAATTGATTTTATATTTTAAATAATTAGAAGGCTGACGGGCAAAATACATTGCTTAATTCTCATTTCTCATTGAGGTTGTAACGAAAGAGGAGTGTTTCTCACTATTATCTAAATATTTTGTAAAATGATGAATGTGGAGGGAAACATGAATCTAATAATAGTGAATTCCACTTTGTCAAAGTCTGAAACTGGGGAAAACCATACAAACACCTACGAGTATTATAGTGAAATTGTTTATACATTTCTTTCTGGGCAACATATAATGTATATCCAGTCTACACACAGTGGGTACTGGTCATAAAAGAATAACACGCACGCATTTGTGCTATTCATTTGCGCGTGCATTTCTCGGCAGTCACATGCAAATTCACGATATTTTTACTAAAATGTACTTGAATAATCATATGCATCACTTAGAGGAAAATAAAACATTACTGGAATTAAAAGTATTCTTGGAAGTGTCTGACAAATCGGTTCCATGGTGTAGTGGTTAGCACTCTGGACTTTGAATCCAGCGACCTGGGTTCGACTCCCGGTGGGACCTTAATGTTTTTGAGAAGGCAGATAATATGACACCGCATTGGACAAAATTTTAGCAATGAATGAGTTATTCGATTCTTTAAGAATCCGAAGGGACAAGGAAATTCTAGAACCCGATCCGAAATAATTGTAAAGCTGAAGAAATCTTCATCTGCTATATTTTTTCGTGAAGTTATTCTCACAAACAAAACAAATGGCAAATGATCCAAATTAAACAGTATTAGTCCTCCAGCTTCACTCTCATTCACGACGATTAGTCCTTTCCGTCTTTCTCTCTCTCTTGAAAGCTTTGAAAAGATCAATACCAAGACCAATATTCAGCAAATTCATGCCAGCCATACCAAACAGAGCCAATGGTAACTCCACGCCCCTTCCAAATTTGTGAGCATCTTTTATGAGCTTGGCCGTGATCAGACTGTGAGAAGCAACTCTTGCCAAAAAGAAGGTTCCCCAATTAAGAAACCATTCCGCCTTAATAATTTTGCTTTTCACATCCCTAAAACCAGCCATCCGCCTCACTTTTCTCACATGCAGAAAGATTGAATGCAGCTGCACAACCCAAAAAGTCCTTCATACTTATAGTTTTGACATGGAAATAAAATAACCATTATGGCTCAGAGCAAGACCATTTATATGGGGCAAAAACATAGAGAAGAACTTTGAAATAACTAAGCATACCTCGCAGATAAGGGTGAGAATGAGGTAGTTGATGGTGATATTTCGATATAGGGCAAGGGTAAAGCAAAGCAGGAGAACCACATGATGTACCAGGATTGAAGGGATCCAACCACTATATAAGTGGTAACGTAGCATATCCCACTGGTCATATGCAAAGTAACCACATGACAAACACAATGCTTCATAAGCCCACGGCCATGTACCCTCAACCAATTGTGAGTGCTCAAACATTCCATTCGACCCATTCTTTAACCACTGTCTAAGCAATACAAATATCACTGCAGAAGACAGCAAACAGCAAAATCTCCATGTAAGAGTATTCTTAATCGTTGACATTACTCCTATAACTCTTAACATTGCTTTTTCTTCAACAAATTCACAAGCAAAGACGCTTACAAAATACTACGACCACTTGTAACATTTGTTACTGTTTCCAGTTAATTGCAACACTGCCTACACCATCGCATAAAATCTAGGGCGTGACACTGTCTGCACAATTTAGTGGTTTAAATACAAAACCTCATAAAATTATTTAGTAGTCTAACACCTACTTGATAAATTGCAAATATTTGTTGAACTAATTTACAAAAATCATGCCAGGTGACCCCGAAGTGAGAAAATTTTCGGAGATAAACGAAAAAGGGGAACCTGAAGCCGAAGTGGTTGTGGAATGAAGAAGAGAGACAGAGGTATTAACGAAAAGAGGGTCTCGAGAGAAGACGAGTCTTATGATCCAATTAGCTGTTTGGTAGAAGAGAGAACCGGCGATGACGAAGAGAAGCTCAACGCGATTGTTGAATAGTATGTAATACCAAACAGAGCCTAACCAAAGAAGCAGAGTTGCATAGAAGAAACCCCCAACAACATTGCTGCGATCTCCGCTAGTGCTACTGACGTCCATGACTTTGTTTGGGTCGCTCTTTGTTGTGGAGAACCAGCAACTGTAAACCTAAAAATAGGCGTCCGATAAGCTCGAAGATGTCCTATTCTGAAATTGGCGCTCCAACTATAAACACGAAGCCATTAAATTCATATTTGACGTGTTCGCTTTATGGCTGAAATTGATTCTTATAATTACAAGTTGCCACTTGCAACTGAGCCCGAAGTTGCGATCGTTTGTTTCGACGAGAATACATGAGAAACTACCGAAAGAATGCAGACCTCAACATCATCTAGTATTCACTACAGTAATTTTCCTTCGGGATTTAGAGATTATAAGGAAGGGACGATGAAAAAATTGACAACGAGAGAAACCAGACCGGCTTCTATCCTCTACTTTTTTTATATGCAGCCTGTCCTTTTCTTCTTTCATCAACGTCGTCTTTGGGTTTAGTAAGGCATGGGGAAATTTAACAAGGTAAAATTAATCTCAATCTTCCATATTAATTTGCTTGTTTTTTTTTTTTGCCCCTTCCAGTTCCATGCAGCCCGTTGTTTACTTGTTTATATCTTAAAAGCGGTGACAAATGTTGCAGCTTTAGTTTATTATTTTTTTTATAATTATTTGCGGTTCTTCTCTTTCAACCAGATTCTTTAGTCCACTAGTGATTGTACCGGTGGTTTGTGATTGTGTGGTAGGTCTTGGTTTTGTTGACGAGGGGCTTCCCACTGGCAAATATCCCTAACGAACTAACGAGCTTGAAAACATTGTTACGTTGTTCATAATAGAAGATAAAAGGATAAAGTGTTAACTGTGTAACTTTTCGGCTTCAATGCAGCTTGCAAATTGTGTGGAGATTAGATACCTATGCTCACTCTACTAGTCATAATCCAGCAGGTTTATTATCTCTTATGTCATCAGAAATGTTATCACTTACTTATGTCCCAACTCAAGCATGATTCCTCAAAAGTTTCGGATGCATTGGTTGTGGCCTATAGTGACTGACACTGTACTAAATATTCTGTATTTATATCCGTGCTTCATTTGTGATTCATACTGCTAGTAACGAGTTTTTAAAAACTAGGAAAGATGCTTGTAATTGTCTAATTCTTGTTAATGAACATGTTAAAAGTAGGTATACATTTGACTCTGCTCTTCTGTAGCAATTTTCATCACTGCTTTTGCTATTTGAAATGCCTTCTGAATTTGCAAACCTCACCTACATGTTGCAGGTAATACGCACGCACGCACCGTTATCTGCCTATTTCTTTAATTTATAACAACCTATCTTTATCTGATTCTTTTGTTTCTTCTTTATCCGTAAGGCTCTTTATATGATTCTTTCTCACATGTGTACATGTTTTCATCTAAACACTCTCGTTGTTTCATCGATATCAGGATGTTTTAGATCACATTTCAGAAAGGAGGGCTTGGATTTAGAGGATGTAAGAATTTCCGAGTTGAACGTTGAGGAGGCGATGTATGCATGGCACCCCAGATCTATGAATTCTCTGTTGATTTGGACGAGAACCAGTTCGTCTCTACGGAATTTTCGGAAGGTATCAATCTCGTGTCGCGGAAAAAATTCAGAGAACCCAAATATGATTTACACTCTCTGGTTCGTGGGGTAACTTCCGGGCTGTGTTGCAAACTGTTGAAATAGACACAGCCAATGACAGCTCCGTCTGGTTGCTTTATTAACCTTGCTTTCAATATTATTTGATTCTTTAATTTCTTCTTGGTTTCCTTTAATTTGCTTGTTCCAAGAGATTGTCGTCCGTCAAGAATAAACTGGTTTTCGATTAGACTGTGTAAGCAGCATGTTTAATTACAATCTTTGCTTGTGAATGAAAGGAAGGGAACATTGGGAGGCAATTTAAAGAAGTTTGCTGTTTCGTAAATATGAGAATGGGAATATAGATAAAGGGAAAATAAGATATTTGGTAGAAAAAAAAAGGAGTGGTGGAAGTAGGAAGAATTTATGAAATGCCCATGATACCCCTTAAATAAAGCACTGTAAAAGGGGGAAACATTTTTTTTTATTTATTCCGACAGAAAACTGAAGGCATGGGATGACATACCCAGAAGTTGCATGTGTCGAGAAAGAATGGAAATCAAAGAAGCTATGGATGAGATTTTCGACAGGGATTAGCAAAATGGCGGATGGAGGTAGGAAGGATGACGAAGATGGGACAAATAATGAGAGTTGTATCATCACCGTTATTAGTTCTAGGGGTGTGTTTCGAGGAGTTTACATTATATATATATAATTATGTGTTTCTTATATACTCATACCTCTATTAAAGGTATCAAATGATTAAATAAAGTATAATAAATAATAGTATAGATTATAGTGTTTTACTGTGGGCAATGGGCATGTAAATATGGGGCATGTTGACTAAGTGATTAAAAGTTTAAATAAAATTATATTTAATAATATAAATTACAATAGAAGATTATATTGTGTTTTATTAAGATATTAAATTAAATCTATTCTATTTCAAAACTGATTGTGTAATAGTGGTAATTAACAATAATAAAATGAAATAATTAACAAAAATATCTAAATTGGTTGTGCGAGTATTGCGTCTTCAACTATGATGGGTGTATCCAAAAATCTCTCTAGCAACTTTAATTTCTACCACTTTGTGACCACTTTTAAATATTTTAAATAATTAGAGAAATGCAAATATTTAATATAAATATAAAAAGACTATAGATATTATACAATTAAAAGTAAGCTTATCATCCCATCAGGGATAACCAATACAGTCGGAATGATCCAAATCAGAAAAGTAAGCTTATCCCAAGCCTCCCTTATTCTTTTGCCCTGATTTCGTCTTTCAAATTCAAAAACCCACTTTACGTTTTGTTGAGATATTAAATCAAATTTGTTTTAATAATTAATGGAATTGAGATTCTTTTATTAATGAAATTCGAATTTGAATTTACTATGCAAGGTTAACAAAATTTTAATTTGATAATCTAATCTTATTCGCCACGCTTTTACTGTTACCATAACATGCAATCCGAAGTATGGCATACAAGTCATAAACTTTCACCGTTCTTTGCTTTTGACACTTTAATTAGTGTCAACATAAATGCTGCAATGCATTTTCTTCTTCTCTGTTTAGGACGTAGTATACCTCCCCGTCGAAGAAACCTGGAAATTTCTTCTCCCTCCATTCAACATTTCTCATCATCCAGAATGACTTAGACTCATGCTTTATATTCATCTCCCCCTTCTTGATCTTTTTGAAGTCGCTGAAAAGATTGCTCCATCTCTTTCGACACTGAACAAGTCCTTTTTTTAACTTTACTTTCTTCCTTTCCCCCGGTAAATAGGTACTTTTTCTTTTCCCTTCTGACACATAAATTGTTCGTCCCCACTCTTCTTTCTTCATTTCATCAGTAAATCGGTGGGGTGTGAACAATCGAAGCTGATTTTTTGATTCGTTGGAAGTAGAAGTAGTTTTTTTACCAATGAAGACAACCTTAACTTTCTCCATCAAGGAGGAATTGACCTACACTATGAAGAAGATTGAGCGGCACAGAGGTTTGCTTAAGATGCTTGTCATCCTCAATTCTTTAGCTACCTAGACTTTGTTTGATTTTGATGCTTTAATTTAAATTCTTAAGGGGCAAATTTGTTTTTTGCATTTTTTCACCTGTAAGGGAAGATGGGTTACCACCAATTTCGATGAGAACTGATCTTCATATATTTAAAAAAACTTTAAAATAGGTGGGAACTTGATTTCCAAAAAAATTTGATACTCAATCATGTTTTTACTAATGAAACTTGCTCGTCTGTCCTTTTCCTTTCCTCTTCTTTCATGTACCGAACGAGCTCTAATTGCAAGGCTGATATGCCTTTCCATTTGCTTTTTTTTTTTTTTCCTGCTTAAAAATGGATTATCCCCTAATGCCCCTAAAACCAACAAGCGATCGTCCCAGAGCTTTCCCAAGCACAAAGTTCCATAAAATGACAAACGACCGAGCTCGTTAAGGGTAGTGAAGATATCTTTCTCAGTCCGATCTGGCAGGATGTAAGGGCCCCACCACTACAAGTAGTGTCCGCCAGGACCCGAAGAACATGTGGAAGATGGAGCTGCCACGTATTCATGCCACGAGTCCACGTGGCGCCCCTTAGAAGGCCAGCCGAGATCGCGCGATACACCAGCCTCTTATCAACAAAATCTCCAAGTTCATACTTTCACTAATCTTCCTCCTAGCTCTCTCTATTCTTTCCTCTTCATACTTTCACTAATCTTTCTCCTAGCTCTCTCTATTCTTTCAGCTTAGCAACGCCATGAACGCCGTAGCAACCGCGGTAGCTCTCTCTCTGCCCATTTCTTTCAGTAGATCATGCAAGCTTGATCCTAAAAAGGTACGCGTTTCATCTCTTTGTTCTCCACTATGGCCTGCTGTGCTGTTTTTGAACGAGAACCAAGTTAAAATAACATTAAGCTGGATTTCCGTTGTACTTTAGGGCTTGCGGGTTCACGTTGCTATTTGTTCTACTGCTGGAGTTATTGGTTTCCTGCTAAATTCTGAGGGAAACTCGTTTTATCATAATATAATTTACACGAATTCAAATTGGTTTCTTCTCTGTTTCACGAGGCTAAATTTTTCGAGATAAATTTATGGTATATATGGTTGTCATCTGAGTTTAGCTGTGGCAGACAATATCATGCTCAGCATCATATTAATTCATTTCCTGTGATGGATTCCTGTACTTTATTCATCTGAGGTTCATTACCATTTTAGATACGACCAGTTAGTAGTTGCTGTGGGTTCCAGTGCCCGCAATTTTCTATTTTGTAGGCTACATTTTCTTTTTCTTCCAGACCTCAACGGATATAGAGTTCTTAGAGATAGCATTTTGGATGCCATGATGAGTTTCAGGGTTTGAAAGGAAGATTTAGAGTGTTCGCTTTGCTTGAGGAGGATCTAAGTAAGAAGAATGCATGGGGTGCGCTCTTTGATGTAGAGGATCCCAGATCTAAAGTCCCCCAGTATAAAGGAAAGTTTTTGGATATTTATCAAGCCCTTGAAGTGGCTAGATATGATATTCAGTACTGTGATTGGCGGGCTCGTCAGGATGTGCTTACCATTATGCTCCTCCATGAAAAGGTATTGACTGATTTTGATTGGTATGATTTATTTTTTAAATCGTGTTTGATATTTTAACAAAAATTGGTATCTTTTGATCGAGGTTCAGTTACTTTTAAGTTGAATCTTTATAAACTTGGCCTTTGGATGTCAGAATAATATAGTTACTGTGTAAACACACTTATTTCATTTCATGTGATTGGTTTTTTATGCAAAAATGGGTTTAGGTGGTTGACGTCCTTAATCCTCTAGCTCGTGATTACAAGTCCATTAGCACCGTGAAAAAAGAGTTAGCAGATTTGCAGGAAGAACTAGCACAAGCACATAGACAGGTATAGATAGTTAGCAGTTGTATACTAATTAGTACAACTTGAAATTGAGATGTCTATCATTCCACTTATCAGGTGTGAAATTGCTTGAATTTTTAAGCTGTGACCATATTTATGTTACTTATTGAACAAAACAGGTTCATATATCTGAAGCCAGGGTTTCCACTGCTTTAGATAAACTGGCTCACATGGAAGAATTGGTGAATGATAGGCTCTTACAAGGCAAATGTTCAACCGAAGTTGACCAAACATCCTTATCTCCAAGTACTTCAGCGCAATCTGTTGATAACAAAGGAAAATTGCCTCGGAGAAGCTTGAATGTCTCAGGTCCAGTTCACTCCTACCATCCACAACTGAAGAATTTCTGGTACCCTGTTGCTTTCTCCAATGACCTGAAAGATGATACTATGGTAAGTCATTGGACTTGTATCATCAATGCTTTTATATCATTTACTTGTAGTATTTGTCTTCTTCCATCAATTTAGATTAACTGGAAACTACAATGATGGGATGGTGGAACATCGTCTTTGAGGAACTAACATCATAAAAAGGATAAATGTTTGGCATAGCTTGTAGCTGAACTTAAGATCTCTCTACCTTAGCCTTATTCCATATAAAGTTCTCGGGTGGATTTTTTTGTGAGACATTTATAACTTATAACGCCCTCGTTTTTGTTGGCAAATTTGACTGATTGCAACTGAGACATTTCACCTCTTATTTTTATTTACCTTTTAAGCTTTTCTTCAAACTTCTTCTTCCCATTTTTTTCTTACCCTAATGACTCTGAGATCTGAATATGAATGCATGACTGCTTTTCTGTTTCAGATCCCAATTGAATGTTTTGATGAACCATGGGTTATCTTTAGAGGGAAAGATGGGAAACCTGGATGCGTCCAGAATACCTGTGCACACAGAGCATGCCCCCTACACCTTGGTTCTGTCAGTGAGGGTCGTATCCAATGTCCCTATCATGGTATGCAATGATTGAATCAAATTATGACACAATTTTCTCTTTCTTCTGTGCACATGTCCATTGTAGCCTAATTACATCCTATCAATATTTCTCATACATCCACTTATTCAAGTATGTCTTAAAAGTGGGTTATTGATAGAGCACACTAGTGTCATGCAGTCCATATAGCCAATCCCACTACCTAGTGGGATAAGGTTGGTGTTGTTGTTGTGTCCACTTATTCAAGTATTAATATATAACATCACCAGACTTGCACATGCATAGAAACTCTAAAGTTATCATATGGATGAATATCAGGCTGGGAGTATTCGACTGATGGAAAATGTGAGAAAATGCCATCCACCCAACAGTTAAATGTAAAGATCAAATCATTGCCATGTTTTGAGCAAGAGGGGATGATCTGGATTTGGCCTGGCAGTGACCCTCCAAGATCCACACTCCCATCATTACTACCTCCATCAGGGTTTGAAGTACATGCTGAGGTACCTTGTGAATATAATCATTTTACCTTGTATACTGTTATGCAAGAAATGCAGGAAGCAATGATTTTTCATCACGTGATTTTTTAAGAGAAGTAATTAGATGGTGCCTCTTTGGATGTGACAGATTGTCATGGAACTTCCTATAGAACATGGGTTACTTTTGGACAACCTTTTGGACCTTGCACATGCTCCTTTTACTCACACTTCGACTTTTGCTAAGGGATGGAGCGTTCCCAGGTTTGTTTCGGTTCATACTGTTAAATCTAAAAATAATTTGTCATTTCAAAATGATAAGGTGCAGAATCCAAGTGATGAAGTGACCCAAGTACCTTTTAGGGAAGTGACAGTTGAATTCATTATGCATAGATTGTAAAATTTCTGACCCCTTTATTATACAAAGATTATAATTTCTAGTAAAATAAAGGGAAGATTGCACTTAGGTCCCAAGCAAGGAAAAATACAACAAAATGGTTCCTTGAAATCTCAAAATTGCGGTGAAGTTCCGTGGGACTTTTTTGCAATATTTTCTATATGTGAAAAGACACAAATGCTCCCATGGAGGCTCATGAACTTGTCAACACAAGCACATGGACTTGTCAAAACATGTTCATGGACTTGTTAAAACGTGCTCATTTGTGAACACATGTACATGAACTTGTCATCACAGGCACATGGACTTTTTAAAATATGCTCATAGACTTGTTAACACAGGAACATGGAGGCATTTGTGTTTTTTCACATATGGAAAATATTGCAAAAAAGTCCCACAGGACTTCACCGTAATTTTGAGATTTCTAAGAACCATTTTGTCGTAAATTCCTTTATTCAAGACCTAGGTGCAATTTCCCCTAAAATAAAAGGGTTAACATCATCCAATTCATAATCCCAGTGATGCAGGTTAATTAATTTTTATTCTTCACATGGCCAGTTTATTATGCAATTACAGCTGTGCTTTGGACAATTTTATGTTAGAATATTGATTCTCTTATTTTTTAATCCCTAATCCAAAATTAATCATTATCCCATATTGGCTTAATCGTCCTGTGTTATGAATGACTAAACCAGTATAAATAGAAGCTTTATCTTATGAAATGAATCCTAAGTAACTAGGCCCCCTTTTGTGTAATTGGACTTGCAGCTTGGTAAAATTCTTAACACCTGCGTCTGGCTTAAAAGGGTACTGGGACCCTTATCCAATTGATATGGAATTTCGACCGCCTTGCATGGTTCTATCAACTATCGGAATTTCAAAACCTGGGAAACTAGAGGGACAGAGCACCGAGCAGTGTGCCACACACCTGCACCAACTTCATGTCTGCTTACCATCGTCAAAAGATAAAACGAGATTACTATACAGAATGTCCCTGGATTTTGCTCCTCTGCTTAAGCACATGCCTTTTATGCAATATCTATGGAGACATTTTGCACGACAGGTAGAGTATTTGTTTAACGCATAATTGCTCATGTTTGAAATAGGGAAGCAGATAAAAGGAAGAAGGATATAGTGATGACTGATGACCTTTATTATATATTATAAAAATATTTAAGCTTGGAGAGGATGCAAAAAGCGCTGAGAATTATACAAAATAAAATGTAGCATGAGATAACGCATTTCAATTTATTGCACATGAAGATGTGAATTTCTGCTGTTATGTAGCATACTGGTCTGTTTCATTTAACATGAAGAGGTTCTTTTCTTTCATATTCAACTTTGCTCATTGGTTGGGGTGATTTTGGCATATGAAAGGTTTTAAATGAGGATCTACGCCTAGTGGAAGGGCAGCAGGAACGGATGAACAAAGGTGCTAATGTCTGGAACTTCCCGGTATCATACGACAAGCTCGGGGTAAGATACAGGCTATGGAGAGATGCCTTGGAGCGAGGAGCTGAGCAACTACCCTTCAGCAAATAGAATTCATTCATGACAACTTCACAGTTAGAGTTAGTGATGCTTTTTGGGGACAACCTGCATTTATACTTTGCCCCTCAGACATTCTTGCAATTGAACGTGACCACTGGCAGTTAACCTTGCGTCGGTTCCTTAAGACACGCCTGAAAGGCCATGGGAGAGCTATTGAAATGATCGGAATCTTCTTTGTCAATCAACGGAAGCTGTACACTTCTATTATTTATGTGTACAGTGTGGAATCCATTGTTTTCCTGTACATTTTATCATTTTGATATCTCCACCATCTTATATGGTGGTTTAACCCCATATTGTATCAAATGCAGCTCTTGTAAGATGTAACTTGGTATTCAATAATATCTCGAACTTCATCATTCATTTGGAATTACAATTACAATTTTAGCAAGGCAAGAGAATCTTGTCTGTTTCAAACCTTGTTTGGGCACAGTTAATTATTTTTTAGCCCTTTACTCCAAACTGTTACTTTCAGTAACAAAAAATCCAATTGAAACTTTATATAAATTTAGATGGCTAAAGGTGCATTTTTTACCACTGGGCTTATAGTCTGGTAATATGAATACTCTCTTCTAAGTGGAAGAGCGGCTTGGAATTTCAGACTGTTAGCGTCAGCTCCTTTTAACTAAATAAAATAAAATAAAAGGGCACGCTTTTTGGAAATCGGATCCGGTCTTGACAACCTTCTTGAAAAAGGCCCATACTCTGTCCCCGAAAAGAAGCAGAAACTGAGCCCATTCTTACCAACAATGATTTTTGGGACCAAACCCACGCTAATCCAACCAAGCAATACAACGCTGTATTATTTTATTGGGAGACTCTCCCACCACAGTCAGTTACACGACCTGAGTCGGACTTGGATTTGGATTAGCGAAACAAAGTGTTGTTAACGGGGCTGATATAATTGTTAATGGGGTACTGATATAGTTGTTAACGATACTAATTTAGTTGTTAGCAAAGTGTTGTTAACGAGGCTGATTTAGTTGTTAATAACCTAGCCGTTAACAACTGTATCAGCCCCGTTAACAACTCACCTAAGATTCTGACAATCCCACAAAAGGCACTGGGATCTTTTTTGGGATTGTAAGAATTTTGGAGCATTTTTTAAAATTTTTCTTGTAAAAAGGGCCTTCAAATGAATTTTCCCAAAAAAAAAACGCTGCATTATTTTGTTACGATATTTTAGAAAGGCAGAGAAAGGATACTATTGTAATTCCGCGACTGTGCTCCGATCAGTGGCCGTGATCAAGACGTAGAAATTCATTATTGGACATTGAATCATTTACTCTGATCCGACCTCTTTCATCTTCATCTACCATTCCAAAGAGAAGGAGAACCAAGAAGTCTGTGTGAGATGGCAGGTTTCAGCGGTGACGAAACTGCTCCTTTCTTCGGCTTCCTCGGAGCCGCTGCTGCCCTGGTCTTCTCCTGTAACTCCCTGTTTCTTCCATGTCTTGTTCATTTTGTTCTCCTCTTCCTCTCTCTCTCTTACCGATAAGTCGGCTTAGAATTCTTATAAGGGATTCTTATTGATCTTTCTTTTGAATATGTGTTTTCCCCCCTGTATTTTCTTGCTAGTTTGATAACAAGTGTCATCGCGACTACTTTGTTCGTTAATCTCAGGTATGGGAGCTGCTTATGGAACTGCAAAGAGTGGAGTAGGCGTGGCTTCCATGGGAGTTATGCGGCCTGAGCTGGTCATGAAATCTATTGTTCCAGTGGTTATGGCTGGAGTGCTGGGTATTTATGGACTAATTATAGCTGTTATTATTAGTACTGGAATAAACCCCAAGGCTAAATCATACTATCTCTTTGATGGGTATGCCCACTTGTCATCTGGCCTTGCTTGTGGCCTTGCTGGACTCTCTGCTGGAATGGCAATTGGAATTGTTGGTGATGCTGGAGTTCGGTAAGTTTATATTTACTCCTAGGGTAGACTAGGGACAATGCCTGGATACTAAGCGGGGTCATCCAATAGTAAAATTAAATGCATATTTATTACTCGAGTCAAGTAGAGCTTGTGCGCTGTGTGAAATTGAACATTAAGTTAGCTGTGTATGAATGGGTCATCTTTGAATGTTCTTGTCTGGGAAAAGCAGTTTCCTTACAGGCCTACTTTGGCATTCCTTGTGGTATTGGATGGGATCAATTATGCATACAAATTGTGTAGGGAACGGAGATTACTAATGATGATTTCGGAAAGTATATGTAACCCTCGAAATTTTTTGTTCTCGAAGACACACTCTGTTCAATTATCCACTTAACTATCGCTATGTTGATCCTAGTTCTGTTTTATATTTTCATCTTAACGATTATTCTCATAGGAGTCAATGTAAAAGATAAAACTAATAGCAAGTCGTTCGATTCATAGGTTGTGAACAATGCCTCTCAATCTTAAGGTGTTTAATTTGATATCAGTAATGATTGGAAATAAATTTCTTTGCAAGCATTTTGGCTTCTTTTTGCTTATTTATTACTCGAGTTGTTTAGCTGTATTTAGGCTAAACTTAATGTGCTTATGTTTGTTATTATCTTGTTCTTACCTTCCTGTGCCCATATTATTTGTGATGTGTTTGCTTGTGTTCAACTTCTTATACCATTTTATCGGTGACTTTATGCTATATAACATGTTACTACTGACTGCAAGGTACTGTTAGTGATTTTTAGTATTTTTTGGCTTTGTTTATTTTTCAGGGCAAACGCCCAGCAGCCAAAGCTGTTTGTTGGTATGATTCTTATATTGATCTTTGCTGAAGCTCTTGCTCTCTATGGCCTCATCGTGGGTATCATTCTCTCATCCCGAGCAGGCCAATCTCGTGCTGAGTGAGGATAAATTTGTGTAGATCATAGTCCAAATTTTATGTATTTGGAGTTGTTTGAGGGAAGCGTTTTGCCGTGATTCGTTTGTTTTGGCTGTCAACTCCCCTTTCCTATGTTGTATTTTCTTGCGGAACTGTTCGTTTCGATGGATCGATGTTGAAGTTTCTCTATTCTAGAGTTTTCTGCAACATTCAAAATATTCCTATAAACGACCAAACAGTCAGTGATGTTCTTGTTCACGTCGTCTTGTGAATTGGCAAATTTCTTGATATATTAAAAGTGTCATATCTATTTATCCTTCACGATGCTCTTCTCTTACAATACAGCATCGTGCATATAAATTACAGTCAAAATGAAATATTTGGCGAATCGCTTAGTAAAAGTTGATGACTTGTAGTCATCGCCATGTGTGCATATAAGAATTCTTGGGATGCAGAACATTTTGAATCACTCGCGAAAATAACAGCATCAACATGTACATAGAGATCACTTGATCGTTTTAGATATTTAAATTAAATGTGTCATAAAACTTGTCTATTTCAATCAAACTATCTTAATATTTAAAAAAGATTCGCTACAGCAACGACTCCCTCCAGAATCCAGATCTGGATCTTATCTACAGCTATACGAGTCAATCCTGCAAGTAAATTCACAATATAGCATCGTGCATATAAATTACAATCAAAATGAAATTAAAAACAACTCTGCAGCTTCAAGTGGGCATCGATATCATCATCCCATGGTCATCCATATGTATAAATGCACAAATTCGGATCACCTAATACTGGAATCAACAGAATTATTCACAAATAATCCAGAATTGTTCCAAGGCAATAGTCAACCAGGTACAAAATAATCCATCTTCTCCAGAGGCAGATTGAACACTGACGTTTCCACCTATACACCAAGAAGCAAAAATTAGGGGGGGGGGGGAGATATCTATTATCGAACATAGATTTGTCATCCACGTTAAATGCTCGTACATAGATAATTAATTAACTCTAAAATCCTAGAAAAACCTAAAAAGTAGAGCGAAAGAAAAACTGGTAGCATTAAGCAAAAGGAGATAGGAATCAATCAGCCAACAGAAAATAAAGTGCGGCGCTTGTTGACACCCACGGCTCACTAATTTTGTATAGCTCGAATTAAGTTGCTGAACCAATAAAATCCACATTCTACCACATGATTTTTTTTTTTTTTTTTTTTTTTAGGGTTTAAGGTTTATCACACACCTCATCAAATGGAACAAAAACAAAGGGTGTCATGCCCCTCTTATGCGAGACTGCTGGCACATCTGGGTTGTGTGTTTCATCATCCTGCCATCCCCCGACAACTCCAAGAATGTCTTCCTCAGTTCCACTAGCCTCACTATCACTTACACCACTAGTGACAAGTGAGATCAAGTCCATCCTATTATTAGCTCCTGCAGTTGTCCCTCTCAACCTGTACCAAAAGTAGATCCATAGAAAAAGCTTAACAGAGTACTAGGGGAAAAAAATTCACAATCTGTCAGCAAATTCAAGTTTTTCTTAAAAAATGTAATTTAAAGCATGATACAAACTCTAACAAACTATACCACTCTTCTCTTTCTCTAAAGCAAGTAAATCATATACTTATATAACTTCTTTTGTATTTTGGCCAGGCGCATACATCCAGAGATGCTAGTTTTGGAAGTTGAGTATTTCTAAGCATTGAAAAAAGCTTCACAGGCAATGAATCAATATGAACTAAGGGCTTAGTTTGATGGTTCCTGGAAACGGGCCATCTGAAGTATGGGAAAAGCGTCTCCATTCTGTTAGTTTGTAGTACATTAGGTTACTGCTATTCACTCCCATAAATGAAGGATGTTCACATTTCAGAAAGCATGATAATTCCCTTATTGAAGCCTACACAGATGCCAATAGGGGTGGGGATCAACATCTGGCTATTGCATGTTTGTATTTGGGAATTTAGATACTTGGAAGAGTAAAAAGCAGAAAGTTGTCCTAAAGAGTAGAGCAGAAGCTGAGGTGAGATCATTAGTTAAAGGAATTGTGGAAGGGCAGTGGCTTAATTGAGTTCTCGAAGAATTACATATCTCAACAGAGTATCAAGCTATATTGTGACAACAAAGCTGCTCTAAACATGGTCTTAGAATCTGTTCAGCATGATAGGGTTAAACATGTTGAGATGGACAAACACTACATCAGAGTGTGTTGAAAATGGGAATACTTGTTTGATCTATGTGCCTACAAGACAGCAACCAGCTGATATATTCACTAAGGGTCTTGCAAGAAGAAATTTTGAAAGTTGCATAAGCAAATTAGACAAGATGAACACCTATGATCCAACTTGAGGGGGTGTTGTCACAAATGCATAATTATTTGTAATTATTCTTTATTTTATATATCCCTGATTTTTAGGAATAGAATTCTATAGGATTAATTAGTTATTATCCTTCCGAATTTCTCCTCTGTAATTTGGCCAAACCTGATTCTGGCCCTTCCTGTATATATTCCTTCTCAATTATAATATGTACGATTCAGAGCGCAATAAATGAGCCACACATATTGAACTACCTTAACCGGATTCTCAACACAGTAGGCCACCTGCCTGCATACAAGACAGCCGCTTCAACCTGCAATGATAGTTTAATTAGAAATACCGCAGCAGCTGCATAAAGAAATATAATCAATATGCATACCATTCCTAGAAAGGAAATGTCAGTTAAAAAAATTTTTGTTGATGAATTTTACAGGAGAAATAAGGAAAAAGGTTCAATTAATTAATTTGTTGAATGTTCTAACCTAACCTTGTCATCTGACAATGTGTAGTGGCCACCAAAGACACAGTCTGCTTTAGAAGATCGAAAGTTCATGCACTTCGCAACTTTCTTAATTTTTTCAGAAGAATTCTGCACCGCATAGAATTAGACAATCAGGTACAAGAACAATAAATGTATTAAAAAACACATCAAGTATGCACAGAACTACAACCTTATAAAGAAATCGCCCAGAAGGGAAAAACCTCATGTACCGAAAATAGCAGACCTAAACAAGAATGAAGGAGGAAAAAGTTACTTTCTATATATATTAAACAAAGAGTACTTAGAGATTGCCAATGCAAAGCTATATTAATATTTTGTATAATTGTAAGTTATTGTGCATACTGCATACACATTAGAGTCATTCTGAAAAGAAAAACTTCAAAAGGGTCCATAGAAATTTTGCAGATTCATTTCTTCCTATTAATCTCACATTAACACATGCATAGGGCCAAAAGAAAAGCACTCACAAGGATCAATCTGGCACATAGTGAATTCATAATTTTTTTCCTCTTACAAAATTATTATACTTTTAGAACATCACTGATAATTAACCATAGGCAAATTAAATATTATATAATTTCCGCTTAAAGTCGGCGGACCAGCAAACTATCTTTCTAGAATTCTTATCAGAGGACTATTACCTCACAGCTATCCTACAAGGTCCTGACCCTGAGGGTACATGGAACTGTAGTTTGCTACTAAGTTTGCCTTTTGAGTTTTGTTGCATCTTATCTCGTTTTATCTTACAGGAAAAAAAACTTTAAAAGTGAATCACACCGGAGCTACCATATTGACCAGAAGTTATGCAGTGAACTTAAGAGAGTGACAGCAGTTGTTCTAAGGCACATAGTAAACCTCATTTAGAAAGTTTTCTCACAAGCAACATTAAATTCTCCAATTGTTTAAGCTCATGGACAGCGCCACATGCATTCTACTCCAGGAACACTCTTAAATCTATAAACAGTCAAAATAGTTGATGGCAAATGAAAAAAGGATGCCCACAAAAGTAGGAGAAACTCTATATAAAGAAAACGTAAAATCATCAGTATATAAAAATCCATACCACATGGACAGGATTAGTGGTCTTCCACTCTGCAACTCCAACTCGAATGTAAGTATTCCTACTAACATAAAGACCTGAGATGAGGGTACAATGAGAAGTTGCCGACAAGGAAAGGGAGAAGGGGGTAAAATCAAGAATCTTCTTTTTCCTTGAGATTACACAGAATTAAATTAAGCCTGCTCATAACACTGTTTAATGTAAGAAGCACAAAATAAGACTATGAAATAAAAGATAGCTGATTTTACCATCAATTCGCAACCTTGGTCGTAAGAGCCACATTTTCCGCCATGAACTCTCATACTTCGAATGCAAGATCTTGTAGTTTTCTACCGCTCCAGACATCTTCATATAAGTGGCTCCAAGTTTAGAAACTACCAATTTACATGCAGTGAGATGTAAAAGGTCACTCCTATACTGAGTTTACCTGCCAAGCCTTCAAGCATGCATTGCGCCAGTATACAGGGTTGCGAATTGTGTACCACCATTTTCGACAGACACAAGATGCCCTTCCCAAGTCATACGGACTCATCCGTGCGAAGACCTTGGTAAGAATATATATATAAATATTTGCATCAGGGTTTTTTACTAGTGCACGGCTACAAAACTTTCTATCAATAAATTCTCACTGATTTGTTCAGAAATCACTGGAAAATCCTAAGGAGTCATGGATACATGTTTCAAACAAATTGAAAGTAAAAGGGCCTATTTTAAGAACAGTTTCTTCTAACAACAACTCAAAGACCGAAGACAATGCAAGAAGCACTACCTAGTTATTAAAAGTATTTTCATGCCACTTTTATTTGTTTGAAAATAAGTACACAAATTTAAGAACGTAGAAGTGGAAAATGCTCTATTTCCCAGGTTAGAGAGATGAAAATTTCAACAAACTTACACAGCTTTTTCCCAAAAAGTTGTTGACTTTTGTTTAAAGCAGTTCTACATAATTCTAGAAACATGGTGATAGGAAGATCAAAAGATGGTAAGGGAAATAAAGGAAAAGAACCTCTAATACTAGATAAACTAAGATAAACTGATTAAAATGTTCAAGATAAATTAACCAATTAATTATAAAAATTGACTAAATAAAGTAACTAATTATTTTCTATTATTCTTCTGAACCGGTCTCTTATCACATGACCTATCACTATCAGTACATTTAGTAAGTCCCACACAAAGCATGGTACCCCTTCCTGCTCTCTATCAGAGTCAAGAGCACAACATCACCACACAAGTTCAAGTAAAGATAAAATGAAACTAAAGCAAACAAAAGAGATAAAGCAGATTGTTTCATTCCATTATGGCAACAGATGGCAGAAGCATAAATAATGTCTATTCAGAATTTAAAGGTGTTGACAAGTTATTAGATAAAATTCACCCACTGACATTTTTCAGTGATGACGTAAACTAGAAGTTGTTTTCTTCTATTGAAATACCTCAGAGAGCATCTCATCAGGTAAGCAACGATGTATAAGTGCAGAATCCACATAAGGCTTTCTACTTGCACTTCCAACTGGTGCAACAGGTCTCACATTAACGCCATAAAGATCTGAAACATAATGCCCGCAAAAAATAAGAATGAACTTGAACCAGACAAGTGCAGCAAGAGAGAGCACAAGAAGTGTCAACATGAGTACAGGACACATACCAAGCCAGGGCCTCCTTGTAAGAAAGTATTCAACAGTTTTCAACCTTAAAACAGATTCAAGTTCTGGGGGAACTGTTGGTGCAAAATCTGCATGGCAAAGAGCTATTAGAGATGAATGAATGTTAATTAAAAAAATGGAGGAATTCGACAAGTCTTAATGTTTGGATGATTAAAATTGAACTTGAGATTATACGCATGATGCCTATGCCAATCATCACCTAATATAGACAAAGTCTTTTGAGTAATTGGTCTTCGTCATGACGTTGTGCCTTTTCTTATCATTATGAGTCCATTACATCCATTGTTATCAGTTGCTGGCAACCAGGGCACCCTATAATACTAGTATTAATTAAGTGCAGCTACCACTAATTTATTTTTAAGAAAAGCTCCCGAGACAAAAAGTGACCTTATCCATCAAGGCATGATACCCATCTTGTTGGGCCTTTTTTACTATTTAAAATTATCCAAATACTTGAGAAGTGATATCTTATCACGGTAAAACTAACAAATTTTGTGAATAAACGAAGATACACTTCAATGGGCGAGGCCGTCGTTGTGAAATTCTGGCAATTCAGAATATAACAACGCCAATCGAATAGGCCGAATGTTAAAAATTTGTCCAAATAGAACTAACTAATCAAATATACATGGATAATAGCAAACGAAATTTGGCATGCCCCCCTCAACGCAAAAAAATTGCATGAATCCATTTTCAGCTCGAGAATTGATCTTGATTTTCGTGAAATTCAATTTCTATCAATCGGGAACGTTATACTGCGAAGCAGGAAAGAGTGAAAGATCCAAAAAAATGAACACCGTGATCGAAGTGAGGAGGTTTAACTTCAGGTGTCATCATACCTGACGCCATGACGACCAGCAGGATGAGATTACTTCGCTACTTTCCCGGGAAGATTTAGGAGGAAAAGAGAAGGGGAGAGGAAGAGAAGGGGGGATGTGGAAATTGAGCGGATGACGTGGCGCGCGCCAGAACGAGGGCTATTGAAGATCAGAATTACACTTTGAACTTTGAAGGGAAAATCCTTTTAGATATTTTTACTTTTTCGGTTAAATTATACTTTTAGTTTTTTAAATTTTATATAAGTCATATTTTTTGTCCCTTAATTTTATAAAGTATATTTTTTATCCCAGAATTTTAACACCGTTAATATTGCTAACGGAAAACACTGACACGATGAACTCAAGTGATGACTACTAATATTTAATTACATAAATTTTATATATTCTTCAATTTACCCATATTTTAAATTTAAATTTAATAGCATTTAATTACACAGTCATCATTTAAATTTACACCTTTATCACTTGAGTTTACAAGCAGAATTAACGGTATTAGAATTATAGGACAAAAAGTATATTTTATAAAACTAAGGGACTAAAAATATACCTCATATAAATTTAAAAGACTAAAAATTTACTTTAGCCTACTTTTTATTATTTCAATCATAGTTGAGAAACAAGATAGATGGGAAAAGTTGGGATATGAAGCATGCTATTTAATTTAATTTTTTTTTTTTGCTAGGGAAGCATCCTTTTTTTTTTAAGAAAGAAATATGATATACTACTCCCACCCTTTAATATAATATCCAATTTACTAATTTTTTGAGAAATCAATGAAGTTAAATAAATTATTTAAAATATTTATACTTATTATTTTTCTGCTAATTAATTTTTCTGACTTATAAACTACTACATATATAATCTTATGATACATATAAGAATTTACTTTTCTTTCTTAATCTCTTTATATTAGTCAATTAGATTTTATATTTAAAGACAAAATGTGGTATTAATGATTCTAAGAGTACTTACATAATCTAAAAGTAGGGAAGAATCTCCTAAAAGACGCCTAAATTTATTGTAAGTAGTAGTTTCTACTTTTTTTTTATATATATATGAAGTGTGACCGAAAAAACAAAGGTGAGAGTTAATATCTGAATTAGTGAAGCATGCTATTTAATTTAACCTAGAGTATCACCAAGTACTTGGTTCAAGAGGTTGTACTAGCTTAAACAGAGGTTTTAAGTATGAGCATTAGGAATACAGCAGTGTCAAATACTTAATGGTAGAGCCTTGTCATCTTTGTGTTCCTATCCGGATTAATACTTCTTCTTTTAATAAGACAAAATGATACAATAGCTCGGTACTTAATATAATATCCATAATTTCTTTCTCGTTGGTTACATTTTCTATTTCTTCCAAACCACAAGGAACATAGTCCTTACCGCTTAAATTTTGGCGGGCATGATTAATTTCAGGGTTTGAATGAAAGATCTAGAGTATCTGATGCATTTGATGAGGGTCCAGATAAGAAGAATGCATGGGGTGCGCACCTTTAACATAGGGGATCGAAAAACCAAAGTGCCCCCGGCCCCGTGTAAGGGAAAGTTTTTTAATATAGTACCTCTAGTCCTCTACTTCTTAATATAACAACGAGCTAACTTTTTTTTTTATTTTATTTTATTGTATATCATAAATTATATCAATTCATAAGTCAAACAAATTAATTTAGAGAAAAACGATGAATATAAATATTTTCATATAATTTATTTAGTTTTTTTAATTTCTCCAAATGAATTCAACTAACTCTTATACTCCCTCTGGTCCTTATTATAAGGCACCAACTACCAATTTCTCGCGGACCAAGGAATGAAAGTTAAGTCATTAATGAGGTCTAAAAGTAATAAATGTTTCCAACTTTACCCCTACTTTAATGATGTAGGTTTAAATGAGTTTGTTAAAAATGAGGGTATAATGGAAAAGTAGTAATAAATTAGTTAGTTAAAGTAAGTTGGTGCCTTATAATAAGGACCAAAAAATGTTGGTGGTTGGTGCCTTATAATAAGGACCAAAAAATGTTGGTGGTTGGTGCCTTATAATAAGGACCAGAGGGAGTATTAAAGAGCAAAAGGAGTGTTTATATCAAGCCAAGTGGCGATATATGATATTCAGTACTGTGATTGTTGGGCTCGTCAAGATGTGCTCAAGTCAATAGGCACCATGAAAAAAGAGTCAGCAGATTTGCAGGAAGAATTAGCAGAAGCACAGACAGGTATAGATCGTTAGCAGCTGTAGACTAACCAGAACAACTTGAAACTGAGATGATGTCTTTCATTCAACTTACCAGGTGTGAAATTGCTCATGAATTTTTAAGCTGCGGCCATATTTATGCAACTCATTGAACAAAAACAGGTTCATATATCTGAAGCAAGGGTTTCTATTGCTTTAGATAAACTAGCTCACATGGAAGCATTGGTGAATGATAGGCTGTTGGAAGGCAAAGAGTACAACTGACGTTGACCAAACATCCTTATCTCCCATAACTTCTAAACAATCTGTTGATATAGACAAGGGACAACTGCCTCCAAGAAGGTTGAATGTATCTGGTCCAGTTCAATAAACACCTCATTTGCCGTTTCAATAACTGGTAAATCAGGCAAGTGTTGGGCATTATCTATAAAGTACTACAACGATCTATAGACATAGTTGTACATAGGTAAGTACGTATAAAGGTTATACAACGATTTTGGTAACCTGTATGTTCTATACTGGTTTCCAAATTGTAAGCACCTCCTGAAACATCTCGATCATCAGCTCCCTATCAGCATGTCTGAAGAAGTTATTAATTTCTTCTCGTACGTCATATATCTTACCAAAATCAAATAGGAAGGTCAAGCACCCTTTCTTCAACTTGGGCAGTTGATAAAGCCAAGCCTCGTGTAGCCTCTCGAGGACATTTCCTGAGTTAAGATCTTCCAATAAGCTTTCCTCACAGGTATCTTTAAGACCAGTAATGTCATATTTATTGGCTGCTCCAAGCAGCGCGAGCCGATGCTTCCAGAAATCTTCTTGCTTTATTGTGCCATATAAGTATCTCAGAAGAGCCGTGCAAGATTCTAGTGAGATGTCTTCAATGTGGATCGTGGATGATTCTTTTTCCTTCAGGTTGTGGTGAAACATGCTCTGAAACACAGGAGAACTAGCAGATAAAATTGCCTTGTGAGCTCTCAATGTACCTTCTGCAGTGTTAATGGTCAGATCAGCATGTATGCCCTCATCAAGCATGCGAGAGAGGCATTGGAGGGCACTTTGCGCAGCAACAGATTGCAATTTTCCATCAGACGGCCATATAGAACTAGCTTCTCCACCCTGAGTTGCAAGGATTATAAATAGTCAAGAAGCAAGATTTAAAACTCATTTAGGTTTCAGAAGAGTAGCCATAAATTATATTTTATGCGTCTTGGCTAAATAAGAAGATAAGTTGGAAAGAACAACTGCTGTCACATTTCTTTAAAAACAGTCTCCCTTCCATCAATTTTATATTAATAAATTTATAAGCACGGGAACTTACATTCAGAGGACAGATCTTCAGGTCAAGGAATTCAACATCAATAATGAAACGACCAACAAATGTAGTGTCCACGGGCCAGACAAAATCGTCACATGTTCTAAGCAGTCGTTCATGAACTGTGGCAGTGCAAGCACATATAAGTGAAGACGCAAACTATGTCAGCATTAGACAAAATAATCCAGAAGTGCTACATTTGATTGTATTTTCAACGTTGTTGAATGCCAATTGCTGTGTCTTGATAGGTCAAAAATAGGCAAAGCAAAGGTTTAACTGCATCGTTCTTTTGTGGACATTATTAACAAAATGAAGGCTCATTTTGATTTAGATGAAAGACACTAATTGTTCTATGCTACCCACTTGAATAATTTGAAATTACAAACCTCAATGCTTCATATTTTGTCTTAACAACAGGGAACGAAAGATCAAGAGCCAAACGTTGGGAAAACAACTACAAGACAAATTCCGGGAAGCAAGAGAAAGATAATACAATTAAAAAGCTATAAACAATAGAGTTGACTTCAGTCTTTAGTCATTAAATTAAACCAATGTTGTGGTCTATGGCTTCCGCTCATTTAAGCCCTACAAAAGTTTTCAGGTTGAAGTTGGTAACTTTTGGCAACCAAGATTATAGATAACACCTAAACTACGGTTTCAAAAGTTTTTTTCCGCAAGTCGAGACAAAACTCTTCTCATATATATGTGGTAAAAGTTATTTTCCAAAAGCTAATACAAAACATACACTTTGATGCACTACTTATGTGCCGATCAACTAGTGGCTTGACCATTATTCAATAACTCATGTCTTGTTTCCAAGAGCCATAGTAGGATTTTAATTTAACTTCAAAACAATTGTATGTTGAATCAAACGTGTATCCAAGAGGAAAGGAAAACAGAACACGCTTCACTCCTGTAAGGCAAAAATTTGTCAAAACTAACTCGGTCTGCAAAAGAAGGATAAGAGGAAAAGGATCAACATGGCACACCATTCTCCCAACCTCCCAAGGCACAGGGGAAAAAATAGTGTTTTCGCTGCTGCTTCTATAAAAGTCAGATAGTTCCCAAATTTTAGACACAGGACACTCCGATTCAGAAATGCCCAATATCTTCAATGATCATAAAAACTAGAGTCAAGCGTCGATAGATACCAGGAGAAATGTAGAATCTGCGGGAAGAGCCGGTATTAGAAACTCGAAGAATGAATCGAGCAATTGGTGGATGTTCCTTAGAAGCCCGGGAAGGCTCAGGAAATAGATGTATGTACAGGTACCTGTTCCTCTCTATAGATAAATACCTGGAGATGCCAATCGAACATGTTTCAAGCTTAATTACGCATAATTTAGGTACTGGGGGCGGGGGAAGAGGGAGAGAGGAATACCAGTTCCAGATTCCGACTTTGAAAGGATCGGATTTCTTGTATGAGCAAGGTCCGAAGTTGTCAATTTTCCATTGTGCTAGTCTTGATATCGTCTCCACCCTTGAATCCGCCATGTCTACTAAGTTTTCGGAAGCTGACGTTGGGTAGTCGCCAAATGCTTAAAGATTTCCACCCAGAAGAAAGAGGTCACACATCAACTTTGCAGGTGGACAGTGTTAATGGTAGTCAAAATCCCGATTTAAAGCGTAAAAACGCCGATTTTACGCTTTAATTTGAGTAAAACGATTTTCGTTGTGGGAAAAACGCTGGCTGAGTAAAATCGTCCAAAACGTACCGATTTTACGCAAAAACGTAAAAACCCTACGTTTTGCAAAAAAACGCGATTTTACCTTTCCCCCAAAATCGATTACATTACACGGTCTCCAGTCCAGGCTGAGTCACAAATCACAATCTCACTTCTCTTCTCCATTCCTTTTTCTGCCCAAGCATAGCAATTCGACGCTGGAACTCTGGTTCTTCGTCGCTTAGCCCCTCTGCGGCACCATGGTTGCTTCCACCATCCAACGAGATATAATCAGGGTTGCGGACGAGCTTGCCTCAGTAGCGGATAGCTTTTATGGTCTCTTCATCGGGAAACAACGACCCAGATGATTTCTTGCCATTTGTAAGCCCTATTGAAGCCAATTTGTCCAGCGCATCATCTTTAGCACTGCGAAAGAAGTCAGCCTCTTTCTCCTTAAGCTCATCTTGTTCGTCCTCGAATCGATTTGGTACTTCTTTCACTTGGTTCCGAGGGTTTCATAAGGCCTTTTAACACAATAACGAGTTCGGAGGAGGGTTTAGAATCCAAGAAGGACGAGAACCGCTAGCCAAAGTTCGTGTGTTCTTCAAGCTCACGGAGTGCTTCCTTGGTGTAGGTTCCGGCTTGGGGCTGAACGTTAGAAGGAACAGAAGCTGTGGCGGGCGAGGAATGAGCAATACGGTCTTTCAGGGAGGTAATCTTGTGAGATGAGGAAGACGACTTGGCAAGACGAGAAGAGGAGTTGTCCAGAACGGACCGTTTCGAACGCGATGGGGTTTCATGATGTAGTTGAAGATCATGTGGAGCATAATGCCTTTGATGATAATGACTTGAATGATTTATTAGCTTAGATTGTGAATTGTGATCTGTGACAATTATTTACATTTCAGTTGCAAATGAGTGGTACTGAATTTAAATTAGACTTGTATTTTGAACTGTATTGAGGTTGTTTGCCTTTGTTTAAATGGTATTTGATGACAATGTTGGATATTTTGATTGATATTGTATGGATGAATATATGTATGAATGATGACAGGTGCCTTACTTTTCTTGAATTTCTTTATATATATATGCAGGTAAAAACTACGTTTTGTATTACGATTTTACGTTTTACGATTTTTCATTCCCCTACCGCTTTTAGGTGAAAACTACGTTTTCACTACCATGGTTATAAGTGAGTGTTTCTCCCGTCCTCCTCCTTTTTTTTTATTTATCATTATTATCTTTTATAATTTTTAAATCATATTTATCCAATTAATATAAAAAATCACAATATTTTTTTAACTTTTCTCTTATCTTTTCGATCAACAACTCATAAAAAATAATTGAAAAAAAAAATAGATGATAAAAGAATCTACTTCCATGGCTATGTGGGTGCTACGTCCTAACTACTAGGGCAGAGTGAACTTTTTTTTATATTAAAAAATGTTAATTATATTATTTTAAAATATTTATGTTTATCAATTTTTTTAAATTATTTTACCTAACTTATAAAGTGATATATATCTAAGAATACATTAATATATAATATGATTAATTAATTAATTTAACTTTTTTAATTTCTAAAAAATTAACTATATCTTATATATATATTTAGGATCGAATAGATTTTTCTTTTTTGTAATTCTTTATTTTCTTAATTTATATTTAATTATTTTTTCTTTCTTTTTTTTCAAGTACACCTGTACTGTACTTTAGTATCTTAACCTTTAACTATCAAAGCCTTGTAAATATAAAACATCTTCCCTAGGAATAGGAAAAGCTACATCCAGAATCAGACCAATTATTTGAGCGATATGTCCCAGGTTCCTTTTTTTTTTTTTTAAGCAGAAACCTCAGGACATGTCTTCCCATCTCTAACTCTAATGCACTTAATTACTATCCTACTCGCGCTACACTTCATGCTCATCAAAAGCATCATAGAACACTATTTAGATTTTAGATTGAATTTAAGTTAATTTTCATATTTTTAATAATTTTTATTTTAACTAACAGATAACCCAGAATAAAAAATATAACTGTAGCTTTTTTAAAAATATATATTTAATATGAAAAAATAATAGTTTAAGATTTTATTCTAACAGGACTAAATTTAATTTTTTTTTTTTTGCTATAAAAGGAGGCAACGCCTTAATTAATTAGAAACAATAAGAGGGATAAGATCCCATGCAATCACTTAAAACCAAGGTCCTCATAAAAGAAGGACATAACTCAAAAAGACAAGAAGTAGATAAACCTTCCTTAGCCAGCCGATCAGCCACTGTATTTCGTTCTCAAAACACATGTCTCCACTGGACCTCCCATTGGTAACCTTATCGCAAGTTCACAACCAAAAAGCATGTCAATTGGATCAGCGTACAATGTGAGCCCTGCCTTCATTTATTTAAATTTTTTCGGATCACTACTGTTCTTTTCACAAGAACTCTATGAACTATTTAAAAAAAAATATGAAAAAATTAACTTTTAAAAATTGAATTTAATCAGATTAAAGATATGATTTAAAATAAGAGTGAAAATGAAAATAATATGTTTGAAGATAAATCATAAACATTTTATTAAATTTCGTAAAATGTCTTGTATTGAAAAATAATGGATATGACCTTATAAATATCCATGTCATATCCATTGTTTACAGTCACTTATATGTATCACAGCATTTTTGTTTAGTTGCTCGTCTGATAGCCAAAGCTTTGCCCTGACTAATCTGGATCCGACCTACGTCGGTATCTGCCTATAGTGGGTGAGTCTCCCGTTCGTCGTGCACCTGACTATGATGGGTGAGTCTTCCAACCGGGCTTTTCTGCATTCTCAAGGCTTGAACTCGAGACCTTACTTAAGGTGACACAAACCGTTTATCACTTGTACCAACCCGTTGGTTGTATCACAACATTGTTTTTTGTTTTTTACATTTTTTTTTTGATACATGGCGAGGGGAGGGGGATCGAACTAAGAACCTAAGGGGGGAAATGAATCCCAATACTTTTTTTTTTTTGGTACATTGTTTTACTAAACCAAGTGAAAATGAATCCGGACTTGAACTTCATGAAAATGGGCCCATGCTTGGCCCAAAAATAATCGGGAAATGAGCCCATTCATACTTGAACTTTGCATCATTTAGTTTGGCAGAATTAATCTGAGGCCATTATATCAAAAAAAAATTAATTTGAGGCCATTTCTGTCTGCATGGATTTTATTCTCTCCCATATAAGGACTTTGGTTATTCTTTATAATTTCATCAATTTGTCATCCTTAAACGTAATTAACTTTTCGCTGTGGTCCCTCCAAAACGATTGCCAATTCACTGTGGTCCCTCCATATAAGGACTTTGGTTCTTCTTTATAATTTCATCAATTTGTCATCCTTCAACGTAATTAACTTTTCACTGTGGTCCCTCCAAAACGATTGCCAATTCAGAAGCATCGTTTACTCTGATTCTGTTCACACTGACGTATATAGTTTAATAATTATTATATGTCTCAAAATACGTTGCTTTTAAAATAGAAGCCATAAGAATATTGCCAAATGAAATATATAGATACAGACGTATTCATATCTCACATAATTATAATATTTTATATTAATATAGATTACCAAAAAATCATATTAATATAAAATATATGCAAGTGTCAAGCCTGAACTATACTTATTTGTCGATGTAATCAACTATGGGGCTGTTACCGGGTGATGGACAACTCCTAATCTGGCTTTAACCAATTAGGCTGCCCTTAGCTACATTTCTGCTAATGCATTATTTTTTCTTTGCCTCTGAATAATCCGAATCACCTTAATTAAAATCGTTAATCAACTCCTGGTGCATGATGATTCTTGGGAGAATCACACTCAGGTCCCAAGGAACACAAAAAATTACAATAAGGTCCCAGCAAGAATTCACATTACAAAGAAGTCCCCAGGGACTTTTTTGTTAATAATTCATCTTAAGAAAAGTCCTTATTGCCCTTCCTACATTAGAAAGGAAACAAAACGTCTTGGAACAAAACGAAAAGTGGATAACAGGGAAAACCATGCGCACGAGCCGGAATGAGAAGTGGAAAATCGGAGCGGGGAAAAATGGAGCCACACGTGAGCGGCGGTGAATCGAATCTCCACGTTGAAGGCATTGACATTTTCATATCTTGGGCAAAGCTTAGATTGTAGCCGTCATCTTCTCTTCTCTGTTCGAATTCTATGGGTGTATGTTCAGGGTTGATGAAGGGTTGAAGTTTGAGCTCATTAGTGGACTATAAGCTCATATCTAGGTAAGTAATGCTAAGATTTTGTTAAAGATATCATCTTTATTGTTGAAGTTGGGGTTTCATGTTCTTGGGAGGGTTTTCAAACATTATGCTCTGTTTTTGGGAAGGTAATGAGAGGGTATGCTCTGTTTTAGTGGTTTTTGGTTGATATGATTATGAATCGTTGTTTAAAAGTTCGATAAAAGATAATAAATTTGTTGTAAATACGTACTTTTATTGTTGCTAATATATAAAAAGAAAACGCATTGAATCTCAATTTCAAAACAAGAAGGAGTATCATTGTGGGAGATGCCATGAGTTTGGACACACAGTGAAGACATGCAAAAATCCAAATCCCAACTGAAAAGAATATGTACATGCTTTTGGTGACTTAAATGTTTTGTCATTTTGTCTATATACACCTAGGGCAAGTGACTTCATGTAACCCCTTTTTGTATTTTGATGGGTGGGAAAGAAGTTGTAATTATAGCATACACCTAGGGCAAGTGACTTCATGTTTCACCCTTTTTGTATTTTGATGGGTGGGAAAGAAGTTGTAATTATAGCATACACATGGAAGTCAAATTATATGATATTAAGTTCAATGAGTGGGTGCAAATAGCCACTTACTCATACAACTTAATACTTTAAAATTATATGAAATTATATTCTTTGTCAAAATTCTCAAATTTGTTGTAAATATATACTTTTTCAGTTGTAAATTTATACTTTTTGTGTTGTAAATAGCCTCTGGAAGTCACAATGGAAAAAACGAAGGTTTTCATATTTGTTGTAAATATATACTTTTTCAGTTGTAAATCTATACTTTTTGTGTTGTAAATAGCCTCTGGAAGTCACAATGCAAAAAACGAAGGTTTTCATATTTGTTGTAAATCTATACTTTTCGTATATAAATCTATACTTTTGTGTTGTAAATAGCCTCTGGAAGTCACAATGCAAAAATGAAGGTTTTCATATTTGTTGTAAATCTATACTTTTCGATTGTAAATCTATACTTTTTGTGTTGTAAATAGCCTCTGGAAGTCACAATGCAAAAACGAAGGTTTTCATATTTGTTGTAAATCTATACTTTTCGATTTGTAAATCTATACTTTTTGTGTTGTAAATAGCCTCTGGAAGTCACAATGCAAAAACGAAGGTTTTCATTTGTTGTAAATCTATACTTTTCGATTGTAAATCTATACTTTTGTGTTGTAAATAGCCTCTGAAGTCACAATGCAAAAACGAAGGTTTTGATTTGTTGTAAATCTATACTTTTTGTGTTGTAAATAGCCTCTGGAAGTCACAATGCAAAAAACGAAGGTTTTCATTTGTTGTAAATCTATACTTTTTCGATTGTAAATCTATACTTTTTGTGTTGTAAATAGCCTCTGTAAGTCACAATGCAAAAAACGAAGGTTTTCATATTTGTTGTAAATCTATACTTTTCGGTTGTAAATCTATACTTTTTGTGTTGTAAATAGCCTCTGGAAGTCACAATGCAAAAACGAAGGTTTTCAGATTTGTTGTAAATCTATACTTTTTCAGTTGTAAATCTATACTTTTGTGTTGTAAATAGCCTCTGGAAGTCACAATGCAAAAAACGAAGGTTTTCAGATTTGTTGTAAATCTATACTTTTCGGTTGTAAATCTATACTTTTGTGTTGTAAATAGCCTCCGGAAGTCACAATGCAAAAACGAAGGTTTTCATATTTTCCCATCCCCTGTTGAACAACACATTATCAGTTTACTCAACATTCAACATAGTTTTTCCAGTTAATAATGTACATTTGGCTCGAAGGCTAGTCACAATAGTCAGATCTTACTCAACATTCCCATAGGCTTTCAGTTTACTCAACATTCAAAATAGTCAGATCTTGCATTGCTTTCAACATAGATCTTGCTTTCATACATTCAGTTGCCATATACATTGTCAAAATAAGCCTATTCTCAATGCAAACAATTTCAACTATTTTACAATAACATCTACAACTTTATTTCTTCTTCTTCGATTGTTGGTTGCCTGGCAGTCGGGACAACACCTTCTGCGCATGTGTGTTATTCTCATGCGATACAAGCCACCATAAGCATTCAACCTTAATCTGCTCCAGTTGTTCTTGTGATAACTTAGGCATGGTATACCCTTCTTTGTCTTGGGGAGAGCCATTCCATCCGTGTAACCATGATAGAACATGGATACCAAAAGAATGCCTGAAATGAAAATGTCACATACCAACCAAAAATTTCAAAGTGATGAACAACAATGAACCCAAAATACTTACGTATCATTTTGCAAATGCACTTTGGCCCAGTTTACTTGGTCAGGAATTTGTCTTCCTTTGGCAAATAGTTCTGGTTTCACTCTTCGAAGTATTTTATGGAAGCAATCTCTCCGTATGAACATAAAAATGTTTCAGTCACCATAATCGCTTAGTTACCATAAAAATGTATGAACACAGGATAGCATCAAGTATAAAACATTACCATAGTTACGATGATGATTTAAGCTATAGATGTAAAAGTGAAAGCTTTCAAAATAATATAACCAAGGCATTTAGTACAACTACAACTCGTTTCACATCAAGACAATTTTAAGATAAATTCAGAGAATATGAACTTTGAATTCAAAAGGCAATGACTTCAGCAAAATGAAGTTCAGTGGCTCAAATTCCTTCAGGAAAAAGTTGAATGAATTGCATATGATCCCACTTTCTAATTCAACTCAACTCAATCATGTTTTGGCCTTCTTTACTTCAGATAGATTAAAAGAAAAATGCAATTCCACCCAAAAGTTTAAGTTTTTAAGCTCTATTAAGTTGCAAGATCCAACAATTCCAGTTCAATTCCAATGAACTAAGTAGTGTTTAGTCACAACGAAGCAACTTAATTATTCGGACTAAAGCAAATATCATGAAACTCATTACTTACATTTGTATAGGGAGGAAGAACAAAACCGGGGTAGGTATTATATAGGGAGGAAAACTTGGCTAAAAGGGCCTACTACTAAAAGCGAGTGTGGAAAAACAAATGATAATGGCTATAATCCTTATAAACCTTAGATTATCATTCGAACATTTCATCAAACGAACATAATAAATTTAATGTTCCAATTCAAACATCAAAGCAATGAGTTTCGGATTTCATCAATCATTTTCTCGCACAATGTGGTATCTACGCACAAGTTCCCGCAAAATGTGGTATCTACGCACAATATCCAGTTATCCACAACCTCTGAGAATCAATGGCGATGATAACAAATCCTAAGAGTCTAAGACCTTCAAGAGCAATAACAAGTAAGAGTAATAAGAGGGGAAAAATCATCAGAACATATTAACTAAAAATTTTACGCATAGCTTTGTCCAATCTCATTCTTACCCACTCGAATCCAGATTAGTTTTGCACAGCAATGAAGAAATGGCTTATAAATTCGTTTTGCTAAGAGTAATAAGAGGAAGGAAGCGAAAATTAAAATTTCAAATAACCCTAAAAAACTGCCGGCGAACAACTCACTTACACGATGCAGGGAGTCTCGCGCAATCCCACCGGCGACGAACAAGGAAGGGGGAAGAAAAACAAAGACGCTAATTTCACACTCTCTCGAACGCCGTCCCAGTGTCTCTCGGTCGAATGGACGGCGTCGAAGAAGGTCGCTCGGGCGACGGCGTCGAGGAAGGCTACTCGGGCGACGGCGTCGAAGAAGGTGCTCGGGCGACGGCGTCGAGGAAGGTCGCTCGGGCGACGGCGTCGAAGAAGGTGCTCGGGCGACGACGTCGAAGAAGGTGCTCGGGCTCGGTCGAATCTGATGGAATGAGAAGGTGCTCGTGGGTTATGTGTGTTTTCCCCTTGTCCTTAATGGTCATTTTGCATTGACATATAATTACACAGAAGTCCCTAGGGACTTTTGTGTAATGTGAATTCTTGGTGGGACCTAAATGTATTTATTTGTGATCCTTGGGACTTGAGTGTGATTCTCCCATGATTCTTTGCCCAGATCTGTATCTCATAATAATTAACCTGCCAAGTCTTACTCTCATACGCAGCTTCTTTAACGGATTAACAAATCTTTCAGGCCTAAGGCTTTGTAGCATAATGATCCCAAAGTTTTCTTACAAGTGACAGCGGTAATTTGATACTGCTTGTGATTTGATGTTGACAGTGTTTACTTTTTTACTTTAAAAAAATAAAAATAAAACCTCTTTCCATAGCAGACAGCAACCTGCTTTTCTGCTGCCTCTAACCGGCTATTTACCCAGAAATGGTAATGATTCATAGCTACTCATCCAGCATTGGCTAGCTACTTTATGTCACAGAGATGCGTGTAAGGGGGTGGCTTGGAAATTGGGGTGTGGCTCCCATCCTCTTCCCTTCTCATCCTCTTCTCAATATCAACCGTTGGATTGAAATCTGAACGGTTCAAATTTAATCTTTTATAAAAATATTATTTTTATATTAAAAAAATATTAAATTATTAAAAAATATATAAAAATAATACTTTTATATAATATTAGATCTGAACGGTTAAGATTTTAATCCAACGGCTGAGATGAGGAAGAGGATGGGAAGTGGGTGGGAAGGGAAGAGGACCGTAGCCAACCCCTGGAAATTGCATGATGTTATTTCATATATTGGTTCTATTTATAAGTTTTTTTTAACTAAATCACATATATCAAAGAGTGGTAGTTAACTCAATGATTATGAGATAAATTTTAAACTTTTTAACTTTACGCTTATTTATAAATGAGTATTTTTCAATTCTTAATTCTCTATATATTTTTATTGGTACAATTAATACCGGCAAAATTGTCATAATCTCATTTACTACTATAAAAATGGACTTATAAATAAAACCAAATTTATTAGTCAAAAAATACTTACAAATAAGACTGTTATTTTTTAAAAAATAAAAAATAAAAGAAGCTGAATATTGATATTTATTTTTTATAGTACTAACTTAACTTATATTGATTTCAAAAAAAAAAAAACCATTATCCATTTATAGGCACTGTGTCAATTGAAGGTCTCACTTTCTGACAACTTTTTGAGCATCTGGGAGAAAAGAGTACAAGCTAGCTAGTTTCATGGAAAAGATAGTGCAATAAATATTTTTAAAAAAAAAAAAAGGAAAGGAAAGATATTAAAGTGCGTGAGAAGTGGTCCAAAAAAAATTAAAGAAGCTGAATATTAATATTTTTTATATTACTAACTTAACTTATATTGACTTAAGAAAAAAAAAATTACCATTATCCATTTACAAACACGGTGTATATTGGAGGTCTCACTTTCTGTCAACTTTTTGGGCATCTCGGGAAAATGAGTATAAACTAGCTAGTTTCATGGAAAAGTTAAGTGCAATAAAGATTTAAAAAAAAAAAAGGGAAAGGAGAGAAATTAAAGTGCGTGAGAAGTGGTCCAAAAAAAATTAAAGAAGTTGAATATTGATATTTATTTTTTATAGTACTAACTTAACTTATATTGACTTAAGAATTTTTTTTTTACCATTATCCATTTACAAACATTTTTTTGGGCATCTCGGGGAAAGGAGTACAAGCTAGTTAGTTTCATGGAAAACTTAAATGCAATAAAGATTTTTTTTTAAAAAAAGGAAAGGAAAGAAATTAAAGTGCGTGTGAAGAGATCATCTTCAAGGGAAAGATAATGACTCATGAGAAAGGATTCCATAGAAAATTGAAAGCCCGCCACTAAGTGGTGTTTATATTACATGGCTTTTTGCGAGGGAAAGTAAAAGTACTATGTCTGGTTGGTTGATGTGTGAATATTGATATTTATTAGTATAGTACTAACTTAACTTATCTTGACTTTAAAAAAAATTACCATTATCTATTTACTAGCACTGTGTATGTTGGAGGTCTCACTTTCTGACAGCTTTTTGGGCATCTCGGGGAAAGGAGTACAAGTACAAGCTAGCTAGTTTCAAGGAAAACTTAAGTGCAATATATATATATATATATTAAAAAGGAAAGGAAAGAAATACTACTGCGTGAGAAGTGGTCTTTTTCATGGGAAAGATAATGAGTCATGAGAAAGGAATCCAAACAAAATTGAAAGACTGCCACTGAGTGGTGTTTAAATTACATGGCTTTTTGCAAGGGAAAGTAAAAGTACTACGTCTGGTTGCTGTGCGAATATTGATATTTATTTTCTTTAGTACTAACTTAACTTGTCTTGATTTTTTTTAAAAAAAAATTACCATTATCCATTTACAGGCACTGTGTATGTTGGAGGTCTCATTTTATGATAACTTTTTGGGCATCTCGGGGAAAGGAGTACAAGCAAGCTAGTTTCATAAAAAACTAAGCAGAATAAAGATTTTTTTTTTTTTTTAAAAGGAAAGGAGAGAAATTAAAGTGCGTGAGAAGTGGTCCAAAAAAAATCAAAGAAGCTGAATATTGATATTTATTTTTTATAGTACTAACTTAACTTATCTTGACTTTTTTTTAAAAAAATACCATTATCCATTTACAGACACTTTGTCAGTTGGAGGTCTCACTTTCTGACAACTTTTTGGGCATCTCGGGGAAAATGAGTACAAGCAAGCTAGTTTCATGGAAAAGTTAAGTATAATAAAGAATTTTTTTTAAAAAGGAAATGAACTAAATTAAAGTGCGTAAGAAGTGGTCTTTTTCATGGGAAAGATAATGAGTCATGAGAAAGGAATCCAAAAAAAATTGAAAGACTGCCACTGAGTGGTGTTTAAATTACATGGCTTTTTGCGAGGGAAAGTAAAAGTACTACGTCTGGTTGCTGTGCGAATATTGATATTTATTTTCTTTAGTACTAACTTAACTTGTCTTGATTTAAAAAAAAAAAATACCATTATCCATTTACAAGCACTGTGTATGTTGGAGGTCTCACTTTTTGACAACTTTTTGGGCATCTCGAGGAAAGGAGTACAAGCTAGCTAGTTTCATGGAAACATTAAGTGCAATAAAGATTTTTTTTTTAAAAAAAAAAGGAAAGGAAAGAAATTAAAGTGCGTGAGAAGTGGTCCTTTTCTTGAGAAAGATGATGACTCATGAGAAATGAATCCATAAAAAATTAAAAGACCGCCCCTGAGTGGTGTTTATATTACATGGCTTTTTGCAAGGGAAAGTAAAAGTACTACGTCTTGTTGCTGTGTGAATATTGATATTTATTTTTTATACTTCTAACTTAACTTATCTTTACTTAAAAAAAAATTACCATTATCCAATTACTGGCACTGTGTCAGTTGGAGGTCTCACTTTTTGAAAACAATTTGGGCATCTTGGAGAAAGGAGTACAAGTTAGCTAGTTTCATGGAAAAGTTAAGTGCAACGAATATTTTTTTTTAACCAAAAAAAAGGAAAGGAAAGAAATTAAAGCGCGTGAGAAGTGGTCCAAAAAAAAATTAAAGAAGCTGAATATTGATATTTATTTTTTATAGTACTAACTTAACTTATCTTGACTTAAAAAAACAATACCATTATCCAGTTACAGACATTGTGTATGTTGGAGGTCTCACTTTCTGTCAACTTTTTGGGCATCTGGGGGAAAGAAGTACAAGCAAGCTAGTTTCATGGAAAAACTAAGTGCAATAAAGATTTTTTTTTTTAAAAGGAAAGAAATTAAAGTGCGTGAGAAGTGGTCCTTTTCATGGGAAAGATAATGATTCATGAGAAAGGAATCCAAACAAAATTGAAAGACTACTACTGAGTGGTGTTTAAATTACATGGCTTTTTGTGAGGGAAAGTAAAAGTACTACGTCTGGTTGCTGGGTGAATATTGATATTTATTTATTTTTAGTACCAACTTAACTTATCTTGACTTAAGAAAAATTACCATTATCCATTTACAGGCATTGTGTATGTTGGAGGTTCCACTTTCTGACAATTTTTGGCCATCTCGGTGTAAGGAGTAGAAGCTAGCTAGTTTCATGGAAAAGTTAAGTGTAATAAAGATTTTTCTTAAAAAAAAAAAAGGAAAGGAAAGAAATTAAAGTGCATGAGAAGTGGTCTTTTACATGGGAAATATAATGGCTCATGAGAAAGGAATCCAAAGAAAATTGAATGACTGCCACTGAGTGGTGTTTAAATTACCTGGCTTTTTGCGAGGGAAATTAAAAGTACTACGTTTGGTTGCTGTGTGAATATTGATATTTATTTTTTACAGTACTAACTTGACTTGAATTGACTTAAAAAAATAATTACCATTATCCATTTACTGACACTGTGTCAGTTGGAGGTCTCACTTTCTGTCAACTTTTTGGGCATCTCGGGGAAAGAAGTACAAACAAGCTAGTTTCATGGAAAAGCTAAGTGCAATAAAGATTTTTTTAAAAAAAAAAAGGAAAGGAAAGAAATTAAAGTGCGTGAGAAGTGGTCCTTTTCATGAGAAAGATAATGATTCATGAGAAAGGAATCCAAACAAAATTGAAAGACTGCTAGTGAGGAGTGTTTAAATTACATGGCTTTTTGTGAAGAAAAGTAAAAGTACTACGTCTGGTTGCTGGGTGAATATTGATATTTATCTTTTTAAGTACTAACTTAACTTATCTTGCCTTAAGAAAAAATTACCACTATCCATTTACAGGCACTGTGTATGTTGGATGTTCCACTTTCTGACAATTTTTGGCCATCTCAGGGTAAGGAGTACAAGCTAGCTAGTTTCATGGAAAAGTTAAGTGCAATAAAGATTTTTTTTTTTTAAAAAAAAACAAGGAAAGGAAAGAAATTAAAGTGCATGAGAAGTGATCTTTTACATGGGAAAGACAATGACTCATGAGAAAGGAATCCAAAGAAAATTGAATGACTGTCACTGAGTGGTGTTTAAATTACATGGCTTTTTGCGAGGGAAAGTAAAAGTACTACGTTTGGCTGCTGTGTGAATATTGATATTTATTTTTTACAGTACTAACTTAACTTGACTTGACTTAAAAAAAGAATTACCATTATCCATTTACTGACACTGTGTATGTTGGAGGTCTCACTTTCTGAAAACTTTTTGTGCATATCGGGGAAAGGAGTACAAGCTAGCTAGTTTCATGGAAAAGTTAAGTGCAATAAAGATTTTTTTTTTTAAAAGGAAAGAAATTAAAGTGCGTGAGAAGTGGTCCTTTTCATGGGAAAGATAATGATTCATGAGAAAGGAATCCAAACAAAATTGAAAGACTGCTACTGAGTGGTGTTTAAATTACATGGCTTTTTGTGAGGGAAAATAAAAGTACTACGTCTGGTTGCTGGGTGAATATTGATATTTATTTATTTTAGTACTAACTTAAGAATAATTACCATTATCCATTTATAGGCACTGTATATATTGGAGGTTTCACTTTCTGACAATTTTTGGCCATCTCGGGGTAAGGAGTACAAGCTAGCTAGTTTCATAGAAAAGTTAAGTTTTCAATTGTGCAAAAGTAGACACAACCTTTTAAAAATGATACAATTTAAACCATTACACCAATCAAAACTTAATTGTAGGAGACCAACACTATAAGAAGACTTATTACTCAAATGGCAACTTTGCCAAATAAAATAAACATCAAGTACCGGGGATGGAGGTTGGTAAATAGTGAGCGTGAACAGTGAGGGGTCCAGGAGGTTCGTTGGGAGTCATTTTCAAGGCGTGCATTAATAAATATATATTTAGTAACGCTTGCCGTGAAGAGCAGGGGATTAATAAGCCTGGCTTTTCCATTATTATATTTGTTTGTTTTGACACGTCTTCATCCCAGTCAATATTTTTAATCTATTATTTCCCTCTTTCTTTCTTTCTTAGCTTTCTTTTGGGCCCCTCCCTTATCTGACAGACTCATCGACTTTTTAAGGTAGTCGATGCCATATATATATACCAGCTGCTCTTCTTCTGGTTCGTGCCTCCATCAAATCCCCTCACCCGATCATTTATTTATTTAGCCCCACCATCCCTTCTTTTCTTTGCCTGCTTCCTTCACTGTCTGACAAACACAGCTGATCCCAAACGGTAAAGGATGTCGATCTCATGTGCTTTTCCTGTTGTACCTCAATTTTAGTGACCTACTCAAATTTTTTTTTAATGATTTATTAGATTTTATATAAAATAAGTGACATTTTAATATCTTATTAATAAAAAATGAAGTTGTTTTCAATTTTTTACGATTTTTTAAAATTTTAAGATTTTAAATAAAAAAGAATCTACACACTTTGAAATCTTTAAAAAATCATAAAAAAATCGAAAACAGTTTTATTTTTTACCTATGAGATATTAGAATATGACTCATTTTATATAGAATCTAATAATTCAAATATATTTAGGAAGGTTCCTAAAATGAGGGGTAGCAAGAAAGGCATATTAGACACCCGCCCAAACTCTATTTTGACTGAAGGCTCAAGGCAGTGTCACATCCATGCTGGAGATCTGTACTACCATGTCATACTCTGTTAGTGAAATTATAGACTGATGAGTGATATGATGTTTCCCGCTGTATGACGGCGTCAAAGTTTCCAATAATCAAGTTCAAGTTTCCTTCTTTATAAGATTTAACTGCTGGTAAAAAGAAAATAGGCTGATGGGCACATATATAGTTTGATTTTAGGTACAAAATTTTGATTTATTCACTTTATTTTTCTTATTTAGTAGGCTTAAAAGTAGTCGCCCTTTGGGCTATGGGGCACCGTGGCACCACCGAATAAAGTCATGTTTGGGACATTATTTAAATGTACAGAATAAAAGACGTGTGTGCAGTGAATGTTGTTGAAGTCTGATTGATGGGGCTCTCGATTTCTGATGAGCACCAATTCCTGCTGCCTCACGCCATTGGTTGGTTTAATATATAATTAAACTCCATTATCGTCATGTTACCCCATCTGTTTAAATTTATAATATATTTTTCACTCTTTATGATTATTATCAAGCGGTAATAGGCAAGAGTTGTAATCTCATGTATGGTGAAAATTATTGATGGAAGAGACAACTTAAAGTTTTTTTTTTTTTTTTTTTAAATGATAACAGTATTTTTTTTAAAAAAATAAATCTTGTTCTTATCTTCTGCCCACGAGTATTGTGTTAACTAATTAAAAAAAAAAAAAACCCATTGCTCATAAAAAAATTAACTCAATTTTTATATTACGTGCGAATAACACTGCCATCTACCAGCAATGATTGACGTGGGTGGTTGGCTTGAAAAGATTTCAGCATCTAAATAATTTAGAAGAAAAATAAAAACAATGAGTAGCTAGGAAAATAAATTATAATGGAAGTATGGAACGCAATGGGCAAGAAAATTATTTATTCTATATATGCATGACACTTTAAAATGTATGCTATATTAAGATAAATAGATAATCTTTTGATCTTTAACTCTAAAATGAATCATATGAATTTATATTTATACAAATAACTCTTCTACGACTAATTTATTTCTTAATTTATATAACATGACTGGAATTTTACTCGCATATAATTTAAAGTTTAGGAAAATCATTTACATACATTTAAATTAACTTGAGAAATTTATTATTATTAACACAAAAAATCAAATTACTGGTAGAGCAGAATAATGGACAATAAAACTGGCATTTGCATGAACTCAAAAAAGTTCTGGTGATGAGCTTTATGTCAAAATTTAGACCCGGGGTTATTATTAATTTATTATACCCTGTTTGAATTTTATTATTTTTCTGGGATTTTTTTATTGTTTGCAACCAGCTAAAAAAGTAATTGTCTCATTGACACAGCAAATTATGATTAATAAGAAAATAAGTATTTTAAATATAATCAATCATACAGAAAAAATATGCTGTCCCAAAAAAAAAACTGTGCTTGTGATCAAACTATATGTTCCATATAAGAATCAATCAATAATGCTGGAAAAAAAGAATCAATTATATAATAATAATAGATTTAACCTCATGATATAAGATTTATAAAAATTACATTAATTCTTTTCACCAAATCCATGTTATTTAATAATTTATTGGCATGCAGGTTAGTATTCGTCCTTGTAAAATCATTATTTAATGTAACTGATTCCTTCATTTCAAGGGAATCTCGCCAGGTAGCAAACGGTCACTCTAGAAAATACCCTTTTATATCGTGTAGTGTATAATTTATGGGAAAAATACTTCTCATGTTGTAGGAGAATTGTTTTCTCATATCACACATATGAAATAGTGGGACCCATATATATATATATAATTAGCATTATATATATGTGGGTCCTACCATTTCATATATGTGTAGGAATCTTCTTATTCTCATGCAATATAAGAAGTTTAAACTTCATATTTTATATAAGAAACGGGGTCTCTTTTAATTTTTACAGTGCAGCACGATATTGAAATTGAATGTAGAAATAACTAGTAAAAATATTTTTTTTTTTTCATTCTTTAATCAGTGAGGTAAATGTTAATTATAATTATTCTTATTTCAAGTCAGTAATTCCAATCTCAGCTAATTCTTAGGCTAAACTTTCGGTTTGATTTTCCAAGTTTACATAAGATGGGCCTCCTTCCGCTTAATTTAATCACTTTTGTTTTTTTAAATATTTTTAAAATTTTATATGATATTTGGTATATAATAATTTAAAATTAGTTACTCGTAATAATTTTTTTTTTCATAAATTATTAATTTTCTGTTGGGAAAGAATGAACGTTGATTAGGAGCATTTGGCTGGGGTGAAAGAAAGATTTAATAAAAAATAAATAAAATGGATGTGTTGTTATAACGTATACCTGTTGCGCGTGAAATAATGGGGAGGACTCTGTATAATTAAGTTGGCATCATAATTATCATAAAATTATTATCTTGAGCAACTTGGTTGAAGCATTACACCAATTCAATAGCGATCACCTTTCTCAAGATTATATTCTCAATAGACATATCAGACTAATATGCAAGTTAAATGTTACTTTTGATTTTATAATATGGAGGCTAATCATTGGATGTTAAAATTGGCATCCTCAACATTTTGCATGCTCACTATAAAGCCACTTTCTTAAAATATATATTAGACACAAGCTTCATTTTTCACGCATCCTTTTATTTAAAAAAAAAAACAATTACAAGCTGTAACTTCATGTGAAAATAGGGAAAAAGTTGCCCCAAATCCTTAGATCCTATACAGACCACAAGAAACGGTGAGCTTTCCTTTCTTTTTTCTTTTTCTTTTTTTTAAGAAAAACGGATTAAAGGCTAGCATGTTTAGGAATTTTGTAAGTTTTAAAAGTGCTTATTTATGTAAATAGATACAAACTTTTCTTACATATTTATCTAATTATAAATTACTATGATTGAAGCTATTTTTGAAAACTTTAATTACTATTTTAAACGAACACGCACATCAAAGCACTTCCTCAAATACATAGGGTGTGCATGGTAACGCTCCCAGAATGTGTTTTTTGTTAATTTCTGTTTCCTGGAACACAAATGGATGAGAAATCTGTTTGGTAAATCCGGTTTTTTTGTTGTTCCTGGATGAACCGGTTCAATTTTTGTCTTTGGGAATAGAAAAAAAAGCAGAAAATTCATGCTTTTCTATTTCTGGGCACAAAATCAAAATTTATTCCTCAACCTACAACCTCTCTTCTTTCTCTCGAAAACCTTTCGCAGTGTCAACTACCCTCCCCACCCCCACCGCACCGCCGCCACCCCCACCGCACCGCCGCCGCCGCCACCACCCCCACCGCACCCCCGCCGCCGCCGCCACCACCACCACCCCCACCCCCACCGCACCACCACCACCGCCGCCGCCGCCGATGCCGCAACCGCCGCCGCCACTACCACCACCGCCACCACCACGACCGTCACCGCCACCGCCACCACTACCCCCACCTCACCGCCACCGCCGCCACCACCACCCCGTTGCCGCCGCCCCCACCTCGTCGCCGCCACCCCCACCTCATCGCCACGACCGCCGTCGTCGCTGCCACCACCACCACCGCCATTGCTGCCACCACATAAATAATTTTTTGAATATAAAAATTACAAAAAAAGCTGTTCCATCTCAAAACGTCTTTGAGAATGAATGGTTGCCATGCACAGCCATAGGTTTCAATTTCATTGAAAATCGTTTTGGACTATGGTGGGGCTCATCCCTCACCATTCACGGAACCACTATCTGAATGAATAGGGAAAGCTCATTTCATCTAAACCGTATAAATTTAATTTTTTTTTAAAAAAAAATATTATTTTAATAGGTAGAAATATATTAAAAAAATATTTTAATTAATATTTTTTAAAAATGATTTTTCCATTTAAAAATCATTAATTAAAAAGATTAAATCTAAATAGTCTCGATGAGCCCTGAACGGCTCAGATGAACCGAGGTGAAACTGATTCGCGCGATTCAGACTGCTCCTGCCATTACTTTACTGGCTCTCGTTCTACCCACGTGCTCTAATTGATACCCCCCTCCTCTCTACACAAACCAACAATTCTACTTTTTTTAAAAAAAATATATTTTCTTACAAAAATAGGGTAATAATTACAATAATAATAAAATAATAAAAACCCTGCCATCTTGTCATTTTATTATCCTCACGTGTTTAAATTCCAAGGTCTTCCTATGATCATTCATCCTCACCCTCTCCTCTTACCTTTTCTGCAATGGTTTTGCTCTTTCACACTCCGCTTCGCAGTCAGATGAATACTCGGAAATATTCCTTTTCAACGGCGATTTTGTTCTTATTGTACGTTTTGATTCCCAGAGACTCGGCAGTCTCACTCGCTCAGCCCATATCCTTCAGTTCTTCCGCTTACGACGGCGCCTTCATCGCTGACCGAAGATGTTACGATCCGGAAGACGACGAGGCGACGACTTCCATGTCCTCCGCGACCTGCAAGAACCAGACGCGCCGAGGAACCGCGGCGGCGGAGGATTGTTTGGTGTGGAGCAAGGAGTGTTCGGAGGCGGTGCTGAGCATAGCGCGGCGGCCGGAGATGGGAGAGTGGCTGAGACGCGTGAGGAGGAGGATCCACGAGAATCCGGAGCTGGCTTTTGAAGAGTACGAGACGAGCCGTTTGATAAGGGAGGAACTAGATCTGATGCAAGTTAGTTATCGATATCCTCTGGCCAAGACCGGAATTCGAGCCTGGATCGGCACCGGGTTACCACCGTTTGTTGCGATCAGAGCTGACATGGATGCGCTCCCTATTCAGGTTCGTTCCGCCGTTCTTTGATTAGTTCGTCTCCTTGTGATGTTCACATGATTTGTCCCCACTATTCTTTAATTTTTTCACAATGTAATTTGTAAATTATAAAATAATTATGATTTTTTTAATTTAATCTAAAAAATAATGATATAAGTAATTATTCGACAGACTACATTTAAGGGGGCTTGATTTACTTAAGTATCAACTTGTATGGTTTTAAACTATCATATCTTATCTTATTTTTTCTATAACGACGACATGGAATATTCATTCTTAGTTAGTTCTGATTTGTCCCCTAATCTTCTGACACAGATATTATCTGTCTCATATCCTGGCAGATTTGTGTCAGACATCTTGTGAAATGATGTACTTGATCATGTACCTTGAATAGGATAACATAAAATAATTAATTTTTATGAAAATGTGAGTTTTTTTTTTTTTTAATGAGATGGCATGTTTTTGAAGTGTGAAGAAGTAAGATTATATATGAATATATGGAACAAAGAAGCATAGAATTAGTGATATGGTGGGGGAGGAAAGAAGTGTGGTGTGTTGTTATGAGGAGATGGTAAAATTTGGTAGAGAATGAGAATGAAGAAGAAAAGTGAAAGTGGTTTAAGTAATATTTGTGTGGGAATATGATGGTGTAGGAAGCGGTTGAATGGGATTACAAATCCAAAGTGACCGGCAAAATGCATGCTTGTGGGCACGACGCACATGTGGCCATGCTGATGGGTGCTACCAAGATCTTGAAGACTCGTGAGCATTTACTAAAGGTTCTCTTCTTTCCTTATCATGATCTCCTCCACACACACACTCTCTCTCTTCTTTTACACTCATCTCTTAATCACTGCATTCATTATATTGAGCATCAATTACCTTGTTCAATTATCATTCTCTTAATCAGTATGTCACTCTACAGTAGTATCATAAAAACATTACCACAAGTTTCGAAAATTTCAAGGTAATTAAATTACTCATTAGTAAAAATATCCATAATTAGTAAGTTTTCACTACGACAAGGATTACGTGTTGGCGGGTCTCCATTTCTGTGAGCCCAACTGGCTCACCTTGTACTTGTGGGTCATATGACCTTGAATCAGCAGACATTTTGCCTTGGGCTGTACTGTACCACTTTTCTGGGGGTAATTTCTTTTTAAATTTTTAAAGGACAAAAAAGAACGTTCTCTCACCTTGAGTGTGAATTTTAGAAATGCTAGTGCCCGCCGTTCCTCCACCAAAACTCTGACTTTAATTTGAAAACGGCACAAGTTGTGGGATTCAAAGATATACACAATAATACAAATACCCTATATATAGGTCTATACTATGTCTGTCCTCTTTTCTATTCATATTACAGTCCGTCTTGTGGATTTAAAATATATTTTCATTTGATGGACAAATGTCGCTTTTGATTCTTAATTTCCTTTTATTCGGTTATCTCATTAATTCTCACAAAATACTAGTTCTTCCTCTTTTTATTTTTTATTGATTATCATGTTTATTTATTTCCTGATATATATATATCTTATAGGTTAACGATTACTACCTTCTACCAACAGCATAGTGTATTGTAGGGTTGATCAAAACCCGTGTCATTTGGTCGGCCCGGTCGACTAAACCAAATTGTCCTGGACCAAAATTGGTCCAGACAATTTGACCGGACCGACCGGACAAACAGCTCGGGTTGGATCGACCTCGGTCAGGGGACTTAAAACCCACAGGCTGGTCCTGGTCGACCCGAGCTCTCTTTTAAAAAAAAAAAAATTCACTACTACACCGAGTCACTCACCAGAGTCGAACATCTTAATATGCTTTTTAATTTATAGAAATCACTTTTCACTAAGTCACTTTTTATTACTTTCGAAATCAAGTGAAACTAGAGCTAAAATATTGTCTCCAAGAAGGGAAAAAAAAGGAAAAATATTGCAAAAAACTGAAAAAAAAAAGCGGATCGCCTCGATGGTCCAGCCAGTCCAGCAGTCCGGTCCGGTCCCAGCCCGAGCTCGGGCTGGTACTGACCGGACCGACCTCAGCTGAATTTTCCAACCCGAGGTAAAATCGGGCTAGACCTCGGGTTACCCTCCAACCCGGTCTAGCCCGGTCCATGATCATCCCTAGTGTATTGTACCATATTCATTCTAAATGAATTTTATGCGCAGTTTTCTCCCCCTAAAAGTAATTTCCCAAAACCAAACTTTCTAGCAACTTTTGGTACCGACTCACAAACAGGGAGTTAAGGAGACATGAGAGGAGTTAGCAGAGACACTCTTTTTCACTTGCGAGATGCTAAGATTCTGATTTTCAAACTTCACATTTATTTTATCTATTTCATCCGACAGAAATATAAATTACTGGGGCGGAGCTTGGGACAAAAATTGGGGGGGGGGGCCAAATAGTGGTGGGGGCTTCGGGGGTAGCGCCCCCGAATTTTTTTTTTTAAAGGAAAATTTTATATGCATTAAAAAGTAAAAGAATATAAACAAGAAAAGAAAATATATAAAAAAATACACCACTAACCTTGGAAGGCAAGAGGCTTTAATTTATGTGATTGTGAATCTTTGATTCAACCATAGACTTCATGAAAAATCAATAAACTTCATCCACAGGTGTAGTGTAAAATGGGTAAAAGCATACTAAAAAATATACCACAAAAGTACATTTCACTAATAAGCTAAAAATTTCAGGTAATTAAAATGAAATATAGAAAAAAATGACAAGATTAATATAAATCATATAAGGCTCCACATAGAACACAACTTGAATTATAAGCCCCAAATATATAAAAAGAGGGGGGAAATTGGGGGGCCAAAATTTAATTTTACATTATATTTTAAAAAAAATGAAAAATTCTAAGGATTTTTTTTTTGGGGGGCCATGGCCCCCTTGTCCATTAGAAGATCCGCCTATGAATATAATACACACACGCCGAAATATTACCATCTGGCATATTAATTGCTTGAACTTGTTATAATTTTTTTTTTTTTAAAAAAGGACCCTTCAACCGCATTATTTCATGTGAATGAAAAAGGTAGGGCATCTCCTTTCAGATTTCTTCTTGAGCAGATCATGTGATCATCGATTTGTGCGAACAAAATTATATACATAGGGTGGTTGTCTAGCCTGTTTTGAGCTTTGACAACCGACTATGGGCACATTTTGTCGCATCTTTATTAGCAGTTTAATTATCTCATCAATAATAAAAAAAAAAAAAACCAACACGAATAAAAACTAACGTGAGACCCATATATATATATATATGTATATATATATAAGGGCAACGTCTTCTTTCCAAATTCCAATAATGTGATTGAAAACTCTCACTCTCTCTCACATGCACGCAGTGCATCTTCGTCATGACGAGGGCGATAAAGTGTTTTGTTGACTCCTGACATATTAACCTTTTTATTATTATAAAAGTAAAATAAAGTACTTTTGATATTATCTCCAGTTTGAAGTGGTTAGTTGGTTGCCCTCTCAATACAAATATCTCTTTTGAGACTCTAACTCGAGACACAAAAAGATTTAATGTGGCCTTATACTATTAGAGCAACCATATGCTAGTAGAATATTTAATTTTCCAGTACTGCATGTGTGTAAATGAGTCAACAAAATGTAGTGAGAGAATTCTACAGTAGAATGTAGATGCCGCCATAGCCATTAACATTATTGTGCTATAGCCTGTTAAATATTATTCATTGCTTCTAGTTCCAAACTCTGAAAAACCATTAAACTCGTAGGAGGGAATGGCATCTGCCGCTTTTACTGTGCGATATAGAGAACCTGTTCTGAAATATTATAGGTACTAGCTTAAAAGCTAATGGTGGAAGCCCCTAATAATGCTCGCTTGCTTTGTCTTGTATTGGCCACAACACGTGATTCAATATATTATTGCTCAGGAGCTTTTTCTTCCTCGTTAAACAGAAAGGAATCTCAGAGAATGGGACCAGTAAAAAGTTGTATAACAAGCATCCACTTTTAATTTCTGTCCGTTGAGAACCACTACTACTAGGGAACAAATTCAGTTTTCTTAGACGCCTCTCATCCTGAATCCTCATTATTTAAATGGCAGCCAGTGCCGGTGCATCGGAAGGTGGAATTATTTCAAAAGCAAAACCATATGATTATTTAATTTCTGCACTGTCTTCTATCAGAATCAGAATCTTATCTTGTTATATTAGGTTTAGAACTCACCTCAAGTTAATTAACAGTGACGCGGTAAAATCTTTTTCTAGTTCTTACAACAGACTTGTTACTAGCATATGTCTGATTTTAGGTGTATACTCTTTGTTTATTCATCACGTCCAATTAGGCTTAGCACCAGAGGGGCCGACCGCCGACGTACTTGTTCTAACTTGTGTTGTGTATCCATGATAGGGAACTGTAATTCTGATATTCCAGCCAGCGGAGGAAGCAGGCAATGGAGCAAAGAGAATGATACAAGATGGAGCCTTAGAGGATGTGGAGGCTATATTCGCAGTTCATGTGTCGCATGAACATCCAACGGGTATAATTGGATCGAGGCCTGGAGCTCTACTTGCTGGCTGTGGATTTTTCAGGGCAGTGATTAGTGGGAAGAAGGCTAGCGCTTACAACCCACACCGCTCTGTTGATCCTGTTTTGGCCGCTTCCGCCATAGTCACCAGCTTACAGGGTATTGTCTCTCGCGAAGCCAATCCATTGGACTCACAGGTCTCCCCTTGTGTTTGCTTGTATATGAATATACATACCTTGATACTTTGTGTCTGTGCTTGTTCCTCTTGAATAATTTTAGCGTTTTAATGAATAATTCAGGTTGTCTCTGTCACTTCATTCAATGGAGGCGACAATCTTGACATGATACCGGACACGGTGGTCCTAGGTGGAACCTTCAGAGCGTACTCCAACGCCAGCTTTTACCAGCTTGTTGAGAGGATAGAGCAGGTCAGCCTCCCCAATATGAATTTGTTTGTGCTTCTGATGTTGAAAACTAAAAGAATTTGTGTGAAAGAAAGAAATATATTAAAACATGTCTAGACTCTAGACATAAAATCAGTGATCGAATTGAAAATGCTTTGTGTGCAACAGGTCATTGTGGAACAGGCGAGTGTATACAGATGTTCGGCAGAAGTGGACTTCTTTGAGAAGGAATTAAACATTTATCCTCCCACAGTAAATGATGATCGAATGTACGAACATGTAAAGAAGGTGTCCATGGATTTGCTGGGTGCATCGAATTTCAGGGAAGTTCCGCCGATGATGGGTGCCGAAGACTTCTCGTTTTATACACAAGTGGTTCCGGCAGCTTTCTTCTACATTGGAATTAGGAACGAAACGTTGGGATCTACTCACACAGGACACTCCCCGTATTTCATGATCGACGAGGATGTTCTTCCCATAGGTGCCGCCACCCACGCCGCCATTGCAGAGAGGTACCTCCTTGAACAAGGTTGATGTCCAAAGCACCAATGTGTTCCTCGACTTGTACAAAACTGACGGGCAAAAGTCTATGCCCTCTTTCTGTTGGCTTCAGTTAAGTTTATGAAGCCGTTTTTCGCCATGTGGAGGGTAGGTAGGACCATTGAACACCCAAATCTGAGTATTTGTGTTCCAAAACCAAAACATCAGCGTCAGCGTTTATTTAGTTTCGGAGTCAGACGTCTATAAATATAGAGTAATAAGGAGGTTCGTTTTATCGTATCCTTGTAATGTTGATTGACCTTCGTCCTTCTGAAATTAATCTGATGTCGGAAAGGACATTACCACATAGTAGTAGAGCCTTAAACTACACTCATCTCACAAACCTTTCAGATAGATAGCACAATAACACACTAGTATGACGGGGAACGCGATTTACAAATGACACGCTTACACACGGAAAAATTTGATCTTCACGACGTGGAAGATCATGAGAAACTAGCTCTCCATACTTAGAGTTAGGAATCAGGATCGGTCCTTGAAGGGCCAGGGTCTAACAGGAGGGCCGGTCTTCCAGAGCCTAAGGTAAGAAAAACATCTATTTTTCAAAGTCTAGCCTGAGAGCACCAGGGCCAGGCAGGCCTTACAGGACCCAGAAGTTACTATTCCAAATTTAATTGTTTTTCCTCTATTTTTTTCAAAGAAATATAATTAATAAATTACAACAATTAAAGTTGTAACTTATTAAATAAATGTTAAACATTAATATCCAAATAATACGAATCATTCAACAAATAAACACATTTACTAATTCATAATCAAAAGTAAACAATTGTCCACAAATAACTCAATAAAACATAAGAAGGAGGCTTTAAATTTAAACTATTATACAATATTTATATGGCAAGATTGACTCTACCTTATGATGAGAAGGTTGCCAATATAAGGAGCAAGCTGACTTTTATTTTCAAAGAATATTCAAATGTGAGGACATATCTTCCAACTCTTTATTAAATTAATTAAAAAAAATTAACAGGGCCTAACTGCTGGTCCGGCCAAACCCCTACAGGCTGGTCCTTTTAAACCCGATGCCCTACAAGGCCGGCCCTACAGGACCAATTTCATTTGATGGTTCTACCCATACTGTACTACCGGCCGGGAATGTTGGCTACTCGAGTATAGTCAAACTAAATCAGGCGGCTTGCGGGGGAGTGCTAAGGAATGCTAGGGGAGAATGGCTTATGGGGTTCCATAAAGCCCTGGGCCTTCATTCGGTGCTTGAAGCTGAAATCTATGCAATTATGATAGGTCTCCAAGTCGGTCAGCAGATGGGATTACGGAACGTCGTCCTTTATTCCGATTCCCTTGATGCCCTTAATGCTCTCATGAGAGACTGTTCCAGAGATCACCCGCTCAGAGATATTATCGGGGAGACTAGAGATTTCCTGTTCAGTGACTGGAGCGTGGAGCTTCATCACACCTCAAGGGAAAACATTTTATGTGCTGATTTTATGGCTAAGAAAGGCCATGATGCACCGGTTGATGCCGGAGTTATTCTTACTCTGTGATCCCTAGAGGATGCGCTGATATGATTATCAGGGATCAATTATCTTGTGCACGCTAGTTGTTTCTAGTTGCTTGTTGTAGGGGCTAGTTCTTTTGGCTAGTCCTGTCTTTGTTATTCAAGCTTCGGCTTGCCTATTTTACTCAAAAAAAAAAACTAAATGTTAAAAGCTAGAGTAATAATCACAACAGCTAGATGCAAACAAAAAAAAAAAATTACAAAAAAAAGCATGCAAGATCCACTTTCACAAAACATGGTTCCTGTCTATACCGATGGCAATTGACTACAACAAGAGAACCTCGAGCCCCCTCCTACACTCAACATTGGTTTAACATTATAAATACAAACTGCATTCTCTATAAGGAGGAAGGCCTGATTGGATCTAGGGATTTACCACCAAAGATGCACTTCTTTATTTGCCCAGATACGCCACAATTTGATGCACCATCCAATTCAAATGCTTCAAGCTCTTCAGTCTTACACAATGGACAGTGTCCTGTAAATTTAGAGAACTTCTACCTCTTCTCTCCACACAAGCATCTAGCAGCTTGCAGAGCAAAATATGTGAGGATGATATCAGCGCCAGCCCGTCGGAGGCATAACAACGATTCCATCATAACTCTTTCTTCATCAATCACTTTAAGTGCAGCGCCAGCTTTTATCATTGAGTACTCACCAGAAACCTTCACAATGAAATGAACGAAATTCAAACAACTTGTGGGATGCGAAGGAGGAGAAAACCAACCATGCTTTGTCATCTAATCATGTCGCGTTTTCTTTACATAAAAAGTTATGAAGAGGTTCTTTCATTTCCAAGAACAAACATGATAACGTGATAATTATCCACAGCATTATATATATAGCAGAAGCTTTGTAATTTATGCCCCTGCTTTCTCATTCTTTACCAAAAAGATTTCAATCACCTTTAGGAAGCTTACTACAACATTGGTCAGAAAATTCTCATTTGGATCTAGAATGAGTCAGAGAAGAACCTGATAAGCTGCAATTGGCAAACGACAATTATCCCTCAGCAACCTTATGATATCCAAATAAGGAAGACCAGGCTTCACCTGCAGATCCATTTTGTTTTTCAAGTTTGAGAGATTAAATTGCAAAAACGACATGAGACAAGTTACATAGATAAATGGATAGATCAACCAACCAAGAGAATATCTGCTCCCTCATCGTAGTCTTCCTGCATCTCAATTAAAGCCTCTCTCCAATTTGCGGGATTCATCTGATAACTTCATGTTGGCCAGCCAAGTTTATAGGCGAAGTCAGCATCAACAATATACTAGTATATATGATTGAAAGTTGAAGTTAAACAAAACATGTGTACATACGTCTTTTTATCCCCAAACTGGGGCTTAGAGTCCAGTGCTTCTCTAAAAGGACCATAAAATGAGCTGGCATACCTGTTGCACCAGTACAAAAGAGCTTCAGCATGATGAGTTATATGGCGGATAAGAAGAGTTAAGAACAAAATAAGCTAAAGCCAACTTTTTAATATATATATATATTTGCCAGATAAGATGTTATTCATAAACAACTGAATTTTTAAAGAGGAAAGTTGGTAACCAATGACTATTAGCACGCAAGAGTGGTGTGGGGTGACGGCATAGAGAAACTGTATGTCTCAAGTTAGAAATGCTATGTGCTATAGTACCGAGGCTGCTAAAAATGCTTACATAGTTTGAATGTACATGTCAGAGAAGGAAACCAACTTGTGTACAATGGAATAGCTGCACATACAATTAATCAATGCCAACTTGTCATACCCCAAGCCTTAACAAATAGTTGGTAGAGACCAAAACTAGATCCTTCATGGACATATTCTCAGACTTATATTGATGAACAGGTTAATGAAAAAAGTATTCCCCACCCAATTTCCAAATGTTTATTCTATTCAACATCTTCTCCATCGCAAAATTTACATTTATGCCTATATCTACACTACTGACAATAACCTTAGCAATCTTCCAATGCAAGCCGGCATAAACATAAAATGAGAGGAATAAGGGAAACAATCATATTTTCTAGCAAAAGAAAAAAAAATCATGTTACAGAATTTACTTTGCTGTATAAGACATTATTTTAACTTCCTTAAATCCTTCAGCATTAAGAGCCGCCTGCAGTGCTCCTACACGACCATCCATCATATCACTAGGACTGACAACATTAGCTCCAGCTCGGGCCTTTTTTGTAAAAGCAACAAATTAAAAAACCGGAAAATGAAAAAAAGTATATGAAGCTGCTGCGAAAAAAATAATAATAAATGAAGCTAGTAGCTGATATTGAAGACCAAAAAGAAACCATGCAATTTGTGATCCAAGTAGTAACATGTGATGAATTTTTTTCCTTTCGATAACATTGAGACCCCATTACTGCCATTAAATTCATTGAAATCTGATTCATAAACAATTTAACTTTTAATAACCTAAAATTAGCTATGAGCCAGTATGCTCAATTAAATGAGCAATGAATAAGTGCTGAAATTCTATGCAAAGGTGAATGAAGTTTTGGAGGCATTAGTGGAGGTCACCAATGTATGTATGTTACATGGCTATGGCTGAAAATTAAATTTAATACATAGAATCAGATTACCTGGGCTACAGCTTGTTTACATAATTGATGAACTGTCTCATCATTCATAATAACTCCTACAAAATATTAAGGGTATAAATTACAATTGTGGTAAATAACAGTAACCAAAAAAGGCCTCAAACTTTGAAGAATAGCTAATAGCCTTCTACCTATTAAAGTTGCGCCACAAATTTCAAAGTTGATTCAGAGAATCCTTAGACAACGTTTTTTTCTGCACTTTCTAACATGAATTCAGACCACGGAGAAATATAGATACATTTGACAACTTACCATCTTCTCTGACTATACCATCATGCCCATCAGAAGAATAAGGATCTAATGCAACATCTGTATAGATTTCCTACAGAAAGACCATGTCAAAAAGAATGGTGACTTACAATTCTACAGGCACAACAATACATTGTCCCCAGAGAAAGGAAGGTATTTTTACTTACAACATCAGGGTATTTATCCTTCAGCAAACGTATTGCTCGAGGAACTAAACCGTTCTCATTGTATGCTTCATCTCCTGTTGGAGACTAAAGGATGAAGGGTGTTATTCTAAATGAAGGTCATACTATAGAAAGGTTACGGTGACGAGCAGTGAGAGTAGAACCTTCAGAGCATCAGGAACTTTGGGGTAGAGCAAAATCTTATCAACACCAACATCCCTTGCCTTGGCCACCTAGAACACAAAATGTTTACTGAGAAGTGAGAACTTAATCTAATGCAAGACATAACTAGGGTGACATAAATATCAGCCATGAAGATTGGGAATTTGGGGGGAAATGATTTTCAATGTACACCTCCTATATTGTGACCAACTATAATAATCAAATATACAAATTAAAAATGAACATCTACAGATAATATCAGCCAGTCAATCCTTGAGAGATAAAGACAATTTTATGAGCAAAAGAAATTATTCTTCACCAGCCAGAAGAAGCCACAAATATCCTATTTATCAAAGACGTGTCATGACGGAAAGAAGGAAACAGTACACTCCAGGGCAAAGTTCTTGCAAATATACTTATGGCTAAGAGTGTCAAAATCTCAATGACCATACAGCGTCTCCACAATAAAAATGTTTTTTTATCAAATATGGAACTCAATCCCCAACCTCCTCCTTTACTACTGTTATATGAATGGTTTTGGTGCAGATTAACATAAGACTGATTCTATTACAATTTCAAAATCCTAACCCATTAAGTTTCTAGGGTGAAGTCTGTAATCATGAAGTGCTGCTTGAAGTGATAATGCTTTTGACAAAAGATACATAGCTGGGCATGAACAGAATCAGTAACAGATTAAAACCTCTTCCACAAGTCCATGTCTCCACCCCAGCCTATAGCATCCTGGCATATCCCCTATTGGTGCATCCTCCTCACCTGCAAGTTCATAAGTTTTTCATCCCAATCAAAACAGCATGGGCATAGTATAACGCTCACAACAAAATAACAATGTGCATAGTTAGATTACAAATAAGTTGAAAGTGTCTAAGTAAACCAACCTTCATGAATGAAGAGTGGATACACGAAATTAGCAGGTGATATATGAGTTTCCTGAAGAGCAGCTCTGTGTGATGCAGAACTGCGATTACGACGAGGACGCCTTTGAAGTGGCTGGGACAAAACAATTATTTCTGAGCAACATGTACTAATAACCATAATAGTGCAGAAGCAAAAACAATCTATAAGCCTCATTTCTTTTATGGAAATGATTAAGAAAGCTTGGATCTGTCTTAGTACTCAAATGACAATTCGGTTGAAATATATACTTACCAGAGAAGGGACCACCGGAGTTCCAGCTGGGGATGTGTTCGCCTCGCAAGTGTACGAGATTCGCAAGTAATAAAGTGATAAATAAAGTATCGTTCCCACGAGGATTTGTTTAACAAATTGGTCAAATAAAAGGCTTAGTGAATTTCATCAAGTTGAGCTAAAACAAAGTCTTAATTTAGAATGAGAATTTTTAAAGACTATTTCTAAAACATAAAATTGATAAAGGCAATTGATTCTTTAACTTCAAGGATAATTGAGCCTAGGGCTCTTTTTCCCCTTTTTGCATTTCATAAAACTTGGTTAATTTCCTCTCTAGTAGCATTTCAATAAATGTATGTGTTAGTCTAAGGTTCTAAAACACTTAACCCGCTCTCTCAAGTCAAAATCAAGTTTCTCTTCTCATTAAAATGCACAATCTCTTGCTACAATTAATGAGAATCAATATTTAAGCAACAACCCTAATGTGACAATGCAAGGTTAGTAAATATATCTCTATTTTACCAACAGACTATCCATTTATCAAGTAAACTTCAAGACAAGCATGATTTTAATCAAGTTCTACACCTAGATTAGCTCTCTCAAGTCAAAACCTAAGTGAACAAATCATCTAAATGGAGGCCAATCATTTAGAAGCATTAAGCCAAGATTAAAATCAACACATACATAAATTAATCTACCAAAAGAGAGGAATATTCAAGTCTTAATCCATACAAAGGGTCAAAAGAACCCTAGGATAAAAGGGAAATTAGCCAAGCATGGCTTTAATTACATCCAGACAGAAAAATTCAAAGTTCACTAGCATATTGAAAATGAACAAGGAACTAGAATTAGAGTTAAATGAGATACAAAACCACAAGAACAAGAACAAGAATCAGAACCAACACTGCGTTCTAATCTTCACGTCCGCTGCTCTCTCTGTTCTGTTTTTCTCCAAGTTCGCTGTGCGCTCCCCCTCAGCTTTTTGCTTCTCGCTCTCGTTCTGTTTCTTCAATTCCAGCCCGTTTTGCGAAAAAATAAAATCCCTCCTTTTCAGCGGCGTGTTTTCGTTCTTTCTTTCGTTCAGCAGCCCTCTTCCTTTTTTCCATTCAATTAGGTCTCTTTTTTTTTTTGTCTTTATTCAATTGGTGGCCCAATTGAATTAATCCAAAACGCTGCAGCATCCATTTAATCAATCTGTGGGCCCCTTCACTTTGCAATTCAATGTCCTCCAACTATCAAGCCCAAAACGTGGTGTACACTATGGAAACCAAATAGAATTAATAATCATAATAATACTAATAAAAATAAAACTGATTTTTATTTTTTAAACTTCTAATTATTATTATTTATTTCCTAAACTCAAAATTTTATTTTAAATTGAAATCCCCTAAATAATGCATCCAAATTGATTTGATCTTATAATAATGTGATTTCATTTAAATCTCTTAAAATTGTTGAAATAACTCTCCAAATATCTTCAAAATGTACTTTAAATATACAAAATAAGGAGAGTTATCACACCCCCACACTTGCATCAAATCTTGTCCTCAAGATTTTTAAATTCTAAAACAACCAATTTCAAGAAAATCATGGAAGCAAGATTTTTCAAGCAAGCACTACAAAATTGAAGTTAATTCAAACTTTCAAGAAACAAATTTTTCAAAAATCTTTTCCACCTTCCAAAAATGCAAGTAGCAAGGTAATTAATTTGGCAAAGATAAATCACAATAGAATGTCCCTCACAAGTCAAGTGTTTACACTCATCTCTCAAGATATTCTAGGGCTTGTGTTTCACTCCATTCCACCTATTGCAACTTATCTACCATAAGCTTGTTTATCATCTCAATCTCCACTTTATACATTATCCCATTGCACACTCAAATCAAAAGGACTTTTTCAAGGTTGTAATGATCAAGGTAGGATAATGAAATAAAAAAGATAAAATGGAATGGGAAAATACTTTAGTTAGTGCCAAGTAATTTAATGAAATTCATGATGAAGAGTGAAGGAATACCTACCAAGAAAAACAAATTTGATCTCAACAAACTTTTTCTTTCTTTCTTTTTTTCTTTTTTTTTTAAATCTCTATTTTTTTTTCATATATTTTTTTATTATTATTTTTTTTTTTTGCTTTTTACTATATACACATATTTTCTAACTCCTTCACTCTTTTAAATTGATTTACTTAGCACTTAATAAAGTAATAAAAATGAATGGGAAGAAAAAGATATAAAAATTGCATATCTCAAACAAATGGCTATTTATTCTATGCAAATCTTTTTCTCTTCTTTCTTTTTTTTTTTTTTTTTAAGAAAACTAAAACAAGAAAAAGGCTCAAATGGGGTGAACAAAGGATTTTCATGTGATAAGGATGGACATTTGGCCAAACTAGCTATGAAATGAATGCCTAAATCATCTTTGTGCATGCAATAGGATTTCAAATTTCAAAAGAGATTCAAGACAAGTTCCGAGATGGAATCACAATAGGTGTACTCCCTCTTGGAAAGATAACAATTAAGGCTAAAATTCCTCACAGGTTCTTTGACATCCTAAAGTAAAGTACCCAAACCAAATCTTTACCTCTTTACTAACATTCAAAGAACATAGAATCAATTTCTAATCAAATTCACTCCTCTTCATGTTCAAATCAACCCAATTGTAATAATGCTCACAAATACTATTCACACTTCCATGATATATATTTAAAAATTTAGGACAAAGCAAGTTAAAATCAAGGATACTCTCACCCCCACACTTAAATGTCACATTGTCCTCAATGTGAACAAGTAACAAAAAGTAATGGAAGTGAAGAGCAACCATATATAAGTGTAAGGGTAACACCAATTTCGTAGATTTCAAATTTTCACCAATTAAACAAACTTTCAAGTGCTAACAATCACTTAATGATCATCACAAACAAATCATCACAAGCACATCCAACTAAGACCAAAGACTCATTTCCACGCAATATATAATCAACAATCAAATAAAACAAATCAAAGAAAAGTAGAAGAGAACTCCCTATTCTTCCGTGACTTGTGCTTTCAATTCTTGCTACCAAACTGAACACATCATCAAGGGCTTTCAACCGTCCTACAAAATCAAACAAAGCATCAAGTAATACCTTGGGTTGCCTCCCAAGAAGCGCTAAGTTTAAAGTCTTCACCATGACTCTTCATGATGGTCACTCCTCATAGGCATTTAGGCGAAAGTCATCTAACTCATTGAGTTGAAGTCGCCTCTTCTTCCTCACACTTTAGGATCAAATTTTAGCTTTTTGATAGCCCAATAAGCTCCATGCTCCAATTCCATTGGTAAGTGACGTGCTTTCCCAAAATAAGCATATTTGAGATGAGAAGGTGATGGCTTTAACTCTAGAACCGAAGGAACTTCAATAGAAGGCTTCAATGGAATACTTGAGGCATCAGACAGCTCAAGTGGTTCAATAGTCCTCGTTCTAGAATGAGGAAATGAGTCAAAATGAAAGAGCTCTTCAACAACATCTTCATCAAACTTCTCAAAGCTCTTCTCACCAATCGAGAATGCCTCTAAGGGGTCTTTGATCTTGGAAGCACATGATTCTTGAGGAATAACTGCATCTAATGTATCTACAAACGAACATTGAGCGTAATCATCATGAGACTTTGAGGCTTTTTGCATGTTGAATATCACTTGCTCATTATCGACCCTCAAAGTGACATCACCCTTCTCTACATCAATGAGAGTCCTTGCAAAGTGGCTAAGAATGGACGCCCAAGGATGAGAGGAATTTTCCAATCAACTTCACAATCAAGCACTAAAAATCCACAGGAAGATAAACTTGTCAACTTTTACTAGGACATCTTCAATGATTCCTCTTGGTTTAGAAATGCTTCGATCGCCAAGAGCAAAGATACCGTAGTAGGTCTTGGCTCTCCCAAGCCCGGCTTGGTTGAAAATGACCCGAGGCATCAAGTTAATACTTGCACCCAAATCACAAAGAGCTTTACCATTAAAATTTGTCCCAATGTTGCAAGGGATGTAGAAGCTTCCTGGATCTTTAAGCTTAGCCAGAACTTCCTTTGAATGATCGCACTACACTCTTCGAGATAATGCCACGCCTCAAATTCATTAAATCGCCGCTTCTTAGACAAAACATCTTTAAGGAACTTAGCATATTTAGGCATGCTCTCCAAAGCTTCAAAGAAAAGGAATGTTCACATGGAGTTGTTTGAACATATTCACAAACTTTTGAACTGAGCATCTTCCTCTTTCTTCTTGAATCTTTGGGGAAAAGGTAGCGGTGGCATAAAAGTAGTAGTGGTTGACTTTTTCTTTTCTCATCATTCATCTCTTGCTCTACCTTCTTGTCTTTGCCAACATCATGCAAATTTTCTTCAATTTGCCTTCTCTTCTTAGTGACATCTTCTTCTTTCTTCTTGAATCTTTGAGGAAAAGGTAGTGGTGGCATAAAAGTAGGAGTGGTTGGCTTTCTCTTTCGCTCATCTTCCTCCCTACACTTTCTCCATCAACATCAACAATCAACCGATCTTGCTTTGGTTGAGGAGTACTTGAGCTAGGCACATCCGGTAGTACTTTTCCGCTTCTCAAGTTAATGGCATTGCATTCCTCTTTTCCAACTCGTTTTGGATTAGGAATGGTGTCACTAGGAAGATTGCTTCTTGACATAACATTCACTTGTGATGCTAATTGCCCCATTTGCACTTCAAGATTTTTAATAGCAGCTTCATGGAGAGAAAAAGTAGTCTTAGTTTCAACCTTGAAGATTCCACCTCGCACAAGATTCGAGCTAGCATTTTGTCGGCTTTAGACTCCTCTTCCTTAATAGGTCAGCCTTGATTGCATTTGAAAACCGGGTGGATTAGGCTTAGTGCCGATGTAGACCCATGTGCTTGATTCAAACTATTACCTTGACTCCAAGAAAATTTGGGTGAGTTCGCCAAGCACTATTGTAGGTTTGTGAATAAGGGTTTCCTTGAGGATTTTGGAACTTGCCCATGTAGTTGATGATTCGGTGAGCCATGTAAAGATGACAATAATTAGGCATATGGACATCATGTCATTGATCACATACAATTGGTGTGGCATGAACAGAATGCACACCTTGAGAAGTGCTCTTTAGCACTTGAGACTCTAGCACATCAAAACGCTTATTCAAAGCGGTTAAGAGAGTTGCAATTTGTGAGGAAGAGTCTTCAATTGAATTAATCCAAAACGCTGCAGCATCCATTTAATCAATCTGTGGGCCCCTTCACTTTGCAATTCAATGTCCTCCAACTATCAAGCCCAAAACGTGGTGTACACTATGGAAACCAAATAGAATTAATAATCATAATAATACTAATAAAAATAAAACTGATTTTTATTTTTTTAAACTTCTAATTATTATTATTTATTTCCTAAACTCAAACTTTTATTTTAAATTGAAATCCCCTAAATAATGCATCCAAATTGATTTGATCTTATAATAATGTGATTTCATTTAAATCTCTTAAAATTGTTGAAATAACTCTCTGCGAGGCGAACAAGTAATAAAGTGATAAATAAAGTATCGTTCCCACGAGGATTTGTTTAACAAATTGGTCAAACAAAAGGCTTAGTGAATTTCATCAAGTTGAGCTAAAACAAAGTCTTAATTTAGAATGAGAATTTTTAAAGACTATTTCTAAAACATAAAATTGATAAAGGCAATTGATTCTTTAACTTCAAGGATAATTGAGCCTAGGGCTCTTTTTCCCTTTTGCATTTCATAAAACTTGGTTAATTTCCTCTCTAGTAGCATTTCAATAAATGTATGTGTTAATCTAAGGTTCTAAAACACTTAACCCGCTCTCTCAAGTCAAAATCAAGTTTCTCTTCTCATTAAAATGCACAATCTCTTGCTACAATTAATGAGAATCAATATTTAAGCAACAACCCTAATGTGACAATGCAAGGTTAGTAAATATATCTCTATTTTACCAACAGACTATCCATTCATCAAGTAAACTTCAAGACAAGCATGATTTTAATCAAGTTCTACACCTAGATTAGCTCTCTCAAGTCAAAACCTAAGTGAACAAATCATCTAAATGGAGGCCAATCATTTAGAAGCATTAAGCCAAGATTAAAATCAACACATACATAAATTAATCTACCAAAAGAGAGGAATATTCAAGTCTTAATCCATACAAAGGGTCAAAAGAACCCTAGGATAAAAGGGAAATTAGCCAAGCATGGCTTTAATCACATCCAGACAGAAAAATTCAAAGTTCACTAGCATATTGAAAAATGAACAAGGAACTAGAATTAGAGTTAAATGAGATACAAAACCACAAGAACAAGAACAAGAATCAGAACCAACACTGCGTTCTAATCTTCACGTCCGCTGCTCTCTCTGTTCTGTTTTTCTCCAAGTTCGCTGTGCGCTCCCCCTCAGCTTTTTGCTTCTCGCTCTCGTTCTGTTTCTTCAATTCCAGCGCCCCCTCTCTGTATCTCGCTCTCTTCTCTTTTTTTTCTTTTTCTGTCCAGCAAAATTCCCCTCTTCTTCACGTTCTCTCTTTTCGTTTTGCGAAAAAATAAAATCCCTCCTTTTCAGCGGCGTGTTTTCGTTCTTTCTTTCGTTCAGCAGCCCTCTTCCTTTTTTCCATTCAATTAGGTCTCTTTTTTTTTTTTTGTCTTTATTCAATTGGTGGCCCAATTGAATTAATCCAAAACGCTGCAGCATCCATTTAATCAATCTGTGGGCCCCTTCACTTTGCAATTCAATGTCCTCCAACTATCAAGCCCAAAACGTGGTGTACACTATGGAAACCAAATAGAATTAATAATCATAATAATACTAATAAAAATAAAACTGATTTTTATTTTTTAAACTTCTAATTATTATTATTTATTTCCTAAACTCAAACTTTTATTTTAAATTGAAATCCCCTAAATAATGCATCCAAATTGATTTGATCTTATAATAATGTGATTTCATTTAAATCTCTTAAAATTGTTGAAATAACTCTCCAAATATCTTCAAAATGTACTTTAAATATACAAAATAAGGAGAGTTATCAGGATGCCGGTTTAGGCGGCACTGGAGACGCCTCTGGAACATTTCCTTCGACAACTGCAGCTTCACATTCTGCATCGCTCAGTCCCAACTTCTTTGTCGTCCCCGAAACGTTTTGGCGCTCACTTGATCTTACAACAAAAAGGCGTGAAGGTTGAGACTTCCCTGTACTGCGGGCAATGTTGAGCTTAAAATTTGTGGGTGCTTTAAGACCAACGTAATTCTGGCAACCCAAACCCTTTACTGGTCTGACAGTAATGGGAAAATTAGCCATGGTCGAAGCCATTGAATTGCTTGGGAACGGTTAGGAGCTCCAAAATCCTGTACCATACACATTCATATCAGCTCCAGTAACTTGCACATTTCAACGAAGCATTGGATGTCTAATTTTCCTTTTTTCTTGTTTAAACGAAGCATCGTTCCTTCTTTCTTTCTTTCTTTTCATTTCTTCGGGTTGTGGGATCATTTAGGTAACGAACGGGCACTAAAATGTATCACATCCAGGTCCAGACTTGAAACGCTTCAAGATGAATTCAGTAATTTGGTCCCGAAAGGAAAAAATGTGAATCGAATTATGAGGGTGCTTGGAATTAGTCAAAGCCAAAGGATTTGATTGAAGATTGAAGTGGGGTCGGTCTAAGACTCGTGGATTTTGACGCTTGAAAATGGTGGATGCTCACGACCATCATTGGGATGTAACCATACGGTGATGCAGGGGCGGACCCAGGAATTTTGATGACGGGGGCGAAAATAAAAAATATTATATAATAAATAAAAGTACTTGAAATATAATATAGACCTAATATACAAAAAATTAAAAGAAATCTATTATAGAAATTAAGATCACTTCACTTGACTTTTACTCTATTTGTTTTCATATTTTTAAACTCATCTATAATTAAATCCGTGCTAAAACTCAAAATAATTTCTTTTTCAATATATGTAATCAAAGATTCATCAAGAAATTAGTCTTCCATTCTATTTTGAAGCCTGTTCTTGATTATCTTCATAGCAAACAAAGATCTTTCAATGGTTAACCATCACTTTGTTCATTTCGAAGACGACCTCTCCTTCCAATATATTTTGTACTCATATTTGGAATGTCAATGTCATGTTTATGCAAAATTCTTGAACATGAACCAAGAAAGCATTATTGTCTCTCTTAATTTCTAAAGTAACTCTTTTGTAGTTGAAACTAGATGTAAAACATTTGAAATATCTTGAATAATGTTGAATATTCCTTGTTTCAAAGTCTTAGCACTTGTATCTTCCACATGTACAAGATCAAAAACCTTTTCTATATAAAACCATCTTTATCGATGTATCTCAAAACAATAGCCATATGCTCTTTTTTTAAATACATCACTAGCTTCATCAACAATAAGAAAAACATGGCATTGGAAATACAAGACGATAAGGTGCTGTATATATGGATCTGTAAAGTATATACATGATGTGCTAAATATAATATCAAATCCTAAATATAAGACTCAATTTCAAACCAATTTTTCTAAATAATTTAGTCATACACAACATATGATTAATTAAGTAACTAATTTAACTTCCTTAATCTCTCTAAAAAAATTAATTATGTCTTATATTAAGAATCTACAGTATGTATATATGTGTGTGTAGGGATAATAGACAGTACGCAGAGACTTAGTCTTCAAAACGTGCATCGTTGGATCCTCATCAACTAAACAAACAAACACACACACACATATATTTTAAAAAGAAAAAAAAAATAGGGGGGCCACCCCTAGCCCCCCTTGGGTCCGCCCTTGCGGTGATGATCAGTTGAAACCAATCACGGATTCGAAGAAGATCCTAATTGCTCATAAAAGCAAAAGTTTCTTTAGAGGAAGCACTCTAGAAGCTACTCCCTATACCTACCAAGTTAATTTCTCATGCCAGTAGATTTCAACTTTCTTCTCGATTCTACGTCTTTAATCTTAATATAGTTCTTAAAGCATTAATTAATTCAACTTAAGAACAGCTTCAGTAGTGAAGTTGACAAAGAGCGTAGCCTACCGTTTTACAAGAGGGGTGGTAAGTACGAATAATAGAACATAATACACTGATTTTGAAAAGTGATGGAGAGAGAATTTATAGCACTCGTTAGTTTCGCCTATTACATAACTTTCATGTAAAATTTTATGAGGCTGAAAACAAAAATTTTATTTAATCGTTGCGGAAACCTATAACTCCTTATAGTTCTCATGAATTATCAACCTTAACTCATTACGCTAATTAGTTATTAATTATTAATCCGTAACTCTTTACGGTACTCATGAGAATTCATAACAATTTATAACATTCATGAGTTTTAAGATTACTCGTTAAAACAACTATTGGGGTTTAGGATAATTTGATATAACGACTATTGGATATTAGAATTACCTTAGATCACTCGAAGACTTCAAGGTTGTTGATGTCCTCTAACGTTGGTCCACATGACTATCCCCCGATTGCAACGAGAACTACTTCACTTAAAACCTCTCACTCCTTGGATGCTTGCCAGGAGAAGACAAGGTTGAGGTTTGGTTTCCTTGGCTTTTTTTATTTTCAAGAAGGTGATGGTTTTTTGGAATTAGGTTATGAATAGGATGAACAAGGTTGGAACCTTACCCTTTTAGGATGACACCTTTTCCTCTCTAAACCTTTGGTAAAGATCGAAATTTAGAGAGCATAAAGATGTCTACAAAAAGGTCCAACCCTCCCCTTTTTATAGCCTTGGTGAGCCAAAATTTCTAGCCCTAATTGCCTTAGGAATTTTCAGCTTATGCACTAAGAAAAAGGTTTTAGACAAAGTTGTCAAACTCACGAGTTTAAGCAAACTCGTGACAATTAAGTAAATTCGTATCGTGAACTCAAATCGTAAACCCGTAAGAGTTTACTTTTATAATTAAATAAGCATTAATAGTATATAATTAAATAATTAAAATGAAAAAAAAAATAATTTAAAAATATTTTAAATCCAGATAATTGAAATAAAATATACCAATATTCATAATTTATTATACTTAACAAATAAATTTTTATAAAATTCATATATAAAGCTGTTGAGGGTGACAAGATTGAAAAAATTAACACGAGTTTAAAAGTGAGTTAACACGGTTTTATAAGCTAGAAACGTAAAAACGGTAAACTAGGTGTGTAAACTCGTGAGTGTAACCGGGTTTACAGCTGACATGAGTTTACCAGTGACTCAATTCAATTGAATAAGATAAAAACGTAAAAACGGTAAACTCAAAAAGTCAATTCGCGAGTTTGACAACAATGGTTTTAGATATCCACTACTTGTCAACTAAGTCACATTAAATTCACATCTTGATTGATTGATTGAATTTAATATGATGAATCATATTCATATCTTAATTGTTGGATTGATTTAAGATGATGAATCACATTTATTTCCTTTTTTCTCAAAAAACGTCCATAGAAAGGGCACAAAAAAAATCAGCACTTTATAAGAGTCTAATCCTAATTTAAGTGCTCACAAGATAGGCTCAATCCAAACTTGAATTGGAAAATCCAAATCATAATGAATTAAATTCATATATTGATTGATTGAATAATAATTTAAGATAATGAATCACATTCATCTTTTAAACTAAAATTCAAAATCATTCTTAAATAAATCTTCATTTATTATTTCTCCTATCTTCACCCAATCATTATTGGATATATATATATATATATATTTCAGAATTATCTTTTATAACCTAACCTTTTGAATAAAAATTCAGATCTCTTCATTGGGCTTGGAGTCCCACTCCAACCCAATTACACATTTACTCTTGATAAAATCCAATAACAATTATTGGCCAAAGTTTGTTAATTTTAAACAATCGAGAATAACCTTTGTGTGTGACCCATTAAGTCCAATTAGTCACTAACATAAATAAATGTGGACCATAAGAATTAAAAACCCCTTTAACATGCCCAATTTATTTAATGATCTCATAAGACACTAGCAATGTTTTGCGGCCCCAGAACTAATTGAGTTGATCAGGTGATCTACCTTTCATATTTGGATGTCGTGCAAGGATCATCTCTCACATCGTCATTCACATTTAGTCGAGAGTAAAGATAGATTATCATCTCTCTTAATTGACTAAATGTAGCTAATTCACAGAACTATGAATCTTCTTATATTAGCTCTATAACGGATCATAACTCTTTATAATCACTTGTTGTGCGCACATACTTTCGAGTTAATTAGAAGCTATCCAAGCTCTATCACCTTGTGAATGACTAATCCCTTGTAGGGGACTGTGAGTCCTCTCAACATGTCCATTTATACTCATGTATTCGAGTTATACCCAAGAATACATTGTTCTCCCCATTTTCAAAGCGGATAGAGTTATACAATCAAAGTATAACCCTAAGACATAGTGTTCGATGACATCTTTAAGTCCATGACGATCCACACTACCAAACAATGAGATATTTTACATATCCAATAATACTCTCTACAATGAATTTTTGTGGAGTCTCTACGGTCTGTTTGGTACTATCTGTTCTCCAACAGATCTACCCACGACATCGCCTAAGACATCTACATGCTTGTATTTCATAAGGTCTCTACCTTGTATCTCTATAGAAGTAGATGATGTCGTACTAGTCTTATTGAGATCATCAATGCCCTTTCTTGGTGATTCAAGACTAGGAACAAGTTTTAGGCAATAGATATCCAGTATTCTCAAGTCCTCATGATTACGATATCTATCATTGATTCTCAAGAATAACACATGTTCTATTTCTAGGGCTTTTATCTTCAAACACATATTTACCTTAAAATAAAGGTGAGACATAAATATGATAAAGATAAATATGCTCATTTATTAATAATGAAATATTACAAAGTAAAAAAAAATTGTTTATCTATCCTTACAGATTGTCTCTAAGACACACCTAAATACTACCACATAAAACTAAGATAATATATTAATCAAATCCATCATATACGATGCATAGTTGAAAATGCATACATCATTTGCATAGTATTTTTTGTGCCAGCAGTTTGGATAGTATATTACATTAGCATTAGCATGGGAACTACTATAGAATTTTATTGGGATTGCTTGGGCACCGTGATTCTTGATCTTTCACATGGAAATCGTAACTCGTGTAAAAAAAGACTACACCGATTATTTACAATACCATATTAGATATAGTAAAACAATAAGATTTTTTTTTTTGTCAAAATAAAACAATACTTCATCTGGTCCTAATTATAAGATCTAGTTGACTTTTTTAGAGATTAAAGAAGCTAATTAAATTACTTTAGAGTATTTTTATTTTTTTCTTTAAACTAATTAGTTTAACTAATAAATTAATATATAATCTAAAAATACACAACATATGAAATGATGAAGTAACTTATTTTGCTTCCTTAAGTCCACTATTTGTCAACCAAGTCACATTAAATTCACATCTTGATTGATTGATTGAATTTAATATAATGAATCATATTCATATCTTGATTGTTGGATTACATTTAAGATGATGGATCACATTTATTTCCTTTTCTTTTTCAAAAAAAAAAGTCCATAAAAAGGGCACATAAAAAATCAGCACTTTATAAGAGTTTAACCCTAATTTAAGTGCTCACAAGAAAGACCCAATTCAAACTTGAATTGGAAAATCCAAATCATAATGAATTAAATTCATATCTTGAATAATAATTTAAGATGATGAATCACATTCATCTCTTAAATTAAAATTCAAAATCATTTTAAATCAATCCTTATTTATTATATTTCTCCTATCTTCCTCCAATCATTATTGGATCTTTATATATATATAAAATAATTCAGAATTATCTTTTATAACCTAACATTTTGAATTAAAATTCAAATCTCCTCATTGGGTTTGGAGTCCCACTCCAACCCAATTACACATTTACTCTTGATAAAGCCTAATAACAATTATTGGTCCAAGTTTGCTAATTTTAAACAATTAGGAATAACCTTTGTGTGTGATCCATTAGGCCCAATTAGTCACTGACATAAACAAACTTGGACTAATTAAAAACCCCTTTAACGGGCCTAATTTATTTAATGACCTCATAAGACACTAGTAATGCTCTGCGACCCCAGAACTAATTGAGTTGATCAAGTGATCTACCTTTCATATTTGGATATCGTGCAGGCATCATCTCTCACATCGTCATTCACATTTAGTTGAGAGAGAAAATAGAGTATCATCTCTCTTAGTTGACTAAAGTAGTTAGTTCACAAAACTAGGACTTCTTATATTAACTCTATAACGGATCATCACTCTTCATGATCACTTGATTGCGCACAGACTCCTGAGTTAATTAGAAGCTATCCAAGCTCTACTGGTTTTTGTAAATGACTAATCCCTTGTAGGGGACTGTGAGTCATCTCAGCATGTCCATTTATACCCATGTATTCGAGTTACACCCAAGAGTACATTGTTCTCCCCATTTTCAGGTGGATAGAGTTGTACAGTCAAAGTATAACCCTAGGACATAGTGTTCGATGACATCCTTAAGTCCAAAACGATCCGCACTACCAAACGATGAGAGACTTTACATATCCAATGATACTCTCTACAATGAATCTTTGTGGAGTCTCTTGGCGGGTCAGTTTGATGCTATTTGTTCTTCAACAGATCCACCCACGACATCAGCTAAGACATCTCCATGTCTGTATTTCATGAGGTCCTTACATTGTATCTCTATAGAAGTAGATGATGTCGTACTAGTCTTATTGAGATCATCAATGCCCTTTCTTGGTGATTCAAGACTGAGAACAAGTTTTAGGCAATAGATATACAGTGTTCTCGAGTCCTCATGATTACGATATCTATCATTGATTCTCAAGAATAACACATGTTCTATTCCTGAGCTTTTATCTTCAAACATATATTTACCTTAAAATAAAGGCGAGACATAAATATGATAATAAAATATGCTCATTTATTAATAATGAAATACTACAACGTAGAAATGATGTTGATCTGTCCTTACAGATTGTCTTTAGGACACCTAAATACTAACAACCGTCATAATAGAATATACTAGTTTCTTCAACAAACTTTTGAAGGCCTTTCACATGGAAATATTACCTTCACAAAAAAAAAAAACAAAACCAATTATTCACAATACCACATTATATATATTCAAAACAGTATGTGAGCTAATAAAGATGATCAGTACCTGAACATCAACAACTCGTCAAAATGTCTGAATAATCTAACCATGCGCGGGTCCATTTACAGATGATTATATTCTACAAAAGAATTAGCATCCAAAGTGTGGCCAAAGTCATAGTCAACCTATAATTTGCGTCTTTAACTATCTTGTAATCATTCCTGTATACTTGTATAGGATATGTTGTTACTGAGTCCTCATGACTCACCCCATCATTATTTATTTTTCAAGCGAGAATTTCGGCACTGATACTAAGGTAAGAAGGCATCTGAGATTTGATCTGAGCTATCAGTCTTGTATGTCTCTTTTGTTACATGAGCATAATCTAATGTATATTGCCGAACTTTAACATCCAGTGGCGGAGCCACATTGTTGCCTCTCTCTGCAGGTGAAGACACAAATAAGAAAATGGTATCCAAAAAATAATGTCGCTTTGGATTTCCCCTTCTCTGGAGACGACGGGATAAAAAATATTACACCCGCATCTCTCATTCCTTTCCCCCACACTCTTCACTCTCTTTGCCGAGACTCTACGTGTGTAGTTACCACCTATGTGATTGGAACTGATAATTTACTCTTTACTATAAATAAAATTCCCCTCTGATTTTGACTCGACTACTTTTATTTGGGTCTAGAGATTAAGCAAGATCAAAACCGGAGATAAATAAAATTCATGGGTATAGCTTGAAACTTGGTTTTATGTATGATCTTTTATGGGTAATTCCTTGATGGCAATGTACTGTGTTTCCGGAGATATGGGATCTGCCCGACAAGTGTTTAATGAAATGCCTTGCCTAACTTCCGTGTCTTAGACTATTATGATATCAGGATACGCAAAGGTGGCTGATGTTGATACGGCTAGATTTTTCTTTGATGAATCATCTGAGAAGGATAAGGGAATATGGGGAGCTATGATATTTGGGTATGTACAGAACAATTGCTTCAAGGAAGGTCTATACTTGTTCTGTTTGATGCAGATGAATGACATAGCACCTGATGAATCTATATTTGTTAGCATTTTTCCTGCTTTTTCTCATCTTGGGGATTTAGATGTTGGCATTTGGATTCACAGATGCTTGAATCAAACAAGGATGCCTATGAGCATTTGCTTGGGCACAAGTCTATTAGACATGTATGCTAAGTGTGGGTATTTGGATTTAGCCAAAAGACTATTTGAATCCATGTCACAGAGAGATACAATATGCTATAATGCTATGATTTCTGGAATGGCAATGCATAGTGAAGGAGAAAATGCACTTAAACTGTTACGTTTTTGGATATGGAAAGGCTAAGATCAAGCATGATGACCTAACATTCCTTGTTGTTTTCTCTGCTTGTAGTCATGCAGGAATGGCCCAACACGGCCTGAAATTTTTGGACAAAATGATCAATGTGTACAACATTGATCCTAAAGCTGACCATTATAATTGTCTAGTAGACTTGCTTAGCAGATCAGGGCTGTTTGAAGAAGCTAAAGTTATCATAAGAAGAATAAGCCATTGTTCAAGTAATGGTTTAACTCATGCATACTTACTTATGTTGAACGTGATATGTTTGATAAGATTGATGATGAATATATAATGCAATATTTTCAAGGAATGAAGAATTGAAGAATGTTTTTGTAATCGTTCTTTTGTAATAGCTTAGTTGACTCTTGATTATTATTTTTCTATGTCAAGTTAAAGTTTTTTTTTTTGTTTATATTCTTTTGTTTTTTAATACATTTAAAACTTTCCTTAAAAAAAATTCGGGGGCAACCCCCTACTAATTATGCAAATGCAAACAAAAAATCCTAATTCCACCACTGCTAACATCAATACCTGAAAATTAACAAACAAAAAACTCATCAAAAGATTTGAATAATCTAAGTACTCATCAAAAGATTTGAATAATCTAAGTACAGGTATATTTAAAGTTGATTCTCCACGAGAAATGTATTTAGCATCGAATTGGTGTGGCCGTGTGGGTATAGTAATAGTTAGTCCGCAATTTCTATGCTTCAAAATGTAGGCACTGGTGCATGAAACCAGTTTCCCTACCAATCCCAAAAATAGGTAGGGAGAGCTTTTTTTGATATGGACCGTCTAGATCAGATCTAGACGATCCAAATTTTTTTTTTTAACTATTAATTTTTAAAAGAAAAAATCATTTTTAAAAAATATGTTATTTGAAAAATTATCTTTATTTTGGATTCCCCACCCATTAAAATAATTATTTTTAAAAAACAAAAAGTAAAAACAAAAAATCTGGACCGTCTAGATCCCATTTGGACGGTCCATATGGGAAGAGTTCTCCCTATCTATCCTAAGATAGGTAGAGAAACTGGTTCCTGATTCCTAGTTCATGAGGTGAGATTCAAACTCGTGCAAACTTTGATAATAAATCTAAAGAAGAAGTGATAACTATTGTTTCTTCAAGATACTCTGATACCATCATAAAAGGATATTTTGGTTTCTTCAACAAACTTTTCAAGGCTTTTCACATGGAAATACCACCTTCGTGAAAAAAACCACGCCAATTATTTACAATAAAACACTAGATATAGTCAAAACGATATTCAGCTAAGATCAATACCTAAAAATCAACCAAAAAAAAACTCGTCAAATGTTTGAATAATCTAACTACGGCTTACAAAAGCTCTTATACAAGAAACTTATTTAGCATCCAAGGTGTGGGCAAAGTCATCATAGTCAGACTGCAATTTCTATGCTTCAAAATGGAGGCACTAGTACATGGGATGAGATTCAGATTCATGCAAACTGTGATACAAAACCTTAGGAGTTAGGACGAAGTGCTAAATGTCAAAAGCTCCACCCCTCATCAGACCGGAACGTATCATTTCATTCCTCTTAAAGAAAGTTCCTCTTCAAATTTTTCAATGGTAGTAGTTTTTGAATCCGTACAGACTCTGAAATCAAACCTAAATAACAAACTGCTAACCTAGATTTTATTCATTCTACTACACTAATGAATCTTATGCGCCACATTAACCACCGACCAACCACCTTTTTATCTAGTCACTTTTGACTTGCCCGTGAGCCTATAAAAATCCAACACAGTTGAATACTGAAACATGCTTTAATTAGTTTATTTGCAGTGTATGATACAAGCGTGTGGATATCCAAATGTTGACAAATTCTAAGGTCATGAGATTAGTTCATGAAATGGGACTTGATGTTTGATCCATAACTATGTTTTATCTTTTTAACTTTTATTTTCATCTTTTACTTTATGATCTTTATGTCACCCCATCGCGAAGCAACGCCCTTTACTCCCTTGAAAGTAAAGTCTCTTTAATTTTCTGTAGGTATATGACTATGTTCTTCAAACTCACGGGCTTTTCAAAGTTTTAAACACAATATAATATACTTTTTTTTTGGACAAACACAATATAATATACTGGGAATCGCATTTCCCCATGCATTTTCATTCTAATTTCCTCTTGCTAGTGCCTAGTAGTATTTGTACATATAAGTGTGCGGGGGTTAATTGAATGAGAGAGATTAATTAATGATACCAGCCATTGATTACTTTTTGGAGAAAAATTCAAAGCACAGAGGTATACTGTTTGTTCTTTAATAATATTAAGCTTTTAAAAAATACAGAGAACTATTCCTATATCATTAAGCAGTCAGCAACCCTTCAATTAAATCCCCACCACCCCTCTTTTGCATTAAAAAATAAAAATAGTAATTAAGCTGGTATAATTTGTAATACTACCTCCAGTTCTAATTATATGAATACCTTTTTAGTATAATTTGCATTACAAAAGTGTTCCTATAATTAGGACCGGAGGAAGTATTAGTTATATTATTTTAAGTAGTTACTTAATTAATACTATATATTAATTCGAAATATTATCAACAGTAAAAATACAACAAATTTGTTATCAAAATCCAAAATCTACATCTCTATTGTTCATCGATCAGTTTCTTTCAAAATTAGTTATTACAACGCTATCAAAGAATTATATCCATGTCCAAACCAGTCAGAGCCTGCCAGGACCTCGCAAACTAATGAAGCTTACTGCTTGCGCTCTCTTTTTCGTCAGTTTTATTTTATAATTTAAAGAAAAATTTGAACGTTATACATTTTTAAAGAGTGGACTTTACAATATATCAAAATCAAATCATATTTGTTGGGAAGAATTCGATAAAAAGAAAAGGTGCACCTAAATTAGATTCATTTCTTGAAAAGAAAACGAGAGCTCGACTATATATATCCAAAGAAAAGGCAAGCTTCTAATTTTAATTTATTTCTTAATTAAAAATAGGACATTAGGTTAAGTTGTGAAAGGGACATGACCTATTTTCATTTTTCTTCTAAATTGGGCAGCCCTACAATTAATGAATTTGATGCGAGTAAGTCAACAATATAATTAAAATAATAATTAGCTGATTAATTGCTTTGGGAGAAGTGTACGTACCTGTCCAAGATGACAATATCACTTCGAGTCAAGAACCCTGACTCATGTATTGACCCTCGCAACTTGCATGCATCCATATTACATATATTGCATATTTTAATAATAATTCGGATATATCTGTTCGGCGGGGACAAAGTTGCTAAGATTTTGTTTTTTAAATACACCCTATTCTTCTTCCGAATCTCTTTTATTGATTTTCTTGAACATTTTGATATATATTTTTGTAATTTTTTTTTTAAAAAAAATACAAGAAATAGAGATATACTCGATCCGATCCCTACGGTCCTTTTTGTAAGTAATTTTTCCCTTGATTACGCCAAACTTGTAGTTAGAAATAATAAGTGTGTAAAAAATACTATGTTTTTTCTATATATATATATATACCTTTATTTATAAAAAGAATATAGGAAAGAAAATGGATACAAAGTATGGAAGAGAATAAGTAATAAATGATGAGATGATAAATTAGTGAAGAAATTTCCTCCTCTTTAATGCGACCTTATTTTTTGTTAATGTAAAAACTCCACAGTTTTCCTGGATGTGCGTTCCGCCAATAAGTTTATTTATTTATTTTTATTTGGGACTGAAAGCCAAATAAAATTACCTTCATCCTCGTCAAACTTGGTCCAGTATTTGCATCTAGGAAATAAAACTACCTTCATCCTCATTAAAGTTCTTCCTGTACGTGCTTTGGGAAATAAAATTACTAAATGTCGCCCTGAATTTGCATTTGGGAAACATTCCCCCCAAAATTCAACAAATGGGTGCACAGAAAGCTCTTGTCTACTCCAATTCTCTTGACGCTGTTGGTATCCTCATGAGAGACTGCTGCCATACTGACCACCCGTTCGGAGATTCTATCAAGGAGACCAGAGAACTTCTCTTCAGCGATTGGAACGTGGAGCTGCACTATACTCCAAGAGATAACATCTCATGTGCTGACTATATGGCTAAGAAAGGCCATGATGCTTCTGATGATGCTGACGTGGTTCTAATACCCACTGTCCTTAGTGGATGCCTGCATATGGTTTTGAAGGATCAACTGGCCTGCTGCAGCTAGTTTTTGCTTTGTCTGTTGTATTAAAGGTTAGACTCTTTTGTAGTCCCTATCTTATCTTCTCAAGCTTCGGCTTGCCTATTTTCATAAAAAAAAAAAATTCAAGCGAAAATATGGCGGGTGACTGTTCTTCAATTCTCTCATAAGTCTCAAAACAATTAAACAGTCTACCTCTCTTCCCTCTATATTCTACACTAAAAAAAAAAACTAGGCAACAGTGAAATGCCATGGGTATCGATCAGACCTCAATATTGATATCACTTGCTTAGAGTCGGAAGGCATTTAAGAACTATATATGGAGAACAATTGCAATGTAGAAAACGTGGTCCATTTTTGCAGAGACGATGCCATAAAAAACATGCCTTCATTCCTTCAATCGACTTAAATCAAGCCTTATGCGTTGATGTTGAAGAAGAACCATATGAAAGTGCTCCATCACTTCATATGCTCGAAGGTAAGTTTTTTGTTTTGACACGTTGCTCTGTTTTTTATTTTCTCCTGACCCATTAGTCTGTTGTTGTTTTTGTAACCCATTACTCTATCAATCTGTTTGCTTTTGTCTTTACGAGATGAGGTAGAATGTGAAAAATGTGAAGCATTTGTAGAAGAAGAACCACAATGTGAAGAAGATAAAGATAGTGAAGATTTGGAAGAACAAGGCCCACCAAGTGAAGAAGACGAAGACGCATCATTTGATAGTGAACATAGTGTTAGAAGACATGCATGGCTTTCTAATAAATGAATAAAGGAGAGCAATATTTAGGACCGGGGAGTAACTTAGAAGAAGTAGTCACGGGCAACCATGGAAAACGGCGCCGATTAGTTGTGAATGGGCAGAGTCTGGTATACTTTAATAGACAAAAGGGCTATATATATAATTATATATGCACCGAATTAAAACGTCTAGTTGTTTGAAATAAACAGGTTTGATAATGACGCAGTCATCTGGCATACGAACAAATTGATCAATTAACGACGAGGACATCTGGAAACATGCATGAGGCTGATCGAGCTATTACATTTGTGTGTGTGTGTGTGTGTGTAGGCATGAATAGGTGATCAGGATCTCAAGATAGCGAGCTTCGTGACACACAGACTAATTCAAGAACTTATGATATCGTGGATATGATATTACACTTATTTTATAGAGGAAGGAGGATTGTCCAAGATTCTAATCACATAAACCTATATGCATCCATATATTATAAATAAACAACTCGCATACAACAAGTAAGAACAGATCACTGCCATGACCGGCAAATTTAATTAATTTTCTTCACCCGACCAATTATGATTCAAAAGGCGTTAATTATAATAACTTGTCCCCCCAAATATGAACAATAGACGCTATTAACATTATTTTCTTGGAAGCATGAATAGATTCAAACGGTGTATGTTTAATTTTTTTTTTGTCTCCCTACATGCTGCGCGCGCTTCTCCTGCTTTGTATTTATACATGCTCATAGATTAATTTATATTGCTAGACGTGACTTGGACGTCCGATCATTAATTGCTCACCTCTCGAGCTTTACCAACCTTCACACACACACACACACCAAATTAATTTTAAGGAAATGATTGACATGCATGTACTACATATCTTTCACTGCCTCTGGATTGGAATGAAACCCGATCGAGTTCAGCTATCTAAAACAGTCATGACCTTATTTTTCAAGTAATTTACTCCCCAACCACACCTGATTAAAATAATACCCCTCATATCTTTTTTATAAGAGTTTAAAATTTGAATTGTTTTGATCTTTTTGATAAGAACACTTTAAGAGTTGTTTGAAAATTTAATGATTTTTTTTAATTATTACCTCTAATTAATTATATGTATTGTATTCATTAAAAGGTTGAAAATACTCATATTTACTTTATTAAGTATACTTCAAAAACAATGATTATTACATACATACTTTTTACTAACTTTAACAGTTTTCTTAAATTGTATAATTCGTTATTGAACTCTTATAAATAGGACTGGAGGGAGTATATGAGTCGTATTGGCTACTTTCTCATTGATATCGATCGAGCTTAATTAGGCTACATAAATATATAGTACTACCTCTAGTCTTAAATATAGGATAAAGTTTTGCCCTACAAACTTTATCTTATATTTATGACTGGAGGGGAGTATATTTTATTACTTTCTCTTCTCTTTTGTGTGCCGCGTGGCATGCAGTGTATCATAAAACATACTGATGAATTGTCCCAACAGAAGAGAACACAAGCAAAAGGAAAAGCAAGGTGAGGGGAGAATTTAATCGAACTGCCCAGAAGAAGAAAAAGGGGTTGTTAAAAGCAAGGAAACATATGAAAGAGGGAGGGAATAATAAAAAACGACGTAAATATCATGCTACATGATAGTGATGTGATCTGACGGTTCATGTGCGACCACGTTACAAGAGCGTCCTCGCTGACAGGCGTATGATGGAGGCTACACACGGGAAAGAGAACCACGTGGCAGACAATAATTGGGCCCCCACTCGAGTGTGAAAAAAATGTATGAGCAGCAGGATTTTGAGCAATCCGAATTCTGACCACAAAGGGAAATTTTTTGTGCTTTGGACATCCTCGATGGGAACAGATTCGAAATTTGGGAGATCTGAGAGCAGAACGGGAGGGGGCCCTACCAAAGATTATATCTGCAAGGACCCCACTCAAGATTTTCATATATACTTGGTGGGGCCCCCCTTCTTGGTCCCCAGCAACAACCTTTATTCATTTCCTTTCTTGTCTCCTTCACTGTTATGAAAGCTTTACCGGTTGGTGCCCATATCTTGTTCATATAAATCTCCATTGATTCACCTGTACATTATTCCTTATTATTATTGCATTGCTACATGACATTCTTACACTGTGGTCCAGCCCTGTTGTGAATCCGTGGTTCTCCTTTCCCTTCTCAGCTCTTGAATCTTAATCATGGAGTTAGCGTTTTGTGAGGTGTTTACCCGAACATACAAAGGAATTGAATAATTAATTGATAATCCTGTTACGCTGTTAGTTGTATATATGTGAAAAGAGCTTTATATATATATATATATGGTCGTGCATTGACCGGAAAAGTCTTGGTTTACTTTAATATCTTATTCACTGCTTTTATAGGTGATGAGGTGTTGGGGGATATTGTCAACATTGCGTCCAAATTCAGGCAAGGACGTCCTTTAATGTGATATATTGGGTGAGATCTCATCCAGATTTTGTTATTGTTGTTTGCGTAATTTTGGGTTCAAATTGAAACACCATCACCCTTAACCACCTTCCTCCTCCTTTCTCATTAATGTCCTCCTTTAATTTATACACATGCCTCATCAAACGCTGCTGCTTTTTGTACCATTTTCATTAGCCCTGTCAAACACGGCCAATTAAATAATTCATACTTTGGTTTACCTGCCCTAATTATTTTATATATATAATTCTCTGTGTGTTTCCGTAGTTCTTTCAACATAAACTGCAAGCCATATATGGTTTGGCTTACATCACTCCGTGAATTTCACTTCATCAGTACAGTCTTCTTTTCCAGGTTCAAACCCATGCATGTATATGTATATAGAAAGCTTTATTTAGCTGTACGTACAGTAATTACTATACGAGAGAAAAGACCTAATCACCGCATTAGTGTAGGGATGGGATAAGACTGATTTTCTTCTCGTAAGGCACACGCTTTCACTGATTCACACACACACACATATAGAGATAGGATAGGCTTGAACTGTACACGTGAACATATAGACGTCCACACTCAATAATTAATAGGGTCTGCACTATATATAAGATCATATATAATCAATGATATTAGAGATACGGAGGGGAGGGTCAAATACATCCCACAATACATTATATATTTATTCCTTGGCGACTTAATAGGATAAAGTAGGATGAGGTGAGGCTTTCTTTTTCTTTTTCTTTTCGTTGGCCAGAGGTGAGGCTTTCTTTTAGTTGTAGCAAAGTCTTGCAATTTTATTTCTATGGTATATATATAAAAGTCTGTACTGTGTAAGCGTGCATTTTACAGGGGAAAGATGTATAAAAAGAAAGACAAAAATTATACGCTATAATAGACAATAACGTGTGTGTGTCGTGGAAGAAGATACTGAAAGAAAACCCGTAAAACAGTACTATTGAGAGATCTGAACCAATAAAGATGGGTTTAACGGAAAGAGTTAATCATAAACTAATATTCAACTTTTGTTTAGGAGAAGTATCCATATTTACATTACTATAGAAGACACTTTTAACATTAGTTTTTAAGACCTTCAGACAATTGTTTTCATGGGATAGTATATGTGATTGTCGTTGAAAGTTTTAAAATAGACATTGTAAGTAAGAACATACAACATTGATTTTATAGTTGTAATCAACTTACAACAAGACTTACAATAAATATTTTTTAAAAATAGTTGTTGTAAGTCATTTCTTTTTTCAAATTGAATGATCTTTGGTATACAACCTAGATCTCTCGTTTCAGAGACGCAAGAAGAGATAGGAAATATTGTTTATCAGATCGATTGTTAAAGCTCGCAAGAACAAGAATTGTTCTTCTGCTTCTAAGTCCAATATTCTACAATCTCTATTACTGAAGCATACCGCCAAGAAAGTGCGTGCTTCTTCTCCACCACCATTGGCGGCGACTAATTCCTCACCATCTCTGTCTTTTTCTTCCTCCTCCTCCTCGTCTTCGTCATCATCCAATCAATCGTGGCAGAGATCGCGTTCTGTGCTCTCTACGTTGATTAGGCATCTGAGAAAGGAGAAGGAGGATAAAGAAGATTTGTATGATGATGTGGCTGGCTTGAGTATGTGTTTTGGATTTGTATGATGATGTGGCTGGCTTGAGTATGTGTTTTGGATTTTTTCGTTGCAAAATTTGTTTGCGACGGATATCAGTCCGTCGCAAAAACCACCGTCACAATTGTGATGGAACCAAAAATTCCGTCGCAAAACCCAAAAAATTTGCTACGGAATTAGATTCCGTCATAAATTTTGATTTAAAAATAAAATAAAAAAAACTATGTAAAAAATATATATAAAAAAAAAACCTATAGACGGAAGTAGGTGATTTTGATTTTATATTTAAAAAAATTGTAGGTGATTTTGATTTTAGTATGGCGAAAGGTTATTATGCATAGAAAATGCAAATCAGCAAGCATATAACAAATAGAGTATAAATATACAAGTCAGATAATCCAAAGCATGTCGTCATAGACGAAGTAAAGCCAATATGCATAGATTGAATATTAGTTTAGTTACATGCATGGTTACACAACAACGACAACATAAAGAAAATGAGGAAACAATTTGATTAGTTAAAAACCTGACTTTCTTAAATAAATTTTACATATTCACAGAAGACCAACTTCCACTAAGGAAGGCAAGAGCGATAAGCTATTAAGCTTTCTTAAATGTTTACGTATGATCTACTGGTCAAAGATAGTGACAGAATCAAAACTACCAAGAATGAAAAATCATTGTATAGGGTAACTAGTAAGGACTGCTGATGAAGAAACAGAGGGAAAAAAGTTCAACTTAAAACAAGAAATAGAGACTATGATTTATATTAACAAAGTGGATTGCGGAATTTTACATGTAAAACTTGTAAAAAAAATTGAATTTCTTGACCTAAAAACTACATCTAATGCAAAAAAAAAACTAAGAAAAAGGGATAAAGACTCACCAGATGACGCTAAAGAAGAAGAGGACCAAACCGGCGAGAGAGGAGGCTGCACGACGGTCCGAATGCTGGCCGGATGGACACACTGAGAGAGAGCACGATGGAGAGGGAGATAACATTGGAAAAATTGGGGAGGAGAACCTGAAATTGGGCTTAATACCAAATTTTGCGACGGATCCTATGATCTGTCGCAAAGCCCTTCGGGGATTTGCGACAGAACCATTTTCCGTCACAAATCCCCGAAGGGATTTGCGACGAAATTCTGTTTCCGTCGCAAATCGGCTCCACTTCACAAACGTGAGAAGCCATTTTTGCGACGGATGTATTTTTCCGTCACAAAATCAGCCTGCATTTTTTTTTTTTTTTTTTTGCGGCGGATTTACAATTCCGTCGCAAATATTGGAAAATTTGCGACGGAAAAAATTCCATCGCAATTTTAGTCTTTTCTAGTAGTGATGTGAGCTAGACAACTGTAAAACATAAAAGAAAGAAAGAAAACTATAATGAACCAGAGGAAACAAAGTGGGAGGAGGATTATTTGAATACCTTATTATGGAGCTTCAGAGGTGCAAGTTGATTTCGAAAAAAACCATGATGGCTGATTCTCATATGGGGAAGGCAAAGTAATAGAAACAACAAATAAATTAAAATAACAAATTAATTGGGGAAAAGAGAGGGAAGAAATAAATAAGAGGGGTGAGAGTAGGTAAATCACTGGAAGGTAGTAGAATTTAGGGAGAATTACACACAGGTTTCAAGGATGACAAAAAAATACAATGAGGTCCCAACAAGAATTCACATTACACAGAAGTCCCTAGGGACTTCTGTGTAATTATATGTGAATGTAAAATGACCATTATGGACAAAGGAAATTTACAACAGACAAAGTATAAATTTACAACAGACAAAGTATAGATTTACAACAAAATTTGAAAACGAGTTTTTTGACTTCCAGAGGCTATTTACAACAGTCAAAGTATAAATTTACAACAGACAAAGTATAGATTTACAACAAAATTTGAAAACGAGATTTTTCCATTTTTGACTTCCAGAGGCTATTTACAACCGACAAAGTATAAATTTACAACAGACAAAGTATAGATTTACAACAAAATTTGAAAACGAGTTTTTTCCATTTTTGACTTTCAGAGGCTATTTACAACAGACAAATCATAAATTTACAATAGACAAAGTATAGATTTACAACAAAATTTGAAAACGAGTTTTTTTCCATTTTTAACTTCCAGAGGCTATTTACAACAGACAAAGTATAAATTTACAACAGACAAAGTATAGATTTACAACAAAATTTGAAAACGAGTTTTTCCATTTTTGACTTTCGAGGCTATTTACAACCGTCAAAGTATAAATTTACAATGAGACAAAGTATAGATTTACAACAAAATTTGAAAACGAGTTTTTTCCATTTTTGACTTCCAGACAAAGTATAAATTTACAACAGACAAAGTATAGATTTACAACAAAATTTGAAAACGAGTTTTTTCTATTTTTGACTTCCAGATGCTATTTACAATGACAAAGCATAAATTTACAACAGACAAATTATAGATTTACAACAAAATTTGAAAACGAGTTTTTTCCATTTTTGACTTCCAGAGGCTATTTACAACCGTCAAAGTATAAATTTACAACAGACAAAGTATAGATTTACAACAAAATTTGAAAACGAGTTTTTTCCATTTTTTGCTTTCTATTTACAAGTCTTCTTCTACAATCGTATCTTTCCAACGCGTTTTACCGCCGGTTGGATTCTCGCCGTCTTCGTCGTCATCTTCACTGACGAACCGGTCCCTCCGGCGAGCAACTTGCGTGATGAGGTTACTGCAAATCCTTCATCTCCATACACGTGAAGTTTAAGATCGCTCCTTGTTTCACCAAAGATTTGTGCGATCGGAAGGTAGCCGGGATCGGGTGTTGTAGCACTGGAATTCACCAATTCCTGGAAACCTCCAAGTTCCATTGGAGTAGAAGAAGGAGAGAGGAAAGAGAGAAGAAAAAGGGAGGGAGGAGAGAGAGAAATCATGGCGGAGAGAGACATGAGAGAGGAGTAGAGAAGGAGAGAGGAAAGAGAGAAGAAAAAGGGAGGGAGGAGAGAGACAGGAGAGAGGGAAGGTCAAAATGGTAGTTTTACATTCACAAATAATTACAACCAGGTCCCTTGGGACTTTTGTGTAATTTCATGATTTCAAGGGACTTTATTGTGATTAATTCCCTTCCTTGGGACCTGTGTGTAATTCTCCCTAGAATTTATGAGGGCAAAAAAGATTTATAAATGATATTTTTTTCCCGTCAAATTTATAAATGATATATGAAGATACAATAGTGTTCAGATTCAGAAGCACAAAGCTATTCTTCACCCTAATGCTTACCACAAATGGCGACCACATACTGTTTTTAAATATTTGAACAAAATGTTGGAGATACAAGAGTATGAAATCGAAAATTTTAAATATTTTCAACTTTCAACAACTGTTTTTTATCAAGGTCGTTTTGAAAATAACTTTTAATGACTCTTTTTAAAAATAGTTATTGAAAGTTTAACTTTCGACGATTGTTTATTTGGAAACGGTGGTTAAAAATAAAGCCAAAATTTAAAAAATGACACCATTTTTTTTTAACTTCCATTTTCTAAAAATTACGTTAATTAGTGACATTAAATTTAATTTTTATAGTAATATTAGTCTTAAAACAAAACGTCATACATGATTATTTCTAATAGAAATATATATACATGTGCTTGTAAAAGAGCTGAATATAGTTATGAAGGGAGGATGTAAACAAATGGGAAAAGAAAGGAGCGGGGGTTGTACCAACGCGGGAGAGAGAATCTAGGAGAGATTTGAAGGCATGAATGAAGAAAGCGCACACTCACACACCACTCACTGTGCTTCCACACATACTGTTTCTCCCATTTCATGCACCCCACCTTCCTTCCTACTTATAATTAAAAAGCTACTTCACAACCGCATGCCCTCTCTCTCTTTCTCTCCCTCTCTTTCTGCTTCCCAATTCATACATACACAGCACACTTCTCCCCATCGCATATATATGGATTCGCTGTGTGCCTGTATGCAGACGCAGACGGTGGCGACTTCAACCGAGAATTCCTTAACGCTGACAATGAAGATGGAAGCCAAATCTAATGTTGTGGAGGATAGTGTTAAGCTTCAGAAGGAACAAGATCTGCAACATTTCCATGTCTTAGCGGTCGACGACAGCCTCATCGACCGGAAGCTTCTCGAGAAGCTCCTTCAGGTCTCTTCTTGCAAAGGTACCTCACCTTCTCCCTCTTTTTCACTCTTTTTCGATTCCCCCATCTCGATTTCCCCCTCATGAATTTGAAGCGATTTTGATTTATGAGATGTCTGGGGATTTCATGGGTTGATTTTGTTTTAAAAAATTACCTAGTGACGAGTGTGGACTCCGGCGACAAGGCTTTGAAATATCTTGGTCTTCTCGATGATCTTGATAATGCTTCTCCTACTTCTTCAGAATCATCACCTTCCTCTCCCCAGTCCCCCCAACAAGAGGTAATTAAACACCATCCCTCTCATATTCTACTGGCCTTTTCTCTTCTCTATCTATTGTGCTTGAGTTTGTTTACTGCATTTTTCAGTTGATGTATTGGACTTTGATCATCAGTCTCCGCAAGTTCTGCAGCTAACCTAATGTTCTGATTTTATTTTCTAAAGAAAATCCATTTTTACCCTTAATTTCATGCTTCCGATTCAGTTTTTATAGAGCATTTTCCTTAATTTTTGCCCCCTTTTCTTATAATAAATCACTGAAACAGGATTGCCGCAAGGCTCTTGTTTTTCTTCTTTTAAAAGACTATTGCCGTCAGATGCATAAACTAATCATATAAACAAAGTGACTAAATGAAGATAATAAAGAGGTGGCAATCAGGAATATTATATTCTTCAACTGATTCAATTTTAAATTAATGAAAATCAGTTACTTTTCAAAATATAATATAACTAAGAGAATATAATAATTATTTCTTGACAAGAGTACTGAATTCAAATTATAAATCATATATATATATAAGAACTAGGAATTCTTCTCGCTATAATTCCAAAAAAATTAAAATAAGTACATCTAATAAAAATCATAACCCTGATATGCATACAATATAATCTACGCAAGTGATAGGATGATGAATACTTCTGTGAGAATTCTAGGGCACTGTGGGGAGGTTATATATCTTGAGTCTGTTATAGTTTGATTGGGCATTTAATTAGATAGCGATAAATTCACTGCGGATCGTCTCTTTTGCTAGCTAGCTAGCTAGGTAGCCCATCAATCGGGTCTTTAATCTGCTTTTCATCACGTAACTTTAGTTTCAGATAATATATAAAATAACCCGAAATAGTAACAATAAACTGTTGAATGTTGTGTTGAAATGCAGGAAATGAAAGTGAATTTGATCATGACGGACTACTGCATGCCTGGGATGAGTGGCTATGATTTGCTTAAACGAGTCAAGGTCAACTTCCTCTCATTATTTCCCGACATCTCCCCCTAAATTCCGTCTTTTCTCTCCACTCTCTTTTTTTCAAAAACAAAATCTGTTCAATTATTATAATTATAATATATAATTGTGCATATCTTATGAACAACCACGCTTAAATCATGCTCAACATACATTCCCTTCCCACCAGGGTTTGTTCTTATGCTGCAGGTTCAGTGTACTCTATTAGGAGGGGGAAATATCTTTTATTGGGGTTTCGCATCTGCTGGTTTTTTTTTTTTTTGAAATTTTTTTGACGTGGCTTATATATAGCTGCAGGGATCATCTTGGAAACACGTGCCAGTGGTGGTCATGTCATCAGAGAATGTACCATCCAGAATCAGCATGTAAGTTTCCTTTTCGTTTCTGAAATCAGAGAAGAACAAGAAGAAACAAACCCATTAAAAAAGATTCTGGGTAAGATGTTGAATTAATTTGAACTAAGAAAACAATAATGTAATACTGATTTATGTGGATATATATGTAAAGGTGCTTGGAAGGAGGAGCAGAGGAGTTTCTACTGAAGCCACTGAAGTTATCAGACCTGAAGAAGCTTCAGCCGTACCTTGTGAAATCCAAATCCCACGAGAACCATAACAGTGAGAATAGTAATAACGAGGATGATGATAATTCATCAAGCGAACAAGAATCTGAGAACAGTGATGCAGCAACCGACAATGACTGCAATCCCAACAGTAATAACAACACTTGTATTACCAAAAGGAAGGCCATGTCTCCTCAGCCTTCTGACAGATCCAGACCCAAATTCAAAGGCTTAGCGGTCGTGTAAAATAATATAGACGTGTTTTTCATGCACACCCACAATTATTATAATATGGTTTTCACTTTGAGAGCTTCATTCATTTTCCTAGTGCCTCTCTCTCGCGATATGTAGTGTCCAGTAGTCATGTATATCCGTCCTTCTCATATTTCGCGACGATATTCTTCCCTTTTTTTCACAATCTAATACCAGGAATCCTTACCCAAGAACGAAAGAAAGGAAAAGGTTGATGAATATAAAAAAAAAAATATGAGAGATAATAGGAGAATCAAATCGAAAGATTTTATTCACTATGAGGGAGCCAACTGTGTAAAGTTCTTAAAATTAAGTGGATAGAGAAAATCAAGCCAAAATAAATAAATATGGGATAATAGAATTTCAAACTTCAAATTGGGGATATTTTAGATAACCGATTAGAGTGAGCACTAAGGCAAACACGTGGCATCATAACAATTTTTCCAACAACCCCTCCCTTAAATTAATGTTTGCAAATGTTAAATTTAAGAGTATAAGGATTTGAGTTAGATCCTCCCTTAAACAGAATCTAGATCTTCTATAGAATATACTCCAAACATTTGTCTAAGCTTCATGAAAAGAGCTTGCTTGAGTTGTTTAGTCATAATGTCAACCACTTGATTGTCATTTTTGCAAAATACCAAATCAATAACACCATATATTGCAAAAGTCACACAGAAAATGATATCTCACATCAATATGTTTGCTTCATCCATGTAAAGTTGGATTTTTGAAAAATTTAATTGCTAAAAGTTGTCACAACAAATAAATTGTTGTTGTTAGGAATGGAAATAAGCTAGGTCAGGTTATGCTTTAGCTAAATAGGTCTGAGCTTGTAATGGGGTAGAAGGTCTGAACCTGGGACTGGGCCTAAATGCAAACTTTTTTTAGGCTCAGGCGTAAGCCTTCAAAAGGTCTGGTTGAGCCTAAAGCCTTTTTAAAGGCCTACTTACAATGTAGGTATTTAAAAAGACCTCATATTGTAGGCTTGGAGGCCATAAATAGACTTTTGTACATTTTAAACCTATCAAAACTATATAAATATAAGCTTTTAATAGAATATAAGAATAAAAAATATATATTTATATTATTTATAAGATATAAATATAATTATATTTATTTAATGTGTAAACAGGTCAGGCCTTAATAAAATAGGTCTGGCCTATTTACACATTTAGGCCTTTAAATAAGTCTTGGCCTGACCTTTTTAACAAACAGGTCAGGCCTGCCAAGCCCTAAACAGGCCAACACTACTAGAAAATTTCCAATTTGCGACGGAAAAAAATCCGTCGCAAATTGGAGGAAATTTGCGACGGATACTAAAATCCGTCGCAAAAAAATACATTTGCGACGGATACTAAAATCCGTCGCAGACCTGCCGACAGTTTGCGATGGACTGCCTAGTCCGTCGCAAAATGGTGGACTTTTCGTCCGTCATTTTCGTCCGGCCAACGAATTTCCGGCGTCATCCCCTCTCCTCCGGCCGAGCATTTTCCGGCGACATTCCCTCTTGTTTCAACCGATCAGTTTCAAGAGTTTTTTCCGTCTCCTCTTCCAAGCTGCACTTCTATTCCAAGTAACCTATCTCTTCTCCATTTTTTGTTCACTACATTATATATGGATAGATTTGATAATTGTTTTTGTATTTTCTTGAGTATTATGTTGATTTCTGATAAAATGATGATGTATGATAATTTTTTTTTCTTTAATGTTGATTAAATTATTTATTATTGGTTGTTGATTTATGTTTAGTATTTATTAATGCTGTATTATTTGTTTATAGTCTGTTTTGTATAGAAGTGAAAAATTATATGTTAAGAAATGATGTATAAGAAAAAAAGAATTAATTAATATAATTACAGGAGGAGTGTGTGACTCTAAGGATTTATTAAATTTTTATGTATTAGAAAAATTAATGTTATTAACTAGTTATACAATAAACAGTGATAACTTGACAAATCAAATTATAAATTGATATTTAGGGATAAGATAATTAATTCATATTAAGTTTATATGTCTTATAAAAATTAGTTAAATTAGTTAGTTGAGTTAATGTCTTATAAAAATTACTATTATGTTTTATTAAAATAAAATATCTCATTTAAATGTTTTATATGTGAGTTTAGGTAATAATGAAATTCGTATGTATTATAAAAATTAGTTAAATTAGCTAGTTTAGCTCATATATCTTATAAACTCCAAATTACTTATATAGATTTACGCATCGAATTACATGTTAATTATGTTGGTAACTTAACTAGTTAGGAAATATGGAAGACAATCATGATAGAAGTTGGATGTACAATCGTCTAACCGATGAAGACAACTAACTCAAGAATTCTTGGCGGGTTTGAAAGAGTTCATCGAATTTGCTTTGGCACATTCAACTAATTCAAGCGGGCGATCAGTTGTCCGTGTGTCAAATGTAGGTGTTTAAGATTTAAAGATCCTGGGACGGTGAAAATCCATTTATGTAAAAAGGGATTCATGAAGGATTATGAATGTTGGGAATGTCATGGCGAAATACGACATACACCGAGTGGTTATTACGGGGACAATAGTCATCGAGACAACCTGAATCAATATGAGCAGCTTGGTTATGGATGCCGCGGACCGTCGATCGGCCAATATTTTGATCCCGTTACTCATGCCGAACCGTCATACATTGAAGAGAGAACGATACACATACTCAACCACAATACATGAGAGAGGATCCTCATCCGGAAGCCGATAGGTTCTATAAAATGCTTCAAGAAGCGCAACGTCCGTTATGGGAAGGTTGCGAACACTTTGAAAATAGTGAATATTCATCGCTATCGGCTACCCTAGCAACACTTTGGTAAGTTATGTGTTTTAATTTATGGTTATTAATTTCTTATTCAAATTTGCACCACTGATTGTTTGTCATTGATTTTCAGAAAAAAGTTTAATACGTTGCCTAAACATCATGAAGACCTTAAATCAGCTTATAACTTCGTGCTGGAAAATGGTTGAATGAGAGGTTCTTTAAATTGAGAAGAGGTAGAGGCCGGAAAGATTGGATTCAACCTGAGGTTGCTGACCAATTACTTCAACATTGGGCGTCCGATGAGAATTTTCAAAATAAAAGTCAGAAAAATAAGCAAAATAGGGCCAAAATGGAAGGACGTTACTTTGTATTTAACTATTCAATATTTTGTTCTTTGAAACAATTATTTAACGGTCATTATTTGTGTTTGCAGGCACTGTCTGAGGATGTTGCTCCAGAAGATGTTGACTGGATTGCCTTTGAGCGTACCCATTCCCAGCAATCTGAAGGGAGTGAGCCGCGTTGGATTAACGCCAAGGCGCAGCAAGTAGCGGTGAGATATTATATTGCATTCTTTGTTTCAGACATGAACATATATTTATTTCATTTCACATGTCTTATCTGTGATGTATTTTTTTGCTTCTAGGACAATTATAAGAGGCTGACGGAGGAGAGAGATTCACAGACTGCGAGCGACCCCACATCCTCTCAGTCTGATAACGAGAGTCTATTCATTCAGGCTGCAGGTAGAATGAACAACAAAGGTAGAATCTTCGGGTACGGTGCCTCTGCCAGCCGATTTAAGCAAACGAAGCGCTCCTCATCCGCCCATGAAGGTGTTTCGCGGAGTAAACGTAATACATTTGATATTGATGGTTACATTTTCATTCCCTATTATATTTGAATAAAGTACAAAAATAAACGTAGTTCCTTATTTTTTGCGAGATGAGATGAAGAAGATGAAAGCATTGGTCCAGCGCAGTGAGGAGCTGCATGAGACACGCGAGATGGTCAGGCAGATGCAAGGGCGGACAGAGGAGCTGCATGAGATACGCGAGATGGTAAGGCAGATGCAGCTTCAACTTATGTCCCTAATGAAAAACAAGGGGCCGGCTTCTGGTGATGGTGACAACGTTGATGGTGGTGATGATGATGCTGCTCTTTAGACTACTTTCTAGTATATGTTATTCGGGACAATATTATTTATATTTTGTTTTCACTCTATGTAAAACTCATTATGCTTGATGCTTCGGGACAATATATATATATATTTTTTTATGGAACACATTTAGTTCTAATTTTAAAAAAAAAAATTAATTCTAAAAAAAAATTGGAAAAATTTTGCAACGTATATTTAAATCCGTCGCAAAAAATTGCGACGGAATAATAATTCTGTCGCAACTTGCGACGGATTAAATAGTCCATCGCAAGTTGCGACGGATTTGGGGCCTAACCTATTTTCACCCTTAGTTGTTGTACCTTTTTTTTGACTCTGAAGTGCTTCAAGCAATCTTTTTGACAATATAGTTTGACAAGAACATGCAGCAGCAGTAGCTACAAATTCAACTTCTACAGTTAACAAAGTAACAATTGGTTATTTTTTTGAAAACCAAGAAATAGTTCAATCACTCATCATAAAAACAAAGTCTAATATGATTTTTCTATCATCCACATCTCTAGCATAGTCACTATCAGAAAAGCCATAAAATTTTCCTTTTGGATTAGCCTTATAAAAAATTCCAAAATCAATGGTACCTTTCAAATAATGAAAAATTCTCTTTAATTTGCAGCTATGAGATGAGTCTCAGTTGGATTTTCCATGTACCGACTTATAAGACTAACACCATGCATGATGTCAGGCCTTGTAGAAGTGAGATACATTAAACTTCTAACCATTTGCTTGAAGAAGTAGAATTTACTTTCTTTTCTCTATCATCCTTGACCGATTTGGAGCCACATTCTGTTGGAGTATGAACAAGATTGCAATCCTTCATTCTCAACATGTCCAAAATCTCAAGAACATATTTCTTTTGTAAATTAAAAATTCCAGATGGTGATTGCACAACTTCAATGCCAAGAAAATATCACATTAATCACAAATCAGACATATCAAATTCTTTCATCATGCTCTCCTTAAAGGCATCAAGCATGCCTATATCATTTCCTACATAAATCAAATCATCAACATAGAGTCCCAACAAGATTTTTTTCATATTTTCCAAATTATGTAAAGAAAGTATGTGCATGAGGGAATTTTGAAAACCTTCTTTAGAAAAATAGGCATCTATACGACTATACCAAGCTCATGGTGTTTGTTTAAATCCATATAAAGTTGTTTTCAATTTATATACCTTTTCTTCACTCCCTTTCTTCACATATCCAAGTGGCTTATCAATATAAACTTTTTCCTACTGCTCACCATGTGAAAAGGAAGATTTGACATATAATTGATAAACCTGCCAAGAATTTTGGGAAACCATGGCTAACATTAATCGAATAGTATCAAGCCTAGCAACTGGAGCAAAAACTTCTTTATAATCAAACCCAAATTCTTGCCTATTGCCTTTTACAACAAGGCGTGCTTTGTAATTATTAACTCCATCGTCTTTGTTCATCTTTGCTTTGTAAACCCATTTGACTCCAATGGATTTTTGGAGCTCTACTAATTCCTATGTATTATTTTTCTCTATAGATTTTATCCCCTCATCCAGGGCTATTTGCCATTTTCTTTCTTTATTTGCTTCTTCAAATGTGAGGGGATCACAGTATGCAAATAAAGAAAGGTGAGCTACAGAATCATCACTAGATAAGTCATCTCCACTTATATAATCTATCATCCAAGTTGGTTTCTTTCAAGATCGACCAGCCCAAGGTTCCTCCACTATTGCAGTGGTCGGTACTTCTAGTCATTTGGAAAATTTTCAAGAGTAGAAGCGGTAGTATTTTCTAGGTGTGGAACTTGTTCATTTTCTTCTTCAATTTCATAATCACGATAATTAAATTGGAGAAGGTTGCGCTCATTCCAATTTCAAGTGCTTTCTTCATAAAAATAACATCCTTGCTAATCACAATTTTATTGGTTAGGGGATTAAATCATTTAGAAGCTTTAGATTGCCCACTTACACCCAAAAAAACAAATTTTTCACTCTTATCATCAGGTTTTTTTCTTTTCTTATCTAGAACATAAGCATATGCATTGTAACCAAAAATTCTGAAGTGATCAATAGTTAGCTTTCCTCCACTCCAAGCTTCTTGTGGAGTCAAGTTGTAAACAGAAAAAGTATGACTTATATTCAAGACCAGGGACGAACAGGGGGGGGCTAGGGGTGGCCCCCGCCCCCCCTAAAAAAAAGGAAAAATAAAAAATATATATATATATACACACACGTTGGACCAGAGGGATGAAATAAAGTGCAGTTGTGTAACTCTATCTTGTTGGCCCACAAATATACCAAAAAAAATTTATATATATTCTGGCCCACAGGTTTGCTTTTGTTATTAATGTGGCTTCCATTTATATTCACGGAAAAACAATTTCACACTTTAATATATATTCCAAACGTTACTTGTTTTCCACTTTTAGAAAATTGCCAATCTCTTCTTCCTTTCTCACCTGGCACTCGTTCAACATTTTTTCAATAGCTTACGCGCAAATTTTGAGAATCAATAAGGTACTCAAAATCATTTCTTTTGTTAAATTTCTCAAATGAAAATTGTCACTTCTACAACAACTACTGAAAGATCTTTCTCTGCTATGAAGATAATCAAGAATGTACTTCGAAATAGAATGGAAGACCAATTTCTTGATAATTCTCTGATTACATACATTGAAAAAGAAATTGTTTTGAGTTTTAACATGAATTCAATTATAGATGAGTTTAACAATATGAAAACACGTAGAGCAAGAGTCAAGTGAAATAAACTTAATTTCGTGATATATTTCTTTCAATTTTTGTATATTAAGTCTTCATCGTATTTTAAGTACTTTTATTTATAATTTAACATTTTTTATTTTCGCCCCATAAGTAAAATTCCCGGGTCCGTCCTGTTCAAGACATGAATGCTCCAATTCACTACTTCTGGCCAAAAATTCTTTGGAACTTTTCCTTTTGCTAGCAAGCTTCTCACCATGTTGAGAATGATTTTGTTCTTCTTCTATGATACACTATTTTTGTGTGGTGTATAAGCAGCTATGAGTTCTCTTCGAATACCAAATTGCTCGCAATAATTTACAAATTCTTTTGAGCAATATTCTCCCCCATAATTTGTACAGAGAGTTTTAATCATCTTTTCTGCTTCATTTTCAACCTGAGCTTTAAAGTGCTTCTAAATAAATTAAAGAGTAAATACCCTTTTTGGTCCCTGGAAAAAACACGGATGCCCTTTTTGGTCCCTGAAAAAAAATAAGTCACTTTTAGTCCCTAAAATGGAAAAATAAGGTCCCTTTTAGTCATTTTGATCAATTTTTTTTTGCATATTTTAATCCCGAAATTCCAAAGGTCCTTTTTAGTCCCTAAAAAGGATCAAAATGACATTGTTTTTACTCAAAAAGTCAAATGTGTTTTTCCAAAAAGGGTATTTACTCTAAATTAAAAGCTTCATTTTTCTCCACCAAAAAATAAATCCACGTTTTTCTAGTAAAATCATCAATATATAAATGTGATAAAATATTTCTTACCACCATTAGAAGTTGGAATGATTGGCCCACATATTTCAGAGTGAATGGGCTTAAATACTTCTTTTGCTCTCAAAGACATCTTACATTTTTTTCACCATACAAATGATTTTGTTACTTATCTATAAAGCTCTGCCACAATAGCTAGTAAAAGATTCGCCATCTTTCATCAGCAGAGTCTCGAAATCTCTTCTCAAAGCTTAAAATTGTGCACGCTTTACTCTTATAGTGCCTTGATATTTCCTCTTCACAGAATCCCATATGTCCTTGGAAGTATCTTTACAAAGAATAGTTTCCAAGATGCCACAATCAATTGCCTGAAACAAATAGTTCTTCGCCTTCAAATCTTTCAACATTCAACACTTCTGCTTTTAATGATTGTGCATTCGCAGGTGCTACTACACCCTCCTCTAAAACTTTCCAATACTCTTTGAATCTCAAGAAGTTCCATGCTCCAATGATCATATTAACCATCAAAGCGTGGAATAAATGGCTACACAAAGTTAGAATCTGAAGTAGACATATTCTTCAGCAAACAAAAACATGATGTACGTTAGAATTAATAAGAGGAAATAATATTGCGCTCTATTTTTTTAGAAAATTAGCACTTTCATAAACTAGTCAAGCTCTGATACCACTGATGAATATAAAAAAAAAAATATAATAGAGAGAAAATAGGAGAATGAATAGGAAAATACATTACAAATTAAATAATAAAATAATAACCCACTACTAAAATAAATATGGCACGATTAACATTAATCAACAAAATTGGATAATGTTCTTGAAAGGAAGGAGAGAAAACTAAGCTAAAATAAATAAATATGGGATAATGGAATTTCAAAATTCAAATTGAGGATATTTTAGATAACCGATTAGAGTGGGCACTAAGGCAACCACATGGCATCATTAGAATTTTTCCAACAATCTCTCCTTAAATAATACTCTATTCGGTCTTTAATGTAATATTTATTTTAATAAAGAAACAGAACTATAAAATACTCCCTCCATCCCTAATTATACGAGCAAATTTTGGAGTTGGTTTTGGTCCTAATTATAAGAACAAGTTTTAACTTTTGTCAATTTTTTCTTATAATACCCCTATTTATACTTATTATTAGGAGCATTATATATTATTATATATATGTGTGTTTGTGTGTGTGTGTGTCTCTATGTATGTGGATAGATCTATATGTATACACATATATATACACACATATATGTATACACATGGTTATATAAAAAGCAACTAATATACATATATAAACTAATATGTCATAGATATCTAACGTAAGGCAAATTAGAAACACTTATAATTAGGACAACTTGTGTCATTTTAAATTTATATAAGGACATTTTAGGAAAATGAGTAAAATTAACTAATTTAACTCATCTCCTTAATTCTCCCAAAATCGATTAAATTGCTCTTATAATTAGGGACGGAGGTAGTAAGTCTTATCTAATGGACTGGAGGGAATAATAACTAATAATCAACCGTATACTCCGTTTAAATATTTCCGATAATAAAATCAATTTTCTACTGATCCGTATGTACTGTAAGTTGAAATGATATTGAATTTAGGTAACAAACTACTTTTTTAGTAATATTTATCATGATTTTAATATTCATGAGAGGCACGCACAATTCGTCATATTAAAACTTTTTTCTTTCTTTCCAAAATGCTCACTTGATACACCGGTCTATATAACAACTTTAGGTAATATGAATTCATCCTGAAATTCAATAAATGGTTAATAATCGATTTGTCAAAAAAGTTGCGATAAGAACCAATTGTGTCAAAAAAAAAAAACCTATTTGATTTAGGACATGCAAGTTCTTTAATTTGCTTTCATATTTTCTTAAAACATCTCAAGTTCTAAGATGAACAAAAAATTAACCGACCAATCGGTTAGTTTTAGCTTGCAGTATTGACAATTCACTACTCAGCTTCTCTTCCTTCATGGTGTGCACGGACTCCTAGAAGTTAACTACATTTCTCAATTCCCAGAGAGCTGTCGTTTTCATGTTCGTGTTGAGTCCATTTCAATGAAATAGCAGCCTGTGTAGAGTTGTTTTATACGCTGGCAGGGACCATAAGCAACGTTAAGCCGGACAAAAGTGCTTGATCTATATGGTATCTTAGTACCAGAAACTCATTTCATGGACCCCACAGTCACTCTCCCGAACTTTGGATCCAAAAAAAGAGAAATCATTGCCAAACTCGAAAGCAACTATTATTATGAAGTCGAAAGTGACCTCGAAAAATTCGACTATTTTCTTAGTTATCTGAAACAGGCACATGCCATATCATACCAACTTGAAGTTAACTGGACACATTTTCACAGTTTACAATTCATAAATTCGCCTAATTATGAATTTTATTAACATTAATTCTCTATGGCTCATAACCACACTCTCATAGCACATCATGCTACGATGCTCACATGTAACATTTCCCCGTGTCAATTTCTTCAGCATTTTGCCTGGGCGCACAACTCCAGGGAACAATGACAATCTACCGACTTGGTTTCGTTCTCTACCCACTGCAATCCCAAGATCTTCATAATAGTATAGATTAATATGTACTTCCAAAACAATCGAATTTAAATTATGAAACTCAGTTCTCCAATATAGAAATTGTGGTTATCCCTCCCCCACTTTCGAGTTCCGACAATTTACCGCTTCCATAGTAACTCGCATGTTTAGAAAAGTATAATGACGTACTTTAACGTATAACCTTCTGAACGTACCGTCGCCGTTTGAACAAGTCTACTCCCGCGAAAGACAGACCCACGTATATGAACATTGAATAATGGTACTAATGAAACTACGTCATTCCAAGGGTTCATAAAAATTTAACCTGATTTGGATATTCTACGGTCCAGTAACTGATGACTGACAAGATCTTAACAAGTAGAATCTTTAAGATGTCCAGAGATACTACATACTCAATCGATATAACGACATTATAACTTATTCGGGTCAAAATTACAGAAGCCATAAATTTTATTAAGTTTAAACTACACAACCCAGAGATACTCCCATCCATACCAAAAAATCTCCCGCTTTTCTCCAAAACATGTTTGATCACAGAAAACCCACAAGGCTTTCGGCAGGCATATGAAGATAGGCACCAGGTTTCATTAATATGATTAATGCAAAGCTACAAACACATGAAAGGCCTTAAAATATGACTGCCATTTTCTCCATCCTCCATCCTGCAAAGCGGAGACGGCATTATATTATGAAGATAGTTCCAAAATACTATCTCTAGTCCTAAATAAAAAATTCGGTTGACTTTTATATATATAGTTTTGTTCTCCAAACTATTAGTTTCATTTATAAACTGTTATATAATCTAAAAAAGTAAAAATACATAACATATATTATGATTAAGTAATATATTTAACTTCTTTAACCTCTCAAAACAAAGTCAATTGGATCTTATATTTAGGACCAGAGGAAGTAACTAATCTTTCTTGTAGGAGTGCACAGGCACTCACTGTTCAGCCACAAGCATTATCAGAGCAAACTATGTCAAAAGTTCAATACCGATATCTTACCATTTTAAAGCTCATCTTTTGCTGGCTCATCTTTTGTTTGAGATTCTTGCGGAGCAGGCTTATCATCAGATTTATCACGGTTCTTCTCAATGAAATCTATGATGTCCTCCTTGGTCCTATTGCCATCATATTGTGATATCTGTCCACTGGATGACCTGAAGTACAAAGTTGGATAACCTTGCACATCAAAGGTCTCACTTGGTATATCATTTGCAGTTGCATCCTGGGATAGACACAAATAAGAAAGTTACAAAAACTATAAATAACATTAGTAAATGCATACAAGTGCATTTCTTTTGATTCTGCCGACAGTCATTGTTACTGTTATCTTGTTATTATATAAACAATCATTTTCAGATTAGCTATTATTATGCTGCTCACACCAATTTTTTAAACATGATGATAGAAACAAGGGAGAAATACATTTTGCCTCCCTGAACTAAGGTCTAATAAACACTTAAAGGACCTCGATTTTAAAATATAACAAAACCAACCATTTTTTTCTTTTGGTCGGGGAGAATGGGAGTTTAGGTCTACAGCTTTCAAATAGAGAAATATTTTTACATTTTAAACTTCATGTACTATAGTTATTGACAAGCTTAGATTCTAAAAAAAGCCTTGCTTTTAACCCTAAAAACGAAGAAAATATAGCATTAGTGATAGAAGAGAATAAGGCCAGCAGCAAAAGGTGACCATCACTTTCTTACCAGTTTTGCAATAACAACATTATCATCATTTTGAAATGAGACTGCAACTTCATCTAAAATGGGAGCCAACTTTTTGCAATGTCCGCACCAAGGTGCATAAAATTCCAGCAAAACTGCAAAGTAATTGTTCAAATTAGTCTCATCAATGAGATCCAACAACTAATAAACTGAAAGCATAAGAAATGATTGCTCTAATGAATCGTAAACGCAAAACATTGCAAACTAATCAGTACAAAAAATTAACTGCCATGACATAAATTTAAGACATCTTTCCCAAATCAGTCGCAAAGAAAATAAGAAGCATGATCACCAGACCAATTAGCATTAGCAATACAATAATAGGACAAAATCAAAATTCCGGCACATCATGGGAGAAAAACATGCTTTGGCTTGGCCTTTTTTCTAAAACAAGGCTGAAGGGATTTACTTGCTCACTGGTGTTCAAATATCAAGCATTGTTAGTAACCTCTTGAGGGGCTTTTTTATCTGGTCCAAAAATATCACATTTCAATCCAAAATCAAGAAGATAAACAAAACAAATAAATATATAGGGGCAATGGCTGGTTACAAGAAGATTCCAGCTCCACATAGTCAAGGATTTCAGCAGTAAAATTAAAGCATATAAAATTGGAAACAAACATTTCAACCCACAGAAAAAAAGACTACATTTAAATGTTGACATACCGGAATTCAAAGTACAAAGATATTATGTGAGACATGGTTTTAATGTTTTTCTTTGGAAATAATGTATTCGATTCAAGAGAAGAGAAACCTATTAGATCATTAGGAATAATAATATTAGTAATACATAGGAGCCAAAAAAAAATACCATTCTTCTTTGAGTTGAAAACGATCTCATCAAGATTGTCAGCTACAACCACTTTAACAGGCTCATTGTTAACCTCAGGAATAGGTTCAGACTTCTTAAATGGTTGGATCTTACCATCCTGAAATTTAAAGTCGCAGAAAGAAGCACTCAATGAAGTGTTAACTAAAACTTATATTCCAACAACCGTGAAGTCACCAAGATAGAAAGGAGATAAATAAATAAAATAATAACCTTGTAATCTTTCAACCAAACTGAAACGTGGTCAGGCTCTACATTTGGTTTCAAAAACTTCTTTCCATCATTGTGCTGTATGATAATTAGAGGCACTTGGTCTTCCTTAAGTCCAAAATACTGCCATGACCAACCAGATTAAGTGTCAGAAATTGATGTTAAGTGAACAATATCAGGATGTAAATAGTAGGATACCAACCTGGAAGGCACCTTGACTAGCCTCAACATCTCCCACCAAAAGCTTATCCCATCTTGCCTGTATTGCTCAGCAGCTTCACGGTATTTTGATTTGAGAGAATCAGCAGCTTCAGTAGTGAAGTTGACAAAGAGCATGGCCTACAATTGTATAAAAGTGTAGTGATAAGTATGAATAATAGAACATAATACACTCATTTTGCAATAGATTAATCAAATTCATCATATAAAGAATCCTCTGCTGTAGTTGAAAATGCAGAAATCACAGATAGTACATTACCTTAGCATTGGGACTATTAAAGAATTTCATGACATAAGGGTGGTTGCTTGGGTCATTGTTAAAGACCGTCACAATAGGGATACTGGTTTCTTCAACAAACTTCTCAAGAGCTTCCACATGGAAATCCTACCGTAACAAAAAAAACATGCCAATTATTCACAATAACACATTAGATATAGTTGAAATAATATATGAACTAAGAGCAATACCTGAAATTCAACAAAAAGCTCGTCAAAAGGTTTGAATAGTCTAACTATAGGCCCATTTACAGATGATTCTCCACGAGGAAGGTATTTGGCATCCAAGGTGTGGGCAAAGTCATAGTCAGCTCGCAATTTTTCTGCTAAGGCGGTGAAGTTCTTAAACTCCTCCCCAGAAAATTTTGGGAAAATACCAACCTGTAATAATAAGGAGGTAATTTAACATGTCAACTAAAGTTGATAATGAAACAATGTCATCAAACAAACAGTGATATACCACTTACAATAACAACTTTATTATCTCCAATAAAAGAAGTTGCATCATCAGCAGACTTAATTTCACTTGATGCAGGACCACTTTGTTTCTTTAGATACTCAACAATGCCGTCTGCCTCCCGAGGACCTTTGTATTCTTGAACATCCTTTCCCCCATTCCTCATAATCTTAATTGTTGGGAATCCCTTAACATCAAATTGTGTTGCAAGATCTCTATTTTTTTCTTCGTTGGCGTCGACTTTAGCCAATACAACTGGAGGATCATGACTACTTAGAATGGAAGCAGCTTTCTCATACTGCATAAACAAAATATGAAAGAAAATCAGTATTTGCATGATCTAACTTGAGGTTATATCTGAAGAAAAAGGAAATAATTATAATATTACCTCTGGAGCAAGCTTCTTACAGTGGCCACACCTAAAGAAGATAAAGAGAATCGTGAAAATGCATTCTATTTTATTTATGAGACATAGAAAATGCATGCTGATTTAAAAGAAAGAGAATCGTGAAAATATGATTGGATCGCCAAAAGCAAGTCCGATCCGATCGTTCTCAGAAAGTAGGGCATTACACTTCTTTATATCCCGTATTAAACTCACTGTCGCTTTTAAGTGACACTTCTTGGTGCAGTGTTATGTCAAACTCCGAAGAAAGAAGGAGTCAAAATCATCAGCTAAAAGCCTAAAACAAATATTAGACAAATCGAACAAGGATTTCGATAAATTTGAGAATTAAAATCATAACAAACCGGAAAAAACCGTAAATCACGAAAATCAGACAAAACTATAAAACTCTCCAATAAGAGATTCATAAAATGAGACAGATCTTCGAAATCAAACAGAAAAGCCAAGCAAAAACGTCTATCCATACCAGGGTGCGTAGAACTCGACCACGATGAAATTGTGCTTGTTGACAGTGTCAGAGAAGTTGGTGTGATCCAAGGTGAGCACGAATTCCTTGCCTTCAGCCTCGTCGGCAGAAATCTGGATGGGCAAAGATACGAGGTATAGAAGAACGAACACGAAAAAGAAGCAGCGAGAAACCCTATCCGCCATTTTTAAGAGACTCCTGCGTTTAGGATGGAATTCAGGAAGAAGGAAGAAGTTCTGCACTGTTCTGTTGGGTTTTAAAGAGAAAACGCAGTACAGTAGGTTACGGGAAGAGAACGAGACAAACAGAGCGGAGACACGTGAGCATCTTTGAGAATTGAGATATTTTAGATCCATGGGCTGTGATGGATCGGATCGAGCTGGGGGAGCGGAGGGCGAATGCCCTTGCACCACATTGGCCCTCTGTATTACGTGGCACGCCGTGATTCGAGGAGTCTAGTCACACTTATGGCTTTTCTTTTGTTTTTGGATGTTTGCCGCACCATTTTTTCTTGGGTAAAATTTTCGCCGCATTTTTCCTTTTAATATTTCCTCCTTTTTTTGAGTGTGAAACAGGTAGTCATCCCTTTTTTATAAGTATCTGTATTTGATGAGTTTAGATTTAATTCATTTGATAACGTGGGATGAAAATCCGTCTAGAGGCATTTTTATCCAGAAAATTTTTTCCGGGGGTAATTATGTTCCAAAAAAATTTTTGGGAGGCAATTTTATCTTGAAAAGGTAAAAAATAGAGAAATTTTGTCTTAGTCGTTATCCTGATTAATTTTGATCATTAATTGACCAAATATGTTGAATTGACAATTCACATGTCATCCACTTCATTTTGTTAATATGTAATTTTGCTCCAGAAGTTTTAAATCTTGGTTTGGAAAAAGATGAAGTAAATGGCATATGGATTTCCGACGCAAATTTACACTTTAACAAAAATGATATAGATGACATATAGATAGTTAACTCAGCATATTTGGTCAACTAATGGCCCATTTGGTACGGGGAACATTTAAAGAGGGAAATGAACTTAAAGAATGGAAGGGAAGATTGAGAGGGGACTTTAAAAAGTTGAGTTGTTTGATAGACATGGAAATATAAGTAGTTGAGGGAAAATAAATTGTTTAGTAAAAAGAATTGGGTGTTGGTTAAGTAAAATTCTCACAATCCCCCCCCCCCCAAAGGCAGAAAACTTTTTTTTTTTTTTTTGGTTTTGCGAATTGGATAGAAATGGAACCAAACCAAATCGCATCTTGGTGGAGAAAGAAAATTGTTGGAGACCTTGAAGGAATCTGAACTATAAAACAGACAAAAGATATGCCAAAATAACCCTCAAATAACTTACAAAACCAGTTACATACTAAAGTTGCAACATAACGCATTCAAGTTCAAATTGTGTTATGTTCCCTGAAACTCACGTGAGTTCCGTAAACCAAACGGATCATAACGATCAAAATTAACTGAGATAACGTTGTGCAAAATTACCCTTAACCCCGGATGAAAGATAGTGTCCTCCATTTATGGGTATCGATTCATGTGCGGTGTGCACGAGATCTATGACTATGATAGCTATTCATTTCATTAAATATCAAGAAAGCCGAGTTATTATTGTATGATACTCCTTCTCGTTCTTATTATAAGGCACTAACTCACAATTCTCACAAACCAAGAAAAACAGTTAAAGTTAATAAAGTTGTCCTAGAATTACGTAATTTTCAATATTATCCCTACTAATTGCACTAAACTCTAAGGACCCGTTTGTTACAAAGAAAGTTCAGGGAGGGAAAGGAAAGATCTCAATCTTCCCATGGATTTTGGGTGTTTGTTACAAAGAAAGTCCAGTCAGCAACTCACTGGAATTGGACATTTTCCCTTATTTGAGGGAAGATGCTTTCCCTCCGAAAATGGAAGGAAAGTTTCGACATCTTCCCAGGGAAGATGGTTTTTTGACAGATTTACCCCTGAAATTCAAATTTGGCGGGAAGTTCGAACTTGGCGGGAAAGTTCAAATTTGGCGAATTTTTTTTTCTTCAAAAGTTCGAACTTAACAATAATATATTTTTTTTTATTTTGAATTAATTTCTTTTGAGGGTAAAATAGACATTTCCTAATTCCTTACCAACTACCACCTCTTCATTTTCTTCCTACCAAACAACTCAAGTCATCTTCCCTTATCTTTCAAATCTTCCTTTCCATTCATTTTCCTCCTCTAAAGTTCCTTTCCCTCCCCAAACTGTCTTTGTAACAAACGGGTCCTAATATCATATTAGTTATTACTCCCACCTGCTGCCCTTATTAATTATGGGCATACATAGAAAAAGATAATTAATGCTCATTGGGAACAAGCAAGTGCCTTATAAAAAGGACCAAATGTACTTACTAGTTGGTGCCTTATAATAAGGACCAGAGGAAGTATAAAAGAATTTTGATGCCCGTGTATTTGGTCTTCTAAATTCTGATTATAGATCAACTCGACATTTTTAAATAGTAAAATACACATTTTCTTGCCTATACACGTTATTGACTTTAGATATATTTTATGTATGGGTAAGGGTGCAAAAATGCACATGTGCTTTGCTCTCAGGAATGTCCAATACCAAGTGCATTTTTTATGTGCAAAAATGCACATGTGGTAAAAAATGTGCAAAAGTCACATCATCGTTAGAAGAAGATAACACCAGTTTATTTTAATTTGAAAGTATCAAAATACCCCTAACTCCAAAAAAAAAAAAAAAAACTCTCCCCATCCCCTCTCCCACCCAAACAACTCCGATATTTCACCTCCAGATTCATCCTCAACCAGCATCAAGAAGAAATCAATGACACCCAACTGCCACCCACATCAAGAATACAATGTATTAAAAAAACACCCACTCTCTCTCCTAGATACTCAAGTCGTTAAAACATTCCCTGGAAATTTGAGTTCAAGTAAACAACCCAGAATTCATGGTAAACAACCAGAAATCTTTAAACCTCTAAAATTCATGGCTTACCGAATCCAATAAGCAAACCCACTTTGATTTGATGGAGAAAAACAAAAACCCAATTAGAAATGAAGCTCTAAGACTTAGGTGGGTATGACATTGAAGGGATTTAATTCAAAGAAGCATAAATCAATCTTAGAAGAAGATGTAAAAACATGTGGAAGAAGACTCAAATCAAACTCAGAACAAGGCTCGCATGCCAAACTGAAGGCAAAAATCAGGGTGAAGAACATAAAACATAAATCAACCAGCAAAGATTTCAATAAAGCAAAAATCAGAAATCAGAAACAAGTCAGCAAACCAACGGTTCTACCTCAACCTTTCAATTGCAGCCTTCAAGCTTTTAGCGTTGATCAGTGGTGATGCCAGCAATGTGTGTTGTTGTTGAGGAGAGATCGAACTGGTGCCATAAACTCAGAGTGAGCAAGCTGTACAGTGTGATGGTTGAGCAATTGTGACGATGACCAATCCAAAGAGAGATGAAGAAGAGGAGGGATTGCTCGAGGGAGGGAGATGTAGCTAAAGGCGGAGTCGCAGAGATGAGAAGATGAATCACGGTCAGATCTCTGTCCACGCCCTCGATTGAGTTCTGATTTGGGGAAACCATGGTTGTCGTCGCTGGAGGAGGCCGCCATTGTCGTTGCTCACCTGGATCTAGGGGCCACCATTAAAGGGGATGAATAAGGGAAACCATGGCCACCGCCGCTAGAGGAGGTCGCTATTGCTCACCTGGATCTGGGGGCCACCGTGGAAGGGGATGAAAAAGGGGAAACTGTCGTCTTCGATCGAGGTTGTCGTAACCATTGCTAGAGGAGGCGATGATCATCGTCACTCACCTAGATCGACAGTATGGTACCAAAGAAGATGGCGGAGAGTCAGAGACCATTTGCAGAACTCGGCAGATCGAAGATGAAGAATCAAAGGTTTGGAGGGTGATTTTAGAGGGCATTTTGGTATTTTCAGAATTATAGTGTGGGCTTCGCCCCCAAAATTAACACTATCAGTCAAGATTGTAACGGTGTTGTGACTTTTACACCTTTTTTATAACCACATGTGCATTTTTGCATCTAAAAAATGCACTTGTTGTTGCGCTCCGGAGGGTAAAGCATATGTGTATTTTTGCACCTTAACCCTTTATGTATTACTCCTCTAGTCTTTGATATAAGATATAATTGATATTTTTAGACAAATTAAGGAAGCTACTTAAATCACTTAAAAATATCTATATTTATCTTTTTTATATTAAATTAATTTGTCTGACTTATGAAATAATATATAATCAAATAATATACGACGTATGCTATGATTAACTAACTTGTTTAACTTATTTTATATTCCAAACTCCTTATTAAGAAAAAGAAAAAAAGCAATGAGTCGTAACAAAAAAGAAAGAGAACAAATAATAAGTCATTGTCACTTGTGAATCACGGTCAATCAAGTTAAAACGAAAAAGAATAGGACCTCATTGTTTTTCTTCTTTGTTGGAGACTTGGAGGGATTGGAGTTGAAAACTGAGGGCCCGTTTGGTTCAAGGAAAATGGGGGGAAGGAAATGGAAAATGGGCATTTTCCGTCGGCAGCCGATATTTGGTTCGCATTTTCCTGGGAGAATATTTTCTGGCGGCGGGGCATTTTCCCTTATACATGGGAAAATCGGTTCCCACCTATTTTGGTGGGAACCCATTTTTCGGCTGAGGAAGAAGACCAAATTACCCTTTTTAGCGTCGTCATCGTCTCTGCTTCTCTCGCTCGATTGCTTCATACTTTTTTTTTTTGTTTCTTTTATTGAACAAAGTGATCCATGGCTTCCGATGAGACCGCAACCTTCCATTCATCCCTACAAGATGAAAATTTTGATTGTGATATTGATGAGGGGTATGACCTCTATCAGTGAGACTGAAGGGCCGCAGAAGAGAGAGAGAGCGAGAGAGGTGATGGCGAAGAAGAAAGAAGGAGAAGGCAAAAATCTTTAGCGAAAATCAGTTGTTGCTGTTATTATTATTATTATTACCTTATTTATTTTATTTCCTCTTCTTTGATCAGCTTTAAAGGACCCACTGTTTTGGAATGAATAAAAAGAAGGGCTGGACTATTTTGGGGCATTATTCATTGACTATCATCTTCAATGAAGAGAGAAAGAAAGAGATTGTGGAAGAGAAGTGAGGACTGTGCAACATCTTGAGCCATAATTGCATGATCTTGAATTGAAGAACTACAAGGGCACTGGAGTGTAAAATTGGAACACTCCAGTGTACACTTGAGTATTCCAATTTTACACTCCAGTGTGGTTGATTTTCAGAGTGTTGCATAGGAGGCTTTGGGACGCACATTCGAGTGCAAAAAATTGACACTCAAGTGTGCATTGTACTGTACTACTCTAGTTGGTTTTGTGTGGTAAAAAAAATATTTTATTCTTAGGCTAAAATGGTGTTTTGCCTCATTTTCCTATCTTATTTTCTTTCAACTAAACAAAATTTTTTCTATCAACTCATTTTCTTTTCCAGTGCAAACCAAACGCATTGAGGCAAAATATTTTCCCTTCCATTCCATTCTTTTCATTTCTATTCCTTTCCATTCCTATCTTCTTTGATCCAAACGGGGCCTGAGGAGTACTCTTGAAATTAGGGCACAAAATGAAAACAAGGAGCGTGAAATACCAAAATTGTACTTTGCTCGAACCAGCGGGTTGGCCAGCGAATTTGCTCGAATGTATCCACGTGGTTTAGTAGGGTGGGCTGAACCAGCGAGACTGTTTTTTCATGCTGAGTTAGTGGGCCTCCTCCTATCCCGTTAAACCAATAATTTCTCATTAAATGTATCCAAGTGTTTTTTTTTGTATAAAAAAAAACACTTGCTCCAGGTCCTTTTCTCTACTAGGCAGGCATCTTCTTATTGGAGGCGATCTCTTCCAGCGGGGATCCGAAATATAGAAGCCAAGCCCATGAGCAATGAACCATGTAGATAAATTTCAATCTTCAGGTACTAATGATCATGCACAAAGGGCGAACATCACGTGATACAGATATGGAGGTGACGAATGAGGAAAACAAAGGGGGAGATGAGGTGGAACAGGACCAAATGATGGTGGAGGATACGGGCTTGACCAATAAAGCCCAGAATGAAGTTCCTATATTAGACCCAGGGGGAGATCCTCTAAGAGATGAAGGCCCAGCCGAGGAAGCATTTGGGCCAAATCTTAATATATCCCCTGAGATCTATGAGGAAGTGGATGCTGAGATTGGGTCAATGGTACCCGAAAGCTTGAGAACCCATAATTGGGTCGTGGGCCTTATTCATTTAAAAGGTTTTTGATGGATCAAGTCCTTTATTGGAATATTAGGGGAGTGGGGTAACGAAAACTCCTCAGTAATTTAAAAGTAGTGTGTTGTGGGCCCAAGCCCAGTATTATAATTCTCTCAGAAACCAAATGCAGCAACGTTGTTCCCTTTCGTGCAGTGCAGGGCACAGGAATTCGATGCTTTCAAACTTATGCCAAGCGAAGGACGATCGGGAGGATTAGTGATGCTTTGGAGAACAGTGTGTCCCGAGTAGAAGTTGTCTCAGAAGATAGGCAATATATTCATGTGAAATGTGCATTTCCTGGCCGGTCAGAATTCATGCTAACGGCTGTTTATGCGGTGCCTCATTCCAACCTCCGGAGCCTTCTATGGGCCAAGATGAAACAATTTGCTGACTCAATTTTAACACCTTGGATGGCTATTGGGGATTTTAACGACATACTTGCCCTTGACGAACGTGTAGGTGCTTCGGTCAGAAATCTTAGGCGGATTGCGTGGTTTAATGACCGGATAAGAGAATGTGGGCTATCTGATTTGGGGTTCAAAGGACCGAAATTCACATGGAAAGGACCAAGAATGAATGGCTATGCGAGAATATTTGAACGACTGGATCGTGGGCTGGCGAATGCTGAGTTCTTATCGGACCTGAACAGTGTGTAATACCCGGATATTTATCTGGCATATTATAAATAAAAGTTGGATAATTCTGATAAGTGAAAATTCAATCTCCAGTCTTGTATAAATATAGCATATTTTCTAAGTAGAATTTCAACAAGAAATTAGGGAATTTAAGGGCCAAAGTGCCAAAATGACCAAAATGCCCCTAGAAAGGGTAATTAACTTAGAAAATTTGTGGAAAAATCCTAAAAGGTAGTTAAATGACCAAGTGAGTAAGGAGAGTATATTATCCCTAATTATGATAATTTAATAAATTATGAACTTGGGAAAATTGTATAAGAGTGTTCAAAAAGTAATGAAAAGACCAAAATACCCTTGTAATTATAGAATAATGTTAGAGGTATGAAAATACTAATGTGAACACAAGAGTATGAAGATAATGAGGCTTTGTAATTAAGAAAATTATCAACAATTGATAATAAAGTAATTAAGTAATATTGGGCTAATTACTTAAGCATAAGTGAAGGAAATTCACAAGTAATTATATGAAACCCTAAAATTGGTGGTTTTTGTTTTAAAATTAGTAAAAACATGTTTACTAATTAATTGGAAATTTTGGAGAAAAATAGTTGAGTTTAGGTATTTTTAAGCCTAAATACAAGAATGGACCAATTAGAGAATTTTGGGGAATTTTTAATAAAAATTGAATTAAGTAATTAATTAAATAATTAGATAATTCATGAAAAAGATTTACAAATTCAAAAAAATGCCCAGCCGAAAATTTGCCCAAAAATTTGAAGATGAGATCAAAGTATTAATATCATGATATTTTTCAAATTTTAGCACATGTGTTTTATTATTTAATAATATAATTAAAGTGCATGAATAGTAATATATAAATTAGGAAACGGACCCTATCTAGAGATCTAGGAATAGGAATTTCAAAGTCAAGAGAGATTAATGATCGGTGGAATTTTGTCTTAGTTAAACTCTTACGGAAGTAAATTCTGAAGTCGTTTGTGCATTTCCTAATAAAACAAAATAGGGAAAAATGCATATAGGCATATTTTTGGAAAAGAGGAAAATAAATTCTAACTCAATATTTAGGAATGGGTTTGAATTTGTTTAGACATATTTGGAATCGGTGAATTATTTCGAAGAGATTGATATCTCCGCGAATTGACACAGGACGCGTTCGGACACGTTGTTCGAGAAAACTTCAACTGGACTTGTTGGAGACCTATATGGAATCAAAATTTAGGTTAACTTGGACATTTCTACTAAGTGAGAACTTGTCTTCAAAGTTGTAAATCCATAATTTTGAGAATTCTCCGAAATCACGCGAATCGGGTGCCGATCGGGAAAACGGTTAGACTAGAGCATAAAGCAAGCCTAGTCATCATTTTGGACCAACCAAGGGCTGCCACATCATCATGGAGGTCGGCCAAGGCATGAAAAAGCAAGGGCAAAATCCATGTGTGATTTTGGACATGAATAGTGTAAGACAACTTGGAAAATTCCTATGTGTCCTTCCAAAAGTCTATAAATAGGGAGCTTTGCCTTTGAAAATTTCTCACACCATTCCTTGCTTCTTCTAGCCGAAATCTAGAGGAGAAACTAGAGAGAGAAGCTGCGGGGAAGTTAACGAAGTCTTCAACGGGTAAGTCTTTCGGGCTTTAGTTTTTTTAGTCTTTCGTTTTTAGTTTAGTAGTTAGTAGAATTAGTAGATAGATTTAGAAAGTAGGTGACAAGATTCCTACAAATGTTTTAGAGCCTTGTTTGCGTTGAAAAAATATGCGAGAGGTGTAAACATAGTAGGGATCGAGTCATTGAAAAGTTGTAGTTTTTATAACTCTTTCAAAATTAGGGGTAGTAATAGCCTTTAAATTTCAAGTATGATTGGGTATCATATGGGAGGGCTATTTTAGTCTTTATTTTCAAGAATCATAAATGCGTCGAAGTTCTGGCAAAATTTCGGGAAGAAAATAGCCTATGTAGCGGGCGTTGGCGAAATTCCGCCAAGTAGGGGTATAGGGGCAAAATGGTAATTTTTACCTAAAATGCCAGTTGTAGTATCAAATCACTAATAAAAGTGATATTACTTGTATAGGAAGTCAGGAATCCTAATTTGCTGCCTTTACGTGTCCAACGTGCATTGTCGGACAAATCACTGCTTTTCCGTCGAAAAGTACAAAGTTTCCGCCAGAAACACTTACGTACATCAACGAAGGTACGGACGCGTACTGTAACACTAATCTTGTGCTTCTTAAATGCATATATGTCAATGATATGTTCGTAGACCGTTATACGGGCGATTATACGGGTTATAGTTTTGATAACACCGTTTTGTTTTCCTAGCGAGAGGACACGACTAATTATCGTGGCACCGTGAATAGTGCGTTTGTTATTGTTGTTTTACATTGTGGGGCTTTCATATTGCTTATTGCTTATGTTTGTCGGCATAATGATCATGCATCGCTATATGCTTTTGTAGTGATATCTTGTTGTATTAGCTCTAGAAATATACATTGTCGATATCTTGTATTGTTTGGGTATGAGGTTAACTGTTACACGAGATTCAATACGTTGAATTGAATCTCATTGTAGCTTCAGTCGGGAGGACCACGGATCGTGGATCGAGGCAAGTACCGGAGTAGGCATGCGGTGAGACTGTTTCTATCTTTATCGCTTTACGCATTCCTTTCCGCTTCTGTTTCTATCTGTTGTTTCTTTTTAAACATTAGGACTACTGTAATCTATACAATGTTACACAATGGTTGCTGTTTTGGCTAAGAATCCAAATGCTCTTTCGCTCTATTTCTCCACTCTGATTGCTTGTTTGAAAAAAAAAAAATTTCCGCATTTCAAACTTGGGGTGTTACATTTTATGGTATCAGAGCAAAACTTTCTGGCAAGTATTTAACTATGTTACCACGGACAGTTTGGTGCCTCCTGTCGAGGAAGAGTCGGATTCCTGCAACGCCCAACTGAATGAGCCTGAATCCACAAACCATCCTGAACCTGTTCCACTTTGGAGTCCAGACCACAGTGAACTGTTCCCTTATGATCCAAACTATGAGAATACGGCCCCACTACTCCCGATCACTACTACGGTGAATCGAACCCTTTTATCACCCGGCTTGGGGAACTCGAACCCGATCTCAACTTTGTATGACCTAGTGATAGAGGACCAAATTGATCCGGAAGCCCTACTTCAACTCACACCTCAGTTGGTGATAATTTTAACTACCCCGAGATCCAACTTCTTGACGATGAGGAAGCCGAACCTGACGACTATCATTACGTCCTAAACGATGATACACCATTAATCATTCGTTTAGAACACTACCTTGCTGAAGTAGAGAACTACGCCCACGATACTCAAAGCAAATATCTGATGTTTCTAAGCCTGATTGGAAATTATCAAGCCAATTGTGACCAACATGCACCCTTGGATTCGTTCCACTTTGTACTTCTTTCCTTGTACCCGCTTTTGGGCAAGGATTATCAACGAACTCTTGGACGACGGACCCATTCTTGGAGTTAGAATTCACCTACGCTATTTGAAGTGCTTGGTTCGTGCGTACATGTGAAAGGAAAAGCATCGGTACAAGGAAGGCGTGGATTGTAGAAACTAGGAAGTTTGGGTTGTATCTCCAAGTACTTTGGAATATTGTAAATACGTTTGAATAAGGAGATTGTACAAGTAAGACTTGTATTAGGATTAGAACGACCGATATGTATAAACCTTATGAAATGAATATATGTGAATATATGTTTGGTGTGCAAATTGTTGTGCCATTTCTAATGTTTACATATTTTGTCATAATTATTTAAAGGAAAAAGAATAACACATGGCGATACTAAGAGGTGCCGGTGCACCAAGAGGCCGAGGCCGTGGTCGAGGCCGAGGTAGAGGAGGAGCGAGACCTCGGGATGAAAGAAACAATGAACCGAATCAACCGGACGTGATGAAATTGAAGAAATGCGTAGAACTCTACAGGGAACAAAGAGTTCGATTGATACTCTCGGCAAGACAGAACCAACAGGACCAGGAGGCACAAAGGCAACTTGAAGCACGACAACATGAAGAGGAGCGAGGAAATGAAGAAGAAAATAACCACAATGATGAAGAAGAATATGATGACAATGATGACAATGACAATGATGAAGAGCACGAAAGGTGCAGCGGATCCCAATCACCACCGAGCACGGACAAAGAGAAAGGACTACTAAAACTGGGTAAACCGGTTACGCAAGTTGAAACCACCTGTTTCGAGGGAGGAGTGAACTAGGCGAGGATTGGCTTCGAGTCTTGAGAAGATTTTGAAGTCATGGAATGCCCCTGAAATCGGATGGCCCGGCTAGCAATTTACAAGCTTGAGGAGATGCTCACAGATGGTGGAAAAGCGTTTCCACAACTCTGCCCAGTCCTGTTACGTGGGAGATGTTCCTTGAGCAGTTCAATGAACAGTACTTTCCTCCATCAACACAGGTAATTAAAGAAGAAGAATTCCTGCAGATCAAGCAAGGAGCTGAGGAGTCTTTCGACGACTACTTCGCCCGTTTTACCAACCTGTCGCGGTATTCATCATACCTGAAAATCTACAAGAATGAGAGCTGGAAGGCTAACCGACTAGTAACCGGCTGAAATATGATATAAGGGCAAGGTTAGTGTCTCGGCAATTCCGAAGATGGCCAAAGCAGTGGAATCCTGCAGGATGACAGAGCGCAACTTGAAGGAATTGCGCAAATCCCGAAGCCAGGACGGAAATAATGCAAGTCGCGGTGGTTCCAACCGCGGAGGTTCCTCACAGAAGAGGAAGGCACCTTGGAACAACAACCAGGGTGGAAACAAGAGACCCTACCAACCGGGGCAACAAAATTACCCAGGGCAGTAGGGATCCCAGACGTGTCCTAAATGCAAGAAGTACCATCCAGAGCCAAGCTGCGATGGGAAACAAGTCTGTTTCAAGTGTCGAAGCACGGACACATTAGCGGGATTGCCCCGAGAAGGCTGCAGAGAGACCTCGAACACCGGCCGAATCTTTGCATTGACAAACACAGAGGCCAAAAGTCCCCGAGAGATGGTTCAAGGTACCATCTATCTCAATGGAAATCTACTTGAAGCATTGTATGACTCGGGTGCTAGTCACTCGTTTATTTCCTATGATTGTGCAAGTCTTTTAGGATTGCATGCACGTAGATGCCATTTGATCTTGTTGTATCTACACCGTTGGGTGTAAAGTCTTTAGCTTCTGATGCATGTATGAATTGTACTGCTGGCGTGGATGGACGAGTTTCTAAAGTGGATCTTATCCGTCTACCTCTTCACGGCATCGACGTCATATTCGGTCTGAATTGGTTAACAGGCAACGGTGCGATGATCGACTGTGGCAAAAAGGAGATATCATTTGCCGGAGACAAGGTTGAAGTGAGCTGAACTTTCTCTCCGCTACGAAGTGATCGGTGCGTGAAGCAAGGATGTCATGCTTTCATGGTATTCTTTTCGGTCAAAGTGAAGTGACCTTTCACTCCGAGGACATTCCTGTGGTGAATGATTTTCTGATGTGTTTCGGAGGATCTTACCGAGTTACCTCCTATCCGAGAAGTGGAGTTCAACATTGACTTGATGCAGCGGCACAGATCAATATCAAAGCGCCGTATCGTATGGCTCCTAACGAGATGCAGGAGTTGAAGAAGCGGTTGGAAGAGCTTTTGAAGAAGGGGTTCATTCGACCTAGCGTTTCACCGTGGGAGCCCCAAATGCTTTTGTAAAGAAGAAAGATGGAAGTTTCCGACTCTGCATCGACTACCGCGAACTCAACAAGGTGACTGTTAAAAACAAGTACCCACTTCCGGATTGATGATCTTTTGGATCAGTTGTCTGGTTCCACAGTCTTTTCAAAGATTGATTTGCGTTCGGGATACCATCAGTTGCGAGTTAAGGATGGCGATGTTCCCAAGACAGCTTTCAGAACCAGATATGGGCATTATGAATTCCTTGTGATGCCCTTCGGATTAACAAATGCACTGCGGTATTCATGGATTACATGAACCGTATCTTCCGACAACACCTAGACCAATTTGTGGTGGTGTTCATCGACGACATCTTGATATATTCTAAGAGCAAAGAAGAGCACGAAGAACATCTGCGAAAGGTGTTGAGCATACTCAGGGAAAAGCAACTATATGCTAAGCTAGGAGAGCTTTGAGTCCGAGGAGAGGTTGACTACGCACCAGTATTGATTATCCCGATCCAGATGAGACCTATGTTGTCTACGCTGTGATGCCGGTGGGCAAGGATTGGGATGTGTCCTAATGCGGCGGGCGGGGTGGTGGCCTATGCCTCTCGTCACCTGAAACCTCACGAGTTAAACTATCCTACACACGATCTAGAGTGGCGGCTATCGTGTTCGCTTTGAAGATATGGAGGCATTACTTGTACGGTGTAACCGTAGAAGTGTATTGTGACCACAAGAGTCGAAATACTTGTTCGATCAACGAGAACTCAACATGAGACAACGTCGTTGGATGGAGCGATTAAAGATTATACCACGGAAATCAAGTATCATCCGGTAAAGCAAACGTTGTTCTTGATGCTCTTAGTAGAAAGACAAAGGCAGGTATCATATATGATGATACGGGAGCAGCTATCGCCGGAAGATTTCGAGACTGAATCTATCCAACCAAATCTGCATGGGTCGGCATGCACCGGCGATGTCTATCTTGCTACACTTCTTGCAAGTCAGGGGAGTATGATCTGAGAGATGAAGTGGAAAAAGCTCAGAAGCAAGATGATTGGGCTATCGAGACTCGTGAGAAGATTTCTCGAGGTGAGACCCAAGACTATGACCTATCACTTAGTGGTTTGGTCAGGTATAAACAGCGAGTTTACATACCGCCGCTTGATGAGTTAAGGCGGACGATAATGGATGAGGCTCATAAGAGTAAGTACACTCTACATCCGGGCATGGTCAAGATGTACCAGTATGAAATCTGAAGCGTGGTGGCCGGAATGAAGAAAGACGTAGCCGATTACGTGGCCAAGTGCTTGACTGTCGAAAGTGAAGATTGAGCACCGTCGACCCCCGGTCTTTTGCAAGGACTAGAGTGCAGGAATGGAAATGGGAGAACATAACCATGGATTTTGTGGTAGGTCTGCCCAAAATCGAAATCATGACACAATTTGGGTAGTTGTTGACAGATTAACCAAGTCAAGACACTTTATTCCCATCGGTATCACTATTCTCCTGAACGATTGGCGGAGATTTATATCAAAGAGATAGTGAGATTACATGGTGTTCCTAAGAGCATTGTCTCTGATCGTGATACACGATTCAAATCCCGTTTCTGGCAAGCTTTACATGAAGGTATGGGGACTAAGCTAAGGTTCGGTTCGGCTTATCACCCACGGTCGACGGTCAATCCGAGAGAACCATACGACGCATTTGGAGGATATCTTTGCGAGCATGTGCCCGGATTTCAAGGGAAGTTGGGATCAACATCTTTCGCTAGCGAGTTTGCTTATAACAACGCTTATCATGCTAGTATACAAATGGCCCGTTCGAGGCATTGTATGGGCGGAGGTGTCAATCACCATTATGCTGGATGATTCGTCCGGCGATTACTTGGGCGGATATGCTTGAGCAGACCTCCGAGCAGATCGCATTGATCAAGAAGAGACTCCTAGCAAAGACATAGTAGACAGAGAAGAGCTATGCCGACAAAAGGAGGAGACCTCTAACGTTTTATGTCGGCGACCATGTATTTCTAAAGTTATCTCCGTGCTTGGTGTCGGCGGGGCGCTCAAGAGGAAGAAACTCGGTCCACGATACGTTGGACCATTCGAAATTTTGGCTAAGCGCGAGAAGTAGCTTATCGCTTAGCTTTACCCCGAACTCGAGTAATCTCCACGACGTTTTCCACGTGTCGCAATTGAAGAAGTACCAACCAGGCAGTGATCATGTCATCGAGTACGAGGGGGGAGAAATGTAATACCCGGATATTTATCTGGCATATTATAAATAAAAGTTGGATAATTCTGATAAGTGAAAATTCAATCTCCAGTCTTGTATAAATATAGCATATTTTCTAAGTAGAATTTCAACAAGAAATTAGGGAATTTAAGGGCCAAAGTGCCAAAATGACCAAAATGCCCCTAGAAAGGGTAATTAACTTAGAAAATTTGTGGAAAAATCCTAAAAGGTAGTTAAATGACCAAGTGAGTAAGGAGAGTATATTATCCCTAATTATGATAATTTAATAAATTATGAACTTGGGAAAATTGTATAAGAGTGTTCAAAAAGTAATGAAAAGACCAAAATACCCTTGTAATTATAGAATAATGTTAGAGGTATGAAAATACTAATGTGAACACAAGAGTATGAAGATAATGAGGCTTTGTAATTAAGAAAATTATCAACAATTGATAATAAAGTAATTAAGTAATATTGGGCTAATTACTTAAGCATAAGTGAAGGAAATTCACAAGTAATTATATGAAACCCTAAAATTGGTGGTTTTTGTTTTAAAATTAGTAAAAACATGTTTACTAATTAATTGGAAATTTTTATGAAAAATAGTTGAGTTTAGGTATTTTTAAGCCTAAATACAAGAATGGACCAATTAGAGAATTTTGGGGAATTTTTAATAAAAATTGAATTAAGTAATTAATTAAATAATTAGATAATTCATGAAAAAGATTTACAAATTCAAAAAAATGCCCAGCCGAAAATTTGCCCAAAAATTTGAAGATGAGATCAAAGTATTAATATCATGATATTTTTCAAATTTTAGCACATGTGTTTTATTATTTAATAATATAATTAAAGTGCATGAATAGTAATATATAAATTAGGAAACGGACCCTATCTAGAGATCTAGGAATAGGAATTTCAAAGTCAAGAGAGATTAATGATCGGTGGAATTTTGTCTTCCGTTAAACTCTTACTAAGTAAATTACAAGTCGTTTGTGCATTTCCTAATAAAACAAAATAGGGAAAAATGCATATAGGCATATTTTTGGAAAAGAGGAAAATAAATTCTAACTCAATATTTAGGAATGGGTTTGAATTTGTTTAGACATATTTGGAATCGGTGAATTATTTCGAAGAGATTGATATCTCCGAAAACGAATTCGACACCGACGCGTTCGGACACGTTGTTCGAGAAAACTTCAACCGACTGTTGGAGACCTATATGGAATCAAAATTTAGGTTAACTTGGACATTTCTACTAAGTGAGAACTTGTCTTCAAAGTTGTAAATCCATAATTTTGAGAATTCTCAGAAATCACGCGAATCGGGTACCGATCGGGAAAACGGTTAGACTAGAGCATAAAGCAAGCCTAGTCATCATTTTGGACCAACCAAGGGCTGCCACATCATCATGGAGGTCGGCCAAGGCATGAAAAAGCAAGGGCAAAATCCATGTGTGATTTTTGGACATGAATAGTGTAAGACAACTTGGAAAATTCCCTATGTGTCCTTCCAAAAAGTCTATAAATAGGGAGCTTTGCCTTTGAAAATTTCTCACACCATTCCTTGCTTCTTCTAGCCGAAATCTAGAGGGAGAAACTAGAGAGAGAAGCTCTGGGGAAGTTCTGCAGAAGTCTTCAACGGGTAAGTCTTTCGGGCTTTAGTTTTTTTAGTCTTTCGTTTTTAGTTTAGTAGTTAGTAGAATTAGTAGATAGATTTAGAAAGTAGGTGACAAGATTCCTACAAATGTTTTAGAGCCTTGTTTGCGTTGAAAAAATATGCGAGGTGTAAACATAGTAGGGATCGAGTCAAAAAGTTGTAGTTTTTATAACTCTTTCAAAATTAGGGGTAGTAATAGCCTTTAAATTTCAAGTATGATTGGGTATCATATGGGAGGGCTATTTTAGTCTTTATTTTCAAGAATCATAAATGCGTCGAAGTTCGCGAAATTTTGGGAAGAAAATAGCCTATGTAGCGAAGTTACCGCGAAATTCCGCCAAGTAGGGGTATAGGGGCAAAATGGTAATTTTTACCTAAAATGCCGTTGTAGTATCAAATCACTAATAAAAGTGATATTACTTGTATAGGAAGTCAGGAATCCTAATTTGCTGCCTTTACTGCTGTCCAACGTGCCATTGTCGGACAAATCACTCATTTTCCGTCGAGAAGTACAAAGTTTCCGCTTGGAAACACTTACGTACATCAACGAAGGTACGGACGCGTACTGTAACACTAATCTTGTGCTTCTTAAATGCATATATGTCAATGATATGTTCGTAGACCGTTATACAGACAGTTATACGGGTTATAGTTTTGATAACACCGTTTTGTTTTCCTAGCGGCGAGGACACGACTAATTATCGTGGCACCGTGAATAGTGCAGTACATTATTGTTGTTTTACATTGTGGGGCTTTCATATTGCTTATTGCTTATGTTTGTCGGCATAATGATCATGCATCTGCTATATGCTTTTGTAGTGATATACTGTTGTATTAGCTCTATGTTTCTATCTTTATCGCTTTACGCATTCCTTTCCGCTTTCTGTTTCTATCTGTTGTTTCTTTTTAAACATTAGGACTACTGTAATCTATACAATGTTACACAATGGTTGCTGTTTTGGCTAAGAATCCAAATGCTCTTTCGCTCTATTTCTCCACTCTGATTGCTTGTTTGAAAAAAAAAAATTCCGCATTTCAAACTTGGGGTGTTACACAGTGCGTTTATTAAGGTACTTCCTAGAACTGCTTATTCTGATCATAATCCCCTGATGTTGTCTTTTGTGGATGGTCAAAGTAGCTTCTGTAATAGAATTTTTAGATTTGAAGCCATGTGGCTTGGTCATAGTTCTTTCGATAGTTTGCTTAACAACTGCTGGAAGGGTGGTAGGAATATGGTTACCTCATTGCAGGAAACTCAGGAAGCTCTTGTTGACTGGAATGCAAATTGTTTCAGATCTGTTGAGAAAAGGAAAAGATCCCTGGTAGCAAGGCTGAAAGGCATCCAAAATTCACCAAGATATCCGAGATCAAGTCATTTATGTATGCTTGAGAAGGAGCTTCAGGTGGAACTAGATGATATCTTGATGAAAGAAGAGGTCAAGTGGTTTCAAAGATCCAAGACAGAGTGGGTTACTAAAGGTGATAGGAACACGCGTTACTATCACCTTAAAGCTTCAATGAGAAAAAGAAGAAACAAGATTATGATGTTGAAAGATGACTCCGGCAAATGGGTGGAGGAATAGAACTCGCTCAAAGAAATGAGTATTTCACACTTTCAGAAATTGTATTGTTCAGAGGATTCTGCACCAAGTTGGTTTGAATCGTCAGCTAAATTTCCTTTAGTGGATCCTGATGCACTTAGCTCTCTGGGTAATGTACCTATTAATGAGGAAATTAAACGAGCCCTGTTCGATATTGGTCCATACAAAGCACCTGGTTTTGATGGATTTCCAGCCATATTTTTCCAATCGAAGTGGGGAGTTGTCGGACCATCACTATGCAACTTCGTGAAGGACGCCTTTGAAGGAAGACAGAGACTTGCTGATCACAATAAGACACCGATTACCCTTATACCAAAACGAGACAAACCAGAAACCATGGGACACTTCAGACCAATATCCCTTTGTTCAGTCCATTACAAGTGTATCACAAAAGTGATCACAGGTCGTCTTAGGCCGCTGATGGACTCCTTAATTTCACCCTTCCAGTCTAGCTTCATCAAGGGCAGACAGATACATGATAATATTGTTATAGGCCAGGAACTGATGCATATAATGAAAAAGCAAGAGGAAGGAAAGGTTTAATGGCAATTAAGATAGATCTTGAAAAAGCATATGACAGATTACGCTGGGAGTTTCTCAAGCATGTCCTCGAGGAAGTTGGTCTAGAGCAAAAGTTTATTTGTTTAATTATGGATTGTGTTACATCGGTTTCCTACAATATTATCTGGAATGGCGCAAAAACGGAGTATTTCCAAGCTAAGAGGGGACTTAGACAAGGAGACCCTTTATCCCCACTTCTGTTTGTGCTATGCATAGACAAATTGTCTCATTTAATCTGTGATGAAGTTAATCAAGGCAGCTGGAAACCTATATATGTATCCAAGCAAGGACCGGCGATCTCCCATTTAATGTTCGCCGACGATCTACTATTGTTCGGTGAGGCGACAGCTCGTCAAGCGGTATGTATGATGAAATGCCTGGGAGGGTTTTGTGATGCATCGGGGAAAAGATAAATTTCACAAAATCCTCGGTGTTCTTTCTCCGAAGGTGCAACCAGAACTGAAACAGCAAATTACAGGGATCACAAAAATGTGAATTTCGACTGAAATTGGACGCTACTTGGGTTTTCCTCTGACAAGACAACGAAGAGCCAGGTATACGTTTCAATACATTGTTGATAAAGTGCGATTGAAGTTGTCGGCATGGAAGGGGAAATGCCTTTCCACTGCGGGCAGAATTACACTAGCAAAATCGGTCCTTGCGGCAGTTCCTATCTACCCCATGCAAATAGCAAGTATTCCTCTCTCAATCTGTAACGAAGTAGAGAGAATCCAGAGAGCGTTTATTTGGGGTCATGGGGTTTCGGATCATAGTTACCACCCCATCGGATGGACCCAAGTGCTATTGCCAAAAAACCAAGGAGGCCTAGGATTTAAAAGATTATCATCCTTAAACAGAGCTTGCGGTGCCAAAACTGCATGGAGACCGATCAATGGATCAAATGGATTATGGATCGAGGTTTTATTGAACAAGTACATGCTTAGAGATGAAGGTGAGCTTTTGAATAAGCATAACAGTTGACTCAAAGATTATGGAAGTTCTTGGTCCAACAACGTGATTTGCTGCAGAGTGGCTCGAGATGGCTTATCCTAAGGGAAGTAATGTGCAATTCTTCAATGACACATGGTTACTGAAGGACCATCCCTTAAAGCACATGTGTATCAGGGATTTGTCACAAATAGAAGCGATGAGCAAGGTTGAAGATTGGGTATCCAATGGGAGTTGGGATTTCACAAAACTCATGACCATATTACCAAGTCAGATTATTCAGAAATTAATCGCGACAATGCCCCCTAGACCGGAGGCGGGTGAGGACGTGTTAGCATGGGGAGGAACAAGTAGTGGTGTTTTCACTGTCAGAAGTGCTTATGATTTAATAGAAGGCATTCCAGGTCGAGCTGACGAGACTCTTTTCCGAGGAATATGGAAATGGCAGGGCGCCGAACGAATTCGAATATTTATGTGGATTGCACTGCAGAATAGATTACCCACTAATCTTTGGAGGAGCCGCTGGTCAAATGCAGATCCTATATGTGTATACTGCAATAGGGAAATTGAGTCGGTTATTCACGTACTGAGAGACTGTGAGTACGCCAAAGGACTGTGGAAGGAGTTAATTAATCCTAAACACCATGACCAATTCTTTGCTGCTTCATTAAAAGATTGGGGCAGACTAAACTTGAAACGGACCTCGGCATGGGTAGTAAAGGCAACCGGCATCTCATATGGGGGTAGCAATCTGGAAGCTTTGGACTTGGAGGAATAATGAGACGTTCCAACAAGGATTTGAGAAGCCACGTAATCCTTCTTTAGCTATCGCCCACGCTGGCGGAGTTTTGGCGCAGTACAAGAAGCAGCTAATGAAGTTCAATTAACAAAAGGTAATGCTGGATGGGAACCCCCAAGGACTGGATGGGTTAAAGTTAATACAGATGGGGCAGCAACGAGATCAGAGCACCGATCGGGCTGTGGGGGAGTGATTCGGAACCATGAAGGAGCATGGGTGGCTGGGTTCACACATCATTTGGGTTCATGTAGTGCATTTGATGCTGAACAGTGGGCATTAGTCAAAGGGCTTAATTTAGCATGGGAATTGGGTTTCCGTCAAGTTGTGGTTGAATCAGATGCCAAGGAGTTAGTAGACACTCGAGAGACGATTCATACAATGCCGCAGTAGCTCGGTGTTTCAGAGAATCAAGGAATTCATGCATCGTCAATGGGATTTGGTTATTAACCATATTCCACGAGAGAAGAACGAGTTAGCGGATAGACTCGCCAAAATGGGTCTTAATTGCCTCGCCTTTCTGGACACATGTCCACAAGACCTTCGAATGGTGCTTTCACAGGATAATATGGGATTCAATTCCCCTGTGTACTCAGTTTAATTTTATTTAACTTCGCCTTTGTTCAAAAAAAAAAAATAGTTAGAGCGCCTTTTATTCACGATAAAGAAAAAGTGTTAACCTCTCCTAGCTTATTTTTAGCTTATCTTTTACTTATAAGTATAAGCTAGGCCAAACATGATATATAAGCTCTTATAATTATAATAGCTTATTTTATAATGAAGAAAAAAGAGCTTAAAAATAAGCTCATATGAGGAGCTTATTTTTAAGCTCTTTTTTTTTTTGTTTTAAAAAAAAAAGAACTCGTAATCTCTCGATCGAACACTATTGCCGCCGTCGTCGCCGCCGCCGCCACTACTGTCGCCGCCGCCGCCACCACCACCACCACCACCACCACCACCACCTCCGCCGCCGCCGCCACCGCCGCCGCCGCCGCCCCCACCACCACTGCTGCCATCACCCTATTATAATATATCTTTTATGATAATTTTTATTAGAAAAAGTGCTTATGACAAAAATTTTGTCAAACAACTTATTTTTAATTTCAGCTTTTAAGTAACTTTTAAGCTAAAAAATTTATATAATCACCAAACAGCTTTTAGCTTTTTTTAAAAGCTCTTTTTTTTAGCTTTAGTTTAAAAGTAGCCTTTAACTTAAAAATAAGAGGATCCAAACGGGCTTGCGTTTTCTTTTTGTTTTGTTTTTGTTTTCCTCCGGAAGTTGATGAGACGTATTATACCGGTAAATATGCATTCCCACAGAAGTAAAAATCAGAGCCAACCCAGAGCCTTCATGAGCACCAGATAAGCTTCAATACAGCATCTCAACAGCAGAACCAGGTCACTAAGGAAAGACATCTAGGAATGCAGGAAAATATCCAGCCTAAGCACAGTAGAGAAAAATGGACAGGCAATGGAGGCTTCACATGGATTTATTTAAAAATAAGGGTTAAGTACTAATTTTGCCCCGGAAGTACACGCTTAGGACCAATTTTGCCCTAGAAGTTTTTTTAAAAGCAATGTTGCCCCGGAAGTATAAAAACGTAGCAATGTTGCCCCTTTGTTAACTGTCCTAACGATCAAACGTTAGTTGACCATATTATGCTAACGTGAATTGTCTACATGACATCTTTATCACTTTTTTAAATAACAATTTTACCCTGGAAGTACACGATCATGAGCAATTTTTCCCTGTAAGTTTTTTTTGTCTCAATGTTGCCCCAGAAGTCAAAAACGTATGATATGATTAAATAAATTATTTAGCTCCCTTAATCCTCCAAAAAAACGTCAATTCGGTCTTATAACTAGGACCGGAGGTAGTATGAATAAGTAACTTATTTAGTTTTCTTAATTTCTTAAAAAAAAAAAGTCAATCCAGTCTTATAATTATAATCATGACAGGAGGGAGTAGGGGTGACAATCATTATTATTTTTTTTTAAAAAAAAGTAAACATAGCCTACTCCTTCTTCCCCATAGCATCTTCCATTGCAGGCATTCCCCAGTCAAACAATAATTACTCGCTTGCGGAATTTGTCCAGAAAAAATGTTTCGAACAAATCAAATAAAAAAATAAGAACAGATTTGTTCGAATAAAATATAAAACGAGTACGTCACAGGCAGTTTAAACGAATTTTTCCAAACAATAATCACTTGCCTGCAGAATTATCTACGCGAATGATTAACGAACCTCTAGTGCATTGTAAGTTGAGATGACTGAGAGAATAAAGCTTACAAAAAGTGTCAAATACAAGTAATTAGGGTTGTTAACGGAGGGGTAACATTGCTACGTTTTTAAACTTCCGAGTCAACATTGAGGGAAAAAAAGCCTTCCAAGGTGTTGTACTTCCGAAGCAAAATTGTTACTTAACCCAAAAAAAAAGTGAGAAAAATGTCACGTAGACAATCCATCGCCAAGATAATTGGGTCAACTAACGTTTGACCATCGTGGCGATTAATGGAGGGACAACATTGCTACATTTTTACTTCCAGGCGACATTGCTCTTAAAAAAAAACTTTCAGGGCAAAATGGGTCTTCCTCGTGTACTTTCCAAGACAAAATTGGTCTTTAACCCTAAAAATAATAATTTTTTATAGAAGTCATTTTGTTCAACTTCTAGAAAAAAATATTAGGGATATGTGATTCAATAAGCAATATACTATTAAATATACATTTGTATACATTCTAATTTATCTATTAAAATAAATTCAATAAAGTACTTTAGAGTTTTTTAATATGTTAATAATTATTTAATATTTTTTATCAATTTTAATTTTAATTTTTTATCTTCAATTAATATAATATATATAACTAATATATATATATATATATATATATATATATAAAAGTATTCAATAAAATTTATGTTATTTTCCATCTCAACTGACTTTCAAATAATCATTCAAATAAGAATCTCTTTAGAAAAAAAGTTACTTCTCTTATTATCATTCCAAATACAAATCACATTTATAATATGATTTTTATCATATTTTACTTTTGAACAGTCAGATTGCAAATAAGTCACTTCTACCACCGCTACCAGATAAATGGGCCCATAATATAGCTTTCATTTGCTATGAGAATAGAGCATGGACTAACTATAATCATTGTTAAAACATTGCAGACCCCTGTTCTGGTCCTGTTCCTACCCATATGCAGACATCATATACAGTCTCACTACAACCAATCAACCAATAAATAAAATGAATTTTCCTGTACAGATTTCCTCACTAACTATAGAACAGGTGCTACAGGAGATAAGAATTCAACATGATTGGACACCAAACCCTCACTGCAGAAAATTGTTCCAAGCAAAACCTCTTGAAGGCCTTTCGAGAGAGCATTTCTAAGGAAAAATTAAATCTAGCTGCAAAACTTTTCATTAGGTTTTCTGAACCTCCCACAATAACCCATCAACTCGCAGGGATTTCTGAGTTATCAGTGTTTTTAAGTCTGACTTGCTCGTGAACTGCTACCACTTCTGAAGTGAAATTTTCCAATGTCTTGAAAATAGGAACCAAACCTGAAACTAGACTATTAGAAGCTGCATGATGAACGAGCTTAATAGCTTCTTTATGTCTAGCTCTCTCTTCTTGCAATCTCTTTCTAATAGAATCTAAATCTACTTTTAAATCATCCAGTGGTGAAACACCACTGTCAGAGGGAGCCTGTGACAATGCAGTTTTGTCCGGAAATTTTTCATGTTCATGCACTAATCCTCCCATATTCATGCGCAAGGTTCTAAGCCGCTTCTCAAAGTCTTTTGTGAGAAACTCTGCTTTAACCCTTTGGCGTTGCTCCTCATCCTGCCTTTCCCAGAGTTCATGCAGTTTCTGAGCAAATTCGCTCATCGCATCTGCCACGCCTTTTTCTGAAATTCTAGCCATTGCTTGACACCAATCATTGCAAATAATGAAAACTGGCGGAGCGCCAATTCGACTTGGAGAGAAAGGAACAATACCATCAGCAGTTTCTTCAGGCTCCTGATGAATGCACCTCATGAGCCATTCATTTAAGTTTTGAACATAGGATTTTTGAGTCCTAACCCAATTGTTGAATTGACTGCACCAATTCAGGAGCTCCATTTCAAGTTCTATGGTAGCCTTCAGACTTGCATCTCTTTGCAAAGCAGTGTTCATCTTAATAGACCTTGTTTTACTCTCCATGATTGCTTGGAACTGTTTTTGGTGGCACTTGAGCATGAATTTCCACATTCTAATCAATCTGCCAACCAAATAGGATATTCATCATATATAGAATAACAAAGGAGAAAAACATTTCAATTAAAGGCTTCTAATTATGGTAAAACACTTCTGACGACCAACATAAGAGAAAAACATTGCAAATATTTGAAAACGGAAAACTAGTAATTTTTTCGATTTTCCTACCCAGTTCATAAAGGACAATGATCATAATGTAGATGCAATCAATAAGAACTCGATCACTTCACAAAATGTATGCATCATAATAGAAAGTAAAAGATACAAAATCCCAAACAGTTGAGGTCAGGAACATAACTTTGAAAAATTAAAACTCTTCAACAGCATTAACATGCAATCTCATCCAAATTGTTAGACCTCAAATTTAAATGAATCTCAACTATGATGTCAAAATAAAATTTGATGCTCTAAGAAAATATGAAAAACATATTTACCCTATCAATCTACTATCAAAACACATGATACGACCACACAAATTGACCTTAGAATCTTCGTTTATTATTGAAAATAGAAAAAAAAATTACCAAGAAGCACTGAAAGATAAGCATAGGCATGGCCAATAAATGAAGTAAGTAAATACCCTTGTATCAACTCTGAAAGTTGAGGCTGCAATTCTTCATCCCTCAATTTATGGATCCTACTCGATATAGCATCAACACTTCTAATACAAATATTGATTTTTGTGTGCAATTTTCTAATTGATGCCTCAGCAGCATCAATTTTACTGGATTCAGCTCCTCGATAATCCAATGTTTTCAGTCTCTTGCACTGTTTTTCATAATCAACCCGCAGCCTCTCCTCATCCTGAGACCAGTTCAAACATATGAACATTTAAGAACAAATTGAAATTGACAAAGTCTAATTTCAACTTTAGGTCAGATGGAATTAGATCATATCTTCCGACATTCTTTCCAATACCACACAAGTACAAAGAAGCAATTATAGCATAGGAATATATTGAAAGCTTTTGTCCCTAGTTCTTACATATTAAGTTTATAGCAAATCAATTCAGATAGACATTAGTAGCTCCAAGAAAGCACGACTTTTTGAACTAGTTAAAGAATAAAATTATTTCAAAATAATATCAATACTAAATCATACCTTAACTTCTTTATATAATTTCTTTTCCCATGCATAAAGTTTCTCCAAGGTAGATGAAAGGTTTCCAGGAGCTGTTTTGAAATCTTTCCCAGGTTCTTCGCAATAATCTTTTGCCAATTTCATTGCCCTAGAAGATAAGTGTATTGATGGTCTTGATGGAGGATTTGAGGGTAATTTGGAAGGTGCTATCATATATAAAATCCTGGAAAAGATAACTGCACAAAACCACACAGGACATTATATTAGTAAATACATCATACACCACCGTCATGATTTGCAGCTAATGTTTCTAACTCCCAATATGAAGTTTCAAAAGTGGAGAAGATGAATGATACCCTCACCAGGGAAAATGAAAAAACAAAACAATACAAAACTTTGGAGGCTAAGCCAATGGATTGTAAACACTCAAGATACCAATGAAAAAATATACGTGCTACAACCATTCAAATTGGTTGTTAAATTACCATACGATATGATATAGATTATCAGTACTTTCAAGATAACGTGTTTCAGAAGGAAGAAGAAAGTGGTTATTGCAAAAGGAACTAACCGAATATAACGGATGCTAAATCAGATTGTATCCCATATAATAAGCAGCACGCAAAATTAAAATACACCTTTCTGTAAAACTCATGCTTAATCACAATCTGCATCAGAAGTTTTCATACAATGCATTTTCACAAGAACTTAATCCATAATATGAAATTGTCGTCTTCTCCTCACTTCTATTTGACTAATCTGAGCCCCATAAATTGCATAGAGTTTAAGGAATGAAATATGAATAGTGCAACTTTCTATAGATTTATGTGATTATACTTTATATTCGGATTTCATTCAAGATATGGCAGTTTGTGTAAGCTAACACTCAAAACTCATGTCAATTGCCTATTTATTGCATGGCAATGTTCTTGATAATTCTAGTAAAGCTATAAGCATGTTGATGAAGCCAAGAAAAATCAAGCCAAAAATGCAAGTAAACTTTAGAATAGGTAAGCAGGTCGAGAAGTGTCTCGATATGATGTCTCAGCTACAGAGCGCATTACACATTCAAATATGTATCTGAGAGGTAAAACATTCCAAAATGAAAGGTGAAAGGGGCAAGGCATCGCCTCACAAGAATGCAGAAAAGATATAAATCTTGTGCATACCTTTAAATCCAGCACCTCTAGACCGATATGGTGATTTACCAACCTCAAGCAGCAATGCAACCTCTTTTCCAAAACCAGATGCAGTCTCAAATTCATGTTTGATTTCCTCAACAACCTCTCGAAGATCCCTTGTACCATGAGCAGACAAAGTTGTTAAGCTACTCAGCTTGGAAGACTCACCATCCGCCGCTGTCACAGGTGCATCATCTACCTCAAAACTCACCCCTTTTTCCTCACCTGCTCTTCTGGAGAGCTTTTAGAAACAATTGTATCACTATCAGGACTGCGCTTAATTTCTCTTTCATGTGCTGACAATGAACTATCACTGCCATGGAATGGTACCGTCTGGGAACTTCCCTCACTACTGCTTTGTAACGGCACAGCCTTTGAAGTGCCTTCATCGAAATCTGTATCTCTAACTTGTTCTCTGTCCTTGCTAAATTTTTTCTTCTCTTTGACCACATCTTTGACCACTTCTTGCTCGGTTTCATCTTCCAACTCTGGAATTCCTTCCCTCTCCCTCACTTCCTTCGAATCGGGACTACTTGTAGATGAACCAACCCCGTATCTGCTCTGCGGATAGTAACCCGGGTAACCGTTATCGTAAGTATCAAACACGTTGAAAAAATCCCAAGAGGACACCACAGGAGGTGAAGGTGGAGCCGGAGGAGGAGGAGGAGGAGCGGGTGAGGAGGGACCTGGCCGATTATTGTACGGATAATCTCCTCGCGGCGGTGAACCCATCTGAAAACCGAAGAAACCAGCATTCCCGTAAGCACCTGTGTATCCATAAGATGGATCAGGCCATTGCCCAGATGTTGCTACATAACTCTCTGGCTCTTCATACACTACTGACTTTCCAGGAGACGCAGACCTTTTCATGTAGTAAGCGTAGGTATTTGCCCCAGAATAGCTCCAATTATGAGGAGGAGAATAAGCCGCGTACGAAGGTCCTCCCTCTTCACCCTCAGGGCTTTCTTCAATGTGAACGTGGTCATCCTCCTCAATGTGAATGTGACCAGAGGAAGAATCTAAGTCGGAATCAGAACCAGAAACAGACGACAAATTTAAGTGAGAACCCCCTACCTCTTCTTGCCCAGGAGAATTATCGTGAGCCGAATGTGAAATCGAAGTTGAAGAAGATGAATTTAGGTTCTTTTTCTTCAATTTGGTCCTATTTCCTTTACCTTCGTCAGAGGGCAATGTCAGTTTGCGAAAGCACAAGTTCTTCATCAACAAATTTGCGAAGGGCGCCTCCAATGTCTTTAAGGGACTGAAAATATGCGACGTAGGCTGCAGCAAGAGCATATCGTTGCTCCGATGCGGCTTTGAGGAACTCCTTCCGTTCTCTGCAGAGGCTCACCACCGGCAAATCGTCAACCTTGGAAGCTCCGCAGCCCATGTCAGAAGCAACAACCACCCAAGAGACCCAAAACGACGACCTGGGTTATGGAAGAAAGCTTCGCGCTCACTCATTGTCTCCATACCCAGCCATACAAATGCAGAGGCCGACGAAGCGTCGCGAGCAAATCCATATCCAAAACTGATCCCGTCAGCCGGAAAAAGTGATATTGACAGAGATGGGAAGCGGGCAATAATGGAAAGAAACACAGGCGGAGCAAGCACCGCGCAGCATATGAATACATGCTTGGGTTGGGCTCACTTACAGTATCTTACTATATCTATACACTCCACTGTACGTTTCTCAGCCTCTGGGTGTATATTAATTATAGAATGATATAGGCACGGAAATGAGTGAAATAGATGAGAGAAATCAGACCGTTGAGATGGAAAGGGTTGAATAATGACCGTCCACAGGAAATGGGGAAGATAATCAGAGAAGGAGAATCATTTCCAATCCAAGCAGCCAAGTTACGAGGGACAGAAGTTAAATTACTAAATTTAAGGGGGTGGAGAAGATGTTATGAAATACTAAAAAAAAATAGAAGAAACTGGCATGGAGATCGGTGAGGTTAGGGATCTGTAACTTTTGCTTTTGTTATTGTGTTGGGTGGGGGGTTTTAGATCTGAGAGTTGCAGAGTTGCAGAAGAAGCAGAAGGCTCGCGGAACCCGCCATTGGTAACGGACCCTTTCATTATTACCCTTCTCAGCCTTTTCGTCTCTCTCTTTCCCCTTTGAAATTCTCTTTGCTTGGGTGCGTTCACGCCTACACTAACTCCAATAAGCCCCGTTACTCTCACTCCACGTGGGTATTCCTCCTAGCAAAATGACGTCAATACCCCTCCATGATACGGTGTCCCACTCGGCTTGCATTTTCAAACCATGATGCAATATTTTATCAAGGTTTTGCCCTCTTGTAGACCCCTTGGCATTTTCTTGGGAGTACGGCCTTTTTAATTTGAACTTCCTTATAATAATAAATTCATGCTAGGAATCCTATGTTATAATCGGAAAACAAAAATACTATGTTCTCGCAAAACAAAAACAAAAACACTATGTCTAACCCTGAAATTTACAAAATATTTTATTACTCCCTCCGGTCCTAATTATAAGATCAAGTTGACTTTTTTGAAGAGATTAAAGAAGTTAATTAAATTATTTTAAAGTATTTGTATTTATATTTTTTTTCTTCAAATTAATTAATTTGACTAATAAACTAATATATAATCTAAGGATATATAACATATGATATGATTAAGTAACTTATTTAGCTACCTTAATCTCTCTAAAAAAGTCAACCCGGTCTTATAATTAGGACCAAAGGTAGTATAAGTCTCTCTCTCTCCGATCTTTTTTATAAGCAACATTCTCTCTTTTAAGGATTGATATTTTTTATATATATACATCTTTATATTAATTATCTTCACTCACTACTAATTCTCTTTCATTTAGTCATTTATTACATATTTTCTCTCATATTTGTTACTCATTCTCTCTCCTATATTTTTTTTTTTTTGCTCAAATCTCTCCTATATTCTTTTCATAAATAGGACATGTTTGAAAGTAATATGATATTTTTGACATATTTATTGTTTTTGACTAATCTTAACTGTTAGTTTTTTGTACAATAATGATAAAAGTTGCTTATAAAAAGAACTGGACGGAGTAAGGAATTCCTTCGGATGCAAACTAAGTGTTTCATAATAGGGATGAAGTCTCAAACTTAATTCAAGAGGTTCCTACACCAATGAGTAAAGCTGAAGAGGACAATAGGATTTAAAAAAAAAAAAAGGAGTGTAAACAAACGTAATTCTTATTCTCGTAATAAAAATAAAATGAGTTAACAAACGTAATTCTGATTCTCAAAACTCTTCTAAGGCACAGAATCAGAAAAACTGTTTCATCTCAAAAATAGTACTGAGAAACATAATGGTTGTCATGCACACCCTTAGAGAGTTGATTTTGATCTTAAATAAACGTGATGTTTTTCCTATTTTAATCTCAAAATTCATAAATTTTTAACTTAGAAAGTTAAAAAAATCTATTAGCTTGGATAAGAATTTGGTTCTATAGAATTTTTTTGACCACATACATATATATTTTTTTAAATAATTTCAATGTTAAAGACGAGCATTTTAATAGAACAAGTGTTAAAAAGTCAAACTTAATGGTCAATTATCGATTTGAGTTGATGAAAATAGAAATTTAAAATATAAATAAGGTTTGTGTAACATACATTTTAATTTTAAAGGAAGTTTATATGAGTTTTCATAATAAAAGGGAGGTCTATGTAACTAAAACAAAATAGAGAGGTTGTTAGAGTATTTTACTCAAAATAATATAAAATATCTTTTTAATGGTAGATTTACTTAATGTAAAAAATTGGTATTCATAAGCAAATAGATTTTTGTTTTGTGAACAATAAGTTTAGTAATTTTCTTTATAATTGGTTTGTGATTTTATTTCATAAGCAAAATAGATTTTTGTTTTGTGAATAATAAATTTAGTAATTTTATTTATACTTGATTTGTGATTTTATTTTATAAGCATGTATATCTATTAGAGGTAACTAGCAAAGACCCCGTGCGATGCACGGGTGCAAGTGTAGAAAAAGATAGATACACAAGAGGTGAAAAAAATTATTTACAAAACATCGATGAAGAGGGAAACAAAAATAAAAGATACGAGGAGATATGAGTAATGCATCAAGGGATGCAATGTAAAATCAATATTAATAAGACGAAAGCCCAAAAAGGTGAGGAAAGAGTGGAAGACAATTTATTTGACGATTTGCTGCGGAAGATCATAAGTGTGGGCATAAAATGCAAAGTACAAATCCAAAGCGCACCCCAATATTTATAGCATGCAACATAACTGCCGCGATCACTCCCACCATAATGACATCATGGTCACTAGCCGGTGTGCGCACTACATCCGCTAACACGACATCATGGGGAATTAGGGTGTGCGCAAGACAACATGAAAAAGGCCAACTTGTTACAAAATATTAATGTGAAAATGTGAAAAATCCAATGAAGCGAATTTTCTTATCGATTAACCGAGCAAAGAGGATAATTAAGGGAGTTAATAGAGATTTTTAAAATGAAACGAAATTGTATGTATAAATTAAAAATAATAAGTCGAGAGTGTGACTTTGACAGTTAGCAAAATAAGGAAGAGATATGTCAAGTACTGAAAAATTGTATGCATTAATTATAAATTGTAAATTGATATTAATAAATGAAAGGTGTTATCTTGCCAGTTAATAATGACATCATGGTCACTAGCCGGTGTGCGCACGACATCCGCTAACACGATATCATGGGGAATTAGGGTATGCGCATCACAACATGTAGAGGCCATTATTGAACCAATGGTGTAGACTTGTGAATATTCGATCCCTCGATGTAATTAATCGAAGTAAGCAAAATGCATTAGGGACCTTTTGTTTTCCCGTAGATGGGAAAATTAAAATCAGAGAAAAGAACACAGAATTGTATATATCCCGCTATCTTTGTTTTGGCCGACATATCCCGGCAATTGATAAATATGTCAAGTGAAGTTTTAATAATTTGATCGTGTTATTGGCATCTTGGATTGACGTTCAATAGAGAGTGACCCACAGAAGTTATATATGACCCCATTGTTATTTAATGCGATCCTTTGCTACGACTATGACAGTATTTGCAAGTAAAAGAATCAAGAATGGCGTCCAGATCAATTGCGTTTAAAAATAAAACAAAGGGACAAGAAAGACGAACCATACTGATTTCGTAAAAAACAAACTAGTTAGTTTGAATAGTTGGAACTACTTGTTGCCAAAAAAGAAATGCCAAGAACTGCGCGTGTTTTCGTAATAAAGGTGAGACTGCATGAATGAAAAGGAGATGAAAGTGAAAATTATATCTGATACCCGCGAGCGTAATTTTTTTTTTAGTTACAAAAAAATTTAGGTGAGTTAGATTTTAGAGAGAGAGTTTGTCTCCGGACTCAAAAAACCCTTATAAAAGTATTTACAGATCACCCACCAACTAGATATTTACATCGGTGTAATTTGAACCTCTCTAAACACAACTTTAAAACAATGATACCTTTCGTTGTCAAATATATTACTACCATGTCCTAATTATAAGACCTAGTTGACTTTCTTTGGAGAGATTAAGGAATCTAAATAAGTTACTTAATCATTTCATATGTTGTGTATCCTTAAATTATATATTAGTTTATTAGTGAAATTAATTAGTTTGAAGAAAAAAAAATAAAATAAAAATACTCTAAAGTAATTTAATTAGTTTCATTAATCTCTCCAAAAAAATCAACTAGGTCTTATATTTAGGATCGGAGGGAATATTACGAATATAAGATCATGGAGAAGAAAAGAGTTTATGGCATGTAAATGCTTTTTCTTCTTTCAGAAATGTACCTATTAAATATTTTATGATGATGATTATGATAAAGTCATTTATTAGGCATTGAAAGAAAAATCATTATATGTGGATGTAAAAATATTTTATAAAACATCCTAAAATTCTGAACAATATGCAAAAGGGAATAACGGTATGAAAAAAACTGAGCCCATAATTATTAGAAGGGTTAAGTATCAATTTTGCCCCTGAAGTACGCGCCCAGGAGCAATTTTGCCCCTTAAGTTTTAGGCGGAGCAATGTTGCCCCTGAAGTATCAAAACGGAGCAATGTTGCCCCTGAAGTATCAAAACGGAGCAATGTTGCCCCTCCGTTAGAAACCCTAACGGTCAACGTTAGTTGACCTAACGTTGACCGTTAGGGTTTCTAACGGAGGGGCAACATTGCTCTGTTTTTGATACTTCAGGGGCAATATTGCTACGTTTCGGTGGAGCAATGTTGCCCCTAAAGTATCAAAAACGGAGCAATGTTGCCCCTCCGTTAGAAACCCTAACAGTCAACGTTAGTTGACCGTTAGGGCAACATTGCTCCGTTTTGATACTTCAGGGGCAACATTGCTCTGTCGAAAACTTAAGGGGCAAAATTGCTCCTGGGCGCGTACTTCAGGGGCAAAATTGGTACTTAACCCTTATTAGAAACTGGAACTACCTTTCAAGTTTTCAAGATCATGACTCATTTAAAGTTTGATGATAAAAATTTTAAAGTTAATACTCCTACAAAATAATCTTAAATTTTAAACTGAATTAATTTTTCTGCATTCCGAGTAACTAGAAATGTTAAATGTATTCAGGAAACAGGGACAACGAGACACAACATAGTTCATCATTGCTCCCACGCCGACCCTCCAATTCCTACCATTAGGCAGCCCTGCTGACTTGCTGAGGTTATTGAGTGAGACACACGCCTCTCGAAAAAAAATTAAAATACCCTTTTTCTTGAGGTGGGAGGAAGCTTTTCCTGCTTGAATAGAAGAGGAAATTGGGAAGAAAGCGAAAGGGATCCCCATTCCATGCTTTATATATATATATATATGTTTCTTAGGTACTTGTCCTCCTAAAAAAACACATAAAAAAATATTGATGGATTTTTTTTATATATATTTTATTTATTTAGATTAAATTATATGCACCCAGTGTCTCAGGATGCTGGTGTTATCGGACAAGTATTTCTGAATGCAGGACTAAAAATTAATTAATATGAGATATTGAGTTCAAAAAATATTTCATGTAGTATATAATTTAATATAAATATATAAAAAATTTAAAAAATGTCATCAATATTTTTTTTATGTACTTCTTAGAATGATAAGTGCATGAAAAAAGTATGGAATGAGGAGGGAAAATGGGGTGGGTCCCATACTTCCTTTTCCTCTCAAAACTTCTCCCTACAAGTGGAGAGATTTGGGGGAATTTGTTGAAACATGCTTTCCTTCTTTTCCTAATCTTTATGATGCCATCCTTCATTTTCTCTAAAAACGGCACCATTTTGTTGCAAAATCCCATTATTCACCTTTATTTTCAAAAAAATAACATTTTATATCATAAAGATTTTTTTAGTACCAGCAACTCTAAAATATTTTTTCAATATCTTAAATTTTTTTAAGGTGTTTTAGGATTTTGAAAGAATATTTTAGGGTATTGATTGATACTAAAAAATAGTATCAATTAGTACCTAAAATATTTTTCTAAGATTCTAAAATAATTTTTTAATATCACAAAACATTTTTTAAGTATCAATCAATATTCTAAAATATCTTTTTATAGTACATGATGAAGAAGTACGGGGTGAGGGGGTATTTTTTTTTGACGTCGTTCACACATGTCACGGTGAACTAGCTTGCTTGCTAGACATGGTATAAGAAATGTCTTCTAGGCATTTACCTATTTTTTAAGAAATATCAGTCATTGTACGGAAGTATTAGTTATAAATGTTACGGAGTTGGTAGCTAGATTAGGTGGGAAAGGGGAACAACATGTGATTATTGGCTTTTTGGATTGATAATCTTAGAATTATTCTAATTAAGACTGCAAATTAACTACTCCTGTTGTTGGCAAATTAAAGGAGGAAAAGAAAAAAAAAAAAACTACTCCCATTTTGATCTTTTAATTTGTTTTAATCTTTTTTTTTTTTTGCCAATACTTTAATCAATGTTAGATGAACCTAAGGACACTCTAAATTGTACGTTTGATGTTGTCATGTTGGCAACGATAAACATTTATTGCTTTAAGAAAAAAAAGGACTTGGTTTAAAAGAACTCGAAAAAGAATAAAGGTTGACTAATGGCCCAGGAAGCACGGGGTAACTAGGTTGATTAACAAATTTTAGCAGTTGAACATGTTACGTAACATTAGATTTAGTGATTTACAAAATCATAATAATGGTATAACTAAACAAGCCTTTCACTTGTTGTACCTATTCAGCATCTAAATATACTCACCACTATTTACAAATAATACAACTTATGCTGAGTTTTAAGGACAATTATGAGGTCCGAAGAGAAAAAAAAAGTGTGATTACCGAAGAATCTTAACAAAAGGAGAATAACAAATATCTGTTACCATTTTTTTTACTTATCTTATATTTAATATAAGATATATTTATATAATTTGATTAAATTAAGAAAGTTAATTAAGTTAGTATGATTTTTAAAATATCATAGTCACACCTTCCTTAATCCCCTTCTTCATTTTCCTTTTTTATTATTGTTGAGAGGGTATAGTAGGGGTAAATTAGGAAAATAATGGCAAATATGAAATTTTTGTCTTATATATAAGAGTAATATTAACTCTCAAAATATGTCTTATATTAAGAATCGGGGGAATATATTAGAATTTGTTATTGCGTGCTGCTCACCTATTATTGAACTTTTTTTGTGATTTTTTTTTTCTACGAGACCTTGAAAAAACAATTCCCTCAGAGTTTTATACTCCCTCCATTTATTTTTATAAAAAACAACTGCCACATCTGTCTTGTTTCTTTTTATAAGAAACATTTTTACTTGTTATTTTTTTATTTTGCCTTTATTTAATTACCTTATTTAATGTCAATATAATAACTTCTTAAACCCCAAAAAGCCTAAAGTATCATTCACGGTCTCTCTCTTATGCAATCCTCTTTATTATAAGACTTCCTACGTCCCTAATTGTAAGCTTACTTATACTTTTGTCTCAAAATTTAATGTTTTTATTTTCAATTTGTTGACTGTTTATATTTACCCTTGATTTTTTGCTTTTAATTTTTTTTTTTTTTTTAACTAGTGAATGAATTACATTAGTTATGTACTGTTATTGAGGGAGAAAGAATGGTCATTTCTTCTCTCTCTCTCTCTTTTTGTTGGCACCAAATGGTCATTTAACACAATCTCTTACTATCTTTTTCCCATACACTTTTTCTCATATTTTTTCTTATTTATTCTCTTTCTCAAAAAAAAAAATACTTACATATTTATCGCGTTTAACTACTTTCTTGATGAACCAAAAAAAAGAAGAAGAAGTTAAATCAGGCTTATACTAAGGAAGGACAAAGTAATTTATCTATTTTCTAAGGTATTCCCTATCCCGGCCTCATTAATAATAGTATTTTAATAATACAATTTTGACATGTTTATTATTTTTAATCAAGGTTTTAAACCGCAGGGTTTGATTAAATGTTGATTTAAAAAGGAACAGAGGCAATATTTTGGAACGGTATAGGATGGTAAAGCTCCCAAAATGAGTTTTTCCTTAATTTTTGTTCCCAGGAACAAAATTAGATAGGAATTGTGTTTGGTAAATCCGGTTTTTTTTATTGTTCCCAGGATGAATCGGTTTCTTTTTTGTGATGGGAAATAAAAAAAAGAAACAGAAAATTTCTGCTTTTCTATTCCAGGGCACAAAACCAGAATCTATTTTTCCTCTTTTCTCTTCCTTGCCACCACCGCCGCCACCACCACTACCACCGCCGCTGCCGCCACCACCACTGCCATCACTGCCGCGGTCACCGCCACCGCCACCGCCATCACCACCACCATTGTTGTTAAAACGTCGTTCTAAAACGTAGAAACGTCCGTTTCTACGTTTTTTCGCCGGAAAACGAGTCGAGACGGTGGTGGAGACGAATTTTGGGTAGAAACGGTGGAAACGCCGTTTCAACTCGTAAAAACGGTTGAAACGGTGTTTCCACCGTTTCAACACTAAAAAAAAAAAAATTCCAGCCCCAATTAAACCCAAATTCTGAACCTATTCGACATTTCTCCGTCTTCAAACCCCATCGAGCGAAGAAGAAGAAGGTCGATGGTCTCGTCTCGTTCTGTTCGTTTTTCGCCCTTCAATCTGTTTCTGAATTTTCCGCGGCGCTCCCCCCTCCAGGAATGAAGAAGACCTAATTATTCATTAAAGCAAAAACGCTGAGTTTCGTGCTGGGCCCTCTCCGACAGTGTTTCTGATTTTGGGTCCTTTTCTGTCAGCCATTCAGGGCCTTCTCTGACAGTAATTTAAGACCTTCTCTGACATGCTTTCAGTTTTAGGGCCTTCTCTGATAGTAATTCAGGGCCTTCTCGACAATAATTTAGGACCTTTTCGACAATATCTTCGTTTTAGGTTCTTTGCTAACTCTAATTGTTGGTCCTTAGAAATCTCAAATTTCTTCTTAAACACCTATAATGCAAGATTAAACACAATGTAGCATCAAAAGTCCAAGAAATCATTTGCATGAATAATTAATAAATAATGACCATTTTGCCCTAATTTCACTTAATTCAATACAAATGTCATTAACTCAACTTAGTGCTTAATCATGCAATAATGTCTCAGAAAATGCATTAAAAATCCCAATTTAATCATGAAAAATGATATAAAAATATAGTTTGATCAAGTGTCCTTCTTCTCTCTGCATCCACCGAACTCAACTCACTCTTCTTCTTCTTCGCATCGAGCTCGAGCCACCGAACTCAACCGCCTCTCGAGACTTTGTACTTAAATTTGTGATAACTTTAATGCATTTGTGTGTTTTGATTTTATATATGTTGGGTTTTATTTTCTTTGTGGTACGAAGTAAACTCTTACGTTTCGTTTTACGTTTTACGATTTTACGTTTTTACTCACCCTTACCGTTTCTACGTAGACTCTACGTTTTAACAACATTGACCACCACAGCCACCGCCACCGCCGTCGCCACCGCACCACCAACACCGCCACCGCACCGCCACCCCCACCACCACGACCGCCGCCACCACTGCCACCACCACCACATAAATAATTTTTTGAATATAAAAATTACATAAATAAAAATAAAATGTGTTAACAAACGTAATTATGATTCCCTGAACTTTTCCCAGACACAAAATCAAAAAAAATTGTTTCATCTCAGAATCAGTGCTGAGGAACAGAATGGTTCCCATGCACATCCTAAGAAACAAACTAGATTATTTCATTTTCATGTCAACAAAGAGCCGACACCATGAGTGCTAAAAAATTTACTTTTTTTTAATCCATTTCGCTATCAAATGTCAATGAAGATGGTTATTTGTTATTATTAATTAAATAGCTGGCAATGTAATCAATTTGAGGGGCGAAAAAGGAAAAGAAAAAAGAGGGAGAGGGGGTAAAGCAGTAAAAAGAGGAGACGGGGTGGGGCAGAAACGTCATCGTTTAATGACGATGACTGAAGAGCCATACTCAGAAAGCGCAATCTCACTTTTCTGGAAGGATTATAATTTATGCATTTGGTGTTTGATGTAGTAAGAGAGCTTTGTCCTTTTTCTAAAACAAAATCTCTAATGAGACCGAATGCACACGCAGCCAAATTTGCTGATTCTAAATTCTTAATTTTCAATTTAATGAACCATTTCTTCATTCTAACTAACTAATTCTTGTACAGTTATTTCTCAGACTCACGTACGAGGAGGCTACGGTCTAAATGCACCATTTGTGTAGTCGTCGACATATTTGCATATTTCTTGTCTAGATCGGATTGAGAAAACTGTGCATCTGAGATTCAAAAGTTCAAATTTCATACCATTCAAAATAAAGTTTCAAAACATAGCCTCCTTTTGCTAAGACGAAAGCCAAGGTCTTGAAAAGTTGGGGGTTCAAATTCATGACTATTTTGAGCTTCCATTGTCAACAACTTAACGCGGAAATAGAATCCAATTCTCATTGGCGAGAATTGGAAAAACTGAAGCGTTTTGACTTTTGAGGGCCCCCGCCAGCAATTTCGAAAGCGTTTTTTCAACTAATGCTACAACGCTTGTCGTGGCTCTTTTGGGGCTTTTTTACTTTTGTTTCAAATTGTGATTTTTACGTGCATTTGTTGTATGTATCCATACAAAATTAATTAGCTACGTGTATTTAGCTTCTGACGTGGCAATCCACGTCGAAGGCAGTCTAGACCTTTTCTTATCAATTTTTATATTCACATAAGACGATATACCTTGAAAAGAAAAAGTATGTAAAGCAAATGAAAAGTCTCGATGTTAGTTGCCGTGAAGAATCAAGCTTTTTTTTTTGGGTACAGAAGAATCGAGCTTTTGAAATGTATGAGAGAGCAATTTCAATTCGAGCCCACTAATAGGAGAGAATCGTTTATCACTAATACCCAATAAATGGCAATCAAATCAAAACAGCATCACTTATGGAAGGTGTCATTATGGTATTCTACCAAGAAAATGCATCACTTTTATTTTTTTCCCCTTACCCCATATTTTTACTATGTTAATCATGTTTACTTTCTCTCCCCCCCCCCTCTTTGAAACCTTTTTTAATCATGGGGTTAACTTTGATAATAGCGTGGAAGAATAAACATTGCGGCAGGATGATACTGAAAGGGTAATGAACCCACAAATTATGAATTTTCATTAGTCATTACTTTTTGTGATTTTTTCCTAAATCAGAGAGACATACACTAACAATCTGAGGTTAATGTGAGATTGAACATGTGTGTCATCTCCCATTCTAAATAGATTCCATACTACTAAGCTGCAAAATCACTGGCTTCTTGTATTTTCATTTTGTGGTCAATCATATCACATCTCTATATCTCCTATTTTCTTTCTTTTATTATTTTTTCCATGGAGTTTGCTTTAATTTATTCACCTGATGGTGAAGAAAAAAAGTAGGAAGTCCCCTATTTATTTAGCTTTTTTAATTTTTATAAAAAGTTAACTATCTTATAATACCAGATGAAATGATAAATATAATAGTGAGGACTATAAAAGGGTAAGAAGCTTTGCACTTGCTTTCACCATGGAAAAGTTCAAGATAAAGGAAACAAGGTAAAAGAGAGAATCTTCATCATTCATCCACAGCCAAAAGCATTCTACAAAGGTCAAAGATAAGACCACAACATTCTACACATGCTTCCAATATGGGGACCAAACCCTGATTTTCGCCAACTTTACACGTTCTGGTGAGGGGTGATACAGACGAAACCTGGGGTTGAAAATGCAAATGGGGTCACTTTGCCGTACAAATTGAGAAGGGTATACATCTACATTAGTTTATGTTTTTCTAGCAAAATGCAGCCCAATATAAGTCATAGATAATACAAACATGAACAACTATTTTTTCCTTTGACAAGATGTATGTATGTTTTGGTGAATGAATGTCGCGTTTCCCGACTTATTCGCTGGTTTTTCCAACCCATGGATTCAGGCGTTAAGCGTTTGTTGCCTTCCCATGTCTTCGTTGTCAATACGGATCCTTCAACCTGAATTTCTATTATAATATTATATAAATATCACGCAACAAAATGATCGAGGACCCAGAAGTAGAACCATGTCAAACACGGGTAGATCATTGGCCCATGCGTGTGGTTCAGTGCCGATATTTTAAAACCTTCAATATCCAAATCTTTAATTATATGCTTCAACTTACTGATACACTAGTTTCTGGATGCCCCAGACCCAGTCCATAGGAAAAGGAAAGGTTTTGCCGTGGATTATCTCTCCAACTAACCAAAACCATCCACATAAAATAATGGCAATAATATTTAACGTACAGGCAGTTCAACGGTTCATTGAATGAACTAAGGGGTTCCAACTTAAAATGACAAAACAAAGTAGCTGGCCATAATTTGGTTGGCCTAAACGATTTACCTGTTTTTATCCCATTCTTAACCCCAACTTTAACCGAAAGTCGAATTCAGACTTTACAGTAGCAATATATATATATATATATAATCAAAAGGAGCAATACACCCCGTGTTGTCCCTTTGTTTGGATGCTCCAATAAAAAGAGAAAGAGAACTCGATATTAAAAATACTCTAAAATTCTTCTAGTCTTTACCGATTTTGAAGGAAAAATAACCTGAGAATAAGCCATAGTAACCAAAATACTACATGGACTTGGCTCCCATCCTCTTCTCCATCTCAACCATTGGATTGAAATTTCAACGGTTAAGATTTAATCTTTTATAAAAATATTAATAAAATATTTTAAAATAATATTTTTATAAAAGATTAAATCTGAACTGTTGAGATTTCAATTCAACGGTTGAGATAAAGAAGAGGATGAGAAAGGAAGTGGACAGGAGTTAACTCCATACTACATACCGTCCTAAATTTAGAAAGATATGGCTCAAAAAATATAGGGAAAATCCATTTCAGGGCCCTTTTAGAACTGATAATCCCAAAAAAGGCTCCAAAATTCTGACAATCCCAGAAAAGGCCCTGGGGCCAATTCTGGGATTTTCAGAATTTTTGATGAGTTGTCAACGAGGCTGATATAGTTGTTAACGGGTAGGTTTTAACAACTAAATCAGCCCCGTTCACAACACTTTGCTAACAACTATATCAGCCTCGTTGACAACTATATCAGTACCCCGTTAACAACTATATCAGCCCCGTTAACAACTCACCTAAGATTCAGAAAATCCCAGAAAAGACCCTGGGGCCCTTTTGGGATTATGAGGATCTTGGGGCCTTTTTTGAGATTGTCAGTCCTAAAAGGGCCCTCAAAATGATTTTCCCAAAAATATATGCAAACACCCAAATACATTAGAGAGATGATACTCTCATTGTCCTCTTTTTCGTTATTTTCTCATCATCTCATCCCCACCCTTACATATGAAATGAATAATTTAAATTTAATATTTTATAAAATTATTATTATAATATTTTATAAATTAAAATTTATTTATTCATTATGGATTGCAATTATGAAGGGTAGATCATATTTTAAGAGTTTAAATTTACTTATTTATGTTTATAGAAATAATCTAATAAAATATTAAATTTGAATCATATATTATTTTAATCTAACCGTGGATATGGGAGTACGAATAAAATATCGCATGAGGGTGGAGTTAGACACCAAACAAGTGAGAAAAGAAAGCTACAAATAGACTGCAAATTATTTTAAGAATTTCCAATTCTAACTAACCCAATGTGGACCATTTCAATCGGTCAGCATTCAAATTATCTAACTACGTCCATTTTCCTTTTGAGGACTAATTGCCTATGTCATTTATGTAACACATATTTATTTAATTTTAAAAGATTAAAAAAATTACTTAATTATAATATTTGTGCGATCATCTTTCTAAAATATTTTTATATAACACTATATTATATATCAATTTATAAATTATGCAAACACATTTAAATAAAAAAGATAAATATAAGAAATAAAATGTACAAATATTTTATATTCAGGAAAAAATTATCTAGAAGAGTACACGTCTGCAGATAGGCTTGTCATCCATACCCGCCAAGTGACAAAATAAACGAGTTTCTTACTTTCAATTTTCTAGTCAGCTCTCAGTATTTTATTACGCGTCCTTAGCCAGGTTAGTTTGCCCTGGAAAAAACTAGTCAAAAGCCGCAGGTTGAACAGGTTTTAAATACAGGATAAATTCACCAGTTAAGATGTTCTGGATGTAGCATGGCCACGTCTTTCTTCCCGTGTTTTTTTTCCACGTCTATCAACTGTGTTCAAACGATTTCGGAATTTTATAGGGTCACAAGAGACTTGCTAACTTGACCAAAATTAGAACACGCAAGGTCACAAGACAAAGCAGTTACAGAGAACCCGGGGAAGAAATTGCGGATGTAAAAATGCCAAAACAGCAATGACCATCATAAACATTCGGAAAATAGTTTGCCTATAATTGCTTATCTGGCTTTCCACTAATTGCCACATGCTCAGCCTATAAATCTTCTGCTTCATGACCTCTGACCGCTTCTGTGCAATTCAAACAAGCACACTACAAATTTTTATTCGTTTCCTGACGAGACTCTACCAACTTTCTACTTGGGAGATCACAGAATTTGAAAATAGCTTCATTAGTTGTATTATTACACCACACGTCAGCTCAAGAAAACATGACTCTTGCTTTTACTCCTGCAACGAATAAGAAAAAGAAGGGCAGTGAATATGCCAACTTATGATTTCCTCTGTCGAGTCTTTCATAAAGGAAAACTTTAAAATTTTCTACAACTATAAAAAAAAAAGAGCACAAAGAATTGATAAGTGGCGTAATATTGCAACCTTTCCAGGCCAGTACTTGACTGCTTCAAGAAGATACATCATCAATCACAATGCCCTGGAGACCAAATGCAGACAATGCTCTTGTTAGATCACTTGGCCCAATGTCTAGTTATTTACTCTAGGCGCACGCGCAAGTAGCATAAGGTAACATAAATTATGCAAGCCACTTAATAGAGCATGTTGCTTGGTTATATAAGCATATTCATCTTTTATTTCAGTCAATAATCACAAAACAGTAACAGCATGAACAGACCTCTGGAGGATCAAATTTGGCTCCAAGGTTACTGAGTTTGGCATGGGCTTCGGCGTAGTCTTTAAAGAAAGCCTCCTCATCTGCAGCATACTTTTCAGCATAGACCTGCATATATATCAAAGTTTAATGCCAAATTGTAGACATAACTGAGCCATGAATGTAAAACCACTTTACCTTGAATGATGGATCCTCAAAGAGAACAGCATCGGTTGGCAAGACCAATAGATCCTCATCCCTTTTTTCTTTGATATCCTACACATATTAACAACAGTTACAAAATCTTGTTCCTAAAAAGCAAAAAAGTTACAAAAGCCTATCATGAACCCTTAACCCTCCTTCCCCTTCTGCCCCTGCTATTGTTATGAAAACACAACAGCATAATCATTCCTGACCTTGAAGTAAGAGTTATCAAACTTCAGCCATTGCACTGTCCAAGATTGCCCACCAGGGGCTCCCGGCCCTTCTTTCTGTAGACAAAGAGAAAGTACATATGAAATTTTCAATTAGTTGATAGTTAGCACATAATCCAACATTAGGCTTGATTGCACAAACTAGATAGGTTTTTACAATTAAAGGTGGTTACAGAATACCAACAACAAAAAGGGACAGTGAAAAAAAGTTCGCAGAATGTATGATTCTATTTTGTGAACTTCTAGCATAGGAGATTTAGATAAAGATCTCAACTAAATCACTCATCATATTCGATATACTCAAATAGTAAGATGCATTTCGTTTATGCAACAAGAAGATAGTAGCTCAAATTCAGACTAAAGCTGATGCACTTATAATTTGATAGTGCGTGAAAGCTTAATTTCAAACAGGAATTGGTTTGCAGTTCTTTGGAAAGCGTCTTCAGAAAGTAACTTTGCTTTTAGGTTGTAAGTAAATTTTTATCATGAAATGCATAAATAAAAGAACTTTCAATCCTACAACCACCCCTAAGAATGCAATTCCATGGCCAAAGATTTATTATATAGTGAGTTCAAAAATTGACCATTTTTTCAAAAATAGTGACCACTCTCAAGGAGTCCAGACTATTGTTATTCTTGGTGCTTGGTAGAAACCACTAGTTCACTCACCAGATTTGTATTCACAAGATTAAATGAAAAGCCTAATTGTGAGGATTATGGGATAAGCGAGCAACTCTAATCATAAATGAAATGAATGTTCGAGGAGGGGAAAACCAACATAGGGACATTAAACTTCACATGAAAATTTGGTCTTCATATAATAGTGGCGCAGTGGTAGAATATGGAGTGCAAGTCCAAAGGCATATACTTCCACAGACACGAGCCTCAACTAGTGGAGTAAAAAGGCTGATAATGTACCGTATACTTAGTCTCAGGCTTGCCCCACCCACTACGTTCTGGTCGAGACCTCCCCATTGTGTGCGCACCAGATAATGCAACTATTTCCTTCAGATGCAGAAACTTGATCATCAACAACACAGGCACATTACAAACATCTAAAACACCAATTGAACTGAAATTATAGAAATCACCTTGTCATTTAATCCCATCCTGTAGAACACTTGCCGTAAATGGTCAGCAGGTGAAGGGGGACCAGCATCTAAACAAAGAAAATTTCCAACGATAAGTTAGTCCACGAACCGCAAAGTAGGAAAAAGGAGAAGTGATTAAACAAAGGTGAAACTAAGATATAGTAAACCTTAGTCAATCCAAGTCCTACAACCGTTAGTGATGGAGAAAATATTTTTTCACCGTACAGAGATATGTTACACTTACCAGGAAGCCTCCCTTCTTCAGGGCATTCTTCAGGTCTAGAGACATCCACTCTTCCATACTTCATAGGGATTTTTGGGCCTCCAGCCTCCTGAGCATACAAGGAATTGATCAATACGTGTTTTTTAATTAATTTAAAATGACCATAGTCAAACTTGAAGTAGAACAACAAGTACAACCTCTACAGCAGTAGCACTAGCCAACTGAAATAAATCTGCATATGTCACACCAGAGTACTTGTCTTTGATTGGCTTGATAAGATTCAATGCATTTACAAGTCCTGAAGTGAAAACTCATCAGGCAACGTTACTATCAACCAAACACAGAAACAATCAGCATATAATATAACATTACCAGCATTGGCTGCATGTTTAAGCTCAACTTCAAATCTCAGGCTACCATTAGCTCCTCCTCTCTGAGGCCACTCCTCAATATTCTTATTATAAGTACCAGCATCATGCCATCCCAAGCGAATCTATATAACATAAAGCAACATAAATTGTGATTTTGATGCGTGGACTATACTAAAAATATGTCAGTTGTCCACAAGGCATAAGCTGAAACTTCAAGTATAAGAGTAATAATTTCACACTGAAGTAACACAGATTTGAAGTAAACTTCTACAGTATGCAACAGGCACTGAGGAATTATCATAAACTGCAAAAGGCGGAAATCGAACTGCAGCATTGAAGTCTCAGACCTTGAATACGAAGTAAAAATCCATGATCACGTTTCGCAGGTGAGGCGTCTGTGATGCTAAATGTTGTAACGTAGGCATTTAAATAATAAGTCAGTCCTAAATGCCATCACAAATTCCATACACGAAACTTGTAAATTTTAAATGAATGATAATGATTAATTTAGATATATTTTTTAAGAAAAAAGCCTCTGGCAAAAGAGTTATATCACTGAGATTTCAACAGCTATATCCTTCCAACTATCGCATACAACACAAGTTCAATAGCCTTATAGCAGGTATAGAAGAGCGAATGATGAACTAGTGCGAGTATACTGGCACTAATAGTTATAGCCTTCCACAAAGCGTTGGCAACAGAAAATTGTCAACAGTGTCTAAATATTACCAGTATCGGATGGCAGAACTGAGCCCTGAGAATCTGCTTAATATCCTCTCTAGCGCTCTTCAGTTGATCGGGATCAGATGCAAACGACTTGGTCGCAGAGACTGTGCTGTATCGTCCGCTCAATACACGAACCTCCGCTCTTCGCTGAAAATCGAGAGTGATTGTTTAAAAATACAATCGAAAACTCATGCTACAGAAGGGAACAAAAAAAAAATCACAGAAGCACACCGAATAGAAAGAAATGAAACCTGATGGAGAAAGAGATGGGAAATGCGAGGTAAGGATCTCAGGCCATTAGAGGAGGATGAGGAAGAGAAGAGGGAAGGTGAAGGAGAAGAAGCAGCAAGGGAAAGGGAGGCTCTGGATGCGGAGGAGAAGAACCGAGGGTAGGAGGCGGCGGCGCCGCCACCAAAAGCGGCCATTCTCGGGGGAGGCTGCGAGGATGGTAAAGGCAGCGAAAGTGTGAGTGACACAAGCCCGGCCATTTGGTGGGAAGGGCTTTTATATGGTTCGCTCTCACTCTGGGGTTTTGGATTTATGATCTGCCAATACGACGTTGCCACTATACCCCAAAACGGCAAAACCTCAAGTTTGGAATTGGCCCAAAACTATGTTTTGATTCTCGATTCCTCTCGAGTATGAACCATGAACTATGATACCACTCCAACGCTTGCTCCCACATATATATATAGATAGACCCCTACACTGGATGCCTCAATCGACCTACCTACCGACACATGTGTCTGGGTTTTTGGGTCTTCTTCATCATATGTTGACTACTTTATTTTAATTTCTTTATTTTACTTGTATTGAATTTAGAAAACATACTGTTAATTAATTATATTTACATGAAATCATCAGCGATAAGGGATAGAGTTGTGTTTTTTTTATACACATATGATATTCTGACCTATTTCTTTTTAATTTAGAAAATTTATTAGGGTCAGATTAATTTAGATACACCCAGGTCGGTTTCCTTAATGGAAGGGAAGAGCTACAAAGACTATATATTCTATTCACAGCCTCAAATTGAGGATATGCTTAAAAAAGAATGAGTATCTTACAACTCGATCCCAATCTAAATTGGTAGAGTTGTGTTTTTTTATAAGCAGTGTAAAAGAGTTTTAAACAGTACACGAGGGTGATAACAAAAAAGGTAGGTGTAGATAGTTGTGCAGCACTAATGAGAAAGGAATCTTACGGGGAACCTAAGGAGAAGCGCAAGTGTGATCCGCGATCATCACTAACGTTATGGTCAAACTCAGCTATGAAAAATTTATCAATTCCACTTTAAAAAAGGTGAGCTGATTTCCTGTTCCTTTCTTTGGCTCCAAGCAATAATGCCCTGTTCACTAGTGGAAAAAAGGCTTTTAAGACCGGACAAAAAAGGTACATTAGGACCGGACCCGCGAGCAGTCTTGTTCCAGGCGGTATTAAAAGTCGACCTTTAAGACCGGACTTTTACACGGTCTTAAAGATTTTCTTTAAGACCGGACATTTTAAACCTTCGGTCTTAAAAAGTCGTACTAAATAAATCAAATATTTTTGGTTCGGTCCTAAAACTCAAACTTTAAGACCGGACAGAAAGTCGACCGCTCTTAAAAGATCCAAATATTAAGACCGGACAAATATCAATCCGGTCCTAAAGATAGCGGACTCTAAGACCGGAGGAATAATTACCCGGCCTTAAAAGACCGACTTTCAAGACCGGATTGTTTCAATGGACCGGTCTTAAAAGACCAACTTTTAAGACCGGCTTAACACCTTTAAGAGCGGTGTTATATATACATCTACATTTAAGACCGTATTTTTATTTGCAATCTAAATTTTCCCGTATTTTTCCCCTGTTTTGTTCTTCCCGATCAATATATATACACAAATCCACCATACAAAACAAAGACATAAAAGTCGATATACTTTAAGCTACAAGCTATGAACATGAATAAATTGAATTGGGAAAAAGAATACAAATATTATCCACCATGAGTTATATGGCCTCTTAATTAAGTCTAAAACAACTAAAGTAATTTATAAAATAAGCTAACATATAACTAATTACAAAGGCAATGAGTTACAATACATGCAAAGACGTAATTCAACATACAAATGTAGTCCAATATATTATTCACCATGCCTTCATTTGATTCCCACCCAACAACGTAACATGCATCCTCTTTATAACATGCCCCTTTGAAACGGATCCGCCACAAAAACAAAACAAGAACAAATTCATATTCAATGATGACATTGTTTAATTAAGAACATAGACAAGATATAATAATTGTTAAAACCTTAAAGTTTTCTAAGAATACCGCATATGAATATTAATTACCTTATGAATTGACACTTTTATAAAGTGATATCCTCCCATATCCCTTCTTGATGATCATTTCTTATCTGGGTTCATTATCCGCTTCATCTTCTTCGTTCATGTCCTGTAGACCCTTTGTAAAGGAGTACTCTCAGAAGATCACCATAATTTGAATGACTTTCCTCATCAATATCAATGACCCTCTTTCCTTGGAGAGCTACGCACCACATTTTATTTTCTTGATCGGTGATATAGAACACTTGTTTTGCATGATCTCGCCATAATAAAAGGTTCATCTCCAAAACTTCTACTATTGACATCGACTAAAGTGAATCCTAGTCGATCGATCTGAACACCATTATTGACATTAACCCACTTGCATTTGAAGATGGGAAATCTAACTTTGACATAGTCCACCTCCCAAATCTCTTCAATAACCCCATAATATGGCATGACTCGCCAATTTAGGCCTCTTGTCTTTCGAACGGAGAAGTGCATAGATTCACCTCTAACATAACACCACCTGCTCGGACTGTGCTCCTATCATCTAGGGACTTCGTGTAAAATGTATAACCATTGATCACATACGAATTCCAACTTATGACATCAAACTCAGGACCACGTGCTAACCATTTCATTGTCTCGAAACACATTCGATCCCTCGACCTTTTGTTTGAACCACCCAAAAAGTTCTCATTATGCTCCCTAATCAACCTTTGTTCGGTCATTCGATGGTTCTCTTTCCTTACTGCCTCTTTATGTGCAGATATGCCGGCTTGAACTTCATCAACATTATTCAAGATGTATAAGTGGACTTGTGACAATTCATCACGATCCACACTCTTTCACGAAGCCCCACGTCTACCCCCTTCAAAGATGCCGACGTTTTGGAAGCCCAATATGTCTTACTTTGGACAAATAATTTTGACAAAATTCCATGGCCTCTTCAGAAACATATTTCGAACAATTGATGCTTCGGCCAGACGCGCTTCTTCACATACCCTTTTAGGAATTTCATAGATCTTTCAATAGGGTACATCCACCGTAAATGGATAGGGCCGCACAACTTTATCTCCTCACTAGATGAACAATGAGATGAACCATGATGTCAAAAATGAAGGAACAAAAAGCTTTTCAAGGTGGCACAAGATAAGATATCCTTCATTCTCCAATTCATCCAACTTTTCAATCTTGAAAACTTTACTACAAACCGCATTGAAGAAGAAACAAAGTCTAGTCAAAACGACCCGAAGATCATATTCGGCGATCCCTCGAATAGCTACCGGAGTAGTCGTTGCATCAAGACATGACAAATCATGAGACTTTTGGCCTACTAATCTCAAGTCCTTCATCGAGACAAGCCTCTTAAAATTTGAAGAATACCCAGGGAACTTTTGTGCCATGTAAACACTCACAAAGCTTCGTTTCTCATCCTTAGACAAAGTATGAGAAGCCGGGGACAATAAGTTCTCTTCCCATATGGCCTTGGATGCAAGTCTTCGCGTATTCCCATTGCTTGCAAATCCAATCTTGCCTTCACACCATCCTTCGAACTACCTTGTATGTTGAGAAGCGTGCCCACAATACTATCACATACGTTCTTCTCCACATGCATGACATCAATACGGTGTCTCACATCAAGATTGCGCCAATAGGGAAGATCAAAGAATACAGATCTCTTCTTCCATATATTTGTTTCTTTTCTACTCTTTCCATGCTTACCGAAGATGACACTGATATTTTTAACCTTTTCATACACTTGCTCCCGACCAATGCCACCGAGCTTCTTCATACTCTTGGCCACCAAAAAGGCCTTCTTTAATCGACGATATGGGTGGCCCCGTCTAAGAAATCTCCTATGTCCAAGATACACCGTCTTTCTTCCATGTTGAAGTTGATGGTAGCATGTGCCTTCTTCACAAACCGGACATGCTTTATGGCCTTTTACACTATACTACGACAAGTTCCCATATCTTTGGGAAGTCGTTTATAGTACAAAATATCATGGCTCTCATTCTAAAGACCTCCTTCTTGAAAGAGTCAAAAACATCGACACCTTCTTCCCACAACTCCTTCAAGTCTTCGATCAAGGGCTCTAGGTAAACATCTATGTCATTTCCGGGTTGTTTTGGTCCTGAAATCAACATAGACAAAGATGATGTACTTTCGTTTCATGCATAACATAGGAGATAAGTTGTAAACAATCGGACTACGGGCCATGAGCTATGTATGCTGCTAAGGCTTCCATAGGGATTCATTCCATCCGTGCTAAGGGCAAGCCCGAGGTTCCTAGGTTCTTCGCCGAAGTTCGGAAATAATTGATCGATCTTCTTCCATTGAGAAGAATCGGCCGGATGTCGAAGCCGGCCCATCCGAAATCCTCTCATCGCATGCCACCTCGCATTTTTTGCATCATTTTCATTCGCAAACAACCGCTTGAACCTTGGTATGATTGGAAGATACCACAACACTTTTGCAGGCCCCTTATCTGACTTGTACCGTGGGGTTTCACACATCGGACAACTCTAATTGGTATTTTTACACCCACGGTATAGCGGTGTCTCTCGCATCACCGCACATATTACCATATGCATGTGATCGCTCAAAAGCCTCTTCTCCTACATCACGGATAATGTCCTCTATGCGATCATCCATATCCGTGTCATTATCATCAAAGGCCACTTCCCATGTTGTTTCCCACTTGATGGCACTTGTTCACCATGCCATACCCATACTGTATAAGTCTTACAAAATCCGTGACAAATTAAATGTGTGCGTATAACTTCGTGACATAGTCGACACTCATTCAAACATTTCACACAAGGGCAATAATACTTCCCCCCATCATCATGGGCATTTTTTTTAGCAAATTCTATAAATTCCCTAACCCCATTCGATATTCAATACTCGTTCGTAAAGCATCTATCCAACTCGTGATCCATAGTAGAATTCCTATATATTATTTAGACGAATTAAGAATTACATTTGGTCATAAATGCATCACAGTTGAATCGAATAACCAAAATAAATGCAAGACGAGGAAATTAAATGCAGGGATGAAGGTCTTGTGGACTAACTTTGTAGCATATGCGTTTGCCGAGTCGTCTTACTTCTCCGCTCACGAACGTTGATGTTGCAGACAAGACAGCAAGAGTAACCTAAAAACACTTGTTGGTCAGTTGGGTAGGTCTAAAGTGCAAATATAATCTTCAAAAAACAATATTCGTTAACAACAGAGAATACCCATAACAACATTACACCGATTTCGTTAAACCCATGAAAAACCAATAACGATAAGCTGGAAAGTAATAAAGTTTTAACCGAAACATCTCTTACAGCTTCGTCTATAGACGTTTAGCTAAGGAACCAGTGATTGTCGAGAAAGGTACGCGAAGCAGCGACGAAGCTGAGAGGGAAATTTCGAGTCGGAACCTGAGTATTCACTTTCGGCGCGACAAGAGTTCAGAGAGGGAAATTTAATTTTTCCGCGCGACAAAGATACCTTATTTAGCTTTTTGGATTTTATTAATACCGGTTATTAATTAAATGTCCGGTCCTAAAGATACAACTAACATTTTAAGACCGGAGTATTAAAATTATCCGGTCCTAAAATTTTATTAGATTTTTATTTTTAAGACCGGATGTTTTTAAAACATCCGGTCCTAAAATTCAAATTATCTTTAGATCCGTTACTTATAAAATAAAATGTCCAGTCTTAATGGCCTTCGTGATTGGTATATTAAATCAATAAAATAAATGATATTTTTGGACAAAAATAAAGCAAAATTGGAGAATAAGTTTCTTTAATGAATTACTTGGAGAAGAGCCAAAAATTCATACGGTGTTCTTAATGTTTCTTACATTACTTGAATATATACACAACAACAAAAACACAAATGAAAAACAAGCTGAATATTATCATCCACAAGAATCGATGAACAACCTCGGCGATTTCGGCGTGAAGAGCATTAATTTCCCTGGGAGATCGGCAAGTTGTTGTCTTATTCTCTCCACCCGCAATATGAATGGATCATTACGGGAGAGCGGAGAGGGGTCGAGGTAGGCGCGCTGGGGCCAACAGTTGGAGAGGGGATTACGAACATCTGCATGGCCGGCTTCAAGATGACGGTTGAACTCGGCAAGAAAAGGATCGGCGGAAGGATCGAGGGGGTGCGGCATGAGCAATCTCTTCATCATCCGAAGAAATAACAATGGGTCCAACGACCCGAGAGTCTTCGAAACAATACGACCTTGCACCGCCGAGGAGGAGCGCACCATATAATGATCTAGCCATGGCACGAGAGTGAGGCGTGTATGCACCCTACGAGCGGTTTGCTTGTATCTAACCATGGTTTGAGGATTTTGAGAAGTTGGGGCGAGAGCTAGGAAGTGAGGAGTTAACAAGGACAAAGAGGAGGTAGTGTGTGGAGTATATAAAGACGGATGGCGGGAGAGATAAACGTCGATGATGAATTCGTCAAATTACTTTTATACAAACTTTTAAGACCAGGACTTTTATCTTATATCCGGTCCTAATTTTAATTCAATTACTTTTAAGACCGTCCTTTTATCAAATATCCGGTCCTAAAACTCATTTAAGACCGATATATTACTTGGTATCCGGTCCTAAAACTAATTTTTAATTCAATTACTTTTAAGACCGTCCTTTTATCAAATATCCGGTCCTAAAACTCATTGTTGAAATGAAAGTTCATTCTTTTCAAGAGTCCCTTCCCCATTGTTGAAATGAATTCAGAGTCTCTTCGGCTTCCACATAAACTTCCCAACTAGGCGTCTCCTCGTATTCTGAGCAAATATGCGTCTCCTCGTTAATGTTTCCTATGCTTCACATTCTTCGAGGATGGGTTCTCTATTTAAACCCGTTGTTACTTTCTTAACATTCATCTCCATCTCCTCCTAGAACCTCCACCGTAATGGCTTCTCCACCACGACGAGACAGAAAAAAAAATTATTAAATAAAATTTTTATTTCCCAATCGCCTTCCTTGTTTGTCTTTAACTTTATGTTCTTTTTTCTTCGACAACAAGAACAAACAAAACATTGTCCTATTCGTGGTGATCAATCTTAAAAATTTGAGAATAAAGTTAACGAGTTGCGACCATACAAAACAAAACAAAAAAACATTATTTACCTTTTTCGAATAAAAACAAACAGAGTGACGACTATTCTCAAGTTTGGACCATCGTTGTCTTCCCCTCTACTTTTCCGGATGTGATGAAAATTTTCGGTGTCGTTTTCGTTATCTTCTTTCTTTTCCGACAAAAGAAAAGGGACACCGATGACGTTCTTCACATCCGAGAAAAGTAGAAACGAGAACAACGAAGCACAAAACTTGAGAAGAACGCCGTGAAACATGGTTGCCTTGAACCCTAACGATATGTCTGAAAATCGAGTCACCAACTCTATTTAAATGAAGAATATTAGGACCGGACGTATAAAATTCCTCAGTCCTAAAAATTAAGCTTTATTTTAAAATTTAAAGTTAGGAGCGGACAACTAACAAATATACGGTCCTAAAGGTTTCGGCAATCTTTTAAATAAAATGAAGACTTTTAAGACCTGACTACTAACAAATAAACGGTCCTAATAATTTAGCCGTATATTTTCTATACTTTTAGGACCGTACTTTTAACAAATATAAGGTCCTAAAAGTCTCTACCCAAATTTTTTAGAATTAGACGAAGACTTTTAGGACCGGATATTTGTTAAATATACGGTCTTAAAATGGACGAAGACCTTTAGGACCGTACTTTTAACAAATATACGGTCCTAAAAGTCTCTACCCAAATTTTTAGAATTAGACGAAGACTTTTAGGACCGGATATTTGTTAAATATACGGTCTTAAAATGGACGAAGACCTTTAGGACCGCACTTTTAAAAAATATACGGTCCTAAAAGTCGCGAATACTTTTCAGAGCCTCATCGGCTCATTTTCAACATCACTTTGTACCTCAAATTTCAAGCACTAAATAGCTTTATCCACCATCCCATTCATTCAGAAACCCAAAATGGACACACACAAATTGTTCGAAAAAATAAACAAATTTATTATTGAATTACATTGCTATATTTACAAATGAATTAATTAGCTAGTCGAAAAAATAAACATATGTACGAAGGCTATTGTTGCTACAACATCATATATTATTTACAAATGAATTAATTTAGGACATTAATTATTGTCGACTTGGATTTTCTAAGACTAGTTTATACGAGATATTCACAAAAAACCTCGCGTATGTGCTCGATTTCATCATCATCAAATGGCTCTTCACGGGCAAACCTCGTAACATCAAAGACGAAAAGCAAATTAACATATTATGTGCATATTTCATATGTAACATTAAGCCATCGATGTTTGAATTCAGCCATAACATCTTACCCTTAAAGTGACTTTAGTGTTTCCTTCGTCACAATATCATATAAGTGTTTCATGACGTACGGGCCACATAAGTTCGATCGTTAGGTTGCAGCGGGTCTAAAAATAACAATAAATATATATAAGAGCATATATAGCTTCTTGACCAACTTGAAGGCAATTATGTCATGTCCAATTATGTACTAACCTTAATTTTGTGCCATTTAGGATCGTGAGTTGAGCACCACGCTTTTTTACATCAACACGGAAGGTCTTCATGGCACTATCATCAAAATCGAAATTTATCGGTAATGTTCACTGAAAATTCACAACAAGAGATTTCGAGACAAGACGATCAAAATGACATTCTTACTTGTTGATCATCGGTTCCAACGTAGTCGATGGATCGTTTGTGAGTGGAGCATAAGAAGATAACATAATGCAACTCCATGTTCATGATGACCAGCGCCGGTGGTTGCTGAAAATTCACGACGATAAAGTACTCGGTGATATATATATATGTAGCATAATTATATTAAGTGAATTGCGAGACAAGTATATATGTATACAGGAGCGAGTGTGGAAACAAGTACACCTTTCTTTGCACTTTACACAACCTATTTGATATGTACTCTGTCTCAATTCGAGGTAGTGTTGTGCTTGCATACACCGGGCACAAGAATCCAAAATCCGAAATTCGCCCTCTTGAACCGGTTTCTCGTGCATGCACCTACAAGAATGACATCGATGAGGGAATTAGTATATATGTATATATGTGTGTCTAAGCGGTGCATTTCAATTATGTAATCAAGGAAGAAGATACTTACTTCATAAATAGTTGAACACATGCACTAGTAACCTCGGCTCCGAGGAAGCGGCATGGACTCTACATCTTCATTATCAACTAAAGCGGTTGAGGATGAGGGGGGCCTACTACTTCATTGACAGGCCACGATTTATCTTTAAACCATTTTTGGCTACCAAATCTTTTATTTTTCCTTGGCCGTCAAGTTAGCGGTAGGGGATGGAACTTGAGGAGGGTGGAGCTTGAGGAGGGTGGAGCTTGAGGAGGGGTGGAGCTTGAGGAGGAGTAGAGACATCTACAAGCTTCACGGCCAAGAGATGAAGGTTCCCTTGACATCACTCACAACCTTGACTCATCGGTTGGGAGAGGGACGGTGCATCAAAGATCACCTCTTCAAGCGACACTCGACTTCATCATCGACCATTTGTTCGTGGTGTACAGTTGATCCCAAGTTGTGGGCCGGTCCCTTTAGCAACCAATTGTCTATGACCATCACGATCCTCCACATACGAGATGACAAGGTTGCTCGACTCGGTTGTCCAACAATGCGGCTCCTCTAGTGCTCTGCTTCTTGCATAGGTTCACCAAGGTGTCAAGGGATCCACCCGTCTGGTCTCGGCCGAGAGCTCGGGAGGAACTTCATTTTCTCCATCTCCTCCTTCATCTTGCTCATCTCGATTGAAACATCCTCAATGTAGCATCTTTCGCGCCGATTCCTCACTTAATTTGGCGGCGTCGATCCATCTCCTCCCGGGTAACCATACTTTGTGCGTGGCGTTTGGATTTACCAAAGTATTGCTTTAGGCCTACCCGTCCTCCAATCCCCTTACACGCCCGCGTGATACAGTTTCCGGTCGCGGCGGTCGAACATCATTCCTCCGTCCAGACGCAAAAGATCCCTCTGCCTCTTTCTTTTTAAGATCTTCTGTAAGATACGGATAACGAGAAGCTTAGTGATGAAACATGTTTAGTAAGTAAAAAATAACAATATCGATACTTACAATTCGTTCGGCAACTACACGAGTTTTTCACTCGTGTAGGCGCCGCTTGGCTTTTGCCGAATATACAACCGAGCTCCTCGCGACGTATTGGAGATGGCGGTGGTCAACTACCGTAGAAGGATTGGATTCAGCTTCATCTTCTAATCTCTTCCGTTTGGTTGCCATCAAATCTTTTCGGCCTTTTCATATCCGCGCGAGAAGCCTGTGTGGGCAATCATTCTTTCTCCCAATCTCGATATTTTCCCTTATTTTATGTGAATCGGGATTGAAAACAACTATATATCAATTATGAATTCCGGCCATGTCACTAACGAAATTAGAGAACTTCGCTTGATATGAGCGTCAAACATTAGTCAAATTCACTTCATCAAGTTTCAACATTTTACTTAAGGAAGATGTAGCATTGTAGAAGAAATTGGGAAAACCAAAGGAAAGGGAGTTGCGAAATCTTGCCAACTCGGTCAATTCATTCATTCATCATAAATGGTTCCTACACATATTAGAATAACTAACTAACTAACGACAACGTCTAACCATGGCCATTACACGGTTTACATATCAAACTTGCATGGAACTAGGACATGCTCTCTCATGCGGGACAAAGGCGGCAAATGTATACTTCTATTCACACACCAAACCATTTAACTAACGAGTTAGATGTACACAATAACATTCACATATCCTCACGAGTTAATAAGCAAACAAAGTGCAAACAAAACTAAATATAACTCACGAGCTTCGGGAGTGGTCGACACGAACAAATTGTTGCCAAGTTTGTTCATCAAGAAATTTGTACTTGTCCCGGGGTTGATGGTCGAGGCTTCTCCTCGGCAAAAATATAAGTGTTAGCGAGAAAGGTCTTAAACTTCTGAACCGCTCGGCCTGATAAGACAATGTTGAGTCTTTGAACTTCTCGGACTCGGGGACGGTGAATGTAAGCGGATAGTGTCCCACATAGGATCCTTTATTGTTTTTGGTCCACATTTTCCACTCATCGGTCAAAATGCTAACCTTGCTGCGTACTAGAGCGCAGACAAAACTAGTATATGTGCTTTTATTAGGGCCAGAAAGGTTGCAAATTTTCATCAAAATGAATCTCGAGCTTCGTCCCGGTATTCCGCTAAGGGATACTTCCATCATTCGTGTGCCGCTTCTACCACGGCGTGCAGGCGGCGAGAGAGCTCAATGTGAGATGAAGAGGTTCGTTTGTCGACCCTCCCGGTCAAACCGAGATATGCGGAGTTTCAAGAACACGAGTGGAATCGTTTTCACCGTTCATTTTCAAGGCGGTAAGAGAGGAATGCACGAGAAAATGAGGGAGTAACGAGAGGCTAACGGTGCGCGGGCGAGGAAGAGAGGTAATGGAACGGGAAGGGTTTCGCAACGTGAACGGGGTTCTTCGGTGAGAGTATGAGAGTGACAATGTGAGAGTGACAAAAGCTTCAGCGTGAAGTTAACGTTTGGCGCTTCATTTTTAAGGCAGGACAAATACACATATACGGTCTTAAAAGATAACCTTTAAGGCCGATCTCTATATATGTCGGTCTTAAAATTAATTAATTTTTATTCAAACTTTAGTCTTAGGCCAAATTTTTGGTCCGTTCTTAAAAGTCTAACTTTTAAGGCCGGTCATTCTGTAACTATGGTCTTAACATTTATTACTTTTTATTTAAACTTTAGTCTTAGGACAAATTTTAAGTTCGGTCTTAAAAATCAAAGTTTTAAGACAGGCTTTTATATATGTTCGGTCTTAAAACTTTAATACCTTTATATTTATATTTTTCCGTATTATTTTGGAGTGTAGAAAATATAAGTACGCCTTGATGAGATTTCTACATAAAAGTATTTGATATTTCAATTTTTTTATTAACATTTTTAAGGCCGGTTGTTATTTTAACGAGTCCGGATAAGATCTATGAAAAATTGATCGAATAAGAAGTTCTTTATATTTACAAATATGCCACCGGTCACATATTTAGGGCCAGGTCGATAATTAGTCCGGTCTTAATGAGGCGTCCTTCATTGTGTAAGAAGTTCTTTTTATTTACAAACTGCCACCGGTCACACCATTAAGACCGGTGCTTCGTTTATCCGCTCTAAATGAGGCGGTCTTATAGCCCTTCATTGTTTAAGAAGTTCTTTTTATTTACAAAACTGCCACGGTCACACCTTTAAGACCGGTGCGTCGATTATCCGCTCCAAATGAGGCAGTCTTAAAGCCCTTTTTTGCACTAGTGGTTTTTTCTGAAGCTGGAGTAGTTGGTTAGCAGCCTTAATTATTTTTCGGAGGAGCAAACCCCGTGTACGATATTATTAAAAAAATCACACCTCGCATAATTAGGTACGGACATCCCATTGGAGAAAACAAAAAAAAAATCATTAATCAGATAACATTATTTACTCTTAACAAAATAAAGTGATTATAATATAAAATTGTTGAATTTTTAGTGATGTGTAGTACTCTCTCTTGATTCTTAATATAAGGCATAGTTGCTGTTTTTTTTTAAGAAGATTAAAAAAATTAGTTAATCATAACATATATTATGTATCATTTGATTATATATTAATTTATTAGTCAGACAAATTAATTTAGTATAGAAAAGATAAATATCAATACTTTAATGTAATTTATTCAGCTTTATTAATCTTTTTAATACAAAAAAGCAACCAAACAACAACTAGGAATTATTCATTATTAGTAATATATTCAGCGCCTCTGGAGCGTGCGCAAGAACCTGGATACCTGACATAGCAGATAACCCCATTTTGGCTAAATGATCAGCGACAGCGTTCGCCCATCTGCTGATGAGCTTGACCTCTACGTTCCAATCCCGGACTAGCATGCTCTGAATTTCTTCCACCAGTTCCTTATCCGCATGTGCTTCATTTACCGACTCCTTGAGTAATGCTAATTGCTAACGCATCAGCAGAGTCAATTTCAAGAATAACATTGCGAAAACCAGAATCCCAGGCAATCTTAAGTCCATGAGTGCATCCCCACAACGTTTTGTCTTATATTAAATAGGAAAGAAGTATTTATCAACAACGTTTTGTCATAATTATCGTGGTAAGGGGAAAAAAAGAGCATGCTTGGGCAGAAAACCTGAAGGAATGAATTACGTGGCATGAAAATTTTGCAGCTAACCATTCTTCTTCGAAACAATGTAACCAAGCTACAAAGTGGCTCTGCAAACTACTGAGATACTAACGATGCAGGAAATATTTTTATTTTGTCATTTTCTCAGGATTATTACAGCTATATATATCCTTCATAAATTTACCCTTTATATGTACTATCTGCTCTAAGAAATTTTACATCGAGTATGTATATGTCTCTTCGCAGCCTATCTGTACTATGAAACACCGTCTGAAACTCTAATTTACTTTGAAGAAAAAAGCATCTCTCAAACATGCATGGACGAGAAAAATCACCAGAAAAGTCCTTAATCAAGCAGATTATTTTGTAAAATACCAACAACCCGGGACCGTTGATCATGAGTGAGCTGTGTGGGAAACTGAACAAGAAATGTAATTCTCAAGTCCCCTCGCTCTTCAGGATCACGTGACATTGGCATGCCTAAGCCAGTGAGTATCTTCTGAAAGTCAGGGTACACAATTTGATCATCCATTGTCAAATCCATGTGTTGACCCCCCAACAGAGGGACTGAAATTGGGGAGCCAGTGAGAGCCTTCACCAAAGGAATCTCCAGACTTAGCACCAAATCATCTCCTTCTCTGAAAAACAACTCGTGCTTTTTCTCTGATATGCAATAAATCACGTCTTCTTCGTATGCTCCAAGTATATCATTCGCTTTTCCTTCAAATTTGATCTTCGTCCCTTTCCTCCACCCTGGCTTTACATTTATCGTTAACGCTTCCCCCTCATCCTCTTCATCCACAGTCTCCCTGCCCACGATTAGAAAGCACTGTAACTAGCTACACTCAAGTTAAAATAAAAAATATGGATTAAAAAAACAGTGGATTCGCGATGGAATTGTACGATAATGGATTGTCGCTAATTTAACGTTTTTTTTTAGCGATAAAAAAACGAACCCAGGATGTGAGTGGACGTGTCTGGTGAGGCTGATCTTTTTCTTGCATCCGAAGCACAAATCTTCGAGGGTGCATTCCAGGTCTTGTTCGATCGGTGGGGGTTTGAGCATACCAGATGAGTTAGAATACATAATGCGACGAGCGCTTCTGGGTGTAGAGGGATTGTTGTGCACCGAATCATTGCTCTCTTTCTCCTTGATCTTGACGTTGATCTGAGGAAGCGGCGACGACGACGTCGTTGCGGTGCGACTCTTTCTGGTCACCTTCTCGGAGAGAGGAGAGATGGAAGCAAAGCACTTATCGAGGCTTTTATGCCTAAATAATTTACCTCCAGGACTCATCGTAGCCTTATTATTAACGCCTCTCAGAAAACTGGCATCGCAAGATCTGAAGCCTTGAGTCGCAACATTCGTGGTGCTCGTGATCTCCTCCGGGTTTCCTTCTTGAACAGAGACCTGAGTCAGGAATCATGATAATATGTATGAATAAAGAAAAACATTTTGAGGGAACAAAATAATGAGAATAGAGAATTTGAATACATGATGATCGGGAGATGGGATTCGATACGAGGGCTTCTTATTACAGCTAAACCATTTTCGAAGAGGGATTTGTATGATCTGGTTCTGTTGAGGTCACGAGAGGAGGTTATGGGAGAGACGGCCACCATGAGACGAGAAACAGGGCGGTCGCCGGCTGAGGGTGGCGCAAATACTGAAAATTGCCAACCACAATGCATTGTCAACAATCCAACAACATGCCTTATTTTGGCAACATCAATTATTAGGATAATTGCATGGACATTTTCCTTTAAAATAATAGTAATGATAACCCATAAATATATGTGCTACTGGTGCAAGTTTTAAAGTAATAAGCCATGATACTGATTGTGGAGTATGATACGAACAGAGCCATGCATGGCTGGTTTGGGAAATTACATATACGCGCACCGCGCCCATACTCTCTTTCGGGTTAGGGGATAGAGTATTATTTTCATGTCATATTTTAAAAAAAAATGTGTTTCCTGGTAGCAGTTAAAATGTAGTAGTGGTATTTGGCCAAGAAAGATGTTGTAGTAGTATATCTATTTTACATTACACGATTAGCTAGGATAGTTTTTAATGCTTTCAGTTTGTACTGGTCGTCCCCAAATTCTCCATAAAAAGGCCTAAAAAACGGTTGCCCATATCAATTCTGTATCTGGGTCCGTAATGCTAGCTTTATTCAGGCCCAATCATTGATGCCCCATTTGGGCCTGACTCTAGTCCACTAGCTATTATATGTTGTGGAGTTTTGTCTAGTGACGTGAGAGGAACTAAATTAATTACTCTCACTAAAGGGAGAGGGTTCGATCCTGGAGTTAGTCAAGGCGTTGGGGGAGGCATCCTAGCTCTTAGGTGCCTAGGTTAACGCCTGAGGGTAATAGACGGCTCGCCCTGCCCAACATCGGTATCACCTAGGAGGAAGGGAGATTTCGCCCTGCCCTTGGATCGTGGGTGAACCCAACCCCTCTCTCCCGCCAAAGCCAGGTGCGCAACGCGGGTCGGATTCGGATTAGTCGGGGTGAAGCCCCGGTGAACCGGGTGGACAACCAAAAAAAAAAATTATTATCCATTTTCCAAATGGAACTGGGTTGTGTTGTTCATTGCTTAAAAAATATAATATGATTTGTATTGTAACATGTAAGAATGGAAATTTGGCCTTGTAAATCTCCACACCGACATTTTTTATTTTTTTTAAAATACTTACGGACATCTTGGATTTTCACTGAGACTTACCGTTCAATTTATTACTCAAATTATTCTTGCCAACTTTTTTCCCAACTTAATTTTAAAAAATTAAGTTTCATTATCAATGGAGATTGTGTCTAATAAAAGGGGCTCACTACCAGAGAAAGGGAGAATTAGACAAAAGACGAGAGAGAAGCAAGATGAAACGGATCTCAAAAGTTGTATTCAATAGTAATGACTCCTCTGTTATATAGACAGAGAAGGACCAGTCAAAGGCTGAATGAATCTATCAGCTAAAGCAGACGCAATACATTGTAAGAAGAGAAAGATAATTGTACACGTGGACTTCTAGTTCCTAACAAACTAGTAACAAGCTAACTGAGTCAGTTATCATAACAATGCCAACTAAGCATAACGTGTTCCAGAAGTGTATAATATTCTATTATTCCTCATGCAAGTTGTTTTTGATTTGTATGAGCTGAACCAGAATCAAAAACATTTAGTCTATCTCTGAATGGGAGAAATGTGGTCTTTCCCAAGGGTTTTGTAAGGACATCAGCTACTTGCTCACTTGAGGGAACATAACCAATTTGTAGTTGTCCAGCAGCCACTTTTTCTCTAAGAAAGTGAATATCTATTTCCACATGCTTTGTTTTTGAATGAAGCACAGGATTGGATGCAAGAGAGATTGCTCCAGAGTTGTTACACCATACTATAGGTGTTTCAGCAATTGGCACATGCATTTCTTGGAGTAGTTTCATGACCCAAACCACATCAGAGGAGCAATCAGCAAGACTTCTATATTCAGCTTCTGTTGCTGATCTTGAAACCACCATTGACATTTAGAAACCCATATGACAGGATTATTGCCAAGATAGGTGCAATAGCCACTAACAGAACGTCTATCTTCCTTGTTTGTTGCCCAATCTGAATCAGAAAAAGCTTGAACATGGAGTCTGGGAAGAGGACGAAGAAGTAACCCATAATTGACAGTTCCCACAAGATATCTAAGAATTCTCTTAACAGCAACCCAGTGTGGATCACGAGGTTCTTTGAGGAATCTGCTTAAATGATTGACTGAAAAAGAAATTTCTGGTTTTGTGTAACAAAGGTACTGTAGCTTACCTAGGATGCTTCTATACATCTTGGGATTGTAAAAATGGTTACCTTCTGTGGTGTACAGTTGAAGGTTAGTTGCCATTGGAGTAGCATAGGGTTTGGCATTTAGAAATTTTGCATCATTGAGCAAAGAAAGAATATACTTCCTTTGAGATAGTAAAAGACCATGTGGAGTATTGTAGAACTCAATACCTAAGAAGTATGATAGAGAACCAAGATCTTTTAAGGAAAATAGCTCACTCATGGCATCAATCAATTTCTGTACTTCAGTGTTGTCTGACCCGGTTATCACAATATCATCTACATAGAGTATTAAGTATGAGATATTGTTCTGACCTTTCCTGATAAACAAGCAAGAATCAGATTTGGATGCAACAAAACCTAGAGTAAAGAGAGCTGAGTGTAATTTTTGAAACCAGCCCTTGGTGCTGTTTGAGCCCATAGATAGCCTTACGCAGCTTTGCAAACAAGAGGTCCGCCATCGGTTGAAGAGCATCCAAAGGAGAAACCAGGGGTGCTTCCATGTAGACTTCCTCGAGATAGGTCTCCATTTAAGAAGGCATTATTAAAATCAAGTTGCCTTAGAGACCATCCAGACGTAATAGCAAGTGTGAGTAAAATTCGATTGTTGCGGCTTTAACTACTGGATGAAGGTGTCCACATAGTCTATTCTGCTTTGTTTGTGAAAAACCCTTTGCTACCAACCTTGCTTTCCTCTTTGCAAGTGAACCATCTGCATTAGTCTTTGCTTTCCAGATCCATTTGCAACCAACAGCACGACGATGAGATGGTAGGGAAACAATATCCCAAGTTTGAAATTTCAGCAAGGCATTATATTCATCTAGAGTGGCTTGCTTCCAATTTGGATCTGCAAGAGCTTCAGTGATGGTATTAGGTGGCAATACAGTAGTTGACACAGTGTATACCTTTGGTTTTATAATTCCAGCCTTACCACGGGTGGTCATAGAGTGATTGTTATGGGGTTTAGATTTTTGGGAAGAGGTGGTAGACGTGGATTTGGAGGATGTTGGTGAAACAGAAGTATTGGATGATGTATGTGATGCTGCGGGTTTGCTGGATGAAGAGGAGGATGAGACTGAATTTTTGGATGAGTGGGAGGTATTTGGTGAAGTGGAGGTATTTGGCGTAGTGGGGGATGGGGGAATTGATGGAGGCAGATTTGTGGGCTTATATACAGATGGGTGGGAGGTGGTTGGAGACCGAATGTTGGGAGTAAGTGAGGAAGGTGAGGAATCAGTGGTGGAGGTGGAGGGAGCTGTATTTTTAATGGTGTATTGAGAACCTGTCATATGAAATTTTGACTCATCAAAGTGAACATGTCTGGATATGTATATTCTTCCTGTATGCAGATTAGCACACTTGTAACCTTGATGTTGGGAACTGTATCCCAAGAAAACACAAGCAACTGATCTGAATTCAAGTTTATGAGAATTATATGGTCTAGTGTATGGATAACAAATGCAACCAAAGACACGTAAAATGGAGTAATTAGGGCAAACTCCATGTAATTTTTCATATGGTGTCATAGTAGTAGATAATGCTTTAGTGGGTAGCCTATTTAGCAAGAATACAGCTGTAGCAAAAGCATCTTTCCAATAATCCATAGACAATGAGGCATGTGCAAGTAAGGTTAAACCAGTCTCAACAATTAACCTATGACGACATTCAACCAACCCATTTTGTTCTGATGTATGTGGACATGAAAAGCGTTGTTCTATGCCACAAGAATTAAGATAAGACTTGAATGCAATAAATTCTCCACCATTATCGATTGAACTTGCTTGTATTTTGGAGTGATATTTATTTTCAACCAAGAATTTAAACTCATGAAATGCTGATAGTGCATCTGACTTTTTATGCAGAAAGTAAATCCAAGTGAATCTACTATAAGCATCTATAAAAGTGATATAATATGCTGAACCATAAGAGTGAATAGGTGCTGGGCCCCATATATCCATCACTATTAATTCCAAGGGTCTTTGATACACAGTAGAAGAAGGAAAAAATGGAAGCTTATGTATCTTTCCATATTGACATGCTGAACATAGACCTTTATTTTCTGTAGATGTAAAAGGAACAGAATTACACTTAAGAACAGATTTAACAGTAGTAAGAGACGGATGTCCTAGTCGCTGATGCCATAGAGATAGAGAATCAGCTGAGGTAAGGAAGACTTGAGACTGAGCTGGAGACATTTTAAGATCAGTATTTGAGACTGAAAATCCAGAGTGTGGTTGAGCTGAGCTTTTGTAAGAAAGGGTTTTGAATGTAGATTGTTCTGTGGCCTGAGGCTTCACTTTGGCCAGCAGAGGATACATGCCTTGGTGTTCAACTCCAGACATCAAGTGATGGCCACTCTTCAGATCCTTAACCACACATTTATGCGGAAAAAATTCAACCGAAACATTATTTTCTTTGGTGAACTTAGCAATTGACAAAAGATTTTTTCTCATCTTAGGAACATAAAGAACATTGCTCAATGAAACTGAGAAGTACAGTTTGTGAGAAGTGAGTTACCAATGGATTGTATTGGTGATAGTTCACCAGTGCCAACTTGGACGGTACCAGTGCCGCCATGGAGAACGGAGTCAGATCAAGACAAGAGCCATCATGGGTTATATGTGCAGTTGCACCAGAGTCAGGGTACCAAGCTGAGTCAAGCACTGTATTGGGTGTCACAAGGAGAGCTTGTGCCGTGGGATTTTGATTAATAGGCACTGACTTAGGATTTGTATTAGGTGTTGACACAGGATTCACAGAGTTCACATGAGCAAATGAAATAGCGTAAACACGGCCAGGACTCACGCATTTTGAGGACGCATCGGACACGAGACGAATCAACAGTGCAGTGCAGGGATAATATTCAAATGGTGAATAAAATTTAGGTATACCATAGTCTGTATAATGAGCTTGGACTTGAGAGTCAGAAGGCATTCCATGATCATAGGAGGTTGGATATTCATACCTGTAATAGCAACGATCAGCCAAGTGTCCTGACTTATGACATATTTGACAAGGTGGCCTCCAGTTGTGAAACCTTCCACGTCCACGTCCGTTGCCACGAGCAACACCACGAGAGAAGTTCTGAGGTCTGTATCCACCTCTCGTTGTTGTATCTGAAGGAGGTCCTTGGGTTTGGCATATCAAATTGAAGGAATCATCGTCACTGGGCTCTCCAGAATAGTGATCCGAAGGTGTTGAGTCAGAAATGTTGTGAACCAGAGTATTTGGGGGTTTTGTGACCAGATTAATTGGAGGAGGCGTATTGTTGGTAAGAAAAACCTTGTGTCGAGACTCAGAATCAAGCAGCATATTCGACACTATCTCCAATCCAAAACGAGGTTGTGAAGCATTGATCACTGCAATAACTGGTTCATATTCAGCTGTCAACCCATTGAGAATGTGAGATACATGGGTGGACTCCTCTACCTTCTGACCAAGCATAGCTAAGTGATCACATATTGACTTAAGATTTGCAAGATAATCACGCATGGAGAGCGTTCCTTTCCGTTGATTCGCCACCGGTTCCTAGTAGGAGAGAACCTTTGAATCGGACTTGTTTGAAAATAGTTGATTGAGTTTTGCCCATATTTGCGCCGCTGTGTTGAGGCCTACAAGATCAGGCAAGATATTCGAAGAGACAGAGGCTAGCAACCAAGAGGCTAGAGCTGAATCCAGCGATTCAAAATCATCAAACTCTGGATTGACGACTTCTGTACCACGTTCATTTCTGATCTTGGCCGGAGGAGCGACGATAGTGCCATCAAGAAACGAGTGCACACGATGTTGCTTCACCATAAAATAGACTTGCTGTTTCCATAGCAAGAAATTGGAGTCATCGAGCTTGATGGTGATCTTTTTATTGGAAAAACCACGGCTCACAGACATTGAATCGCTAGATCCGGAGTTCTCAGACATTGTTTGCTTCAGTGATCAATTCGTATCGGAGGGAAAACGAAGACGACTGAAGCTGTATTGTCTTTGCTTTCTTTTTGGTCACCGGAATCGGAGAGTGACGGTGGTCACTGGCTCTGATACCATACCAGAGAAAGGGAGAATTAGACAAAAGACGAGAGAGAAGCAAGATGAAACGGATCTCAAAATTTGTATTCAATAGTAATGACTCCTCTGTTATATAGACAGAGAAGGACCAATCAAAGGTGAATGAATCTATCGGCTAAAGCGAGACGCAATACATTGTAAGAAGAGAAAGATAATTGTACACGTGGACTTCTAGTTCCTAACAAACTAGTAACAAGCTAACTGAGTCAGTTATCATAACAATGCCAGCTAAGCATAACGTGTTCCAGAAGTGTATAATATTCTATTACTCACTACATGATAAATCAAGTTTGAGATTTTTTTAATTGTTCCCATGTTTAGTGTTTGACATACAAAATTGCCTTAAAATAGAGAATATTTATGTCAAGCCAATGAAACCAAATCAGTGTAGGCCATATAATGGTTACGACTGGAGTAACCAACAAATAATATCACTCTGATCTTATTTATAAGTCCAGTTTCATGTAATAAATGAGATTACGACAATTTTACCCATATTAATTGCACCCATGAAGATAGAGAGAGAAGAAACAATAAAAAAAAAAATACCAAATCATAAATGAAGACAAAATTGAAAATTTACCCGATAATCATTGTATCAAACAAATTTTCTTTATGTGAGATTTGATCAAAGTGAAACATAAAACCAGAATGGTATGATTTGACTGGGAAGTAGGGTATGTGGGTTGCTGAGGATAAATGACGCGTATATTTGAAGTAACAGTATAAGCTTTTCCAATGTGAACGCACAACGCCAACACACGGAGAAGGTCGACTCGGTCATTGCACTCTTTCTTGAAAACTTCGAATTCCTCCGACGCGCTCAGTCAGTCGTTGGGGTCCTCTCGGAAACTTACGATTTTCAACTGTCCTTTCATGTAATTTTCTTAAAGATTGGTGAAAGTGATGGTTTCTCTAAAGTCTAAAAAGTCTCTGTCACCTTCCCCAGTAAGAACTCAAGAATCCGGGGGTGGTAGTCGTTTAAAACTCCAAGTTGGGTCCAATTTGCTCAAAACCAGGCTCTGGGGACGCTGCTATCTACGCCCTCTCTGCTTCGGCCTTCGGAGTCCTAATTCCCTCTTTCCCTGTTTTATTTCGTCGTCCATACTTAATCTCCTGAAGCAGCGCTATCTCTTTCATGGTGGTGGTGATGATGGACGTGAAATGCAGGGGAATCGCAATGACTCTCCTGTTCTTTCTGGGATTTTCTGCTATTTTCCCCCTCTGTTTCTCCGATGTCAATCTGCCCAGTCTCACCAAGAAGCTACTACCATTAGTTTCTAAAAATCGCATTGGCTCCTCCGTTGTTTTACCGGTTCAAGGGAACGTGTATCCCCTCGGGTATGTCTGCTTTAAATTTCGTCTTGATCCTTGAATTCTCTGCCCCATCATTCTTCTTCTTGAGGGCTTCCCAGATTTATTTCTCGCTAGCTCTTGTATATCTATGAATTAATCAGAGCCATGAATCTCAAACAACAATTTTCCTCATACTAGTTGAATCTCCAAGAATGGATTCATTTGTGTCGAGAAATTTTAATCATAATATTGATAGATAAAAAACATGAGCTTGTTTCTCTGTATGCAGGTATTACTCAGTTTCCCTGAACATTGGCAATCCCCCAAAAGCTTACGACCTTGACGTTGACTCTGGCAGCGATCTCACCTGGGTACAGTGCAACGCACCGTGTAAAGGTTGCACCAAGGTAAGCTCAGGAATCAACCAATCTTCGATTACGACCATCAAAACCTCAAATCCAAATCAACGATTGGACAATATGAATTCATGAATATAATGGTGCATGCGTGTGTGTGTACAGCCTCCGAGTCAGCAGTATAGGCCGAACAAGAACCTTGTTCCTTGTGGGGACCAGTTGTGTGGTGGAGTTCAGTCATCGCCGAGCCATCACTGTCAATCCCCCAATGACCAATGCGACTATGAGGTTGAGTATGCAGACCACGGCTCATCAATGGGTGTGCTGGTCCGAGACTCTATTCCTCTCCGGCTCACCAATGGGTCGGTTCTCAGTCCCCGGGTGGCTTTCGGGTCGGTGATGATATATTCATAGCTGTCTGTCATTTTCAAAAATCACACTGCTTCACCTTGCATTCTCACAAACTTGCATATATAGGTGTGGCTACGATCAAACCTATTCTGGTCCAATCTCACCACCATCAACATCAGGAGTGCTAGGTCTTGGAAATGGCAAGTCAGGTCTTTTGTCACAGCTTACATCTATGGGTTTCATTCGTAATGTGGTGGGCCACTGTCTAAGTGGTCATGGCGGAGGTTTCTTATTTTTCGGAGATCATCTCGTTCCCTCCTCTGGGGTTTCTTGGACTCAATCTTGCCTGGTTCCTCTGTGTAAGTTCTGAAACAAGACAAGAATTACTTATTTTGATCATTGAAGTCGTCTCTGTATGTAAAAGCAAAACAAAGTTTTAGTTGTCAACTAATGAGAAATTACGTAACCATCATGGCTTCAGAAAACACTACGTCTCTGGACCAGCGGATCTGCTTTTCAATGCAAAGCCAACTTCTGTGAAGGGCCTTCAGGTTATCTTTGACAGTGGAAGCTCCTACACATACTTCAATTCTAATGCTTATCAAGCCATTCTTAATACGGTGAGTAGGGCCCACATTTTATTCAGATAATTTATGCAGCTTCTTCAGGTAGTGATCGTTTTTTAAGTGTTTGTTCAGATAGTTGGTGATCTGAAGGGGAAGCAACTGAGCGGAGCAACAACAGATCATTCCCTTCCAGTTTGTTGGAAAGGTACAAAGCCATTCAAATCTTTAAGAGATGTGGCGAACCTTTTTAAGCCATTAACACTGAGCTTCACAAGGACAAAGAATGTACAGCTGCAATTGCCACCATCGTCTTATCTCATTCTTAGTGTGAGCTACTCAATTTCCAGTCCTCTCCCATGGGAAACTTAACAAATGAAATGAAATAAAAATTCCTTAGAGAACCTGTTGTGTTCTTTTTCAGAAATATGGCAATGTCTGCTTGGGAATTCTCAATGGCTCTGGAGCTGGACTGGGAAATCTTAACATCATTGGAGGTAAGGAAGAAATCCCCTTTTCTCTTTGGTTCTAATTTAATCATATGATACTTATATTTGCCTTGCTGTTTTTAATGGGTTTGAACAGACATATCTTTACAAGATAAATTGGTGATTTATGACAACGAGAAAAGGCAGATTGGATGGACTCCCGCAAACTGTGATAAGCATCCCAAGTGAGAAGCCGAAGATCATCCATGTTATGTGGCTGTGCATAGGCCTTTCTTGTATTGACGCTGTGGGTCAAGACTTCTTGGTGCATTTTTTTTTGTTTTGGTATCTGACCCCATATTGTGAAAATAATTTACAGCGAACGCCCATATCAAAACTGGTAGCTGTGTGATATAATCCACTTCTACCAAGGAAATAAAATAAAGTATTAGTTTTATTTAAAAAACATCTATCGTACTTTTAAATTAAAAGGCAATAATAGACGATTATTACTGGATAACAATAATAAAATAAAGTGAAAATTGTATATTTTATGTAACAATATTATTCTTTGTAGAAATCAAACCCAGCCTTACATGCATATTGCAAGTTTTAAACTTAAAAGTATTTAATCAGACATTTAATTAGATAACTGTCTCATTGAATATTGATGCTGAGAATTTTTCATGCACGGAAAGAAACCATAAGACCTTGTATAAAAAAATAAATCGGGTCGGTCAGTTAAATTTTTGTCGTAGGAAAGTAAAACATAAGAGCTTGTATAGTACCAAAAGATAGATCAGCGTGGACCTTAGTGTGTTGAGAATGTGAACGAGTAAATATGTAAAAAAGAGCTTGTTCGTGATACAGTGGACATGGAACATCTGATCATAGCATTTACCGTGCCGTGGCTCCAAGCATAAAAAGTAGCCACTTGACGGTTTTTTGAAAAAATAAAAGTAATGCCTTTGATACCTTTTTAACTTATAAAGAGATTTGTGCCTCTGCTTTATGCAGCAGCTAATTCCTATTGACTGACCTGTACAATTTAACCATCTTTAAATCCCCACTTCGTGGGATAGCCTCCTTTCCAAACTCTTGACTCTGAAAAATTTCAAGACTAATTTACAGCTTGCAACTCAAGAAACCTGATCTGCCAGACCGCAAAACTGGACCTCCAACATATTACAAGCAAAACCAATTTCACACATATCCCTTCAGAGCTGCAGCCTGAATCTGAGTATTCAAAGGTCGTCATCAGAGATCCTGCTGGACCATATAATCTCAATTTCAAGTGTTCGGGAAGAACCATCTTTGTTTCTGTCGTGATTAAGGCTGAATATTCCACTGTAAACTCCCTCGTTTACCACTTTATCAATTTGTATAGTAACTCTTCCAAGAGTTGCCTGGACCAAATTAAGCAGAGTTCCCGTCAGTGAACTCAAAAAGAGCAGGAATACGTTCACATCAATATGTCATTTTAGTGTGCCTCCCTCAAAGGCAACTAACAGAGAATTAATAAGTATATGGTCATTTATGGCACAAAAAAAAAAAGGTCCTACAACCAGCATAGTAAGAATTGCGAGAGAATATAATTCATTTTTTCAGAAGAATAGGCAGCCATTGACATGCAGATCGTGAGAAGTAGCTTGAAGAAGAAATACGAAGTTACCTTGCCAAAAGTATTCTTGCTTTTGCATACGATGTACAACTTCTGGCCCTTTGGAGGTACATCAAATGCCCACGTGAATCCTTCTTTCCATTCTGGCGAAATACTGTGACTCACAACCTAACAGAAACACATTGCAAATGGTAGCTGTATAATCTTTAAAGGCAACCAGAAAATTGAACCTTACAAAGAGAAGCCATATTGTGCATTACACCTAAAGATGATTAGTGATTTCAAATAAAATTTTGAAACTATAGATGTATTGTGGATTGACTAGGAACACAAAGTAGGGTTTGTGATTGTTAAAAACAAAAGAATAATAGATTGCAAAGAAGAAATTATTTATACTTCCAGCTTCCTATAAAAATTAAGGAACTTCAACCAAATACGCAGAACGGAAAAATACTAGCTGGTGCCCTAGCAGTTGCACCTTTGCAGCCATCTACTTTATTATTTAAAAGGATCACTTACCTTGGTTAGCTTAGGAGGACCATTGCCTATTGTTAACTGGCAATACGCATTTGTACTTCCCATAGCTTGCTTGAGGTTGTTTCCGCGCTTAATGGTGACAGTCAAACAACCTGGTAAGCAATGCAGAAGACTATCTGCTCTCTCATGGAAATTTGGGGGACAGGTTTTCATGAGCATTTGCAGGATGGGAATGGCTTCAGCAGCGATCATAGCCTGAGATTTCGATATATCTATTGGCATGGTTGACCAAGAATGTCTTAGCAAGCACAAGGTGTCTAGTACAGAGTCTTGAGCCACTTCACTACCAGATTTGAGCGCCCCTACCAAATGAGGAATGCAAAGAGTTGCTGCTTCAGACACGTGGAGCTTAGGGAAGTTTGTGAATATGACATGCAGAGTTTTCAAAACCTCTTCATTGATTGTGGCAGCTGACCACAACTCTCTTTCCAGTGCAGCTGCATAACAAACCAATATCAAGCTATTACATATTCTGCACAAACCAAGGAACGACAGAATACTATGCACATATTTCCTTTCACTAAACCAGAAAAATACATAGTTCCTCAATAATAAAACAAAACAGGAAAAACATTATCCACTTCATGATAAGTGATAATTTATATTTCCCAATATGCATATAGATCCAGGATTTATATTAGAAAAATGGGGGAGAATAATGGCAAGAAAAGTAATTGATTTGATGCTAATCACGAGAAAATTTTGGCCCATCACCCATTTTGCTAGAGTTAATCTAGAATCAAAATAAGTGAGAAGTAAAGACTTGGCAGAAAGAATAAAATTAAGCAAAGTCTTGAACCCTACAGGGAATTTCAGGGAAAGAAGATACAATAGTCTCCCTAACCGTGAGCAAGAAACACTTTAATAGTAATTTGCTAGGGAGTCCGTCCTTTTTACAACAGCATCCTTAAACAAATTACTAACATTTACAAGTTAAAGAAAATTTGGCAACATATAAAAGCACACGATTGATTGCTTATAGTATTGACAAGCATGACAAAATTAACCTACCTGTCAGAGATCTGATCAGCTCATTTGACACATATTCTTGTAGCGTGTGAGTAGAAAATAAAAATTGGATCAGCAATGCTGCTTGTCCTGCAACATCTGGATTTGTAGACAGCAGTAATTCCTGAATCACCAGTATACCACCAGCTTCTGCAACAGCTCGCCTATTAGTCCTGCTGTTCATGACAAAGTTTTGCAACGCACAAATAGCAACCGTCACCATTTCTTCAGTTGGCTGATCCTCAAGTAAACTTACCAATGCACGACAAGCAGAAACAGAACCACCAGCTCTAGCATGTCCTTCATGCTGGGAAATATTTCCCAAAGCTAAAGCAACAAGAAGCTTGGTGGACAGTGATCTGGTCTGCGGATCTAACAGATATTGAGATAACGGTGCTATCGCATACTTAGATGCCTTCATCTCTCTTATTTTCACATTGTTGGATAGAGCTTCAAGTAATCTGCCAGATGCTTCTTCACAATGATGAGATCTTAAAAGGTCTAACAGAACATCTATAGCTTCAGCTTCCATCATCTGTTCAGCGCTTGAAGCATCACTTCTTTCATGAATCATTAGGCCATTAAGAGCCATGCTAATGGTACTCTCAACCGTTGAGTGCAACAGTTTTACAAGAACTACCACAGGAACTTTAAAATAATAATCAGCATTGGAACATAGTACATTAGAAAGAACCAAAGCAGCTGATTCCCAGAGTGCATGTGGTGGCTGAGGATCATCTTGAATAATAACCTTTGCAAGCTCAAAAATTCCTCCCGCATCAGCAACTGCTTTTGGCCATCTTTTGGAGATTTTCTCCAATGCTTTTATTGCTGTTTGCTGTAAGTTCAGAATTCCAATCCCTGCAAGTTGAACAAGAGGAACAACAGCATTCTTTGTTTTAATATCTTGCTGGAAATGTTCCTGTGCAAGAAGATGAGACAACAGTTCAGTGCCAAGCTGCTGAATGGCTTGGGATGGTGATTCCAGGAATGAGATTAAGGGCTCAATAGCTTGGCTAGGAGTTAGTTTTAAGGTTGAAAGACTTTGCGGCTTCTCCAATATATTTACAAGAGCTTGTAAGGCACTATGCTGTCCCCACAAGTCAAAATCTAAACGGAGCAAAACTTGAAAAAGGGGTTCTACAATTTCTGCAGCTGCTGAACTTCTCGCAATTGCACTGCTATTTGTCAAGATGCGGAAAAGTTCAGCGATTGTGGAGCACAGTGAGCTAGGTGCAAATTCAAGTAACTTCAGACAATTATCAAGAATGCCAGCTTTAACCATGTCTAGTTTGCATGGCGTCCTATCTTTCCCAATTTGATGAGAGTAGATATGGTTGCCTCAATCAGCTGATAGTTGGAACCCTCAACCAAACTAACAAGGAGATCCACAACATTGTGGACTACTGCAAGCTCCGCATGTTGTTCATCTTCCAATAATCTCTCAAAAGCAAAAATCCCAGCTTCTATTGCCGGACCAGAATCAGACTGTACCAATGAAACAAGGGGTTCTATGAATTCTGAGGCAAGGGGGTCAGCTCTAATCTTCTTGCTAGCAAAAAGGACAAAGCAAAGTTGCGCAGCGTTGCTCTTTAGTTCCAAGGATGAAGCGGAAGACAAAATCTGGTATAAACTCTGAAGTGGGTTCCCTTCTACATCAGCGAAAAAAGATGCCTTTGAAGAATTTCCAGATGCTAATTTGATTAATGCAATTAGAGCAGCCTCCTGCTCGCTACCTGATGTTGTATTAAGCATGTCAACCAGAGGCTGAATGGCCTGTTTAGCTAATTCTGAGTTTCTAATACCCTCGGCATCAAAAAGTTCATAAAGTGCTCTTGCTGCACTATATCTAGCATTTCTTGATCCAAGACGCAAAACAGCAATGAGTTGGTTCAGGGAACTTGCTGATGCTTCATGTTTAATAAGGTCAGAATTGCGAAATAGTATTCTTAATAACTCAGAAATACTTGCCTCGGTTGAGTCTTGAGGGCTCAGAGACAGGTATTTTGTCAAAGCTTCCAAAGCACCTGCTTCAGCCATGATTATTTTGTTTGCATCACTTCCATCTGCAATGCATGTCAAGAGTTTAACAGCAACTGGTGGAGCACTAGCCCTTTCTGGAATTGGTCTCAATAGATCCACCAAGAGAGGTATAGATTTTCGTGCAGTAGAGCCCAATCTTATATCTTCAACGTTAAAAAGGTGATTCAAAACTACTTGATCAGGATTTCGCACCAGTGAAAATTCATCTGATGAAGCAATAATGTTTAGTATATCTGACTCCATGTAGCCAATCATAGAAATCAATCCAGCAACAGCACCAGAGTTTGCAACAGCAAGAGCTATTCCCTTATCACCATTACAAACAAGACTAGCCATAGCCTGGGCAGAAAAATATTTATATGCCACTTCTTCAGATCGTAGTAAATGAGTGAGAGAAGGTAAAATGTGCATTGTTACTGGAGATAGAACAACATTTCCATCTTGAAACAAAATGGCCAGGAGCAAGGCACTTATCCATATTCCTTCAGTATCCTCAAATTCTGCCTGTCAAATAAAACAAGTTATATTATTCATCACCCAAAACTTTTTCATGCAAAAATAAGACAAAAAAATATGCCTTCCGTATGTAGAGCTGCAAGAATAGTCAAACATACGAACTAAACTAATTTTTTGAAGAAAAGCTGTTGCATTACTTGAGCCATTAGAGTGTTGACTTCACTGATCATGCTTCAGCTCCTCATAAGCAACAGTCATTGTCAAGTACCTTAGCTTTTACTTCACTACCTGGACAAATCCTCTAGTATTTCTTTTTACTAATATGATAAGACTGACATAATAAACCATCAATTTTTAATCAGTATCTACATAATCCTAATATGATGAATGAACATCTATATAATTTTCTCCTTCGCTCTCCTTTCCCAAATTTTATTTCTTTGTTTAACACTACCCAATATTTGACACAAAATGCAGAGTCCAACATCCTTCATGTTTCTGTATTTTGTTCTACGGCAAATAGACACCTTCAAGCACACATAAAGCAGAAAATGCTTACGTAGAAACTTGTGTCTTGGGCATAATGTCTTCCTACATATTAATATATCAGCATTCAAGCAGTAAAACTTTATGTCCGTGAAACAGTAGGACATAAAAAGATGGCCCAGAAGAAAAACGCAGAGAGGAAAAATAACTATACTAAAACTTGATGGAACTTGAATTTTGAAATCTCAAATTTGCATACCTGTGGATTGGAAGTATGGTGTGCAAGCTTTTCAGAGAGAGACTCAAGTCCACCAGCTTCCATAATAGCGAGTTTGTTCTTTACACTGGAAGAAGCAATAATCGAGAGTAACCACAAGGCAACAGTAACACCCGAGACTTTGGCTAGATCAGGAGTATCAAGATCAACTTCCTGAAATGCACTCTTCACCATAAAATTTCTAGAAGTTTGTCCTTCAACCTCTAATGAACAGCTAGAGTTCAGCTTCAGCATATCTACTAAAGTATATATTAATGGTTTTAGATGCCCCGAAGTGTCAAGTACATCCATTGATTGCTCTTTATGCTCCTTTGCAGCACAAATAAGTAAGGAAGCCCCTCCAACTTTGACTTCTAGACTGGAGGAGTTCATCATTCTATCAGCTAATGAACTAATGGATCTAGACATAGCAGCCAACAAATCCCCAAGAACAACTAATTGATCACCACAAAGTCTATACAGAATTTCAATTGCCTTTTCCTGCACTTGGGGAGGCCCCTCAGCCAGGCAGTGTACAAGAGGTTCTAAATTGGATGGTGTTTCTGCAAATGCAGACCACAGAGTGCAAGTGAAATTGTCGCCCTGTTTTGTCCGGGCTAGCAGTGCAACTACTTCTAAGGCATCAGCAGCATCAGTTCCATCCATATTCATAGCACTCAAGGAACCAACAAGTGCAAGAACAGTGAAACGGTACTGAGCATCTCCCTTGAGAACATCACCAACAGGAAAATGCTTCAGTAACTGATGAAGTGCTCGTGACACATTTTGTTTACCTTGCAAAGTTCCTTCTGCCAGAACTCTAGTTAAAGATGAAACAAGATCTCCTGCCAAAGCTTCAGCAGCAATAGAGGTATCAAAGAGAAGATTGGCCAGTGCAGCAACTGCAGTTTCAGCAGCATCGATAGAGGACGTTTTAGCCAATTTAATTAGTGGCTTGACATCCTCCTCTCCAATATAAGGCATTTTATTGGCAGGTCTGCTGTGTGTTGGATGAGACAGAGCAGCCAATGCTCGAGCTGACTGAGTTGCAACAACTTGATTTTTGCTGGTCAAAAGCTTCATGCAAGGAAGCACAATTTCATCAGTAGCAAGGAGGCTATCACAAATGTCTTGTCTTGCACTGAATAAATCAGCTAGGATAGAAGCCGCATGTTCCTGGCTTTCCTCGTCTGATAAGTTGAGAACCTGAACTAGAGATTTCAACCCCTTATTAGCCGCAGAACCCATCTGCAGGAGGTCCATCTGTGAAGCCATAGTAAGTGCATGACCCAAGACTCGAATTATATGGACCTTTGAGCCCGGAGTGTCCCCAAGAAGCAATGCCAATAATTGATTAATGGTAGCAGAATCAGCTATTCGCACAAGCTTAGTGAGTGCCATGGCAGAAGCTTCTTGTCCTCTTGGTCCACCAATCTTCAGAAGCCATAAGAATGCTGGTATGGCCCCTGCACTTTCAACACATGCACGAATATCTTCACTGTGACAGCACAGGTTCCACAGAATATGAGCAGCTTCCTCTCTAGCCTTCTGCGATCCTGTCTCTAATAACTGAACCAATTGAGGAATTCCTCCAGCAGCAGTGATTGCCCATTTGCTGTCATCAATCTGGTCAATTAAAATTGATAGCAACTGAACTGCATATTCTTGATGCTGCTCACTGGATAGTCCCAACATTGAGATAAGTAACTGGATGCCTTCTCTTCTGTTTATGGCTTCCCATATTCCTACCCTATCACAGCACAAGCTTGTCAAGGAGAGTATGAGATAGTCCTGCACATCAGCAGCAGCCATAGTAATGAGTCCAATAAGAAACTTTTTTGAATCTGCATGCTCAAGCCATTTCGAGAGATAGATGTTTCCATATAGACTAGCCATGGCCTCTAATACTCTCTCTTGGATCAACTTGTTATGTCGACGCTTTAATAGTCTCACAAGAATATCCTCAATTTGAGTTGCATCAAAAGGCTCCCCATCAACATCATGTTTGTCCTCAAACACCATCAGTGTATAAGCAAGAGCTCCAATTATATCACCAACTGGTGCAGCTAGGGGAGGAGAATGGGAGAGTTCTCCGAGATATAGTATTAAGGAAGACATGCCACCACAAATATTTGCCAAAGCTTGAGTTGCATGCTCCTGCAGATCCTGGCCATTTCCTTGCATACACTCTTTAGAAGGAGCAACTATAGCCCCAATGAGAATTGGAACACCATCTTCACTGACAATGGCTTTCTTTGCCTCAGTTGACTTTGATGAAAGGGCCTCTAGAGCATCAGCAGCACTTGCTCGGACAGAAATATCATTTTTCTGACCAACAAGCCGAAGTAAGGCATTGACTGCGCCTGATTCTATTACTTTGGGGATGCTATCACTGTAAGCCAGCACCAGTCGTGCTAGCAGGGAAGCTGCGTTTGACTGAGCAACAGCATTGTTTGATGACAAGAGCCCTACAGTAATATCCACACTCCCTGCTTCCAATGTTGCTTTCCAGTATCTGTCTTTGTCGCCACACAGATTTCTCAATGCCCCGGTAATGAAACCCTCCACAACTTTGTCTTGCTTGTTCTTTGGATTTAGTTGATCCCATAAAGTTGGAACTACACCCTCTGTGACAAAAATTTTCATGCCAACATGATCATCTGAAAGGCCACCAGAGGAAACTTCATATATTGCTTCAGCTGCAGCCTTCCTTGCCTCTGTGGTTTCAGACTTCAAAAGTGACAGTAAAGGTGGTATACAACCACCAAGAAGTACTTTCAACCTCAAATCCTCGTCTTTGCACAGGACACTCAGAGTGGCAGCAACATTAACTTTTGCCACAGGCGTTCCATTTCTGAGAATGCTTATGAACAATGGCATTGCTTGGGCATGAGAGCCAATAAGTGTTCTAGCATCCTTTCTTGTCCTGGCAATGCCTAGCAGACGTGCTGTGATGAATTCCTTCTCAAGTGGTGATGACAAGTAGGCATGCAGTTGCTCAACAAAATTAGCCACTGTAGTCATTGTAGATTCCGGATCATCCATTTCTTTGGCCGCTTTAGTTTCCCTGGATGAAAAGTGTATTTTCATCTCTTGTTAGTACTTTCACATCCAGAAATTATGGATGCCAAGGCTAACTCATCCCAGCCTTGTTGATCATCAATTAGACATTAAAAAGAAACCCGAACAGATCATAAACAAATTCCTGGTACGAAAAGTTTAAAGTTCATGCATAACTTCCACAAACAAAATAGTTGCTAAGGATTACGAAAATAAATATTGACCTAGTCCAAGATGAAGAATAAATGGACCGTGGCGGTTCCGGAGATGTAGACTTTGACATCTGCTCTGATATTCCACTTAAGCACTCCTTCTAGGGTGCCTGAAAATTGGAATGAAAATCTGAAACATTAAAAAACTGAACCAATGTCCTTCCCCTGTGTGTGTGTGTGTGAGAGAGAGAGAGAGAGAGGTATGCATAGAGATGTCAAAAGACATGCGTTTATTTATCCTCTCTTTAAGTTTTCGTTATATAATAATTCACAAGGACCATTTCCAAGCAGAGCCAACAAGATTAGAAATTTATCGCGTCCATGTTAGAAAAAGAGAGGGAGCTACTTGGTTAACCCAATCCTACTCCATCAATTGCAATATGATCGTTGAGTCCTAAAGTAATACCACCCACAACTTACGGTAAGTAGTCAATTTGATGAGTGATTCAATAGGAAATTTACAAGCAATGCATGCTACCATTAGTGTATAATTAGTCAATTAGTCAGGCTATTGCTGAAGTGTAGTTAGTTGGGTTGTTATGTAAATTAACCATAGTTATAACAGCCTTGGTTAGTAAACGAACCACCATAGTTAAGAGACCTCTGCTAGACACTTCTGCTACATATAGTAATCTATGTACAGAATTCGTAGGAGATCTAATAATACTTGAACACCGTTTCTTCTCTCTTCGACTCTCCCTTTCTATCAATTCTCTCTCTCTCTCTCTCTCTCTCTCATTCTATCTTCTCAGATCACATTTTGTACATGGTATCAGAGCTTTTCTGAACCAAACCATGACTTCAACAGCTTCCTCTGCTTCTCAATCAACAAAACTCGTTGTTGTAGATTCTGCTAAATCCAATGAACTCGTTGCCTTCAATCATACAGTACCATTGAAGCTTGACGAGCGCAACTTTTTCTTCTGGAAGCAACAAATAGAGTCGGCGGTTCGTGGCCATGGTCTGTCTCACTACCTTGAAACCGGCCGATCACCACCTCAGTTTACCACGACGGAAGATCTGGAATCTCACCAAAAAAGTAACCTCAATGCCAAGAAAGTAGTGAAGCTCACCAAGGTCCTTTAAGGCAAATTCATCATCAAGCCATTTCTTGAGTTTATCAATGTAGGGAGGTGAAGTGCCAGTGATTAGAATATCGTCTGCAAACACCAGGACATATGTCAGGTCACCAAGGGATTGATGAATGAAAAGAGATGGATCACATTTGCTAGATACAAAGACAAATTTCTGAAGAGCAGCTGTTAGGCGTTGAAACCAAGCTTGAGGAGCTTGTTTGAGACCATAGAGACTTCTATGAAGCTTGCAAACTAGAGAAGAATCAGAGGATTCAAAACCTGGTGGCTGTGACATATACACTTCTTCTTCCAACTTGCCATTGAGAAAGGCATTGTTCACATCGATTTGAGAGATAGGCCAAGAGTGATGTAAAGCAAGATAAAGGACTGTCCTAATGGTGATTGGTTTAACCACTGGTGAAAAGGTTTCATTGTAGTCAAAACCATGTGTTTGATGAAACCCTTTGGCAACCAAGCAAGCTTTGTACTGTTTGATAGAACCATCAGGATTTTCTTTGACTAAGGACCCGTTTGCAACCTATGAAAGGACGGCCCGGGGGTGGTTTGACAAGAGACCATGTTGAATTTTGCATAAGAGCTTGATATTCATCATTCATTGCCTTGGTCCAATGAGGAATATTTAGTGCCCGAGAAGGACCAGTGGGTATATATCTGGAATCTGATGTAGCAGTTGTAGCAGCTAGAGCTTTTGGTTTGTCTATACCATTTTTAGCACGTGTGACCATAGGATGAGTGTTGAAAGGTGTTGGAGAAGGAGAGGGTGGAGAGATGACAGGGGGTGAAGGTACTGCAGGGATTGAATCTGAACCTGAAGAAGAGGAAGGAGAAGAATAGTGAGTGGAAGGGGAAGCAAATTAGGAAAGGGAAGGCAAAATGGGAGAGGTTGGACTAGGTGAGTGTGAAGTAGTTGATGAAGGACGTGAATGTGAAGAAGTGGAGACTAGCGGTATGAGAACAGAGGGAAGTGAAGAGGAAGGGCCTGGAGCATAGTGAGCAGAGAAGAGTTGTTGAAAAGGGAAGACAAGCTCATGGAACCGGACATCATGAGAGATATAAACAAAGCCATTTGGTGCAAGACATTTGTAACCACAGTGAGACAAGCTGTAACCCAGAAATATACATTCGACGGAACGAAATGAGAACTTGTGAGACTAACGATGACGTAAAAGAGGATAACATGCACAAACAAAGACACGAAGGAAGGAATAATTGGGTTTCTTATGATATAACTTGGTGTAACGAGCAACATTTTTCAAGGTTGAGCAAGGAAGTAAGTTTGTGACATAAACAGCAGTGAGAAAAGCATCCTCCCTGAACTTATAGGAAAGGAGTCAGATTTTCTTTTAAGAGGATAAATCCAACAGAATCGGGAGTGGTGATCAACAAAGGACACATAGTTGCATTAGTAGAAGGGCAAGGTGCAGGGTCCCAAAGATCAATGGAAACCAGATCAAAATGGTGCTTAGTATAATTTAGTAGAGGCCTTAGTAGGCAATTTATGAGACTTACCTAGACAACATGCAGTGCAAAAACTAGTGCTGCTATTGGAGGAAAATTGAAGATTACAAGCTTTCAATAAGCTAGGAATTGCGAGAAATGGAAAATGAACCAATCTTTGATGTCACAAGTCTAGAGTAGGTCGTGCTTGTGAGACATAAAATGCATGACAATGTGATTTATTTGCAGCTAAAGACGAGCTACATTAGTGAGAAGCCAATTCAGAAGAACATGGGGAGAACTGTGATGACAGAGGTGAAGCTGATGCAGAAGTTGGTGTTGAGAAACATGATTTTCCGGATGGGAGAAACTCATGGAGACCATCAGATCTTCTTCGGCCCTGTAGAAGAACCTGATTTGGATCCTGTTCAGATTTGACACAGCACCAATGTGGATAAAATTCAAGGAATACACTGTTATCTAAGGTTAGCTTGGAGACACTTAGTAAGTTGTTCATAGTAGCAGGTACATGAAGAACATTCTGTAGCTTAAGAGATTGACTAGATTTACAAGTAGGAAGAGAAGTATAGCCTTGATGACAGATAAACAAACCTGTTCCATTCCCAGCGTGCAGCTGAGTTGAGCCACTGTCAGGGGCTGAGTGTGTCATGTTGGACACGTCTGGAGTAGCATGGTGAGTGGCTCCCGAATCAGCAATCCAAGCATAAGCATAAGCATAAGCAGAAGGTTCAGGAGAGAAATATTTTGGAGAATAAAACGCATAAGGACCACAGTAATAAGGTTCATAAGCATTGGGGGGGGGGGGTCATGACAGAGTGAAAATGAGCCTGTGGACGCGTGGAGAGTAGAAGGCAAGGTTCTGATGTCATTGCACTGTCTCAGCAGAAATACATCAGAGATCTCCTCACTAAAGCTGGCATGCTTCAATCTAAGGCAGTAGTAACTACTATGACTGCCTCAGAAAAACTCAGTCAGCATGATCCGTTTCCATTTCCTAATCCCCAACTCTATCGATCATTTGTTGGTGGTTTGCAGTATGTGACCATCACTAGACCAGAAATATCTTATAGTGTCAACAAGGTTTGCCAATATATGTAAAATACCAAGGCCAAACACTGGCGTGCAGAAAAAAGAATTCTTCGCTATCTCAGAGGTACCATTACACATGGCCTAGTTTTTACCAAGTCTGATCATCTTTACGTCACAGCTTTCTGTGATTCTGACTGGGGCAATGACTTAGATGACAGACGCTCAACTTCAGGCTTCTGTGTTTACTTTGGCGGAAAATCTCATCACTTGGGCTGCTAAGAAACAACAACTTGTGTCTCGTTCAAGTACAGAAGCCGAATATCGAAGTTTGGCTCATGCCACAGCAGAAATTTAGTGGTTACAAAGTCTTCTTACTGAACTAAGGGTTCCAAAGCTGGTACACGGTTCCCCATATTCTTTGTGATAATCTGAGCACAGTACTTTCACGCAATCCAGTTTTACATCATCTCACCAAGCACATGGAACTTGATTTATTCTTTGTTCGGGAAAAGGTGCTACAGCACAAATTATTAGTGTCTCACATTCCTTCTACTCATCAAACAGCTGATATATTAACCAAGCCGTTGCCAACTTTAAAGTTCCATATGTTACGGTCTAAACTTAGGGGAGATGTTAGAGTATAATTAGTGCATGTTTTGATTAGCGATGGAAACTACTTTTCCGACATGATTTGCGGTGGTACACGAAGTAAGCATGTGAGAAAATTTTGTCTCAGATCATGGACACTTTTTAAATTTCAACTCAAATAGGCCCTAGTCAATTAGTCAGGCTATTGCTGTAGTGAAGTTAGTTAGGTTGTTATGTACATTAATCATAGTTACAACAGCCTTGGTTAGTAAACTAACCACCATAGTTCAGAGACCTCTGCTATACACTTCTGCTATATATAGTAATCACTATGTACAGAATTTGTTGGAGATCTAATAAATACTTGAACACCGTTTCTTCTCTCTTCGACTCTCCCTTTCTATCAATTCTCTCTCTCTCATTCTATCTTCTCAGATCACATTTCGTACAGCTACAACACCACAATCCAGATGTCTCATTAAGTGGAGATGCTCATCTCAAATTAAAACCATGATGCGTAAGTATAAGCCAGACATAACAGAAGAAGGCCTCGTATTAAATGCGATATCGCAAATCACGCAAAAACGGAAAGTATAAAATTAAGGAAAGATCAAAATTGGAAGTCCTGCAAGAGAAGCTACCTTGCCAAAATGCAAATGCCGAAGAATTCCCTCCTTCTAACTAGCTCCGAAGTCTCATTCTCCAGCAGAACACCTCAATTCACCCGTCCGATTTTGTTTAAGCTGCGAAGCTAGCGTGAGCTTCCATCACTGTGAGGAATAGAAAAGGAAAACCAACGGATCAAATATTGAATCGAACTCAGATCTTCACGCAAGCTCAATAGGAGAAAAGAGCAGGGAACGAAAGAAGTAAAAGAGAAGCAGAAAAAGAAGAAGGTGAGGAGTGAGAGAGAGAGAAGTAGGTCACCAAAGACAGATCAAAGAGAAGTGAATGAACTAGGGGATGGAGAAAAGCCAATTTGGAGTTGAAATACTGAGGGAGAGTGGGGGAAGAAGAATATAAGAGAGGGAATTGTAAGAATAGGGAAGTGAGACATAGGAATTCAGTACCTGAGAAGGACCTGAATGACAGCAACGTCAATGGAGGAAGAAACGAAGGTACTAGACATGGAGACAGAGTGAAATGGAGAGGCAGAGATGGAGGAGGGAGAAAGAGAGAGAGAGAGTTGGGGTCTTTTTGTTTCCTTTTCATGTGTGCGTTATTTTGTTTTTTCCGTTCTCTCGTCCTCGTCCCTTTTAAAATAGAAATTTTAATTTAAGAAAAGAAAAAGCTTTTTTCTTTTTGGGGTATTTTTTTTTTTAAATCTGAGTGGAGGGTCAGAATTGAAGGAGGGACGGGCATAGTGAAGACGGTTAGTTGGGTGATGATATTTCTAATTTTCTGTTGGTTTCTCAGGCGTATTGTGTTTCACAGTACTAGGTACTTCTGGGGATTTTGACCAATTTTGGTTTTTACTAGGTACTGTCACAGTAAATATTCTCGTTTACTTTTATACGCAGAGAGGAGCCATACGCTTTTTCAATGATAACAGAAAATGGATATTCCTTCAGCGGTAAATAAATAGCATTCCACCTCTTTCAATAGCTTTCTTTTCACTCCTCACTCGTCAACCTCCATCCACTATTCCCTTGGTAATTGTGTATCCTCCGCTATAAAGTACAATTGCCTCAGTTTTATTTTTCTTCATTTATTTATAGCCTGAAATATTTTCTACGTCACCCTAAAATATTTTGTGCTTTATCTACCTGTAATATTTTTTTATGGGTGTCTCACATTCTAAATTAAATTTTATGTTTTAATGCTGAATGCATAAAACAAAGTGTTAGACACACATAAAAATATATATTTTAAGATACTAAATTGCACAAAAATATATTTTAAAATGTTAGGCATACTTAAAAAAATATTTTAAATTACAGAATGCACCACAATATTTTATCCCTTTATTTAAAATTAAAACACCAAGAGTCCAAGCACTATATCACTCTGGTCCTATTTATAAGTTCTTTTTGACCAAATCACATATACCAAGGAGAAGTAGATAGCTCAATGATTATGGGGTGAATTTTCAACTTTACTCTCATTTATGAATGTGTACTTTTAACTTTTTCTTCTCTCTCTATTTTCATTGGTACAATAATATGGGCAAAATTGTCACAATCTCATTAATTTGGTCAAAAGGGGCTTATAAATAAGATCAAATTTTTTGGTCAAAAGGGATTTATAAATAGGACCAAAGTGGTAAGTATAAAGAGAGCATAGGGGGCTTTTCTTCTTTATTCGTCAATGCTACTTATTACTATATGCTGTGAATTTTTCATTTTATATTTGAATCTAAATACAAAAAATGTTCCAATTGGATGCTCTTTTTTATATTTCACAAAACTTAAAAATCATATTATTTATATGGGGTTTAAACTTTTCATGTTGCATGAGAAAAAGAAGATTCCTACACATACATGAAATAGTGGGACGCAAATCTTTTTAAAACAAAAAAAAAAAAAACTGAAGCACGGAAATTAAAGTATCTATAACATGAGGATACACTTCTCCTACAACATGAGAAGTGTATTTCTCTATTTATATTTATAATTTATAAATAATAAGTTCATACCAAAATTGTGATCCAAGTTTTAACAGCTAAATCATTATTGACCATCCCCCAGCAAATGAGATCATTCGAGCCAATACACTTCCAGTTGATGTCTTGTTCTTATAACTTTACATTCTTCATCTTATTTTTCACGTCCACAGCTCGACAACAACCCACTGTAAACCATAATTAATGTCATATTCGAAATGTATTAAAATAATATATATTCTGCATCTAAATTAACAAATATTATCGTCAAATCACAGATTCGACTTTACTGATATTTTAATCCCATGGCTTTATTATAATCAAGCTTACGTGATACCCATAAAAATAAATATACATATTTTATAGAAAATATGTTATATATCCTCAAAATCAAAATTAAGAAATTCGAATTCTGTAGGCGGAAATTAAAATTATTGTGGGAGAATTTTTTTCTCAAGAACTTGATAATATTTAATTTTAAATTTGTTAAGAATGCGGATATGCCTCACACACGTGAAGGAATAACTGGGGAGTAAGTAACGGTAATTTTTTCTTTTTGAAATTATATATATATGCAATTATGATTATTGTATATATATGTTGGGGTGAGTATGGTGTCCAGATGCTTGAAGACGCTGCCCAAGCCCGGTAAAAATTGCTCATTGACCCTAAACAAGTGGCTTGAAAATTTTTTGGGCAATTTTGGGCTGGGCCAATAACTGGGCAGGGCTGAGTATCGGCCCGGGGGTCTTGCCCTGCCCGGAAAATTAAATATATTTAAATAAATATTATTATATATATATTATTTTATTTAAAATATATTATATTATTATGTCTAAATATTTTATAAATATATTATATTATACTTTAGGTATCTTTAAAGCTTTGAAATTCTATGAATGCGAACTAGAATTTTCATGGAGCATGGCAGGGCATCACTACTTGGGTAAGGGAAACCCGCCATGCCCTGCCCACCTTTGCCCAGCCCAAAAATGATTAGGACTTTTATTAGATAGGGCCGGGCATCGGACTGCAAAATAAAACCCGTTCATTCTTCAGGCTGGGCATCGAGCTGGGGTCTCGCCCTGTGCCCAGCCCTGTCCATGTTCACCCCTATATATATGGCACAAAAATGACGAAACAATAATCGATTCTAAAGTCATAATTTGATTGTTTGTAAATTTCTTACAGTGTCGGCAGTCAGCTGTGTATATATGTACCAAATGTAAAGCTTTTTCTATCTTTTTTTTTATTATTTAAGAAAACGATACGATCTTTTTTAAAATAAATTACATTGTCGTTTGTTCCAACTGACAAGTCGATCACGACGGCAGTTACGTTGCTGCTTGCTAATAAGTTCTCTCAGCTAAAATGCTTCTCCAGAATTAAAACAAAAATCAACACAAAATGATAATGTTATATATATACATTGTATAAAGTGTTAGTGTGTGTGTGTGTGTTTTCAAAGTTGTAAGAATGTGTTTGGGTAAACTAAAAAAACATTTTTCAGCTTGAAATCATGATCTAGTGAAAATGTTTTCAAACATCTGAAAAATGGGAGAAGCATTTTTTTATTCCAAACTTTGATTTTGAGACTCAAAACCATGGTTTGGGGAAAACAAAAAATTTCGCCTTCCCCTTTTTCCCTCTTTCCTCATTTTCCCCTTTTTTTTCTTTTTCTTGTTTCTCTTTCCCCATTTCCCATTTTTTCTCTTCCCTTCCAATAATGACGAATTTGTCTGCTTGAGTTATATTGCTATGCCTTTTTTTTTTTTTGGCAGTTTGAAGCAATCATGAATTTATAAAATAAATACAAGTAGCCCCAAATTGTTTAATTAGTAAGAACATGGGCATGGTTATAAACCATGAGATTGAGCATAACAACAAAGAAAAGTTGAATAAATCGAATTACTTTTTTCACCCTACATAATAAATCGAATTACATTCATAAAACAATGAGGTTAATTATAACATATATAAATAGAACCTGTTTGATTCCTCTGTTGTAATATGTCATGAGACTACAAAAATTTAATAACCAAAACTTCTGAACTATTTTATCATTATTAAAATTAACTAATGTTATAATTTTTAATTTTTCAAATTATTTAAATTTTATTATTGTATTATGAAATTTGATGTTAAATATATTTGAAATGAAAATTTATAGTTTATATGCAATTATTACATTATCTAATATCCTTTTTAGTAATTTGTATATAAAAACGTGATTATGATAACAATTATCCAGACACTCTCATTTTATAAAAAATCATTTTTTTGCCACAAAATCTATTTTGATTAGAATTTATTCTTTAAAATCACTTTTATCATTTTATCTCCAGAAGCTATTTTTCAAAAGTTAATTTAAACACTCTCTTAAAAATTGTAGAAACGCTTTCAAAATGATTTAAGGAGGTATGTAGGCTTAAATAGTGGGGGCAAAAATTTAAAACTGATCATATTGAGTTGTAATTTTTTTTTTTCAAAGATGATAAGGAATACTATAATGATTTGAGTACAAGCATCCAAACAATAGTGGTACATTTATTTATTAGATGCATGGCTCCAAATATAATGATTCAAACACGACGAGGCTAGGATCAATTGCAATATCAGGGAAGATGCGATCTTCATAATTAACAAAATGTGATGAGTCAGAAGAAAAATGGAAGCATACGACGAAAACATATAGTACAAGGGAGAAAGCTGGAATGTCCCAAAGCATATGATGCCTCAGTTGAAATCAGAAGAAGTTTGTAGCTACCATATCCTTCTAAGTATGCTCCTTCAATTCTTCTCTCTCTATATATATATAATTGATTGGGATTATTGTTTGAACGTTATATTCACCACTAAGGATTACTGGGACATGGCAGCCAATGGGGGGTTGTTACCTTAGCTTCACACCTTGATATATATATATATATGGTTAACGATAAAGTTATTTGTGGGGCAATTCCACACGGTTAAGATTTATAAACTTCCCTTAAAATATTAAAAGCTGGGCATCTCTCCTCTACACCATCGTCGTCTTCTTCTTCAATAGGGCTTGTCTTTATCGTCCCCACCAGATTCTTCAGCATCAATGCGTAGACCCATAATTAATTAGTAGCAGCCATGGAGTAATACAATTAATATGTCGTTTAATTCATCGTGTGGCCACCAGAATTCTGGCATTGAATGTGTTGGGATCTTCCTGGCTGAATCCAGAGGTCAAGAGATCCCTCTCAAACAGAAGCAAGACAGGGTCCTTCACTGACTTGTCATTTTTGTCAGCTGCTATACTCTCTTCCGCAACTCTGCCATATCCCATTATATTGTATGGGTTAACATATATACTTGTATCTCTTGAGGCCTGAGCCTTCATGGATGATCCTCTCCATATTAGCACGCAGTCCACCCATATTCGCCAGTCATCAAACATGGTACGGTGAATCAACAATTGTATTCGAAACAATTATAATGACTTTGACTCTTAGAATGTCCTGGTTCTGCAGAGTTCCTCAAGAGATTTTTCTGATCTTCTTTCTTATCCTTCTGTTCCTCACTTTTGTCATCAAGTTTCAATCCTTCTTTCATATCCTGGGTCTCGGCATTGATGAGGAGGGATCTGGTGGGGACGATGAAGACATGCCCTCTGAAAGAAGAAGAAGAAGAAGGCGGTGTTGAGGATAGATGCTCAGCTTTTAATATTTTAACGGACGTTTATAAATCTTAATGGTGTGGATGAAATTGGTCCACTTTAATAATTTTAGAGTTGAAATTGCCCCACAAATAACTTTAGGGCATTAAGTGCATATGAGAAAATACTTTGAGGCACCTTAACTCATATATATAACTAATACCAGTGGTTTTGATTCATAATCTTCAAAGCTTTTGTGCTTTACAATATGATCAGCTCACTTATTTATTTATGTTAAATGTTGATAATAAAATGTGAAAAATTGTAATTGCCTCGAGCACCTTTGATAAAAATAACAAAAGAAAACAAGTGGAACATATGAGTATATATCTGCATGTCTGATCTCCCGATCCAATGTATTAAACATCTATATAATCCGTTTCTTTCTTACATTAACACATCAGCATCTTGAGTACGTACTTCCATCGATCTATATATAATTAATTAAGATAAAATTGGTTTTTTTAGAGATTAATGAAGTTAAATAAGTTACTTAAATATATTATATGTTATATATATCTTTAGATTGTATATTAATTTATAAGTTAGGCAAAATAATTCAGAGAAAAAATGAAAAATATAAATATTTTAATTAGTTTTCTTAATATCTCTAAAAAAGTCAACTATGTATTATATCTACAATTGGGGAGTATTCCTCGCTCGCATATTAAAACCATGCCTTCCACAAGTGAGAGCAGGCTACACAACAAAAAATGAACGGACTCCACAAATCGTTATTTTAATTACATTTAATTATATGTTTTTTTTTGAACAATTTTTAATTATATGTTCGTAACATGCATGCATTGCACATATCCTCACAAAATAAAAGTTGTACTAGTCGTTTTATGAATATTGCGGCTAATTATGAATTTACTAAATATATTGATATACTAATGTGACGGTTTTTATGCAAGTCTATGGATTTATATTGATCTAAAACCCCGATATATAGATAATATCCAAAAAAATTGCTTCATTTATCAATACAACAAAAGCTTTATTCGTGGAGTGCCCATATCAGAATGTAGAAAGCTCGCAGTCACATGAAATAAGGATCGCTGACATCGGTCATAACCAACAAACTACCAATACTAGGATGTATTTTCGTGAAGGGCCGAGTCAGGGATGCTAGGGGTGGCCCCCGCCCCTCTAAAATTACAGAAGTTAACCTAAAATTTTAGGAAATTGTATTTTAATCTTATAAAAATTTCAACATTTTCACTTTAGTCTTTAGTAGAAGTTTAATGGAGGGACTAAAATGAAAATATTGAAATATATATGAGGCTAAAATATAATTTCCTAAAATTTTAGGTTCAATTCTATAATTTTCTCCCCCTAATTTCAAATGTTGGCTCCATTGTGTTTTTCCTTTAATTTTTGCCCCTAATTTCAAATCCTGACTCCGTCCCTAATTTTGTCCACACAATAGAACAAAAATTTAAAATGATTCAAATCATCAATGGTTTTGAGGCCTAACAAGTGCACCAAAAAAAAATATACTCCAAATTAAGAATTATTGTTATTGGATAATAGTAAAGTCACACATTTTATCGTTCTCCAATTCTATGCTGATGTCATTTAAGAACCGTATACGGACATGTGTGGGCTACAAATTCAATAAGTGTTTCCTTAATGTCATTTTAAATTTTGGGTAGGGTATTTTAGGAAAATATATATAATTAACTAATTTAATTTCTTTCTTTAATCCCTCCAAATTATGATAATTTGCTCCTATAATTAGGACCGGAAGGAGTATATTTTAAGGTGTTGTGAAAACACAATAAAAAATATTATAGGATACTGAATACTTCAACAACAAAAAATACTTTACGACCCTAGAATTATTTGGAAAAAAATACTTAAGCATCTCAGATGCACCTTAGAAAATATTTCATGTTGATGAATGTAACTTAACCCATTAATTAATTAATTAATACTACTATTATTATCCACTAGATGCCAAAACTTATTGGGTAGAAGAAAACCTTTTTTTTTTTCAATCATAGCTCATGACACTTTGCGTGGGATGGAACAGAGAGCAATGCCCCGCCACATTCACTCGAATCCGAGGAAGACAAAGATCATATAATAAACTAATTAATTTATATATGTTGGTTAAAAATTTAAAAAATTATGCATAAATTTCCTTATTGAATTTCGAGGGAGGGAAGAAGAAGCTACATTATTGATAATCATCACTGATGACTGAACCGTGCGACTCATTTTAGAATTTGCACCCTTCTCTCCAACTAAAAGCAAACGGATCCTCTACAATCATACAGTGATCATGGCCTGAAATAAAGATCAGATGCTGCAGGGAGGAAGATTTCATTCATTGATTGTGTATATTTTATATATTTCTCTCTGTCCAAATGTATCAGTAGTGGTAGTTATTTTATTAAAATTACTAATTATTTATTATTTCTTATAAATAAATGCGAAGATAATGAATCTGATAAAGACAAGATAACCTCCTATAAGAGATAGTCTCAGTTGGATTGAGCCGAATGAGTCAGAGTGTTGATAAAAGAGTGAATTGAATGAATTTGGAAGGAAAGGAGAGAAGAAGACAGAGAAACAGAGAGAGTAAGAGGTCTCATAAAATGTGACAGCACACGTCAATTTCTAGGGATCCTTCAGAATCTCTCTCTGCTCCATGTGCCCTCAGTCTAGTCCTCTTCACTCTTTATTATTCCCGGCCCCATCCTTATAATTTTAGAAAAATAAATTTAAGGTGTCAAGAAAAAGAAAAAAAAAAAGTTAAAAGAGTTTTGGAGAAAATTCTGATATAAAAAATGTCTCATTGACAACTTATTTAGTAGGAGACTGATAACTCTATCGGTGGATTTTAACAACTCTTTAAAACTTTTTTTATATCAAAATTTTCTTTATAACTTTTTTATAATTTTCTTGGTTCCTTGAAATTTAAAGGGATTTTTCCTTATTTTATACTCCTTTCATTCCATTATACAAGGCACTTCTAAAAATAATGTATTACTCCCTCTTATCCTAATTATAGAAATACTTTTGTAGTGTAATTTGCAGTGCACTATAAAAATATTATTATAATTAAGACCAAAAGTAGTATCTAAAATAGAAATCACCTTAGTTTATTAATGTTTTTTTTCCTATGTGATTAATATTCACTTTCCAATTTTACCTATTCATTATATTTCATCACTCTCTCTAAAATAACACTCCCAATAGAATTAAACACATTTCTTAATAAGGTAAAAGTGAGAAAAAATTACATTTTAAAACATATTAAATGACTTAATTATTATTTATTGTTTTTCGATATATAGTTGAACTGCCCCATTACTCTTTTCCTCTTCCCTGGTACCTCACTCATGTATGGATCTCAATTTCTTCACTCTCTTCTTTTGTTCTCATCTGATGGATATTTCCTCTGTGAGTAATAATTAATAAACACTCTTGTGTTATGTGTACCCAATTGTATTTAATACTTGTTTACTTTGATTGTGCTGATATAATTCATTTTGTATTCTAAACTTATAATTTTTTTTTAAAATTATTCATGTTGACTGTACGTATCAAGAGAATTTGAATACAAGTGATTAGAAAATATATCTTAGGGCCTATTCAGTATACAAGATGTATTTCGATAAATATGATTTGAATGAAAAGGACTAAAAATTTTCCAGCCACATATGCATTTGGTATGTTAAAAAAATAAAATGAAAATGATGATCAAGGAAAAAGAATAATAGAATATAAAAAATAATAAAACACCCTAAAAACCCCTCACACAATGATGAGGAAGTTAGATGAAGGGGTTTCCCTGAATTTACTCGATTGGAAGATTGCTTCCCACCAGAAGTGGAAGGAATGAAATTTACCGTATATACATAGTATATTTTTTTTATTAATATAAAACATATTTATTTAATTTGATTAGATAAAAAAGTTGGTTAAGTTAATTAGTTAATATAACATTTATTTTTGGGTTAAGGTGTGATTTAGCCAATAAACTATTGGCTCAGGAGCGTCCAACATAATTAACTATTAAGTGAACCAAAAATACCAACAACCTTTTAAAAATGTGCAGTCAGCACAACGCCGTTAGAGAAATATAACGTCTATTATCTAAAGTGTAGATTGGTCAACGAACTTTTACTCCAGGAACGCCCAGCACAAAAAAGTTTTACTCAGGAGCGCCCAGTACGAAATTCTAAATTTTACTAAATTAAATAATTTTTTTTTCTCAATTGTCATTATTCAAAACTACTTGTATAGATATCTATGAACAAAAATATTCATTCTTCAATTTTGTCAAAATTTTAATTAAAAATATAATTATATGATTTAAATAAAACTCAAGATTTTTATAGCTTATTATATATGATTGAAAAAAATATGATTTATTTTTATTTTAGAAAAAAATTATATGAGTTAAAAAATTCATTTAATGCTAATGAAATTTTAAAAACTCTATTATATCCTGAAAGAAATGAAATGAGTTTAATCTTTATTTTTATAAAAAAAGCTTAATGGATATTAATATTGATACTTAATAATATAAATCCGGAAACTTGATGATATATTTGTTAATTAAATGATCTATTGAATATATGAATATGAGACTTGTTGAAAAAAAAAAAAAGATAATTTAAGAGACTTAATGAAGGACAATTTAATAATAGGGGCTTTTTTACCAAAATAATTTTTTGAAAAAAAATAATTACCAGAATAAATCACATTCCAAACTATTTACCAAAGTAATGCAGTTGATGGCGTGGTCTGAAATTACGTTACAAATGGCGTAAGAAAGGTCAACGGAATTCTACAAACCTTGGATTAAACACGTGGGAAATTCTCACGCCAATGGCGTGAGCGTGAGAATTTCCCACGCCATTGATGCTAAAACAGGCGTGAGATTCTCCCTACTTCCATCCTTTCGTAAAATCAGAACGTACTCTGCTTTTTTCCCCGTGAATTCGTCCCGTGACTCTTCCTACTCTTATAATTATAATCACTCCTTCACTCCCTTTGCCTCCATCCTTACTCTTTCGCTCTTCACTTTGCTTCCAGCTCTTTCCCTTTCATCATTCATTCCTTAACTCTTTGGAAATTCTCTCTGTCCTCTCCATCACCATTTGGAAACTCCCTCTGTCCTCCATCTTCATCATTCTGTTTCTTGAATTTTTATTTTATCTAATTCCATTTATATAGTAGTGTGTTTTCCTTATTCTGCTAAGTTACAATTGTGTTGTTGTCATTTGTTTTATCTAAATTTAATTAATCTTCGTTTTCATAATATAAAATAAGAAAAAAATGAATCAAATTCGTTCATTTGTATATTGTAATGGTTCTAAAAAGATAGGTCCAAACGGTTTGAGCTTTGAAGGTGAAAGAAGAGTAATGTATATTGTTCGAGGCATATCTGCTGAAGATTTACATGAAAATATCCGTCGAAAGTTAAAGTTGCAACCAAATCAGGTAATATCATCAGTGACTGATAGAGTACCTTGTGGAAATCGCAAATATGCGGGTTTTGAGATATCCGATGATGAGGATCTGGATGTTTTTGTACAAACATTCGAGGAAAACCGTACGTCCCAATTTGCTGAGTTATATGTGGATATTGAGACGTCCGATTATATGGCTCATTCTGGTACACCTCAGCCAACACAATCAACCGTTGCGCATGGAGAAGAAAGCGAGTATATGCTAAATGAACGACAATGAGGAGGAGCAAGAGGAAGAAGATGAAGACACTTTATTGGATAATGACCATGAACAGAATGATAGTGATGCGAGATGATGAATATCGAGGTAATGATTATATAATTTATTTTTATTGGTTACCATGTTTTCGCATAAATTTTATTATGTGTGAGCATGCAGATATTACACCGTTTTGGAATGACATTCCACATTATGAAATGTAAATGAAGATTACCCATATGAGGATATCTTGGATGAAGGCCGGGTCCGTGGGTAAGAGGAGATGGATTATATCTTAAACAAGAGTTCGGGTCCAAGAGTGATGTGCAAGCCGCAATAAAACATTATTGCATGAAGGAACATGATGAAGCTCATGTGGTTGAGAGTACTACAACCAAGTTGATAATGAAATGTCGGAATCATGAACAAGGTTGTGATTGGAGAGTAAGAGCAATTAAACCGAAGAACAACAACACTTGGGTGGTAACTAAATAGGTTGGAAATCATAGTTGTGTGAGCCAAATTCTCTCCCAAGATCACAAACAACTTGATTCTGAAATTATTTCTGAGACTATAATAGGTATGATGCACAATACCATTTGATAATTTGTGAATTTATTTGGGTTTATCAGTGCACATAAATAACATTCCTATTGTACCCTTTTTGTGATTGGTTTTGCAGACATGGTCAAGGAACACCTTCAGTACCTGTGGTCATGATACAAGAAAGGGTGGCTGGAATGTTTGGTTATCATGTTTCTTACAAGAAGGCATGGAAGGCAAAACAAAAAGCAATAGCTAAGATTTACGGAGATTGGGAAGAGTCATATGCGTTCCTGCCAAGATGGTTTGAGCACATGTTGAAATTTTCCCTGTGATCTTTTTATCATATTCAAGATGGACCGTATATTGTTAATCGGCGGGTTGTTAATGGGTACCGGGTTTTTCAACGTACATTTTGGACCTTCTGTCAATGTCGCGAGGCGTTCCAATGGTGCAAACCAGTCATACAGGTTGACGGTACGCATTTATACGGTAAGTATAAGGGGACATTATTGATTGCCACCGTCCAAGACGGAAATAATGAGATCCTGCCGATTGCATTTGCAATTGTTGGGGGAGGGGGGAGGGTTCGGTCAAATGGGGGGCTGGTCTTTGCTCTGTTGCATAGCAGGCTGCACATTGTTGTACAGCAGGGATAGTTTGCACGCCACAAGGTGGCGTGGAAAACTTTCACGCCACCTTGTGGCGTTAAAAACTTTCACACCACAAGGTGGCGTGAAATTTTTTCACGACACCTTGTGGCGTGAAATTCTTCCACGTCACCTGGGTGGCGTGAAAATTTTCCACGTCATCAGTGCTGATTGCGTACGAAACCTCTACGTGACTCACCTATGGCGCAACAATTCTTTACGTGATCAATGGCGTAAGACTTACTTCGGGAATAAGTTTAAAAAGAGCTTTAGTTTGGTAATTATTTTTTTTTAAAAATTATTTAGGTCAAAAAGCCTAATAATAGGTTAAGGAGCAATTATAATGGATTAAGAAGCAATTTGGCCTACAAAAATTTTATTAACATTAAATGAATTTTTTAACTCACATCAATTTCTTATAAAATAAAAATAAATCATATAGTTTTTTAATTTAACATATATAATAAACTATAAAACACATTGAGTTTTAATTAAATCATATAATTATATTTTAAATTAAAATTTTTGTTTATTTTAGAAAATTATAATTTTGACAAAATTGAAGAATGAGTAATTTTTGTTTATAGATATATCTATACAAGTAGTTTTGAATAATGACAATTGAGAAAAAACTTATTTAATTTAGTAAAATTTAGAATTTTGTGTTGGCCGCTCCTGAGTAAAACTTTTTTGTCTTGGGCGCTCCTGGAGTAAAAGTTCGTTGGTAATCCTGCAACTTAGATAACAGACGTTAACTTTTTTCTAACGGCATTGTGGGCGCTCATGAGTAAAACTTTTTTTGTGTTGACTGCACCTTTTTTAAAGTTTGTTGGTATTTTTTGTCCATTTAATAGTTAATTGTGTTGGACGCTCTTGAGTCAATAGTTTATTGGCCAAATCGCACCTTAACCCTTTATTTTTTAAAATACCTTAGTCACTTTCGTTGATTCCTTCTTTCTACCCCTCGTCCTTGGGTTCAACTGGCGAAAGGATCGGACTTCCTCACCTCAAGGGAGGGGGTTCGATCCTTGCGTTGGTCAAGGCGCTGGGGGAGGCATCCTAGGGGTCTAAGAAGCAGTGGAAGCGCTGATAGAGGTTGAGGCATATGTACTCTCTGGCTAGTATGCCCTGTGGACTGGGCTCCAAGCGCCCTGCCCTTGGACTCTGGGTGAGCCCAACTCCTTTCCTAAAAATTTCATATAAAAAAAAAATCCTTCTTTCTCTCTCCCTCTTAATTATTGTTGAGGAAATATCAACGAGGGTAAATTAGGAAAAGATTGACAAATATAAAAATTTTATCTTATATTTAATTAGGACTAAGACTAACTCACTGAATGTCTTATATTAAACACAAGAAAGAATATATAAAGACCTTATACCATGAAATAGTAGTAGCTTTTAATTTCAGCATATCAAACGCGACTCATTCCAAGGGGGAAAAGGCCATTTTCCTTTTCTTTCAACATATTTTCATGGGAAAAAGATAGGAAAAAAATTTATAAAATTATAAAATATTAAATCAAGTATCTTCCAAAAAATAAATTGTAAATAATTTATTAAGTTTCGTAATTTCTTCATCAACTCTTGGTAACAAGTCTGCTTTAAGATTTTACAATTTTTTTTTTTAAAAAAAAAATCTGTCTTTTTTCTTATTTTATTTTCGTTATGCCAAACGGTCATCCACACACATTTTTTTTTTTTTTCAGACGTAGTATTTTCTTAATAAATAAATGTATAGAGGATTGCTTAGGATTACAAGTTAACTAGATTTCTTAATCACCTGTTTAATGGGTTAGTCAATTGCTTAACTCTTTTCATTCCTTTTGTTTGGCACGATTTCGTAGTTATCGTGCAAAGTGAAGGTCTGACATTCTCAGTATTTGAAAGGATACAAGATTGTGTGTTGATGAAAAAGGATTGCTTGCACTAATTAGCAATTACAGTTAATTAAACCAATTGGCACATAAATAAATTATATCAGTTCACCTAATTTTCTTAAACATTAATAATGACAGGCGAAGGCTGAATCTGGGAAATGCTTTCTACTGGTCACCTTTTTTTTTGGTAGGGGTAACGTGTAAGATCGGGAATTCATGATTGTGTATTTGTGTTATTGAAAAACCTCTTTGTAACTATTTAACAGTTCTTTTTTTACCAACAGGTAGTTGGTCCATCCAGGGGCGGACCCACACTAGTGCCAGTGTGGGTAAGTGCACACACTAAATTTTTGATAATCTATATATAGTTTGAAGGATTTCTTCACCAAAAAGCCCTTGTAGTCTAATGGTATGTTGTTTTGTAATGCACCCACAAACCCAGGTTCGATTCCTCCAGTGCGTCATTTTTTCCCTTTTTTTTGCAATTGAAACTACACTCATACACGTTTCCCCAACACCGTCATTTTTTCCCTTTTTTATCGGTGCAATCATCTCGACAGCAAATGGGCAATATAGCTCATGGAAGATTTTTATTCATCGAAGGTGACCACACTCATACACGTATTATAGAGAAAAATTACAACAACATACCCACTGTTTCCATTTTTTTTATATATTTAAAAAATTATAAATTAAATACATTTATCATATATAATTTCACTTTTGATTATAAATAAATCCTAAAAGTAAAAATTAGGATATTACAAAAGTCGTTGAGCTCATAGGGGTATCAGCTTTGTTGCAGTGATTTATTCCATATTTCTTAAGAAGCTCTCGCAGATATTTGGTTTGGAAAATAAATATTTCATTCTTCTTTTGCTTGATTTAGTCATAAGAAGAAATTTAATTCTATTATCGTAGACATTTCAAACTCATCTTGCATGATCTTAAAGAATTCTTGACACACTTATGTTGAACGTGATATGTTTGATTAGATTAATGATGAAAATATAATGCAATATTTTTAAGGAATGAAGAATCGAAGAATCTTTTGCAATCGTTCTATTGTAATAGCTTAGTTGACTCTTGATTATTATTTTTCTATGTTAAGTTAAAGTTTTTTTTTTCCTTTTTTCTTTTGTGTATATTCTTTTGTTTTTTAATGCATTTAAAATTTTCCTTTAAAAAAAACCCGAATCCTTCCACTAATTGTGCACACATAAACATTAAAACCTAGGTCCGCCACTGGGTCCATCGGAATGTGAAGTGGATTCTCTTAAGAGGTCTAGGGTTCGAGTTACGGTAATGCACTTATAATCCACCTTGTATGGAACTACTACCGTTGGGAGGGTCGTCCTTACCACTGCAGAACCGAATCCGGATTAGTCGAACTAAAGGTTACGATGAGCGGGTGGGATAAAAAAACAGTTCTTTTTTTTAAAAAATATTTATATTCAACACACCGTAATTATTTTTGTCCCTCTAACTCTAAGGTGTTCAGCTCCAAAATACACTTGTCTCCTGGATCGATGGCAATATTTTTTTATGGAAAATCCCTTTAAAGTCTTAAAAGACAAGAAAATTTCAAAAAATATAATGAGATCTTTTTAATATCATAATTTTTTGTAAGACTTTTTTGATATTTTTTTGATCCCTAAGACTTGAAAAGGATTTTCCCAATTTTTTACTTATAGAAAAGGCTACCAATGCTTTATAAGTTCTAATTAAAACAATATGTTTTTAAGTAATATATATCTAATTAAATTATATAGAAATATATGTTTTTTTTTTCACTTTTCAATTGAAAAATGCTACTACTGTTTTTATGCATAGGAAAATTTTCAATAAAAATATAAAATCATTACGTCACTTCATAAGGTTTCCCACGCAGGATGAAAACCGAAGATGGACGTTAATAAAAACGACAACGACGTCAATAAAATGTTACTATTTAATTAGAAAGAGGTCAAATATTAATCAGCAGACCCACGCTATAGCCACCAACGAGCGTCGGTGGTGAAATAGAAATACTCTCCTGTTTTTATTTCTAATGAAATTCACCCACCTGTGTTCTTCTTGTAAAAGCACTACACTTTGGAAGCGGCTACGGTCCTCTACCCTTGCGCGTCATTGCGATCCACTTTGACTTATCGTCGGCGTATAAGTCGAAGTGGGCGTAATGATCATTTTTCTTTAAAAATAAAAAATCAAGCGAAAAAGGATCATTACGTCCACTTCGACTTATACGTCGACGGATAAGCCCGATGTGACGCTAAGTGAGAGGGCCGTGGCCGCTTCCCTACACTTTTGCCTTCAACCATGTAATCATGGACTCTTCCACATGTTAATTTAGGGTAACTTTACCTAACACTATCGATTACCCAAAAAGCACTTTACCCAAAAAGCACTCCGCATAGTGACCAAACTATTGGACCAACAATACAACTTTTGGTCGCATCATCTCATGTCTGTAATTTTTTTTTTCACTCACCCGATTCACCGGAACATTTGATTCCGACTAATTCGAAGGCACCCGGTCATGGTAAAAGAACTTTTAACACCATTTTCTCTATTATTACAATCTCAAACCGAAGACGTAGTTAAGAAAAAACAAATCCATTTTCACTTATTTTCAACATTTTTTTGGCATAAGAGAGCCATTGGGCCCTATATATTAATATAATCAGAAAATGGATCAAGTATGTTTGAAAGCACAATCCTCAAATTTTCAGGACAAATATTCAAAACCGATGACTTTGAGAGTCCCTCCTTTAAGATAGCATCTGCCAAGGCATTTTGTGTGCGAGCCACTTTGTAAGTCTGTAATTATTTCACCTTTAAAAAAACATATGAGAAGGCGTGGGCTTTCTAGACAAAGTCCCTCAGAAAATCAGGGCCCATAACTGGGGAGACGTCAAAGCCTTCATAAAACATCTATGATAAGATCACGGCCCATCACTTATCCATCTCATAATGGACGTGCTTAATTGAATGTAGTGATCTTATCCACCCCAGATTTGCTGCGCAATTTTTTGGGGCTGGGCTGAAGGAATGGTTACTTATGAATCTCAAAAGGAACTTGGGTAGGGGCAGGGAAGGACCCTGGAAGCTGATTTTTGGTGCTGGGGCTTGGTTGCTGTGGGAGTGGCGTAACAAACTTTTATTTGAGAATAATTTTTCCAAACCTCACAATCCGGCACTGGTCACTTCCCAGGCTTGGGTGCGCTATGCTGATTCGGCTTCTGTGGCTGGGACAGATCTTTTGCTGCGAAGAGCGAATGGTGCTACTTGGCAGAAACCTCAGGTTGGCTGGATTAAGCTCAATGTGGATGGGGCTGTTGCTGGTAGCTCTCTCAAGGCTGGTTGTGGGGGGGTGTTTAGGGACAGCTGTGGCTCCTGGGTGCTGGGGTTTATGTTAGAAATAGGTAGGTGTCAACCTCATGATGCGGAATTATGGGCTATTAAGCGGGGACTGGAAATGGCTTGGAACCTGGATATGAAAAGAGTGATCATGGAGTCTGATGCTATGGAAGTGGTCAATGCAATTGGTAATGAGAATCAGAGTGTTGATTGTCTCTTGCTTTTAGGGATTCGTAATTTGTTAAATCGTGACTGGCAAGTTGTTGTACAATGGGTGCGAGAGGAGCTAACCGTGTGGTGATGCTTTGGCCAAGACCGGGATTAGCAAGTCGATGTTCTTGATTCGTGTCCTTCCTTCCTTTGGGCTTGGGTGGATCAAGAGGGTTTGGGATTAATTTCCCGTGTTATGTAATTTCCTACTTTTAGAGTTGTAATCGTCGTTTGATAATAAAAAAAAAAATAAAATATCTTACTTGATTTCATCTTAATGTCTTGACTTTTATCTTAACAACCTCCTTATATTAATAGTTTTAAACAAGTTGGATTTTATCGACTATAAATAAAACAATTTTTTTTTGGGTCAAACCTCATTCTTTCACCAATTCTATGCGCTCACAGATTCTTTAAAAAATATTAACGACTATTATCTCTGACCTCTTCTTTAGGGGTCCTTTCTTTTTCCCCACTCATTGCCACCAAATTGGAAAAAAAAGAAGACAATAAATCATCATCACTCCCTGAGACTGCATAATGAATAATAATAAATAATAAGATTTTGAAAATAAAAATATCTACTGCCCATTGAATGAAACACCAACTACAAATATTAGAAGGCTCAAATGAATGACCTTCCTTCCATCACATAACAACACGTACTTATCCACAAGATGTACACATACTAATCCTAAAGCAAAGAGAAGTGCAAATTTCACCCTTGGATCGTCCTCACTAATCAATCGGACGTCCAAAATCGGAAGCGTGCACAGTATATGATATATCATATATACCACCAAACAAGTGCTCCCAGCACCAATTATTTTGATCGGCCCTGCCTAAAATAGTTCGTCTACGCTCACGCACAGGCACACTCATAGACCTTCTGTCTCGTGCTGCCGTGCGATCCAACCACTACCCACGTGTCCTCCGATGCCTCTATTCCCCATCTGCACCAGCACCACTTCAGAGGGGCTTCTGCAGGTACATGAACATATCCTGTAACGGCGACATCTGACCGCCGCCCTGAAACTGCGATCCGAAGCCATTATTGCCAAGAGTGGCATCTATGTAATTATACGGAAAATCAAGGTTCTTCTCCCATTCATTCCACTTGGGCTCGCTCTGCACCTCACTAGCGAACTCCGGCGACACCACTTGCTCCGAACAGCTCGAATCGGTGTGCAGCTTTGGGATTGAATCCGAATTGTCAAAATTCATGTAATCGGTGACCGCCGACGGCGCATGAGCCGGTGGCGGCGGAGGAGGAAGTGCGACGCCCCGGGTCAAATGCACCGGCTTCTTGTCCTCGATTTCCGATGACTCAGCCGTTATCTGGCTCACTTCACGAGGACTCGGTTGCTTCTCGATGGCACCTTTCTTGTTGTAGATACGGCAAAGCACCCAGTCATCAAGCTGCAAAGGAAGAACCGTAGGATCAATCATAGCGTTCATAACGTCTCATATATTTCATTATCTTCAAAAGATAAGAAGGAATCTTTCTATAAATAGAAAACAATAATTAATGAGGGGCTAAACTTTCCACTAAATTATTGTTCACGTCCTTATAGGACTTTGATTGGATGCATGAGAGGTGTGCGCTGAATCAGCGAGCAACATCAAGGTTGAGGACGATGAGTGACTAGGACAAGTAACGGTCCCATATTCTACGGTGAGATGACATCTGCACCGTCCATTTCATATCGTTTTCATTAAATAAATGAAGGTGTGCTGTGGGGTCGCCCAATTTCTCAGAGGGACCCAAATGTCCAAGAAATTTTTTTCTCGGGCTAATGGTCATTTCATTGCAATCGAGCATTGACAAATCTCGTTCTTCGCAATCGAAATGTGTCATCTACACATAATTCGAATTAAATTAATTGAACAGCAAGGTGTTAACGAAAATATACCCTCAAGCTATTCTTTTTGCGAGCGGAGCGATCCACATCTGCGAGACGATATTCATGCATGATCCAATTTGATTTCTCGCCTTTGGGCGCTTTCCCGGCATAAAACACCAAAGCTTTCTTGATCCCAACCGGTTTGGGATGGCCGATGGGCTTATCCGCTCCGGTTGCCTTCCAGTAGCCGGTCCCCGCGGACCGGTTCGGCCTCGAACCGTTCGGATATTTGCGGTCTCTCGGCGAGAAGAAATACCACTCCTTCTCACCATACAGAGCCAGGCCTGTAACAACATCAACATTAAATCCTTATAAACTAAACCAGAATTTGGCAGAGCTAAACCAGAGGAACACCAACAAAAAAAAAAAAAAATTTAAGGAAGGCAAAAGATTTATTACCAGGAAGGTCCCAAGGATCATACTTGTAAAGATCGATTTCTGCAATGATCGGAACAGCTATTTGCTGCGATGCACATTTACGACAGAGATAGTGCATCACCAGCTCCTCATCCGTCGGATGGAATCGGAAGCCGGGAGGTAGCTGTAGATCTGCAGATGCCATTTTACAATTTTGGCCTTTGTTTTTGAAAATTTTCACTGAATAATAAAAATAATAATGGTAACAATAAGAGCTACAGCTATCTGCTAACGACGACTTCTTGCTCGCTCGGTTCCTCTCTAGATCAGGAGAACAATGGCGGCGCTTGAAACTTAAAACGCAAGGGAGAGGCTTGTATTTATAGGCCACAGGGGGGACACGTGGCGGAAGGAGGCAGCGGTTTCTAGAAGACACGTGGGCGATAACATTTTTCTGGTAGTGGTGGTGTGTGGAGGAGAGCGGTAAGCTGTGTGAGCTGACGCGTCTTGACACGTGTCGAGCAAGGAAGTGGGGTGCGTGCGTGTCGATAACCCACATGAAGTGATTTGGTCACTGCTTACGACACTAGTTTTGGACTGGGGTGTCAGTCGGTCCAAACCGGTGCCCTCGGGCTTCGCATGCAGTCGGCCCGTGGATTCGCTGTCTGGGCACATCAATCACCACATATCCAACGGCACATATACGAACACGTCATTCCGAGATCCACTTGCGTTGGATCGTCATCATTCCGCGTGATTTATGATTTGTTTCTTCCAAAAGCATCGCGCCCCACCTGACCTCAGTGAGCTCAGGCACATTCTCGCTTTTACTATTAGGTATGGCTCAGCCCTAGTACTAGTAGCCCACTTCCAAATTCCAAATAGCCGTAGTAGTATTTCTGGTTAAAAAAAGAGAAAAAAAAAGGTACTATCTTGGAACTTAGACTAAGCCTATAAGCTAACTGACTCAGCAGCGGGGTAATTCGTGTAAGGATCTCAACTGACCCATAAGGATTCAAACTGAATGATCTATTCATGGGGTGGTTGCCTAGATTCTCGGATATATATCATACGGGATCAGAAGCCCTAACCCTAAGGTACACTCTATAAATAGGAGTTACACGACGAAGGTACACAGTTTCTAATCTCTGAACTATTTACATACAGTCACACTGTGCATACACCGCACCCCCTTGGCGAAAGGCCTGGTTGTGTACAGTGATCCTACTTTCTCCTGGACGCCTGACCCATAGGTACTCAGTAAGAGTCTATTAATCCAATATGAAAGCACCAGCCTACCGGGCTGAACATCTGTATTCTTATACTGTAACAAAATTTATAATGTAAAGGTGACACTACAAATTTTGTCCTATAATTAAGATTAGAGAGTGTGTTATTTTTCTTTATACACTATTTTTTTTTTTTTGCGCTAATAATCTTTAGGCTCTTTTTTCTCTGTAAAAGCACTTGTTAATTGGAAAAATACCAAGAACATTGGCATGAGCCCTGCCCTCTGCTTAAGGTTGATATGCACAAATAGAGAAAAACACTTATTAATTTACTGATGAGAGGATAAAAATAAAAAAGAATTCAACTATGATGGAGATATTTAAAAGTTTTAAAAAAAAAAAGAAAAAGAAAAAAGGAACGGGGTTGCCGGTGATTACGGATGGGGTATTAAATGGTGGGGTTAGGACTTAGGAGGCCGCCTCCAGAAAAGACTGGATTCAACGTTGGGGGATGCTGGAAATTGACATGCACGTGTGAAAATGTCAATCGGTCATCACTTAGGAAGTTACCAGGGAAGCTCCCACCCCAACCTCCCCCATATTTTTTTAATTAAAACATTTTTAATTTAACTAATGTTAGTCAGCACGATCGGCCACTTTTTCTTCTTTTTTTACAGAGTGTTTCTCTTTTTGGGTGGGGCGGGGCAAAATGGGTAGGCAGGTATGTTTGGGAAACGGTGGGGATGAAAAAAAAAAAGGTATGAAGGGAAAAGTTACGTTGAAATAAAATGAGGTATTGAATTTTAGACTAAAAAGTGTTTTTCAGAAGAAGCCATTAAGATATGTTTTTTACAGTGTAGATGAGTTTTTGCTACTGATAACCCAAACATAAATCATATTTATAATTTAACATTTATCCTATTTTAAATTTACAAAATTTATATATAAAAAAAGCCACTCCTACTACTTTTAACTTTTAAGTGAAGAGGAATACGAGTACAAGCGTGGAGTCGCACGGTGGCTCCCGGTGACACTTTCGGTGATCGGTGGCTGCATCGTGGGTACGGGTACTACTAGAGTCTACCACCTAGCCTCACAGTCCTCTTATACACCACCACGTGGCCATGATCTTGGGGACCATATGGTGAATTCTCCCCACGTCACCCGCCTTATTATCGACATTTCTGGAACTTTACTCACGTCTTCACCCGTTTGGAACATAACTTTCCCAGAAGATTCCTTCCCCGTTTCTTTTGATAAAAAAATAAAATAAAATAGTACAACACCTCAAGTAGTATATATACGTGATAATGGTATACCTTCAGGCCAATAGTAGTAGGAACGAAGGTCGATATATTTGCACGTTTTGGCTAAGATAATTACAAAGACTGCTCTCCTAATTTATAAAAATGGGGTCGAGAAGAAAAAATAAAATAAAATAAAAGGAGAATTAATTAGGAGGTGATCTCCAAATATAAATAAAATGGGGTGGGGAAGGAAATGAAGCATGCATATGGGCGGCCAACAGCCTAGTTCTGAACAAGTAAGCCTATGCACGTGGCCATGCAAGCCTTCCATATCCCTAAATACGTTTGATTATTGGCTACCATGGACCGCTCATTTATTTATTTTCTTAAAATAACATTTCCAATAAACTTTATTACTCACTCTGGTCCTTATTATAAGACATCAACTATCATTTCTCGTGGACCAAAGAATGAAGGTTAAGTCAGAAGTAATAAATGTTTCCAACTTTACCCCTACTTTAATGATGTAGGTTTAAATGAATTAGTTAAAAATGAGGGCATAATGAAAAAATAATAATAAATGAGTTAGTTAAAGTAAGTTTGTGCCTTATAATAAGGACTAGAGGGAATAATTTCCAGAAGAATTCAACTCATCTTCCCAAGATAAATTTCCATATTCAACCCCTGAATCAAGTCTGGCCGATGCAAAATTCTACTACTAATAAGCCATTATCACATTTTTTTTTGTCGGCAATTAGGCCATTGACCTGCCTGTAGCAACATGTTCGTTCAGCTTATAGCTAGTTGTAATCAATACTCCTCCAATAATCATAATATAAAATATAGGATTTGCACTATAAGTTAATCTTACATTTAGAATCGAAGATCGAAGATAGTATTAACTGATTGCTCTTAATCTCTTTACTACAAGTAACAGACATGCATGATGTGCGTATATATACTAGACTGAGACTACTTAATTTTTTTTTATTTAAACTTAAAAAGACTGTATTTGATATACAATACTCCTACATGTTTTCATTTTAAGGTTATCATAACAAGAATATAAAATATAAATCATGCAAAACAAAATATCACATAATGAGATGGTGATGAATAGATTGATACTAAATTTTACTATTGATGGATTTATTTACTGTTTATTTTACTTTATTCTCTCTCTACTGTATTATATGTATATATACATCTCAATGTTCCACTACAGTGTAGGAATGCTTATCTAGATCTAGACTAATGAAAATGATTTGTTAATTGAGGATAAGCATCTTGATCATTGAATTGACGGTGGTCCTAAAAATAAGTGGAATTCATTATAAGACGAATGAATCAAAAGATTAAGATTCTTAAAAAGGGATGAATTGAGATTGATATATAGAGAGAGGGAGACCCTACTAAACGAAATCTTACCCTTAAAGGAGGGTTAGTGGGTGGGCTTGACCTTTCAAATGAAAGTTTCATAGTCCAAATCTCATTTAAATTAATTTTCCCAAGCTCCAAAACTTGTCCAGGTGAAATGAACACGTTCTAATTTCTCTTGGTCATATATATATATATATACACAACTTGAAAAGGAAGGAAAGGGTGGTCGCAAGATTCCATCTTTTTAATCATATAACCTGCCGTAATTTCTTCGGGGAGTTTAGTATAAAACAGAAAACCCCACAAACGATGCTGGCTAGCCGCCGAAAAAGTCTCCATTGTCTTCACTAGTGTTTTTTTTAGTTCACCTAATTCAAACGTGGATAATTATTAGTTAGTCCTGACACATAATAATCCACAGTAATAAATAAATAATTAATCATTCCATAACAATGGTGGTGACTTTTGAAATCGGTGTTGATTATCAGCCGTCTATTTGTGGTTATATAAATATAATAATGGATGCTCGCGTGCCTAACTCTTTTTTTATTTTTTTGATGTAAATCTGGAGGTGTCCTCCACCGACAGCAGAGACTAATTCTTCTTCGCGCCGTAGTGGTCCCGAAGGGGTATTGGTGCTGGCCGAATAACATTTTCCATACATACTGTCTAGGATCGAACTCCTGACTAGATGTTTAAGAGTACCCAACTACGAACCAACTAAGCTAAATTGCTTTGGTTTGCCTAACTCTCTTCATTGTGGGGAATCAAATAATTAATTAACGTGACATGTTTTTGTCTTTTTCTGAGATGAACCCTTTTAGCCTCCCATTAAAATAAATTAAATTCTAATCCGTTCACACTACATATATAGGAACGAACATAAAGATACCTTTTATTATTCAGCTGATGACATGTACGTCGTGACTTTCACATTAAGGTAACCACTGAATTCTACCGCGAGAGGATAGACTTGAAGATAAGGCTGAGGCTTCCAATAATCAATAGCCTTCAACCTTATCTTCATTGCTGACTCGGTTTGTTTGCTTCTTCAATTCTGTGTCAATAAATTGAAACTGGAGAGATAATTTTCTTTATTTTTATCTCGATCCTTAAATGTCAAAATTAGACTATCTTCACTTTCAAGTCACGCATATATAAGGGTTGACGAGAGAATATTAAAGACCCTTGTTTGTCAACCAATCCTAGCTAAATCCAACTGAAAGGCCATATCTCAATGAATGTTTTCCATAAAAGCAGATCGATCCCCGTCAGATCCACTTGTTCAAGTTTATATTCCTTTGAAAAATATGGACCAGTAATTAACCAAAAGATTTTAAATTTTTGGAGTGAGTGAGTACTGTAAAATCTGTGTATCTGGTAGTTTTATTCGGGGTCTCGTGAGTCGACCGTTTGTTTGATCTGTTTGCTGTGTCTAGTAACATATATATATATATATAGTGATGGGATGGATTGAATATTGGATTCATTGTACCCATGAAGTAGTTTTAAACTGTTCCTACGTTGGAAAGTAGAGTGCCGCCACTAGACTGCAACGCAGAACAGAAAGGCTAGGTTTTTGCACGCAAGTTGCAAGTTGCAACGGAACTGCCTCCAAAAAAACAGAGACCAAGCATTTATGGGCCAATGGCCTAACATAGGAGGTGGCCCTTTGCAAGTTGCAGGGGACAACATGCGTGTCAGGCCGATTTGGAGGTTAGTGGTATAATATGTACTTGCTAGGTATGGACCAAAAACAAGAGTGATATCTTAACAGTGCTCTCAGATTTGGTTGTGATTCGGATCTTTTTTCAGAAGTGTGTATATCCCCAAGATTCTTGGTTCATATGGATGACATGTTACAAATCTTATTAGGATCTTGGAAAATCCTAGTACTGCTTGTTCTGCCTTATGAGTTCCTCTCCTCTTAGTTTTGAGGCCTTTATTCATTACAAACTTACATGTCCGAACAACCTTAAGGTCATGAACTGTTCTGTAATGTCTGGCATGCCTCGTTGAGATTCTCGCCAATGCGATTCCTTAATTTCCTCGGAGTTACAGCTAATATATATCTCAATTGAATTTAAGTCGGGCATGATGATTTCTACTTTCTAGGCCTTAAAAAGGAGTTTGTAAGGTATCAACTAACAAGTGTATTTAGTCCTTTTTATAAAGTATTTACTTATTTCCAAAGAACATTAATTATATCTTTTCATGTATGCCCTAATTAATAAGGGTAGTGGGTGGGAGTATCACTCCGGTCCTATTTATAAGTCCAGTTTGACCAAAAAAAATTTAGTCATATTTATAAGTCCATTTTAATGTAATAGAGATTGTGACAATTTTATCCATATTAATTATACCCATAAAGATAGAGAGAGAAGAAACAGTTGAAAAATACTCAATGATAAATGAGGGTAAAGTTGAAATTTACCCACTTAATCATTGTGTCAACTACCTCTCTTTGGTATGTGAGATTTGGTCAAAATAGACTTATAAATAGAATCAGAGTGGTAATAATTAATATGATATTAGGGTTTAGTACAATTAGTATAGGTGATATTGTAAGTTACTACTTAAGTTGTAAGACAACTTTATTGATTTTAACTGTTTTTCTTGGTTTGTGAGAATTGTTAGTTGTTGTCTTGTAATATGAGAGGGAGTATTGTTCACATGTACCGAAAAACCTTTTCGTTTTCCATGAATCTTACTTCACCGTTTGAAGGTAGCGAGACTTAACACACAAGAAAGTGCATTGAAACCAACAAGAGAAGCATGCCCAATATAGATCTGCAAGTGGTCTCCCCAAAGCATTCCCATAGTTTCTGCAAGATAGGAACAAAACCCAGAGAAACAAAAGAGAGAAAATGATATGCTCATTTTCTGTATATACATATCCGGATATCCCTGTTGAAATCACACAAGAGTTTAAAGAGGAAAACAAAAGCACTCATCAATGTAAAGCAGAACGAATGCCAAGGCCAGTTTCAGCAAATTGTCAATGCACAAATTTTAGATGTAGCATGCAAGATGTAATATAAGACACAATTGACTTTTTTTTTGTTGAGAAATTAAGGAAATTAAAGAAGTTACTTGATTATATAACATGTTATATATGATTAAATTATATATGTAACATCCCAAATTTTTGGGATTTGGAATTAGAAATTTTGTATGGAAATCTATGATGAAAATTCGGTCAAAAATAATTATGAAGTTAATTATTGGAAAATTAGGAATTTATTTCCTTGTAAATAAAACCAAGGAAAGAGTTGTGAGACAAATTTTAAAATAAAAATCTTATCTGGAATTAAGGATTAATTTCTAAAATTTATCCAATATCTATAATCAAATAAGCCAAGGACCTAATTGCAAATGAAAGTCTAAAAGGGGATAGATAGGTATTAATATGGGCCCCTAACATAATTTTCACCACATGACAAAAAAAAAAAAAAAAACAAAAACAAAACAAAACAAAGCAAAACACTATCCATCAGCACCCCTTTCCTCTTGGTGGCCGACTGCTACACTAGAATAGGAAATAATTTGAACAGAGCCGAACACGTTAAACCCCCCAGCACACTCTGTTCCATACATCGACCAGCAGGAGACCATACCTGCAATTTCGAGCAGCACCCTAGGTATTCTTTTTGACCGTTATTATTCTTCTCGGTCTAGACCTCAACCTCCCTATATAACCATTGTTCTGGGTTCTCCTCCTCTGTGACGTTGAGAAGCAGCAAACCTTGGCAAATCCGAAAGACTAACAAGGTAATTTAGAACCATGAGTTCTCTGTTCTGTAAGCCTTAAAACAGGGGTAGTTTACATCTATATATATATATACACATATAAAACTGGGTTGTATATATTTGGATGCACAAGCTAATATATAAGCCATAGAAAATGAAACCATGAGTTTGCAGTTAAGGAAACTGAGCGGGGATGGTTTTGCATCGGTTTACTGTTCAAATAGACACACACACACATACTAACTTGCTGAGATACGTGCGCGTATATATAAAGAAGAAGGAAAAACGTCACTGTGTGCTGATTAATATATATATATATATATATATATATAAACAAATATATGTTGCTATTATGTGTTAAGTGTTTGTGTGTGTATATTCAGAAAAAGAAAGGTTGCTGTACGTGTGTGTGTAATTTACTGCCCTATTTTTCTGCACATGGAAGGGTGGAGAGGAAAGAACTTACTGCATATATATAGTATTAGCTTATGGTGATGTTGTGGCTGCATATAGAGGAGGGAGACTTGTGTGTTGAATAAGAATAAATAGCTTACTGATTTAATCACTGTCAAGATAGAAATTTACTGTCATAAGCTTACTATCAAAACGCTGCAAATGGAATATATATATATTGTTGTTAGTCTCGTAGATTTGCTGATTTGAGAAAGTATATATATATAGTTACATAAGGAAGAAAGAAGGAAAAGCTTATGGTTATATGTGTGTGTCTATATATTTATATATATGCTTGTTTATATCACTGTATCGGTATAGGAAGAAAACAAAGAGAAAGGGAAACCAACGGATTACTCTATCTTATATATATAGTATATATGTTTCTGCATAATCTAAGAGAGTAGGGGGGAAAATAAAACTAGGATAGTATTATGCTTATCGTTGCACCTGGGAGAAAGAGACAGGATTTTTACTCGTTATTAATAGACTGAGTATGAGTTGCGGCATAAGAAACTGGATGTGCGTATTGTACTTATATATATATAATAATAATAATAATAATAATAATAATAATAATAATAATAATAATAATAAAGAGATGGTTATTATATATGTATATCATAATAAAATATATTTTTATATTGTTAGTATTTATAAACTCCTATATAATAGGATCTAATCTAACTAATTTCTATACTAATTCATTTATAATATTAGTTACAAAATAATATATATAATAGTAAATAGTGAAATCATAACCATTATAATGAAAATAAAATAAATAAATAAATAATTACTATTTCTATTTTTATTAAAAAGGGAATAAATAATAAAGGAAATTATTAATTAATAATAAATGGAAAAGGGGTATCATTAATTAGTAATAAATAGAAAGAGAATTAATAGTTGCAATGGTCTCCCTAATTTTTCAGTCCCGTCCTAATTTGCCTACTTTAAGCATTTCAAATTTATTATTATAATTTGTACATTTTTAATTTTATGAAATTATGAGTTATAATTTTATGTAGGATTTTAGAAGAGTTATTAATTGTTAGTAAATTGGTTGTGGTAGATTGATTCTTGGCGTGTGTTTGAGCTCTTGGATTAGGAGCAAGTGTGATAGTAGTTAGCTTCGGCGAGAGGTAACCACTTTCCACTTATTATGCATATTAGTATGTTGTTTGTGAGTATTTTGTGAAATGATTATGAATATCTTAATAGAAATTGCCTTGTGGAATCTTATGATTTGAATTGTGAAATATATACATATATTTATTTATGAATCTTGGAAAAATTCCTGTTGAGTTCTATATTATGATAATTGTGGAAATGGGTGAATTGGGAAAGATGGAGTAGTTTATTCCACCACGTGGTGAGGCCTCCATTTATGCATGACGGTTGGCTTTATATTGTCCCACTGGTTCAATGAGGGACCAGCCCACTAGTTCAATGAGGGCTTACGACACCCCACTATTTCAATGAGGGGAAGAGACCCATGGTCTGGGACATGTGCTCTGAGGATTTTGGCCGGTCCTCATCATATGACCAGTGAGCTTTTGGAGTAACCAGTAACATGGATGTAACTTAGCCCATGGGTCTAGTCGGAGGAAATAAGGCGGTTCGGTTGGATTGGTGGGAGGCATCTTGGGAACTGTATTAATGAAAATTTTGATACATAATTCCTGATATAGAATTTATGATATGAAATTTTGTGATGTGGATATTGGTGAATTATAGTTTTAATACTTTGTTATATAAATTGTTCCACTTGGCACCTCACTAACACATATTAGTATTCGTAGTAAGTTGGATTGATGGTTACCACATTTTTCAGGTGATAGTTCCCGCGCGGGTCCATCAGGGAAGACTCCGGAAGCTTAGACTACTCTGTTTAAAGTAGTGCTTCTGTCTTTTTGGTTTATGTTGGATGATTGTATATTGCCACGTTAGGGCTCATTTTGCATACTCTGCTTTACTTTTGTATGTTTTGGTAAACGATGGAGCATCACTTAGTTGTTAATGAACCCCTTAATTAGTTATTATGTTAGTTTAATTTTGAGAATGTTACAATATACATCTCCGATCCCAAATATAGGACATAGTTTGTAGTGTAAATTGTATTGCATTACAAGTTATGTTTTATATTTAGAACCGTTGCACTACAAACTATATCATATATTTAGAACTAAAGGTAGTGTCAATTTATAAGTCAAACAAATTATTTTTAAGGAAAAATGATAAATATAAATACTTTAAACTAAATTAATTAGTTTTCTTAATCTCCTAAAAATCAGTTAGATCTTAATGAGAACTAATATTATTAAATATGGGTTTTTTAGAAACAATCACGTAAAGACACTTTACAAGTGAGGTTTGCCCAAGAAAATTTACTATTCGTTTGTGTACATATTGGTTCATAACTGATTTAGTAGGGCGTATTCAACTTCAAACTGCCAAAATCATGCACGCTTAGGCTACTCCATTTATTCAAATTACAATATAATGTGCAAGTCTGAGTATAGACAGTTCTGTGATGAGGTTATATATTTGATGAAAGGAATTGGTGATACCTGCAAGACTTCCCGGAAAGGAAATCAAATGGAGAGCTGTAAAGTCTACCGACATTATTGCCGAAGCCCGAAGCTAAGCAAAAGATTTATAGAATTCAGACCATGATTTCCAGAATCACAGATTTGATTCCAGTTCCTGTAACTTTGATTAATTACAAGAGTGAGACCAAGAGCTTGTAATTCAATGCACTGCTCAAGTTGAACGACAAACAAAAAGCAAAGTAATTGGAAAAAAAGAAAAGAAAAAACCTCTTGTTTTTTGTTTCTTCATATTTTTAACAGTTCATATACCACCCTGGTCCTATTTATAAGTTCCATTTGGTCAAAAAATTTGGTCCTATTTATAAGTCATCTTTTAGGTAATAAATGAGATTGTGACAATTTTGCCCATATTAATTATACCAATAAAAATAGAGAGAGAAGAAAAAGTTGAAAGATACCCAATGAAAAGAGAGAGAAAAGAAAAAGTTGAAAGATACCCATTCATAAATGAGGGCGAAGTTGAAAATTTACCCCACAATCATTGAGCTAACTAACTCTCATTGGTATGTGTGTTTTGGTCAAAAAGGACTTATAAATAGGACCAGAGTGGTATAGAGAATTCTTCCTCCTTTTATTTTCAATTTTTCCTTATTTTATAGCTGGAGTAGCTTAATTTGAAATCATTTTCAAGAGCACGATGACCCGTTACCCAATTGATACTTACCCGATGTTTGGATTGAAAAAAAAAAATTAGGGGAGAAAAAATAATAGAAGGGAAAATTCTAAAAAATAATAAATTTTTGTGCCATTTATGGAATTTTTTTTCCTAGCATTCATTTTCTCACTTTTCTCTCCATCCAAACTAAAAGAAAAGCTGTGTGAATGTCTACCAATTTACTTTATTGGATCAAAATTAGCCCCACAACGGAGAAGTGCATCACAAATATTATGGCACCAGACAATTTGATCTGACAAAAAACGAAAATAGAGAGATTTATTATCAGGGTTTTAGGAAGAGTAGGGTCATAACCAATTTCTTGTTCAATTCGGACAACAGATGAGGAGAAGGCGATGGAAATCATTTGGGAGTTTCTGTTCAGAATTTACACGCATGTTAGAAAATAAATCATGTCACGCGTAATTGATGATCTAGCTACCTTGAAATCGGCCAGTAAAAATTATTCTAAGAGTGCTTTGGCCAAATTTCATTTTGTTAATTTCTTCTTTCTTTTTAAGAAAAAATTGTTCGCAGTTGTTTAGGCTATCTTTGTTAAAAATTCATCTCCTGCTCTTCTCGATTGAACCGAATAGGCTCCAAAATACTGACCATTGACCTCATGAGCTGCCGATATCGTCACGTAGAAGGTGGGAACAAGAAGGAATCTGAGAAATATAGAACCAGCAAAACTTTATTTCAACCGCAATTATTATCCAAATTCACTAGAGCCCTCCGATTGACTTGCAAGATCAGAAACATTAAACTTTTTTAAAGCTTCTTAATCCTTTTCCCAAGTACTATAAAACTTGAGCTTTAAAAATCGCATACATTATTTCCTTGTTCATCGCAAAACGGCGAAGCTATTTCAACCACCATATGGAAACATCACTTCATATCAGTTTCCCTTGTTGGTCTCTTAGCATGCAAGTGATTGTTTGAAAGTGGTTGAAGAAAACACACAATACTGTTTAACATAAAAATGAAATCTTTCTTCAAGGGATGCTCTTTAATCTCACATGCATAAATCTCCAAGTTCAGTACAGGCGTACAGCCGAGGTACATCTGGCTATATATAGTACACGTTCAGGTAAACAAGAACAGAATCACTAAATATGAATAGCAGCAGTACATGAGCTTGCGCCACAACTCTCCCCATGCGAAGTCCGTTCTTGCTTTAGTGTATGTTCTCATGTTTTGCATGCACTAGTCAATAGAGGACAAACTCTAGATATCACCCTGCTGCACCTATGTTCTTGGGATGGATCGAAAATATCAAATTGATTGAATATTTGAATAAATTCCAGATCAACTTTCCACATCAGAAAGCACATGATAGGGGGATCCTTTTTCTATATCCATGTTCATCATTTAACAGATATACAAGTGCAGAAGGATGAGTCTCATACTCTCATGCTCCCTTTATAACAAAATTGAGGTATAATCCTCTTTTCCTTTTCCCACTAAATTCTGAACCAGAGGACAGCAAAAAGGAGACAACAAGAAACATGTAAATTTAACCTTTTGTCCTTCATAATGAATAGTAAAAATACAAATTAATGATTACAATCTATTCAAAGAATGTAAAATGCAAGATACAGCACTGAAGGCCAGCCAAATAATATTTAAATAGCATAATGAATAACCTGCAATTAGCTGTTTGGACACCGTGCCCCAGCCAGCAGGGTAATATCCTCATGTTCTATCCCGTACATTATTGGAGGCGGCTTGTCTTACCTCAAGTCTCTTACATTTACATCCGGAGAGCTGTCCCATCTGTCGATCTCACACTAGAAAAGAAAAGGTAAATATTTTAAATAACTGCTGTCGCAGAAGCCAAATGGCTGAATGTTGAATGCCTAATGTATGAGATCAAGATTGGAAGACTAAAGTTGTTTCTCTTTACCTATTCCTATTTCACTGTCTTCTACTGGATGCTTGCTCTGTTCAACAATCCGCAATTGAGGAGGTAGGAGGGTCTTTTGTGAAGGTAATTCAGCTATGAAGAGCAGAGTTTGAGCCCATCCAGCATATTTACCATATTTGCTTACAAATGCCTCTGCAACACGACTGCTAAGCTTTGGAGTCAGTCGGGAACCTGCAAGCTCGGGTAAGAGGTACTTTGTTGCAATCTTACCCAAAGTCCAAAATGATAATACATGCAGATTATTACTCATTAATACACTCAAGAGAAAAATGAAAGATTAGAGTTGACACAAGAAGGAAGCACAAAACAATAAGATTGTACCCGCCACACATGTGTGTCAACAGGGATGGCATGATGCTGATCAAGTGAAAAGAGAGCTATGCAAGCAGCCACCTTAGGACCCACTCCAGGTAATGTACAAAGGGCATTTATAACTTCTTGAAGATCCAATATACGAAGAGATTTAAGCCATTCCTCCCCTCCATCAGGTTTTGCTTGCAAAGAATTTACTGTGCCAGTTATATATTTGGCCCTGTGACAAGTATAATTAAACAAAGTGTTCAAATCTTCAGGGACAAAGTTATTATGTCAGTGACCTGACTACCTGAGGAAGGTATGTAAATGATATACACTGAACATGCTAAATTCAAATTGAGTAATCACTAAAAAGACAGCACAAGGTGTAACAATCACACATATATGGGTTATAGTTCGGTCCACAACTCCTCGTATAAAGACAATCACCACGCAGATCTCCCCCCGGCCCCCAAACAAAAAAAAAAGACAGGAATCGGCCGTCTTAAGGAAAATAAGCAACGCAAAAATGCCAGCATGAATGCATTAAGAAACTGACGCAGTCCAAGAAGAAAATATTTTAAGATAGTTCGGATTGATATTGGGATGGAGGTTTTGTTTTCATACAAAGGTTTAGGTATAACATCAGGATGCTTCATGTCATATGAAGATTTTACATAACCAGCAATATCCCTTTCCAGATTTTAAAATCCAAATTTCAATCTACTAATCACTTGCAACTTGCAACCTAAACATGGCAAGTCTTGGCAGTGGACGCTAACTAATGAGTATCAACGAGAAGGCTTTAGCTTCAAAGTAGTGAAGAGAAACCGGGTTCATTAATGCCATTATCAGGCATCTTTGAGTAGTGTGACTGTGAAACTGCAAGGAGGTTAGCTTTAGCCCACATCACCGTGATTTATCCTTCCCATCAATAATATATTTGTCAGAAATATTCCCATTAAAAATTCGTTAGGGGAAAAGAATCAGCACATACTGTGCCTTTTTATTAGAGCAAAAAGAAAATGCTTTTCTTTTTGAAACATAAACTTCAAAAGAACATGGAGCTTAAAAGAAAACTTCCAGGCATTTTGGCATCTTAGACTCGGCTCATTTGGCTTTCGTATTTGGAGTGCTGTAAATGATTTCTGAAGCCAATATCTCTCAGACCCAACGCAAGGGTACAATTGTAGATTTAGCTACACTAAGCACGAAAACAAAACAATAAGGTCACATACATAGCACATTTCAGACTTTGATTTAAAATAGCAGAGCATAAGGCGTCCAACCTATAACCAAAACCGGCATTTCTAAGTTCCTCCTCTGAAATTGAAGATAGCTGCTTCATATTGGGGAAAGTATGGAATTTAAAACTTCCAACAGTCCCCAAATAATTTCCCAAAGATGAAATATAATCCACCATCTTGGTAATCCTTTGAATATTGTTATTAGAAGAACACAGAAACTGAATTAGACACTCAAGTGGGTCCTGCCTAAGCACTCGGGCACCCCCAAATGGCACGCTAACTCGGCAAACCTGGCATCCGAAGCCGAAAACTCCTTCCATACATCAATGAGAGAAACACGGGCATTTAGAAAATCAAGCAAAGCCGTCCTCGCATCAATCTCCAAGTCAGAGTGGTGAAGATAATAACAAACGTCGCCGTTTTCGACGTGCTTGAGAGATATAAGGTGAGACCCAACGACGCCCGTGTACTGCGAAGGTCCGGTCTTCTTCCATCGGAAGGTTTGGCCAGTGGGAAAAGTAAGAGGCAAGCAGAGCTCTTGCTGAGAAAGATTGAGCGGAAACCACTTCGCAGAGTCGGATTTTGAAGAATCACTGATTGAATCGATGGTGAGTTTTGCTTTTCTGGAGCGATAGCATAAGGAGACGGAGGCGGACTTTGAGTGGCGGGTTTTGTGCAGAGTCTGTGGGGTTGGAGGCGTCGAAGGAAGTGGCGGCGATTTTGATGAGGAAGAAATTCCTGAGGATGAGGTGGACCTTGTTCTTTTCATGACCTGAGCCAGATCCAATGAGCGCATCGGCGGAGTACGATGCACTTCAACGAACACCGTCAGCGTCGTCGCAGCTCTCCGTATGGAGCCGCGGGCTGAAACCAGAGAGGGAGTGACATCTCGTGGTGGGTCGGGTTCACGGGTTTTTATTGTCCCTGTCCTTTGAGGGGAAAAAAAGATTACAAGATCATAGAATTGGGAAGACAAACTGGGCCCTAAAGCCCATTTGGTAATTTGGTTCGTTCGTAACTCTTAAGGGCAGCATGGATGTTTTCAAAATGGTCAGACACCCTCACCACATAGAGATGATTTGATCCTGAAATTGTTCAAGGTACTGGGGAGACATCCTATCTCCTAAGTGTCTAGGTAAACGTTTGAGTGTAATAGATAACTCGTTCTGTCCAACATTGGTATTATCTAGGAGGAAAGGAGATTTCGCCCTGCTTTTAGATAGTGGATGAGCCCAACCTCTTTTCTAAAATTTTTTTATGAAAAAAAAAAAAATTGGATAGCCTTTATGGTAGGAATAAGCTCTCCCTCTTCAGGTAAAAAAACTAAAAGAATAAATAAATAGCTCTCCCTCTACGTTTATCTTCCCTTGAAAATAGAAATCCAGAGACTCATAGCTCCTGATATTTTTATTTTTAAAAATTAAATTTAATATGTTAACACTTGAGAATGTTTTGTTTTAAATTTGCAATGTCAGTATTTTCTAGTGCGAGGATTAAAAGATTAAAACAGCAATTTATAAACTTAATTAACTAGGCTAAAAGCTTGTGTACGATATGACCAAACGTGCATTGATTTTTTTTTTTTAAATAGAAAATAAATTATAACTATTATGAACACTTTTTTACTTTTTATTTTGATAAATAATTTAAATTAAATTATTAAATATGTATGCATAATGTATACATTGAGAGTATTCATAATTTTAGACAACGTTCTCTTGATTAAAACTTTTTTTTTGTTTGTGAAGTCAAAAGAAAAATCTTCTTTGGGAGATACTCCCTCCAGTCCTAATTATAAGAGTTAGTTGACTTTTTTTGGAGAGATCAATGAAGCTAATTAAATTACTTTAGCCTATTTTTATTTTTATTTTTTTCTTCAAATTAATTAGTTTAACCAATAAACTAATATATAATATAAGGATACACAACATATGAAATGATTAAGGTTCGTGACTTATTTTGCTTCCTTAATCTCTCAAAAAAAAAAAGTCAACTAGCTCTTATATTTAGAACCGGATATATATTAGATGGTAAGGTCCGTGCCATCGTAGTGGGCAGGGATTGAATTTGTCAACCTACAAGTATCTCAAGTCTCAACTTCTCAAGCTAGATAACAGGATAAGGTGACAGTAAGGTCAAAATATGACGCCCAATAGGGTTGGAGAGCAATTACTATCACCACGACATTTTTCAATAGTCTTGGAACTATTTTTTATAATTATGGTGGTAGACTGGTAGTACCACTGTAAATTCTACTCTTCTTGACCTCTAATCTTATCTTACTCCCAAACCATACCTTGTCAATCCACCCACTCTTAATTTTTTTCATTAACGCTGGCTATTTAAAAAAATATAAGAAATTGAATGCTTAGCCATTTATAGTCCGAAACACGGGTTTTGGTTTCTTTCATTATCTTTTATAATTTTTAAATCATATTTATTCAATCAATCTGAAAGGTCACATCATCATAGTTATATTCTTTAAATTTTTCTCTCATCTACCCAATCAATAGCTCAAATAAACTTGTGAGAAAATGGATGATGAAAGGATCTCTTCCACTACCAAAACACAATGTAATCTCCTCCAAATCAAAACTCAATCTGACAATATTGGTTTTTTTTTTTTTGGTGAAACGAATCCTAAAGATATTACAGCACAACCCCTTGACAGAAGGCCGTCTATTCTATACATTCATTGCACGTTGCAATTAACAAAAGAGTTTTAAAAAATAAAGAAAATAAATGCTAACTAATGATATCATCCATCGTGATAGTACGTTTTAAAAGGAGATCATACTTAGAGTGAAATAAAATGATAAAACCGAATCATAACTTAGTGATTTACTAGGAAGATGAGATCATATTAATGAAAATTATTTACGTTATAGAATAGTAAATCCTTGAAATAATTTCTTTTTTTATATACTCACTCTGATCCTAATTACTTTAGATTATTTGCATTTACATCTAATATATAATATAAGGATATAAGATATGAAATGATTAAATAACTTATTTAATTTTTTTAATCTCTAAAAAAAAATCAATCAGGTTTAGAGATAGTATTATATTGATATATTTTATAATGGATAATTTTTTAATAATTTAGTTTATGGACAACATCTTTTCCTGCCAAAAATTACTTTATTTTTTTATTCATTGCCACGAAAATGTGAGGAAATGTTGGAACACTATTTTGACTTTAAAAACGATTATATAGTATTTTCCCCCTCAAATAGAGAGGGGGGATTTCTCTGCAGAGACTTGTAAAAAAAATATGAACTAAAAAAAGAGGCTTGATTCAGCCGAAGTAGCGCGTGTAAATCACTGTCAAATCAGAATGCAGCGTCTGCGTTACGAGAGGACGGAGGCAGGCTCGCCAGAATTTTACTCTCACAATCCTGTTACATCCATGAGGAAGAAAAGCAAAAGACAATATAGTTACATGTTGCACCGTATGCCAAAGAGCCAAAACCAAAGGCCAAAGCGGAGACCAGAGAGCACTCACTGGGAGAGATCCCTTCTCTCTCTCTCTCTCTCTCTCTGCCCCCTCTTCCCAATTCCACACCCTTTGCGCCAATCAACGACCCCACAATCAAATTTCCCTCTCTCCCTCCCTCCCTTAAACCTCTCCTTCTTAGTTCTTACCATGCCAGCTTCCCCTTCTGGTATCTCTCACACAAACCTAAATTCTTTCTCCCTCTAAATCCTCTCTTCTTTTCTTTTCGTCTACGATATGCAAGCCAGCCGCTTGATTTTTTTGGGTGTATTTTGATCTGATTTTGAATATTTAGTTCACAATTTCCCACTCATGTTTGGTATTTTGTGATTTTTAAACCAGACAATTGAAACAAATGGCGGAAGCGCAAGAGAGAACCCCAAATCAGCCGGCGGCAACAGAAGCACGAGGACGAGGACGAGGACGACGAAGACCCCAATGGCGAGGATGACCACCTCGAGCGACAGGATGATTCCGAGGACCAAACCCAACACCCTAATCCCCAATCCGGTTCAAATTCTCAAGCGCAGCTCGAGATCGAGGTTTTGTCCGACGATGGAGTCCAAATTTCTCAGTTCCCTAAAGTGATCAAGCGCACTGTCAATCGCCCTCACGCATCCGTCACGGCAATTGTTGCTCTGGAGCGTGCCAATGAGTCTGGAGACAACAAGGGTCAGTTGCAGAATTCACCATTTTTGGAGAATGTGTCGCACGGGCAGCTTCAGGCGCTTTCCACCGTGCCGGCTGATAGTTCAGCTTTGGATCAGGACCGTAATTCGGCTTATGTGATAACCCCACCTCCCGTACTGGAAGGCCGTGGTGTTGTCAAGCGGTTTGGGAGTAGGGTTCTGGTAGTTCCAATGCACTCAGGTCCCCCCTCTCTATTAATTTGCTTTACTTGTTGTTGGTTTACTTTATTAGTACGCTATCTATCTCTGAGCTCCACACAACTATAAATACTGCTGTCACTCAGCCCTGTAGTTTCATCGTTTTCTCTTTTCTCTGTGTTCTTTTTTAGTAATCCTCTCTTTTCTAGAAAGTATGAGTACTGACACGATACAGCAACGCAACAAAAATTGAAGCGTGCACATCTAATTTATAATATATTCACGGGGCAATTTTCCATAGTTTCCTGTAGGCCAGAGCATAAACGGGGCTGACCTTAGAGTATATATTATGTGATATAAGTAGGACTCCCTGAAAGTCTGTCTCCTCTATTCCCGCTTTCAGTTTGATAAAAACCTATATGCTATAGAAAAATAAAAATCACGTGTGGCGTTTTAATATGCAAGTCTTTTTTTTATTTTTATTTCTGTATTCCCGTCAAATGGGATGACATGTCCTTTCTGAGATAGTTTAAATTCTTGAGGAAGGCATTTCACTCTTTAATAGAAACTTACATGATTTAGTGAAACTGTTGGCTTTCATTTGTGATTTTCAGGTTGGTGGAGTGGAATAGTCTGAGATTCTAAGATACAATTTCCAATTATGCACGTTAACCTATTTTTAATCGGGCTTTTTTTCTGAACAGAATGGTTTTCACCAGCTACAGTTCATCGGCTTGAGAGACAAGTGGTGCCACGTTTTTTCTCCAGAAAATCACCAGATCATACCCCAGAGAAGTACATGGAATGTAGAAATAATATAGTTGCAAGATACATGGAAGACCTGGGGAAGAGGATTACAATTTCTGATTGCCAAGGATTGCTAGTTGGGGTTGATAATGAAGATTTAACTCGAATTTTCCGGTTTCTTGATCATTGGGGAATCATCAACTACTGTTCTCAGGTACCAAGTCACGAGCCTCGGAATGACGAGTGTTACCTGAAGGATGAGGCAAGCGGTGAGATTCGTGTGCCATCAAATGCCTTAAAATCTATAGATGGTTTGATCAAATTTGACAGGCCGAAGTCTAAACTCAAAGGAGATGAAGTTTATTCATCCTTGACGACTCAGAATGCTGATATTTCTGATTTGGAGGAAAGAATAAGAGAGCATCTATCTGAAAATCATTGCAATTGTTGTTCTCGTCCTCTTCCTGCTGTTTTCTATCAGTCACAAAAAGAGGTACACTGGCTTATAGTTTTGATTTTGTCGGCTAGTCATTAGTAATGACAGAGCATCTATCTAGAAAAGATTGCAATTATTGCCTTTTGTTTTGGGTACTTAAAATCTTGTAAAAATAAGATTTTTGTGAATCAGCATCATTATGGGTGTCATTCACTCATGCAGATATGGCTTACTAGTCTTTTCCTAAGTTTATGCATTGAGTAAAGTTTACTCAGTTCTGTACATTACACTTAAATGACCTAAATGTTGCGTTGTTAGTAGTGCTTTAGTTGCCATATTTTAAAGTTCAGACAATCATTATCAATGCGATTAATACAAGATTGCAAGTTTAAAGATTTGAAGGCATTAAAGAAGAAATATCTTAAGTTTTTGTATTCTTTTTTTTCAAGGAGCCTACTAGGGGCTGAGAAAACAAAACAGTTATATAAATTAATGAAGTCAAGATACTGGAAACAACTCTGGCTTTGTTATCTATTCCCAGAAGTATGGCAAAATACCTTTCCCTGGTTCTCTGTTCAAAATTATGGTGGCGGCCTGCATCATGCTACTTGCTTAACTTCTCCCTTGAATGCATACTTCTTTTCAACTAAAATCATTAAACCTGGAATCTTATTGCATGCATTTGGAAGTTTCTTCCTCCCAATTCCAATAAGTAACTATAGTTCATCTATTATCAGTTTCTTAAGAACTTGCTCTGTTGCTTATATTCTTTTATATCACACATCAATGGCGCTCTGAGAGCATGATATCAACATGTAGCTGAAACCCTTGCAGTTTGTTGGTGTTGCTCTTCAGTCATGAAATCTGTCTCATACAAACTCAAGTGGACCATGTGTCTGTAACCAAAATGAAATCTACAACTGACAATGATTCCTGAGTTGCAAGGGTTGATTGTATTGAGGCTTGTTATTTGTTAATAATCTTCCTCCAAACCCATTGCCTGTAAATAAAGTGGACTGAAAAATGCCTTAGAACATCTTTATCTTGCTATATAATTAACATCTCATATTGCAGGCTGATATTCTTCTCTGCACTGATTGTTTCCATGATGGGAGATTTGTCGCTGGTCATTCAAGTATAGATTTTATAAGAGTTGATTCAACAAGAGATTATGGTGATCTAGATGGGGATAGTTGGACTGATCAAGAAACCTTCCTGCTGCTTGAGGCAATGGGGATTTACAATGAGAATTGGAATGAAATTGCTGAGCATGTTGGTACCAAGTCAAAAGCACAATGTATTCTCCATTTTCTCCGTCTACCCATGGAAGATGGAAAATTGGAAAATATCAATGTTCCAAGAATGTCATTGTCATCAAATATGTCAAATGGCGATGATTGTGAAAGACCGCGTTCAAATTCAGATGCAGATTTAGCAGGTCTTGCTCACTTTTACATTTTAACCTTTTACTTGCTGTCATATGGTTTTGATTTTGTATCCATGATTCTGCAGGACCGACTCAGAGCATTGATCCTAACAGCAGGCTCCCTTTTTCAAATTCTGAAAATCCTGTTATGGCTCTGGTAGGTGACTGATAATTAATAATTATATGCATTACTTTTGTGATTTGTTAGAAGAATTCAATTGAAACATGCATATAGCTATAGGGCTAGGATGTATTTATTGGTCACAGTGAATGTATACTGTTGCTCCTTTTTTGGAGGAGCACCTTTTTGAAAATCATACTTGTTTAACAAAAACAAAGATGGTCGTACTCAGACCCAAGATTATACTAATTTGAATCTCTGCATTTTGGAATAATGCTTGATTAGTATGCTTGTAAAAATCATGAAATAGGATATGCCTGTTGAATAGAAACTTTATAGAGTATAAGAATTTCACAACAAAGTGGGCTATCACTTAGATTCTGAAATTCTCTTGCTTACACGGATTCTTCTACATCTGGTTTTGATGGAACTCAGGTTGCCTTTTTGGCCTCTGCTATCGGACCTAGAGTAGCTGCTGCTTGTGCACATGCAGCATTGGCAGAATTGTCGGAGAATAATTCTGGTAGTACGTCACAGAAAGAAGCACCTGGGCAAAGTAATAGGTGAGTTTAATTGTCATGGATTGATGATTTCTAGTTACTATAGTCCCAAGTCACCCTTCTTCACTGTGCACAGAAAAGAGGTATATCTAATTCAGGTGCTTAGGAGAAGGCCCATGAACGATTCTATAATATCTCCAATATATAACCTCCTCATGCTAAAGCACTTTGGCCTTGTAGCATGAAAAAGCACAGGCCCACCATCCATTGTCGTAATTTAATTTAATTGAGTGGTCAGCTTGGATTGAACTTGTGATCACTTGGTTAGGAACTGGTGCTATGTCAATGACCATCTCTGAATGATTTTCTAATTGGTGTTCTTGCTGTGATTAGATATTAAGTTGTTATGTCATGGTCTTAGAACATTTGTAGAGAGGGGAAACGTAAGCTATAGTTGAGTTGTTAGGTTTATCACTTTTGTTTATGACTTTTGTACACAAAATTGAGAGTTATTTCTACTCTTAAAGGATGAACTTGGAAAGCACACATAGTAAAGATGGCAGTCTTCTTGGAGAAATTGCGAACCCAAATCAGCAAGATGGTAAGGGATGGTGTTTTCCTTTATGTTTAACTTATGTATCAATATGAGCCTATCTCTAGTAGGACAAATTCTTCAGTATAAAAAAATTCTTATCATTTCAGAGGACGAGGCAAAAGCCCTTGGTTCCCAGGGTCCAAATGAGGGTGAGGCCATCCCTCTATCTGCTGAGAAAGTTAAAGATGCTGCTAAGGCAGGCTTGTCTGCTGCAGCATTGAAAGCTAAACTGTTTGCAGATCATGAAGAAAGAGAAATTCAGAGGCATTGTGCTAATATTATAAACCATCAGGTATAGCTGCTGCTTGACTTTTCAATTCTCTTTTTAGCTGTATTCCTTCTCTCCTCTGCCCACTTTCAATCTAAACGCACATGCATGCACAAGTACACGCAACACAAGTAAAATACCACTTTTCATTATATAAATGAAGCTGTTGAAGGAAAGTTAAATATCAGGCTTTTAATGCTAAATCTTTCTGAGATTACTTTTGCTGGTGGCTTGCGACTATTGACAGCTGAAAAGATTGGAATTGAAGCTCAAGCAGTTTGCTGAAATTGAAACGCAGTTGATGAAAGAATGTGACCAAATGGAGAAGACAAGGCAAAGGCTTGCCGCAGAACGTTCCCGTCTTTTATCAGCATGGCTTGGATCTGGTGTAGCCACAAACACACCCGGTGTTGGTCCTTCTACAGTCAGCAACAATAATGGCAACAGTCGACCACAGATGACCTTTGGATCTCTGTCGCAGCCTAGTGTCTCAGGGTACCCAAGTGGCCAACCAGTTCATCAACACATGTCCTTTGTCCCACGGCCTTCCATGTTTGGTGGGTTAGGGCAAAGGTTGCCACTTTCTATGATACAACAACCACAATCAACTTCTACAAATCCCATGTTTAAAGCCCCTGGTAATGTGCAGCCTTCTACCAATCATCCATTGTTGAGGCCTGTATCAGGTACTAACTCTGGTTTAGGTTAATTAGGGAATTAGATGCAAGTTTCGGTGCTTCCTTGGTGTAGATTTATTTTGTCATTGCTTTCAGCATTGACGAGGAAATTAGGTGATGAGTCAAGTGAGTTATTGTTTCTAGTTTTTGGAGCCTCTAATTGGTTGCAGTTGATTAAGCAACCCCTGCTTGAGGGAAATAAGCGGCGTTTGATATTCCCTGAAGTTCTAGTTTTCCCCTTGAGGTTCTGCATTTTTAGGATGAGAATTTGAATCCTGTTCAGTTAGCTTACACAATGACAGTTAACAGCTCGGATTGCAAGAATCATGATCAAGCCGTGGTTACTAATTGTATCAATTGCCTTGATGTTGTACAATCTAGTAAATTATTTCGTTGTTATCTTCACATCTCTGGCTGATGATGTTCAATGGATTCCTTGTCCAAACGGGTAAATAAGAAGGATTTAAAAAAGGGTGGGAAAAGATAACCGTCAAATTAATTGTATTGTAAGAGATGAGCAAATTCATTGACTACGGAATGTCAGGAGCGTTATTATTGTTCTGTTAACTTCAGAGTGTTTAATCCTTTAGTCTTCTCTATAATCAACAACCCTCAACCCCCCTTTTTTTTTCTTTGTTAACAAATACAATCAACTTCTAAATCTTCTGGATTGTGGATGAAACCACCCCGTGATTAACAAGTCCCTTAATGGGGAAGTTAGATATATTTATTAAATATTGTCTTAAAGGAACTTTACTCATTTCCAATTGCCCCTTTTCCATGTGGGTTGGAAATACTACAGGGTTGTTCTGTGTCCCTTTTGAAGGCGAGGTGGATAATGGCAAGAACGTAAATGGCCATAAGAGGAAATACCATGATCCCACTGAGTACGTTTGCCATCTTTGAGAGACTTCTATGAATTAACGGACCCAAAAGACCTTTGCTCAGATAATACGCGTTAATTGCAAGCAAATTTTTTAACAAACGGAAGTTGGAATGAAAGGATCATCTGCAAAACATGTTTGTAAAATTATGAGGGGCCCTTGGGGGAGGGCGTCCCGATGCCAGAAGCGCTATGGCATAAAAGGTTGAACTAAACCTGCTCAACGGCAAAATGAGGATTGGTTTACATAATTAGAGCACTAAGTTGAGAGCAAACATTCACTTGAAGACTTGAGAAGCTCATCTCCCCAAAGAAATATCCCGCCATTACAAACAATTAGCAGGCCAATCATTGAAGAGACAGACAATAACAGAGAAACCAGGACCTACAAAGGACAGAAACTTCCTCCACCCAGTTTTCTGTATTTCTTTATGTCCCAAAAAAATGTAAGAGTAATATTAGGTGCAAGATGAAGCTACTAGTCTACTACCCCTCAAACTAGATAGCTAGATCCAATCAGCTCCCTCTCAATCACTGATTCACTATCTTGCTCACGCATGCTTCCCACATCTCTTTTCTCACTTACCACTGGCTAATTCGTAATTACTGTGCGCGTGTGGATTCAATATGAACAATACACAATGTAGTACAAGAGTCGTGAATATATATAAGTAAGTCTCAGACAAGGTTAGGCTTCATTAATATATTTGGTATTCTAAACATATATACAGTACAGAATTGTTGAGGGAGGTTAAATTAGGAAAAGATAGACAAATATGAAAATTATGTTTTATATTTAAAACCAAGGTTAACTCCCCAAAATTGTCTTGCATTGAGGACCGGAGGAGTACTAATTACTGTGCGTGCGTGTGGATTCAATGAACAATACACAGGGTAATGCAAGAATCGTGTATTTATATATCTGATAACTCAATATCATGTTTCCATTTTCTAATTACCTTCATGATGCTACTTTACACGTTCCAAGCGCGTTATTTCCAACAGTTTTTAAGCTTTATTCTCTTTCCTTGCGTGACTCTAATGACACATAGGAAAATCTATTCCTCACTTTGCGCAAAGTGACAAATATATGTTTACAAGTTCTACCACGCTTGATTACCATTTGAGCTAGTCTTTTGTCCCAACATCCTGTGTCTATTCTTGATTCTTTTCATACAATATATTTTCTGTATATTTTGATGTTTTGCATACATGCTTGTAACATTTCGGTGACTTCTTTTATCGTGATCATCATTGTGGTACGGTGGTGAAAGTTACAGTGGGACTGGTATACTGACTTCACATTCACCACAGATAATTTTCGTACCTTGTTCAAATCCTCATGATCTTATCCTCCACCTCATGTTAGCTTTTATTTTCCTGTATGAATAATTGAGACTAGCTAGGCGTGCGCGTCAATATAGTAATTTGGACAAAAGACATATATAAGCTGACCTAATATATTTGGTATTCTTTACACATATGGATGCTGACCTAATCAAAAGAGAGTATGTTCTTTTGATTAAGGTGCTCTACATCTATATACAGAACACCAAATATTAGGCAAGCGGTCGTCTTCTTCCTAAATTGCTATACTGACATATACATCCACTCTAACCTAATATTCTGCATCTCTTGTTTTTTTTACCGAAATATTCTGCGCCTTAATAATTTCGGATACTGACATATACTGTGATGAACCAGAACAAAAAACGATGAATTTTTTTTTTGATTACAAGGGGAAGAGCCACGATGGTTTCAGGCTTGAGGGTGTGGCTGTTCCATTTCTCTATTTAGTTCCATCATTAGGCTTTGGTAGTGGTAATTTTCGAATTGGAAAATGATGTTCAATGTGTTCCTTGCCGAAAATAGTATCTAATAGTAATAGTAGTATAAGATATATTTACCAGGTGGGGTTTGGGAAGGATAGGTCACATGGCAGCAACCTTATGGTTGCGTCAAGGCTCACCCTCTTATAAAATATATTTACCAAATTTGATTAAATTAAGAAAGTTGGTTGAATTAATTAACATGTATTTTCTAAAACAGTAAATCAAAAGGATGAGGCAAAATAGAACATAAGACAAACCATTGTATTCAATATGTATGGGAGACAAGTAGATGTCAAGATTATTAAATAAAAGTGTACAACAGTATTTGTTCTCTTAAACTGAAAGCTGCGACTGACTACTACTACTAGGATAAACACTTTGCTGGAAAGAGGAAACACCCTCCTCTTTCTTTTTTTGTAACTCTAAAGTGGAAGTTGGATGTCCCTTAAATCTTCTCTAAAAGCATTTGGACCCAATTCCATGTGGGCTGGCACTTGAGAATCGTTCTGAGTATCTATGAATGTTTTGACAGTATCTTTTCTGAAGGTGAGGTAGATAATGGCAGCAACATAAATGGCCATAAGAGGGAATACTATGATCCCAATGAATACGTTTGCCACTTTTGGGAGGCTGCTGTGAATTAACCAATCCACAAAACCTGTGCTTAGGTAGTACACGTTTATGCCAATGATTCCAAATCCTAGGATCCATGAAATCACAATGATCTGCAACCAAAATTTATCCATAAAATGTTATGGGACTCATTTGTTTACAGGCTAGCTTGGGACAAGAGAATATAACTCACAATTATAGAATTCTTGTGAGGTCCCATCTTGGGGCTGCTGCTGCTAAACTTGAGCAATGGAATCAAAGAAAATGGCAACTCAAACGAAAGTATCATCTGCAAAAAACCATTTTTTGATTATTTTTTAAAAGAAAAGGGAAAACAAAAGGAATTATCTATCTATATATATATATATATATATATAAAGAAATAGCTACCGAGGAAATGATGATAAGGCGGCTTGCACCAGAAGGTCCGCTAATAACAACAACAACAAGACTAGGTATTATGGCAACACTCCTAGTCATCAAATTCCGCATCCATTTTTTCATCCTCAATTCCAAGAATCCCTACGAGGCCAAACATTATCAACTTGTTTATACATTTGATTTGGTTGACTTGTTCTGCAAATCTTTTGCTACAAGAGAGTTCAAGTGTTTGTTTATGATATACCTGCATGATGTACTGCCCTGCATAGGTTCCAGTGATAGTAGAGCTTTGTCCAGAGGCTAAAAGTGCTATGGCATAAACTGTTGAGCTGGACTTTCCCAACACATTCTGTAACCATTAAACAACACCAAGATCAAGATTGATTTTCATGTTAGAACAGATTATGGTGCACATTAAATAAAGTTGTAACAACCTTGAGAAGATAAGACGCAGAATCAAGGGAGAGATCGTCGCATCTTTTTGCATCTTGAGCTGAAAGATTATTTGCAGAGCATACCGTGCCTGATACTGAAACTATCGCTACGTTTATTAGAAATGCTACTAACAGAGCAAACCCACTTTCTATTAGAAAGTATCTGCATGCGTCCTGCACAGTGAAGTGAAAAGTATGATATGATAAGTTATCTTATAAACTGGTATATGATACAATTATAACATAACATATGCTATGATTAAGTAAGCTTCTTTAATCTCTCCAAAAAAGTTGACCGGATCATATATTAATGACCAGAGGGAGTACCAAACAAACAAATGAAGATGTGTTGGCTTACATTGATGCCACGGACAGAGGTGGGTACTTTTCTAGAGAGCACAAGAGCAGAGTGGAGAAAGAGGTTGTGCCTGCAATTTATTAGAAACCAAAGTAAAATGGCCTTTAGTAGAAAGTTAACACTTGTGATTGAAAATTTTCAAGTGTCATGATAAGATTGTCCCCATGTTTGGATGGAGAGAGAATATTACAAGGGAAATCTCTCAAAAATGGTAAATTTAGAAGTGTTCATTCCTAGTATATCATTCCCTCTATTTTTCCCTCACTTTTCTCTCCATCCAAACATGGGGTAAATGAGGAGAAGGAATAGTACGGCATAATGAGTGCTCCAAAAAGCGCAATGGCGTCAGCAGTGGCTCCATCTCCACTTAGTTTTGGGACAAACATTCCTTTCAATACACCAGAAGCTGATGGTTTTACATAGCCCATTTCCACAAAAAAGCATCCTCCCATTATAAATACCAGAATTGATATCAGCAATTCCAGCTTCCTTACCTGCTCATCCACAAACATAAATAGAAACAAAAGAACACTAAATAACATAAGCGGTTACTTCAAATGCAAGTAACATTAGCAGATGGCAGGTGGTGATTCAAATGTCCAATTAAATCCTTGATTCAGAGGAAAAGTTAAGTGAAATACGCCAAATCTCTGGAGACCAAGAAGCAAAAGAGTGGAGAAGCCGGTCAAGAGAACTCCTGCCCATAGTGGGATGTGAAACAGTATGTTGAGTGCAAAGGCTGTGCCAACAACTGAACAAAAGTTTCATAAACAAGGATGTCTGGCTTAGAGTAATACAAAATGAATCTTCTTTTGGAGTTTGATTTATGTAGAAGCAATTAAAGAGAACAGAGTTGGGGAAAAAAAGTATTAGAAAATATACCTTCGGCTATATCTGCTGCTATGACAGAAATCTCAGCCAGCAACCATAAGCAGTACTTCACTAGTGAAGGATACTCCACTTTACATAACTCTGAAAGGTGCTTCCCTGCCGATTCATTCCCAAGAACGGAACAATTATATTTATGCAAAAGTTGGACGATCATCTCATGTGATGAAATCATGTTTGTGGTTGTTTATTACCTGTTGTTACGCCAAGATTTGCCGCCAATGACTGAATAATGAGAGCAAAAAGTAGCCCAATAAGTATCACCCATAGCAGCTGCAGGACAGGACAACCTCTTGATCAAGTTTTACACATGAGAAACAAGGACAAAAAACATGAAGGGTTTTCAATCTAAAACTTGTCCTTCTCTTGTTGTTTTTCCTTCTGCAGAATTTAATTGTTTGTAATTAATTTTATCATTGAGTATTGTTGCTTGTATGATCTACCTCAAATCCGTGGTTGGCTCCAGCTTGCAAATCAGTTTCCACTATATTAGAACAAATAAACATACAAATAGTTACATGGATTATAGAAAACAGAGAGAGAGAGAGAGAGAGAGAGAGAGAGAGAGAGAGTTACAGTTTCCAGGATCAAGGTAAGCCATGGAAACCAGAAAACCAGGACCAATATAAGATAGAAAGTCCCCCCACCTAGGTTTCTGTATTTCATCGTGAGTTCCAAAAGAAGTAATATTAGCTTGAACTACTTAGCCTGATCATAATATATTCTTGATAAAGAAAAAGAGTGAGGAAGAGAGACCTTATGAGTGGAGAAAGCATCATCAACATTAGTTGCCGGTGCTATACGATTGCTTCCGAATTCAACGACCTTCGAAGAGATAGCTGCTTCACTATCTTGCTCACGCTGCCTTTCCATCTCTATCACTCTCGCTCTTACTGATCGCTTATTACAGTGTGTGTTTGTGGATTCAATGAACAATGAGCTATGTATACACAAACACAAGTCAAGGTGTACTTACATGTGTATTGTCAGACTTATAGTTGGTTCTAATTGCCCATTTTGGCTTTTTATAATTCAGTTTACTTCACCTTATTATCAGTGCTCCTACTAATCTTAGAGTTTATTCTTCTTTCGCCTCACCTATAATATACTAGTACTGATACACATGTAATATGCGATATCCTTTCCATTCTCTCAACAAAGCGACAAATATAATAAACAAAGACAGAGGTTTACGTAGTACATTTATATATAAAAATGGATTAGATGGACATTCTTGATTCTTTATCATCCAAGTTGTGTGAGTCATAATTTACATGTGAGCAGTGAGAATACAAACTTTTGTGTCAACACTGTTGGGATCCGTACACGCAACGGAGTTAAAACTTTTACGAATCTCATTCAATGATCGTTCAACTACGTTTAAATCAAGATTTAAGGTTTTTGAATAGTACCTATGCAGAACAATTGGACTGGTGGGCTACCTTCTCGATCAGCAGAAGTTGACTCTTAGAATCGCCTTCGTCTACCGGTATTTTCCCTCTAGGGTTTCTCGCGGCTTTCTAATATGCTTGACAAAAGTCCCGTAGGTTTTTCTAAACCTAGCAAACGTATTATATTCAAAATTTTGAATCTGGTTTAAAATATATATTAATTAAATCTATCTGATAGATGTAATCTAATCTATTTATTTAATCCAAATTAAAAGCCTTCAAATTTAATTTATCTCTATAAATTAAATCCGATAAATGATATCTATCTATTTAATTAAATTTGAGATAACATCTTTATTCGAAAATTAAATCTATACAATATCTCTATTTGTTTTAGATATTTAATTTATCAAATAAATTAAGGGATTTAAACTTCTCATGTTGCATGAGAAGAAAAAGATTTTACTACATACATGAAATGGTGGGACCCACACATATATATAATGCTCATTATATATATGTGGGTCCCACCATTTCATGTGTGAACAAGAGAAAACACTTTTCCTACCACATGAGAAGTGTTTTTCTCATAAATTAAATACAAACAAATATTATATAATAATATTATAATCATTATTAATTAATCTTATTATATTAATTTTGAATTTAATATATATATATATATATATATATATATATATATATATATATATATATATATATATATATATCCATCCTAGATTAAATATAGTATTCATTAAATCAAACAAGATTTTTCCTTGAAAACATTAGAAAAAAAATAGTCAAATAAGCCATGCCGTCATATGATTTTTTTTTTTTATTCTCTTCTTTCTCACTATCTTCTTATCATTTTATCTCTACACTTAGATTATGAAATGAATGATTTAGATTTAATATTTTATAAAATTATTATTATCATTATTATATTTTATAAATTAAATTTTACTTATTTTTTAAGGATTGTAATTATAAATGATATAGGTTAGATTTTAAAAGTTTAAATTTACTTATTTTTATATATTGAATTAGTGACGAAATTATGTTGCAGCGTGAGGATAAGATAACTGTGGCTTTATCTGTACTTTTAAAATATTAATTAAACTAGCTTTCATATGACATTTGTTAAATAGCGTAATGTAACAACATGTCTTTGGCGTGCCCAATAGGCAAGCAGGCATTTAATGTCAAACAAAATATGTAGGCATGAAAAAATGGCGGAGGCGGCTTTTTCTCCTTTTTTTTTTTTTTAAATTTTTTTTTTTTTTTAGCGTCGGTTTCGTAATTTTCAGTAAAACTGCGCCGTTTGAGTGTAAAACATTGAAGTTGGTAACTTTTTTTTTTTTTCTTGAAAAATAACATTCAGGATTTAAAATATATTTTTACTAAGTAAGTATTCTGAAATATTTTTAATATTCTAAAATAATGTTTCAAGAGCATGAAGTATTTTTTTCAGTATCGGTCATTCCCATGAAATATTTTTTCAAGATTTTAAAATAATTTTTCAAGATTATAAAGTATTTTTTCAGTACCATCAAGTATCATAAAATATCTTTTTAGTATTAATCAATACCTTAAAATATTATCAAGATCCTAAAATAATTTTTCAAAATCATAAAGTATTCTTTTTAGTACCATTCAGTACCCTGAAATATTTTTTAAAAATCTAAAAATATTTTTTTAAGATCTTGGTATTACAAAAATATACTTCAGATCCTAAATGCAATTTTTCAAAAAAAAAAAAAAGGTCATCAATTTCAATGTTTGTACCAAAACGGAGCAATTTTATAGAAATGGTGGACAGGGGACATTATGGGAAAACGAGGGAAGCCGCTTTGAACAAAGAAAGAAACCACCTTTGTGTTTGGGAAAGCTGTAGATGCTAAAATAAGTGCATCTACAGCTCAACGAGAATGAAAGTCTAAAGAGGCGTTTGACATAATTCATTTATTGATGGGCTTCAAATGTGATGCTTTCTTTTTCTTTTTTGAAGCTAGTCCTTGGGTGCTTTTAACAGCATTGCAACAGCTTCCTTATTTGTTTCGCATCGTGCTCCCAACTCACAGCCACACTCTTCTATAAATCTTCTTCACCTTTTGGTCCTTTTTTATATAAATCTTCTTCACCTTTCCCTACTTTAAAAAAAAAAAAGAAATTATCTGTGGGCAATTTTTCATTTAACTGTGTTAAAGTTCGTTCACCGTTGAACAATATTTCATTCGAGAACAATTTTTTTAATGGTAATCTTACCATTTTATTTAGTAAATTTATATTTATATTTAATTTTTTATCCCAAATAATTACATTTTATACCACATATATATATATTGATTCATGTTATTTTCAGTCATTTTTCATCTCATCTATTTTTTCAAAAGCTCTGCCAAACAAGTGTCCATCAAGAAAAAAACCACTTCTGTCATCACTATCCCAAACACAAATCACATCAGAAAAAAGTCCATAAAAAAAAAAAGCCACTTCTGTAAGCCCTTTTGGATGGGCTTTTTTCATAAAAAAAGAACTTTTTTAATTCAAAAAAAATTAATTTATGTGTTTAGATGATATTTTTTTAAAAAAGTAAAAGTCACAAAAAAAAGCTAAAATGCTGCTTTTTTCAAAAGCTCAAATTTTGAGCTTAAAAAAAAAAGCACAACATGGGGCTAAAAAAAAAACACTTTTTTTTAAGTCAATCCAAACGGGCAAAGTCATCCTCCGGGACAGGGGGACTCATTTAATTTCTTAGCTTATGATAACTTTAATTGAATATTCAGACCTTGGAGCCTCAGATAATGATGGTTGAGCCCCGAGAGTAGAGCCGGGAAATCGGGCCGAGCCCATCGGGCCGGCCCGTTTAAGCCCTGGCCCTGTAGGGCTCGGGCTTGAAAAATAGGCCAGAAATTTGAAATTGGCCCTGCAGGGCTGGCCCTGTAGGGCCTCGGGCTTAATCGGGCCGGCCCGTTAGGCTTGTTTAACTGTAGCATTTTTTTTAAAAAAAAAATTAATTACCTAGACTTCCACTTAATGAATGTGTTTATTTGTAATTACTTAAATTTTTTTAGTTTAAACTATAACTTTTTTTTATGTTTATTATTATTCTGTATTAAAACACATAATTAGTTATTAGAAATTTTAAAGAAAGGATGTTTTCATATTAAATAAACACATACTTTGGTATTACAATATTATATGAGTAATAAATTATAAATATATTTTGTGTAAAATAAGTATAATTATTTTTACCTGTCAGTAAAATCATGCCTGAACCGAAGGAATCTGCAGACACACACAAAATTACGAGAGGGAAAGACATTTTGTCGTAGGCATACATAAAACAATTCCTTTGTTTGATATTTTTTGAAAAAAAAGGAAAAAAACATATTTTTTGTGTTTATTTGTTTTTTATTACGAATTAATAAATGTGTTTATTTGTTGAATGATTTATATTGTTTAGATATTAATGTTGATAACATTTATTTGATAGATTAGAACTTTAATGGTTGCAATTTACTAATTATATTTTTTTTAAAAAAATCGAAGAAAAAATAGTTAAATTTTGGAATAGTAATTTTCAGGCCCTGTAGGGCCGGCCCTGGCCCTGGTACTATCGGGCCGGGCTTTGAAAAACAGATGTTTTCCTTACTCCAGGCCCTGTAGGGCCGGCCCTATTGGGCCCTGGCCCTATAGAGACGGGCCGGCCCTGATTCCCAGCTCTACCCGAGAGTGAGTGTCCATGTCGTCGTCTCGGCCTCTTGGGAGATCCAATGAAGTTCCGCCACCTATTCTCTGCCAAATAATTTCTCTTCCTGGTGAAATAAAAGTTTAGGTTTTTGAGTTTCACATGGCCTACATGAGTACATTTGAATTTACAACTTTATGGGGTTACCAGCCTATTCCTTATCAACTATACCAACTAGACAAACATTTATTTATTGACCTCTCCAAAAGATGATTCTTCTTCTTCTCATTATTATTTGGTTAGGCACTTCTGTCCTTACTGACCTCTCTTATTAGAGACAGGGATGGACACAGAGGGGGGCTAGGGGTGGCCCCCGCCCCCCTATTTTTTTTTTTTAAAAATAAACATAAGTGGTTTGCTTGCAATATACTCCCTCTGGTCTTTATTATAAGGCACCAACTAACAAGTTTATTTATTTGGTCCTTTTTATAAGGCACTTGCTTGTTCCCAAGGAGCATTAATTATTTTGTTTCCATGTATGCTCATAATTAATAAGGGTAGTGTGTGAGAGTAATAATTAATATAATATTAGAGTTTAGTGCAATCAGTAGGGGTAGTATTGGAAATTACTTAAATTATAGGACAACTTTATTGATTTTAACTGTTTTTATTGGTTTGTGAGAAAAGTTAGTTGGTGCCTTATAATAAGGACCAGAGGGAGTACATATTAATCCGTTCGTTTTCTTTCTCATACATATTAACTGAGTCATTAGTATACATTAGTCCGTTCGTTTTCTTTCTTATACATATTAAAAAAAATACTAAAGAGGTGGAGCCCACACCTTGAATATATCCCACTTGTTTTGCACTTTTCAGTTCTTCCTCTGCATTTTTTTCAACAGCTTATATCAAATTTTGAGAATCAATAGGGTACTTAAAATCATTTTTTTTCTTTAAATTTCCTTCATAAAATTTATTATACATAATTTTATCTTTCTAATAATACTACTTTTATACTGATTATAAAATATTTTAGGGTTAATATTTTAGACAAATTTTGAGTTTTGTTAAAAGATGGCTATAAGAATATAGATGATGACTAATAGTTTATTTTAATCGGTTTATTTTTGTTATTAATAATATTTTTAAAATCATATCGGTCATGAAATAATTTATACTTTTTGTACGTGATTGTTATGGAGAAGAGTGCTACCATAGATATAGCATTTTTATTTTCACCCCCTGTCAATAAAATTCCTGGGTCCGTCCTCGATTAGAGACAATTATATATATTTTTTTGATATCTAAAACACCGTTGGATTTGAAATGGGGCACATCCCCTGTAGGAAACATTAGTTCACTGTCATTTTATTGGACCCAACTCTATTAGTCTCTTCAAGAGATTCTGAATCGATCCTGTAAAATAATGCTTATGTTTTTAAAAAAGAAAAAGCTTGATTTTGTAACTAGACAGGTTAATGGACCAGCTTGTTTAGAAACATGTTTTATGTTGGGGGTGGACTATACAGTCTTACCCAGCCTCAAGGTCGGTAACACTATCTTCAAATTATTGCCAAGAATCTTATCATTATTTTTGTTTGATTTATTATTGTTATGTGGATTTTATATGTCAAGTTGTTAACCGAGTTTGAGAATAATTTTCTCAGTACCTTCAGCTTTCTCTAAATTTCATGAATAAGGGAAAACTTCTCGTGACTAAATTAAATTCTTTTCATTCCTTTAAGTTGTAACAAATAAAGCAGATATTCAAATTAAATCGTGGGTCTACGTTTTAATTGCAATCATGGGTCCATATTAAATGCATAGAAATATGTACGGACATAAACAAAACTCCAAAAACCACAAAAAGGTGAAGGGTGCTTGTAATTATTTCTCACCGCGGTATATTTTTACACCATTATAATTAAAATAAAATACTTTTCCCTCTATTACATTTTGTTTTAATTACACAAACATCTTTTCTATTTTAGCTTTATTTGGCATGGTGTTTGACAGCCTTAAAAGCCTAGTAGCCATGAGTAAAAGCCCGTGGGAGAATTAAGTGTTTTTTGGTATTTGGGGTAACTTTTGTTTATGATGGGCTTATCTTAAAAAAATGACGTATGAGATAAGCTACCGTTATGGCGTTGGGCATCGGTTTTCGACCTGTTGTCATAGTGCACAATTAGAGCTGGGAATTAGGGCCGGCCCGGCCCGACAGGGCCTGGCCCTACAGGGCCTGGGCCCAACAGGGCCGGCCCTACAGGGCCTGGAGTAAGGAAAACATCTGTTTTTCAAAGCCCGGCCCGATAGTACCAGGGCCAGGGCCGGCCCTACAGGGCTGAAAATTACTATTCCAGATTTTAACTATTTTTCTTTCTTTTTCCTTCGATTTTTTTCAAAAAAATATAATTAGTAAATTGCAACCATTAAAGTTCTAATCTATCAAATAAATGTTATCAACATTAATATCTAAACAATATAAATCATTCAACAAATAAACACATTTATTAATTCGTAATAAAAACAAATAAACACAAAGAATATGTTTTTTCCTTTTTTTCAAAAAATATTAAACAAAGGAATTCCTTTGTGTATGCCCACGAAAAATGCCTTTCCCTCTCGTAATTTTGTGTGTGTCTGCAGATTCCTTCGATTCAGGCATGATTTTACTGACAGGTAAAAATAATTATACTTATTTTACACAAAATATATTTATAATTTATTACTTATATAATATTGTAATACCAAAGTATGTGTTTATTTAATATGAAAACATCCATTCTTTAAAATTTATAATAACTAATTATGTGTTTTAATACGAATAATAATAAACATAAAAAAGGGTTATAGTTTAAACTAAAAATCTAAGTAATTACAAATAAATACATTCATTAAGTGGAAGTCTAGGTAATTAATTTTTTTTAAAAAAAATGCTACAGTAAAACGGGCCTAACGGGCCGGCCCTGCAGGGCCAATTTCAAAATTTTGACCTATTTTTCAAGCCCGAGCCCTACAGGGCCAGGGCTTAAACGGGCCGGCCCGATGGGCTTGGCCCGATTTCCCGGCTCTACCTCCTACTATAATCGAGCTACCTCCTTAGACAAAGAAAGGAGGAGGTTCAAATGACTTTACGAAGCACCACCACCATCACTTTCTTCCCTCTTCACCTTCAACCACCTCAATGCTCACTCGTCATCATCACCAAAACCTTCATCATTAAGGCTGTGAGACTCGAACAGAGTTTTGAGGGAAGAAAGACGAAGATAAGAGGAGGAAGTCAAAGAAGAAAGAGAGGTAAAACGAAGCTCACGTAACCACGGTCCTATGGTGTCGATCTCTGCCATCATTGTAGTCAAAATTTGTCTCTCATTGTCATTATCTCATCTTTGTCAACTTCTCTCACTCCTTCATCACTATTTCACCACCACCGTCATCTTCTTCCCTTCCTCCATTAATGCTTTATTCTGCCGAAATTACAGCCTACCATAATCGCCTTCTCCATTCTCATTCGCTACCTTCCCGTCGATTTTCCTTGGCTCTCACCATAGTCTTTTTAAATATTTTTAATACTAATTTAATTTTTTTTTATCAAATTTATATTTAATTTTTTTATCTTCAATTATCACAATTTATACAACTAATACATATATGTGTGCGCGCGCGTGTATATATGTTGCATTTGTGTGTGTGTAATTCAATAAGATTCATGCTTTTTTCAGTTATTTTCCATCTCAATTGACTTTTCAAAAGTACCACACAGATCACTCTTGTCTCTCTTTCTCATCTTCCCTCTCCTTTTTCTTTTTGCGCTCTCTCTCTACAACTACCTAACAGAATGAGTCTCTCGTCACTTCAGATTGCGCTTGAAGTTTTTATTTTTATTTTTTAAGGTCATGAAAATTCATATTCTATTGTTATGTGCCTGTTCGCGTCCAACGGTGATTTAAGCCTATTAGAGAAAAATGGACGTTTGAAATAACAGTGGTCTCAAATGGACTTATTTAAAAAATTGACTTATGATAGGAGTCACTTTTTTCAGTTTCTGGTGTAACTTTTTTCAGCTTCGGGAGAAGAAAGGTTAGTGTTAAGTGATCCCATAAGCAATTTACTAATAAATATATATTTGTATGCATTCTAATTTATCTATTAGAATATATTTAATTAAGTATTTTAGAGTTTTTTTTTTAATTATACTTTTTTTTTATCAAATTTAAATTTTTTATCGTCAAATATCACTATATATATATATATATATATATAAAATTCATGTCATTTTCCATCTTAACTAACTTTTTAAATGATCATTCAAACGAAAGTCCATTTGGAAAAAAACCATTTCTTCCTTGTCATTCCAAACACGAATCACATTTATAATCTGACTTTTTATTATATCTTCCGTTTTCAAAAGCCAGATTGCAAATAAGTTATTTTTGTCACCGCTGTAGCAAACGCTTGTAATTAATCAGTGATTCCTAGCCTTAGCCTTAGTTCCATGAATATGGTGTGTCTATCATTGAGTACTTGTGATCAATCCATTTTTATTGGCCTTGTACACTTACGTAGGAAACATTAAGATCAATTATAAATAACTATACCAATTCATATCCATCTTCACTTGATTCAAATGAGGATATTGATCCCTCAAAACTATATACAGAACACCAAATATTAGGCAAGTTGTCGTCTGTTAATAAAATAAATAAATGAGTGTTAGGTGTCCACGTGTCTACCACGTGTCTGCTGTGATGTATCACGCGTCACATGCAAGTTGTTGCTATTATGTTATGCATTCTGTATCAATTAAGATTGATTCAACAGTTAAGAATCATATCATACATTCAGATATTGATATGGTATCAGAGCCACCACACTGGTAAGGCTTTGTTTCCGATCAACATCGCAAACAATTCAGAGGCATTGCCGGTGAGAGTCTCCAACTCTTGGATTGACATTCACCAAAGCAATGTCCACCACAGCGTTGCCGGTTTCCATCGATCCGGGATTGAATAGTAGAAACTTCACAAATAAAAAGATTACCGTGAAGCTAGACGATTCCAACTACCTCATATGGAAACAACAGGTCTACTTCATGGCCAAGCAGCATCGGCTTTTCTCCTACTTGGATGGATCTGTCAAAATTCCATCCAAACTCACTCGTTCTTCTTTAACTGGTTTAGAAGTTGAGAATCCAGAGTTCGATGTCTACGAACAACTTGATTCTGCTCTTGCGTCCTGGTTGCTAGCTTCAGTTACTCCCTCAGTACTTCCAAATCTGGTAGGTCTTGAAACTACAGCTCAAATCTGGCAAAAGCTCAATCGACTATACTCAGATAAGTCTGATTCGAAGATCCTACATTATAAGAATCTCTTAACTAATCAACGCAAAGGTGAATTAAGCATGCGTGATTATCTAGCTAACCTAAAGTCAATCTACGATCACCTTGCTTTATTAGGAGAGCCAGTTTCAGATGGTAACAGGATTTCACATGTTTTGAATGGTCTTACTATGGAATATGAGTCAGTCATAGCTATAATCAATGCAACAAAACAAGTTTGATCTAGATATCGTATCTACAATGTTACTGGATTCTGAAGCACGTCAAAAGTCGTTTATTACAAACTCTCTGACTCAAGCACATTACATAAATGCTCCAAATCCATATGTTGACTACTCTCAGGACTCCAACTCAGCTTTTGCTGCTCAATACAACAACAATTACACTCCTCCATTTGTGGGAAGAGACACTACTCAGACTTATGCTCCGTCTTATCGTCCTCAATTCTCTTTTGGAAGAGGCCGTGGTCGTGGAAGAAGTTTTCCCTTCCAAAATAAAGCCTCATGTCAGATTTGTCATAAGATTGGCCACTTAGCTGATGTATGCTTCTTCAGGTATGAATCCAATCCAGCTAATCGACCCTCACCTCAAGCTCACTACATTGATTCAGGAGCTCATCAAACCATTCCATCCTGTGATGTCAACAACTATGGCAGCTGGCCATCTCAATACACTGAGGTTCCTGTTGGCTATAATCAAACAATTGCTCCTGCTGCCCGTGCCTGGTCATACTGTTAAACAATCAAATAATGCCGCTTCAGTAACTATTTCGCTACTAATCCTACCGCAACAGCCCCCGCATCTAATTGCACGTCTAATGGATCTGATCATGTTTTGTCACAAGCATATGTAGCTTCACCAGAGATCATTACCGACGAGGCTTGGTACCTAGACTCTAGAGCAACACAACACATAACTCACTCTATCGGTGATCTACACCACGCCTCCACCTAAAGGTAAAAGCATGGTTATTGTTGGTGGAGGTACTCGCCTTATCTGTGTCTCATATTGGCCAAACAAGTTTAACTCACTCCATGACAGCTCCTAACTTACAATTAACAAAGGTCCTATGTGTACCAACAATGCAGAAGAACTTAGTGTCTATTGCTCAAGTCACAAAAGAAAATGGAGTGTCCATTGAATTCTTCCCTAACTCGTGTGTTGTTAAGGACTTGCAGACTGCCACCTCTCCTGATCGGTGTTGAATCAACAGACTATACAAGTTAAATGCCGCACCACCTAATGGTTCCTTGCTGTGTATGAAAGATTCAAGGTCCCATCAGCACTCAGGTCTCTGTTACTACACCACTCCATTGGATACGTTTGCTATATGGCACAAACGACTTGGACATCCCCATTCAAACACTGTCAAAGCTGTACTGAAGTCATTAAATCTGTCTATCACCAATTCACACACTGATGACCTATGTACTGCTTGTAAAATGGGAAAAAGTCACAAATTACCCTTTGTAAACTCTTCTACTACATACAATAAACCGTTGGAGTTAGTTACCATGGATCTATGGGGTCCGCTCCCTTTGCTTCAAACGGATATGTATACTATGTGTCATTTGTTGATGCATTCAGCAAGTTCACATGGATATATTTGATTCACAAAAAATCTGATGCATTAGCAAAGTTTAAGGAGTTTAAAATGCTAGTTGAAAATAAACTCAGCACCAAAATTCAGCAGGTACAAAGCGACAATGGAGGGGAATTTCTAAGTTTCACTCCATTCCTTACACAATGTGGTGTCCAACATAGATTCACTTGCCCCTACACCTCACGAGCGAATGGGTTAGTTGAAAGAAGACATAGAACTATTGTTGAAACTGGACTCACTTTATTAGCTGCTGCATCTCTACCTCTTTATTATTGGGGTGATGCTTTTATGTCAGCCACCTTTCTCATCAACAGGCTACCAACCACTAGTTTACAAGGACTTACACCATATGAAAGACTTTTTGGCATCAAACCTGATTACTCCTTACTTAGAGTGTTTGGATGTGAATGCTTTCCTTATCTTCGACCATACAACAGCAACAAACTTCAATTCAGGTCTGTCTCTTGTCTGTTTTTCTATAGCTCTCACCATAAGGGATACAAGTGCCTTAATCGAGCTACGGGAAGAGTCTATATTACCCGCCATGTTAAATTCCATGAATCCATCTTTCCAGCTCAATCTCAGTTCAGCATTTGTCATGCTTCCTCTCAGTCAGATTCCAATTCCAGTCCACCCAGCTTTACACCACCTATGTCAGTAACGCCTTGCTCTCCCAAAAATACCTCAACTATCAGTTCATTACAGCTTAGTCCTCGAACTTCCTCCCCGTAAGCAAAGTTTGGTGTCTTCAAGCCAAAATCTTTCTTGCCTTGAGGATGTCTCAATTCCTAAGACCATTGATGAAGCTCTCTCAGATCCAAATTGGACTCAAGCCATTCAAGATGAATATGATGCACTACTTAAATTTCAAACTTGGGATCTGGTTCCATTGCCAAAGTACAAGAAGACAATTGGATGCCGCTGGTTATGCAAGCTCAAAACACATGTGATGGATCAATTGCTAGATATAAGGGTAGGTTGGTTGCAAAAGGATATGCTCAAGAGGCTGGCACTGACTATAGGGACACTTTCAACCCTGTGGTAAAGGCTCCCACCATTAGAACCCTTCTAACACTTGCTGTAACACATAATTGGAAGCTGCACCAAGTTGATTTCAATAACGCATTCCTAAATGGAGAGTTGACCGAAGAAGTCTTCATGGAACAACCACCAGGATTTGTGCGGTGTGATGTTGATGGTAAACCTCTAGTATGCAAGCTCAAACGAGCTCTCTACGGCTTGAAGCAAGCTCCTCGAGCATGGTTTATAAAGCTTAGCACCTATCTCAAATCCTTGGATTTTGTTGAAGCCAAGGCAGATTCATGTCTGTTTGTTAGCAAAACTGACTGCCATACCACATATCTCCTTGTTTATGTGGATGACCTGGTGATTACCGGATCCAATGAAGCTCATGTGCAACAAATCATTACTAAGATGAGTGTAGCCTTCTCTCTTAAAGACTTGGGTGACTTTTCTTTCTTCTTGGGAATTGAGTTTAATAGGTCCTCCAAGGGAATCCATCTGACTCGAAGAAATACCTTCAAAACCTTCTTACCAAAACTCAAATGCATGGAGCTCATTCTTTTGGTTCTCCCATGGTCAGTCAACGTCCACTGTTTGAAAATGACAGTGACTTGTTTTCTGATCCACACTTGTACAGAAGCATATTAGGCTCTCTTCAATACTTATGCTATACCAGAGCAGACATAGCCTTCACGGTCAACAAGCTCAGTCAGTTTCTTCATGCACCCACAGTAAAGCAATGGAACTGTGTAAACAGACTCCTTAGGTACTTAAATGTAACAAGCACACATGGCTTGCTTATCAGACCAGCACAACAGTTTGTCATTCAGTCTTATGCGGACTCTGATTGGGGAGGCATAACGACAAAGAAAAAAAACAAAGATGATCCAGTAGTAGTACTACCTGAAAATAAAAGATCTACAAGTGGATTTTGCATCTATCTAGGTCCAAATCCAATACTTTGGGTCTCAAGAAGACAACAAGTTGTCTCTCGATCTGCTACGAGCGAGAATACAGAAGCGTGGCAGACTCAATCAGCGATCTCATGTGGATCCTATCTCTTTTAAAAGAACTGTATGTTGATATAGTCAAGACCCCATGCGTTTGGTGTGATAACACGGGCACTGTAGCTCTGGCATCAAATCCAGTCTTGCATTCCAAAACCAAGCATGTGGAATTGGATGTTCACTTCATTAGAGAAAAGGTGGCAGCTGGTGTTGTCACTGTTGGACATGTCCCGTTGGACTATCAGGTTGCGACGTGCTGACAAAGCCACAAGTGTATGGCATGTTCGCATATTGCAGACACAAACTGAATATCCTATCCCAAGATGAAGTGCACAATGGAGAGCTTAAATAATGTCAAAAGATGTGATGATGTAATCTGAGCGGAAGAATGTTAATAAAATAAATAAATGAGTGTTAGGTGTCCACGTGTCTGCTGTGATGTATCACGCGTCACATGCAAGTTGTTGCTATTCTGTTATGCATTCTGTTACTCACCTTTTCTCTAATGAAGTCTGTACTCGGCTGCTTATATAATGCACGCCACCATCGCATTATCCCTAAATTGCTATACTGACATATACATCCACTCTAACCTAATATTCTGCATCTCTTGTTTTTTTTACCGAAATATTCTGCGCCTTAATAATTTCGGATACTGACATATACTGTGATGAACCAGAACAAAAAACAATGAAAAATATTTTTTGATTACAAGGGGAAGAGCCACGATGTTTCCAGGCTTGAGGGTGTGGCTGTTCCATTTCTCTATTTAGTTCCATCATTAGGCTTTGGTAGTGGTAATTTTTGAATTGGAAAATGATGTTCAATGTGTTCCTTGCCGAAAATAGCATCTAATAGTAATAGTAGTATAAGATATATTTACTAGGTGGGGTTTGGGAAGGGATAGGTCACATGACAGCAACCTTATCGTTGCGTCAAGGTTCACCTCTTATAAAATATATTTACCAAATTTGATTAAATTAAGAAAGTTGGTTGAATTAATTAACATGACATGTATTTTCTAAAACAGTAAATCAAAAGGATGAGGCAAAATGGAACATAAGACAAACCATTGTATTCAATATGTATGGGAGACAAGCAGATGTCAAGATTATTAAATAAAAGTGCACAACAGTATTTGCTCTCTTAAACTGAAAGCTGCAACTGACTACTAGGATAAACACATTGCTGGAAAGAGGAAACAACCTCTTTCTTTTTTTGTACCTCCTTAATGTGGAAGTTGGATGTCCCTTAAATCTTCTCTAAAAGAATTTGGACCCAATTCCATGTGGGCTGGCACTTGAGAATCGTTCTGAGTATCTATGAATGTTTTGACAGTGTCTTTTCTGAAGGTGAGGTAAATAATGGCAGCAACATAAATGGCCATAAGAGGGAATACTATGATCCCAATGAATACGTTTGCCACTTTTGGGAGGCTGTTGTGAATTAACCAATCCACAAAACCTGTGCTTAGGTAGTACACGTTTATGCCAATGATTCCAAATCCTAGGATCCATGAAATCACAATGATCTGCAACCAAAATTTATCCATAAAATGTTATGGGACTCATTTGTTTACAGGCTAGCTTGGGACAAGAGAATATAACTCACAATTATAGAATTCTTGTGAGGTCCCATCTTGGGGCTGCTGCTGCTAAACTTGAGCAATGGAATCAAAGCAAATGGCAGCTCAAACGAAAGTATCATCTGCAAAAAAACCATTTTTGATTATTTTTTAAAAGAAAAGGGAAAACAAAAGGAATTATATATATATATATATATATATATAAAGAAATAGCTACCGAGGAAATGATAATAAGGCGGCTTGCACCAGAAGGTCCGGTAATAACAGCAACAACAAGACTAGGTATTATGGCAACACTCCTAGTCATCAAATTCCGCATCCATTTTTTCATCCTCAATTCCAAGAATCCCTACGAGGCCAAACATTATCAACTTGTTTATACATTTGATTTGGTTGACTTGTTCTCGCAAATCTTTTGCTACAAGAGAGTTCAAGTGTTTGTTTATGATATACCTGCATGATGTACTGCCCTGCATAGGTTCCAGTGATAGTAGAGCTTTGTCCAGAGGCTAAAAGTGCTATGGCATAAACTGTTGAGCTGGACTTTCCCAACACATTCTGTAACCATTAAACAACACCAAGATCAAGATTGATTTTCATGTTAGAACAGATTATGGTGCACATTAAATAAAGTTGTAACAACCTTGAGAAGATAAGACGCAGAATCAAGGGAGAGATCGTCGCATCTTTTTGCATCTTGAGCTGAAAGATTATTTGCAGAGCATACCGTGCCTGATACTGAAACTATCGCTACGTTTATTAGAAATGCTACTAACAGAGCAAACCCACTTTCTATTAGAAAGTATCTGCATGCGTCCTGCACAGTGAAGTGAAAAGTATGATATGATAAGTTATCTTATAAACTGGTATATGATACAATTATAACATAACATATGCTATGATTAAGTAAGCTTCTTTAATCTTTCCAAAAAAGTTAACCGGATCATATATTAATGACCAGAGGGAGTACCAAACAAACAAATGAAGATGTGTTGGCTTACATTGATGCCACGGACAGAGGTGGGTACTTTTCTAGAGAGCACAAGAGCAGAGTGGAGAAAGAGGTTGTGCCTGCAATTTATTAGAAACCAAAGTAAAATGGCCTTTAGTAGAAAGTTAATTAACACTTGTGATTGAAAATTTTCAAGTGCCATGATAAGATTGACCCCATGTTTGGATGGAGAGAGAGAATATTACAAGGGAAATCTCTCAAAAATGGTAAATTTAGAAGTCTTCATTCCTAGTATATCATTCCCCCTATTTTTCCCTCACTTTTCTCTCCATCCAAACTTGGGGTAAATGAAGAGAAGGAAGAGTACGGCATAATGAGTGCTCCAAAAAGGGCAATGGCGTCAGCAGTGGCTCCATCTCCACTTAGTTTTGGGACAAACATTCCTTTCAATACACCAATCTCTGGAGACCAAGAAGCAAAAGAGTGGAGAAGCCGGTCAAGAGAACTCCTGCCCATAGTGGGATGTGAAACAGTATGTTGAGTGCAAAGGCTGTGCCAACAACTGAACAAAAGTTTCATAAACAAGGATGTCTGGCTTAGAGTAATACAAAATGAATCTTCTTTTGGAGTTTGATTTATGTAGAAGCAATTAAAGAGAACAGAGTTGGGGAAAAAAAGTATTAGAAAATATACCTTCGGCTATATCTGCTGCTATGACAGAAATCTCAGCCAGCAACCATAAGCAGTACTTCACTAGTGAAGGATACTCCACTTTACATAACTCTGAAAGGTGCTTCCCTGCCGATTCATTTCCAAGAACGGAACAATTATATTTATGCAAAAGTTGGACGATCATCTCATGTGATGAAATCATGTTTGTGGTTGTTTATTACCTGTTGTTACCCCAAGATTTGCCGCCAATGACTGAATAATGAGAGCAAAAAGTAGCCCAATAAGTATCACCCATAGCAGCTGCAGGACAGGACACCCTCTTGATCAAGTTTTACACATGAGAAACAAGGACAAAAACCATGAAGGGTTTTCAATCTAAAACTTGTCCTTCTCTTGTTGTTTTTCCTTCTGCAGAATTTAATTGTTTGTAATTAATTTTATCATTGAGTATTGTTGCTTGTATGATCTACCTCAAATCCGTGGTTGGCTCCAGCTTGCAAATCAGTTTCCACTATATTAGAACAAATAAACATACAAATAGTTACATGGATTATAGAAAACACAGAGAGAGAGAGAGAGTTACAGTTTCCAGGATCAAGGTAAGCCATGGAAACCAGAAAACCAGGACCAACATAGGATAGAAAGTCCCTCCACCTAGGTTTCTGTATTTCATCGTGAGTTCCAAAAGAAGTAATATTAGCTTGAACTACTTAGCCTGATCATAATATATTCTTGATAAAGAAAAAGAGTGAGGAAGAGAGACCTTATGAGTGGAGAAAGCAGCATCAACATTAGTTGCCGGTGCTATACGATTGCTTCCGAATTCAACGACCTTCGAAGAGATAGCTGCTTCACTATCTTGCTCACGCTGCCTTTCCATCTCTATCACTCTCGCTCTTACTGATCGCTTATTACAGTGTGTGTTTGTGGATTCAATGAACAATGAGCTATGTATACACAAACACAAGTTTGGTGTACTTACATGTGTATTGTCAGACTTATAGTTGGTTCTAATTGCCCATTTTGGCTTTTTATAATTCAGTTTACTTCACCTTATTATCAGTGCTCCTACTAATCTTAGAGTTTATTCTTCTTTCGCCTCACCTATAATAGACTAGTACTGATACACATGTAATATGCGATATCCTTTCCATTCTCTAAACAAAGCGACAAATGTAATAAACAAAGACAGAGGTGTACGTAGTACATTTATATATAAAAATGGATTATAGATAGACATTCTTGATTCTTTATCATCCAAGTTGTGAGTAATTATGTGAGCGGTGAGAATACAAACTTTTGGGTGCCAACACTGTTGGGATCCGTACACGCAGCGGATTAAAACTTTTACGAATCACATTCAATGATCGCTCAACGGTATTTAAATCAAGGTTTAGGGTTTCTGAATCGTACCTATGCAGAACAATTGGACTGGTGGGTTACCTTCTCGATCAGCAGAAGTCGACCCTTAGAATCGCCTCGGAAGCATGCTAGCGCCTCTGAACTGTGCGTCTCTCTATTTTCCCTCCGTGGTTTCTCGGCTTTCTAATATGCTTGACAAAAGTCTACGTTTTCTAAACCTATCAGGCGTATTATATTCAAAATTTTGAATCTGGATTAAAAAATATATTAATGAAATCTATCTGATAGATCTAATCTAATCTATTTATTTAATCCAAATTAAAAGCCTTCAGGTTTAATTTATCTCTATAAATTAAATCCGAGAAATAATATCTATCTATTTAATTAAATCTGAAATACTATATCTCAATTTAAATTAAATAAAATATATGACATCTTTATTCGAAAATTAAATCTGAGATACAATATCTCTATTTGTTTTAGATATTTAATTTATCAAATAAATTAAATACAAACAAATATTATATAATAATATTATAATCATTATTAATTAATATTATTATATTAATTTCGAATTTAATATATATATATATATGTCTAAGATTTAATGAATACTGTATTTAATCTAGGATGGATATATATATATATATCCCTTTTGTCACGCGATAATTTGGTCAAGGATGAGATATGGAGAAAGTCAATTTCTTGTTCTTGACCATTACTTTCTCGATTCTGGAGTAGTCTAACAATTGAAATGAAAACTCCTTTCCATCGTAGATTACCATACATATCTTAGACTCACTCATCGAGGGGCCCAAGATATCTCTTTACAAATGTGAGGGACAAATTCTATCTTGACCATTCACATTCCCGCATGAAAACCACCGATCCCGATCATAGCCTTTATCATCACCCGCCATTAAAGGTGACTTTTGATTCAGGTCAAAGACCAACACTCATCATATAGGAATCCATGATGATCTCAGTCAAAAGGCGTTGTGACGCTGCTTATACATGAGATTTTTTTAATATATATACTTGTTATCATTTGCCCCTAAAATTTCAAAATGAATACCTCTAACACATTTTACTCCATGAACTTTGAATCTTGAGTGTTTTATATGAGATTACATGGATATTGCACAAAGCTTGCATAGATTTTACAGCACTCCCTCTAATCCTTAATATAAAGATATATCTAGGGGGTTATTCTTAGTCATAAATATAAGACATATTTTTTATATTTATCAATCTTTTTCTAATGTGTCCTAATTAATACTCCTACAATAATAATCAAGGAGGATAGGGAATGAGAGAATTAAGAAAGATGAATAAAGTGTATTATAAAAGATATGTCAT